>OY288249.1:51501194-52120361 GCA_958450325.1 Agrostemma githago
CCAGGTCTTAACAGGCTTGGTAGCTACTCCGACTCTCGCCTTGTCCAAGCCTCAGTCAGAGTGGGGGCTCTGTAGACACCCGCATTTTGACTGCCAGGTGTCTATGGCAGTTTCCAAAAAAACACCCGATGAGGATCGGACGCTAACGTGTTTCTACGCGCTCGGATGCGGGCTCAAATCCATTAATTGCTGGCTAACACACTTACACAGTACAAATCTCACAAAATTAACCTCGAATCCAGGTCTAGTGGGCCGTTTCCAATCAAATAAGACTAATTTGGGTCAAAACCGACACCGGAAATAAAACCGACTTTTAGCGATTGGGTCAACCCCGGTCAAAGTCGTTCCGAGACACATACGAAACAGCCACCCAGGTATCAGGGGTCCAACTCAAAAATCAAAACCCACAAAACATCCAATGTACAATCCAAAAAGACAGACCTTTACACTACTATTGACCCACCCGATCGAATGGACCCGACCGGACGGACCGTGCTGCTCAACCAAGCCCGGGGGCTACCCGGATCACCTAACCCTAGCTAGGGGATGTATAGCGTTGCCTATATAAGCAACCCCCATGCAATACATTAAACAACTTTTTTTCCACAACCTCAAGAACCCTAATCTCACACATGCAACCCTAATCAAACCCTAGCAATTCTACACTAGCAAAAACCCTAAACCTAGTTTTGGGTATCAATCCCGAGCCACCATAACTTAACCTCCATAAAACCTCGAAGACTCTTGTGTTAAAGCCGCGGTTACGAGCCCGTTCCGAGACAAGAACATGTAGGTTGAGGGTGTCAAAACCCCTTCTCTTCTCTTTCTCTTCTCGTCGTCCGTCTTCTTTTTGTCCGTCCTTTTTCCGTTTTTTTTATTTTATTCATCACACCATAATATCGATAATATAATTAGTACAAGACATTAAAATAATTATCGATTTGTGTCGAATAAGAAGGATATCGGAATAAGAAAACACGAATATACAAGTGTACTGCACACAGCGTTGACGGTTACTTATTCCGGTACCCCGACTATTTGATTATTGAGATAAGTTAACTTAAACAATAATCTTTATATTGTTTGCATCATCATAATTAGTCGCATATTTACATTAATTTTCAAAAAATAAGCATTATATTTAATAAGGGTCGAAACCAGTTGACGCGGATCTGACATCCTAATCCTTAGGGATTTATTTCGATGTCGGAAAAGCCGAGGGAATCAAGTTTTCATTCAAGCAAAGTGTCGATACGTTAGATCCGATGCCAATTCCATAATTGGATGTCGAGTCTAATAATCTAATCAAACAATTTAGCCAATTCAATTTTTCGTTGATGCTAACGTAGATGTTATTTAATTCGTTCGAATCATGACACTATAAACGCGGAGGAATATTTATATCGTCTTGGTTATTTTAAACGATTCAAATCAATTTTCTTTATCTTTTTCACTCTAGTATTCCATATCGATTCCATAATCGAATATGGGATATGACGAGCATCACAATTAGAATCGAGTATAAATCATTCCAAGTATTTAATATCGATTTCATAATCAAATATTGAATATAACGAATATCGAAAATATAAATCGGGTATAAGTTAATCCATACTTGTATGCGATTTATAAAAATTGACGGTTTTCGACAAATAAAAAAAATGGACAGACCCCCACGCGAGTCGCGCGCCTGTCAGGCGACTCGCGCAGAGGACTGGTTCGTCGGGTTTTTTTTTGTTTTCTCGTCTTTTCTATTCTTTTCCGATCTTACATAAAACAGCGACTTTTGCGACATATTTTCCAGAATTCGATAAATATTTTTCTTGACATCGGCCAACACGTGTTAATCCATCACGTGACATATAAAGCTTTCCAAAATCATGCATTCATCACATCTATATATTTATTCAATTTATTACTCGTTACATCGTTACTAACGGTTTGATTGTTTCCTTTGTCGATTTTTGTCGTTTATTTTATTTTACTAAAATGAACCCACATGCTAAAATTCCACTTTGACGTAGAATTAATTGCATTAAATCGACATAGAAACCCTTTTTAAGTCCACTCACATGTCCAGGAAAAACAATGTTTGCATAAGCATTTTTCTCGTTTTACTAACCCGCGTATTGGAAAGACATTCGAATTCTTAGTAGAGGCCGTTAATGTGCGGGCGGGGTTGGGTATCCTTTGTGGGCTTCCCAACACGTACCCTCACCCCCTACTCAGAACCTCGGTTTCCGGATGCCCGAAACCGTTGGCGCACGAGAGTCATTCAATACACAATATCCGATAATGTCGGTATTGGTATCAAATGCAAAGGGACGAGCCCAATAAACTCTGACATCGGAAATGGGCCGTATTTTGTATACGGACCACTACGACATAGAGTGGGCTCGAATGGTTCCGAATAACCACAAAATTCGGTGGCGACTCCACATAGAACTAAATTTCAATTCGATCCATTCTCATATGGAGATTCTTTCGCCTACCCAAACCCGCACGTGGCCGCGTTGGGGTGGACCTATGTCATGTCCACACCATCTTTAACGACTGAGCATAAATAAGGGTGTGCCAAAATGGCGCCATTGCCGAGGAACGGCGAGTTATTGTGTTTTTACTTATTGTGTTTGATTATTTTCTTTAATTTAGCTTAGTTCTCTCTCTTCCCTAGTACCGTTAGGTGCCAGAAGACCCACCGTTTAATTGAGTTTATGCCCAGGTATACATCATCGCCCTTGTGGTTCGATCCGGAGCCAAAAAAGAACATTTAGAGCTTTGCATTTTCGGGGTAATAACTCAACCACTATTATTCCACATCCTTCATTATCACCTCCAAACCTTAATCCCATTCTACCACCTACGTCACATACACCCTCTACACCTTCTACACCAAATAACTCCATCCGAAATAATCCTTCCACATCATCCACTTCACAAAATTCACCACCTACCCCACCATCACCAAGAACACCACCACCAAATCAAAATCCATCCCCTCTGAATCATCCAAATCCAAATCTATCACCACCACCAATCCAACCAATGGCGACCTTAACCTCCCATTCCAAACTTACATATGAGGAAACACCTTCACCGGTCGATTTCGGATTGATACCGAGAATTATAAATTGAAAGATTCTTTGACAAATGCGGTTCAACAATATACTTTTCATGGTTTTTCCCTAGAAGATGCCCAGGAGAATATCACTTCATTTAAAGAAAAATTAATAGGGGCCCGTCTCAATGGGTTAACTTCATGCCAATTGCACCGATTATTATTTCCAAAGACCTTGAGAGAGGGAGCTCGTAGATGGCTTCAAGACCATCCCGCTAATACATTCACAACATGGGCTCAATTATCTAATGCCTTCTTGGAGAAATATTTTCCACCGTCAAAGACTAACCAATATCACATGGAAATAGAAACATTCAAGCAAGATGAATTTGAAAGCCTAAGTGAGGCTTGGGAAAGATTTAGAGAATTATTACGGAAGTGCTCTCACCATGGAATACCCGATTGGCTAACAACCCAAACGTTTTACAACACCCTTTCATCAAGAACCAAGGAAAACCTCAATTCGGCCGCCGGAGGAGACTTCTCTTCCCTTACCAATGAGGCATCGAAGAATCTTATTGAAAAGATGGCAAGGAGTGATTTCAGAATGGGTCAATCGAGGGATTCTTGGAAGAACGTTGAAGTGAAATCATATAAGAGTTCTAACGAACTGAAACTTCTAGCACAAGTTGAAGAACTAACAAAGAGATTGGATGCCATGAGTTCTAAGCCTACTCCTATAGGCATGTACCAAATTGAAGGGAGTGTTCCAACAAGGCAACCATCATCTCTTAAACAAATAACATGGGAAGTTCATTGTGATCACTGTGGCAATTATGGCCATGATTCTAGCTCTTGCATTCCTAATGAAGAAACTTATTTTGAAGAGCCAAATGAAGTCCAAGTAAGCTATACAAGTTTATGGGCAAAGACCTCAGTTTGATCCCTTTTCCAATACTTACAATGTCGGCACAAGGTTTCATCCTAATTTTTCTTATGGAAACCAAAATGTTCAAAATCCTATGCCATGTGCCCAAGGGAAGTCAACCGAGGCCATTTAATCAAAGTCAACGAAGGCCCTTTAATCAAGGTCCTCCAAAGAAGCCCCCATATTTGCCTCCTCACCAAAGGAGCAACTTCAATCAACAAGTAGCAACATCCGTGTTCCAAACTATCACAACAATTACCAAAATCAACATGGTAACAATTTTATCATGGATACAATCAAGGGTTCCAAGGCAATTTCCAAGGTAATTAAGGTTACAATCAACAATCATTTAGTCAACCCTCACAATCTTATGGCCAATCAAGCAATTTTCAATATGGTCAAGGAAGAGTTCCATGGGATAATATTAGTGACTTCAAAAGAGCCGTTGGGCAACTATGGAGTGAGCATCAAGATACCAAAGCAAGGCTAAAGGTTTGGGAATCACAAGAAGCAACAAAAGCCTTAGCCGTCCCAATTCATCCACCCCATGGTTTGCCCGGGCAACCCCAAAACACAAGAGACCCTTTTCACCAAGCAAATGCCATTATATTGAGAGGTCGCATAGAACTTGAGGACCCGTACAAGAATTCGAATTTGAACACTAAAAGCACCCCAACCAATGTCAATCAATAAAGTGCACAACAAGCAACATCGCCCAATTCCCCCAAACAAAACCGGGGAATACAAGCGGAGTTTGATATTCTCCAAAATGCGGAGATTGAGCAAAGAGAACTTAAAAGAAAGAAAAAGGAGTAAATGGAAGCGGAAGAAGCAAAAAGAAAAGAGGCGGAGCGATTAGCCGAAGGAGAAGAAGAATCCAATGTTCCACCGCCTCCCGCTTTTGTCCCACCATTGCCTTTTCCCGAACGAGCTAAGCCACACAAGGAGAATGCCTATTTTAACCATTTTGTGGATATGTTGAAGAAAGTGGAGGTAGCTTTACCCTTCACCGAGGTAATTTCTCAAATGCCTCTTTATTCTAAATTTTTGAATGAAGTCTTTACTAAGAAAATAACAATAGAGGATAAAGAATGTGTCTCTCTCACGGCACAATGTAGTGTTATTCTTATGAATCAAATGCCAAAGAAACTAGAGGATCCCGGTAGCTTTTCCATCCCTTGTCGGGTTGGAAATGTTGTTGTTAATCAAGCTTTATGTGACCTACGGGCTAGTGTTAGTTTGTTACCTTATTCTATTGCTAAGAGACTTATTGTGGGGGAGATGAGACCCACTAGTATGTCAATTCAACTTGCGGATGGATCCGTCAAGTACCCTCTTGGGATACTTGACGATGTATCTGTGCAAGTTCGTAAGTTCTTCATCCCCTCCGACTTTGTTGTCATGGATATGCCCGATGAAACTATTACCGCCATTATTCTAGGTCGACCTTTTATGGCTACCGATGGTACTATAGTTGATGTTAAGAATGGAAAGTTGTCTTTTAACATAGGGAACGAGTCGGTAGAGTTTTCCCTTTCTCAAGCTCTTAAACAACCAATGATTGAACAAACATATTCCATTGAAGTTATTGATAGTTCGGTTGAGTGTAGCTAGATAGATGATGAAAAAGAAGAGGAACCACTTGATTCCCCACCTCTTGAAGATGAGTGCTTACATGAAGAAAAGGTAGAACCACTTCCAGTGGGTAAGAGTAAGGTATCTTCTCCTCCTAATCTTGAATTTAAACCACTCCCCTCTTCCCTAAAATATGTTTTTCTTGAAGGAACTAATTATCCCGTTATTGTCAATGCCACACTTGATGGACCTCAATTGGAAAAACTTTTGATTGTTTTGAGAAAACACAAAAAGGCCATCGGGTATAGCATTGCCGACCTCCAAGGCATAAGCCCAAATGTTTGTATGCATAGGATCATCCTTGATGATGACCACCGCCCTTCGGTTGAGGGTCAACGTAGATTGAACCCCGCTATGAAAGAGGTTGTCATGAAGGAAGTCCTCAAATTGTATGAGGCTAACATCATATACCCAATAACCGGAAGTAAATGGGTTAGCCCCGTACAAGTTGTGCCGAAAAAAGGAGGAATGATGGTTGTGAATGGAAAAAGAGAGAGTTAATTTCTACTAGAACTATTACCAGTTGACGCATGTATATAGATTTTCGCAAATTGTACACGGCCACCATCAAAGACCATTTCACCTTCCCTTCATTGATCAAATGCTTGAACGATTAGCGCATCATTCTTATTTTTGTTTCCTAAATGGTCATTCGGGATTTCTTCAAATTCCTATTCACCCCGATGACCAAGAAAAGACCACGTTTACACGTCCATATGGCACCTATGCTTACCGAAGGATGCCATTTGGATTGTGTAAGGCGCCGGGAACGTTTCAAAGATGTATGATGACTATTTTCTCTGATATTGAAAAATCCATGGAAGTTTTTATGGATGACTTTAGTGTCTATAGTACATCTTTTGATTCTTGTCTTGAAAATCTTGATCAAGTATTAGCTCGATGTGAAGAGTATAGACTTGTTTTAAATTGGGAAAATGTCATTTTATGGTTGAGCAAGTTGTTGTCTTAGGTCACATTGTTTCTAATAAAGAAGTTAACGTCGATAAGGCTAAAGTCTCCATGATTGAGAACTTGTCACCACCGACTAATGTCAAAGGGGTGAGTAGTTTTCTAGGTCACGCCGGTTTTTATAGACGATTTATTGAAGATTTTTCTAAGATTGCCAAGCCTTTAACTTCTTTTCTTATGAAAAATGCACCTTTTGTTTTCGATGACTTGTGTCTTGAGTAGGATAAAGATTGCCCTCACCACCGCTCCAATTATCAAAGCACCCGATTGGAGTCTTCCATTTGAGATCATGTGTGATGCCTCCTATTTTGCCGTTAGTGCCGTTCTAGGTCAACGGATCGACAAGAAGCTACATGTGATCTATTATGCAAGCAAGACACTAGATGAAGCCCAATCAAGGTATACCACAATCAAGCTACATGTGGTCTATGCCATGGAAAAATTTCGAACATATGTTACCGGTTCAAAAGTCATCATTCATACCGATCATGCGGCCATTCAATGTATTATGTCCAAAAAGGAGACCAAGTCCCGACTCTTTCGGTGGGTCCTCCTTCTACAAGAGTTTGACACCGAGATTAAAGACAAAGCTAGATCGGAGAACTTGGTAGCGGATCACCTTAGTAGACTAACGGTTTGTAAAGAAAGCAATGAAGATGATGGTATACCCATCAATGAAGCAATGAGAGATGAGGCCTTGATGGCCATTGAAACTTTTACACCTTGGTATGCCGATATCGTCAATTTCTTGGTGTCTCATTTTATTCGGACGATTATTCCAAGCAAGAGAGAAAGAAACTACGTTATGAAGCCCGAGGCTATTATTGGGATGAACCCTATTTGTTCCGCCGTTTTATAGATGAAATCTATCGACGATTTGTGACGGCCGACAAAGGATTTGATATAGTGAAGCACCTTCACTCGACACCTTATGGTGGACACTTGGCCAACCAAAAGACAATTGCCAAGGTTCTCCAAAGCGGGTTTTGGTGGCCTTCCATGTTCAAGGATATTAGAGCTTTCATTCTCACATGCGATGCTTGCCAAAGAAGTAGGAATATAACGAGAAGAAATGAGATGCCCCTCCAACCTATCATGGAAATTGAATTGTTCAATGTTTGGGGCATTGATTTCATGGGTCCGTTTACATCCTCTTTTGGCAATAAATACATCCTAGTCGCGGTTGATTATGTCTCAAAATGGATCGAGGCCGTAGCTTCTCCCACCAATGACTCCATGGTTGTAATCAACCTTTTCAAGAATGTAATTTTCCCGAGATTCGGTATGCCCAGAGGCATAATTAGTGATGGAGGCTCTCATTTTAGGAAAGATACCTTTGAACACCTTCTTAGAAAATATGGTATCACTCACAAGATGTCCCTAGCCTACCACCCTCAATCAAATGGGCAAGCCGAGATCTCCAACCGTCAAATCAAAGGAATTTTGGAAAAAGTTGTAAATACACACTGAAAGGATTGGTCATTAAAGTTAAATGACGCCCTTTTGGCATTGAGAACGGCTTACGAAGTGCCGATTGGAACCACTCTTTATCATCTTGTGTATGGTAAAGCTTGTCATTTACCGGTGGAATTGGAACACAAAGCCAAATGGGCCATCAAAGAGTTAAACTTTGACGAGAATGTTGTTGAAAATAACCACCTTCTCCAACTACAAGAATTGGAAGAACTAAGACTCGAGGCCTACGAAAATTCGAGGCTTTACAAGGAGCAAACACACAAATGGCATGATTCTCGAATACTTCGTAAGGACTTCTCCGTTGGTGATAAGGTATTACTTTTCAACTCTCGTTTTAAGCCTTTCCCCGGTAAGTTGAAGTCAAAATGGTCGGGTCCATTCGAAGTGACCAAGGTGCAACCATATGGATCAATAGAGATATCAAGCCCGGAAACCGGGAAATTTATGGTTAATGGACAACGTTTGAAGATTTACCATCCCGGTCACGTTTGTGAGACCTTTGTTACCGTGAAACTTGGTGAGCTCCCATTGGGGAGCGTTGTTTGAACCTCTCTCAAGTTGAAGTAGGTTTGGTGGTATCCTCAACAATCACCTTGTATATATGTATCATATTCTTTGAGTTGTTAGTTTTGTTAGTTTGAGAAGAACGGACGAACTTGGATTTCGCCATGGAGCATTTATTTGGATGGAGATCAAGCTTTTGGAGAAGTTATGGAGATTAAATTGAAGACCACAAGCATGTTTGTGGGAGATATTGATTATGTGATGTGAGATGTGTCGTTATTTGAATGTCTAGGTGATTATTGAAGAGCCATGGAATGGCAAGGCGGAAAAATGAAGCTTACAAGACCGTCGGGCGAAACTTCACCCAGTGACACTATTGACCGGGCGAAATTTTGCCCTACAAAAAATTCCCAGATTTGCCAAGATTGACGAAGATACCGTCGGGCGAAATTTTTCCCGATAAGATTTTCACCGGGTGAAACTTCACCCGGTGGAAAAAGTTGGCAGAATTGATTTTCACGACGAAAATCCGTCTATTGAAATTTCACCCGATGGTGCTTGACCGTGTGAAACCTCACCCGACAACATGGGCCGGATCACCTATCCTATTTACTCACTTCAATATCAATTCCCTCCTTCACAAATACCCCACATAACTTTCCCTCCAAAACATTTACACCAATTTTTTACCAATCTACTTTAAAACTCTTATTTCCCTCCTCAACTACCTTCATTTATATCACCTTTTACATCACTCTTCATTCCATCTTTTCACCCTCATAAAATCATCAAACCACCACCTTTCATACCCCAACCACATTTAAACGTCCATTTCATTTCATCTTGGGTGATCATTTTTGAGTTCTTGAAGAAGGTGATGCAAAGTTTTCGGGATCATTCTTGCAAGGTTATTATTATGGAGACAAGAGCAAGGCGAGCCGCTAGAAAGCAAGGTATGACTTCGACTTCTAAACCTTGTAAATGTTCTACATCTTTTAAATCTTCTAAGCCTAAATTTTTACCTTCTCCTACTACCCCTTTAGCTCGAACCTTATTTGAAAAGATCTTTCAGAGTACTAGGTGGCCTTGTCCCTTCACAATGGAAAATTCAGGAATTGTTGACGATATTTAAGAGTTATCGTCAAGGATCGGAACTAGCGGACGCCTTAGCCTAGCGGATTCTACATACAAAGACCTTACTTGTGAGTTCCCAGGAACTTTTACCATTGACAATCCGACCACACCAAGAGCGATTAAATTTAGACTATTCGTTAATCCCCATTGTTTGACTATTTCTGAGTTTGGCTTAGCTTTAGGCTTACCTCATCGGGTACCGGACTTAGTGAACCCCTGAGCGATTTACAAGCTTGTGTGTCTAGAAGAGATTTTTGGAAGCGCGTATCACACTGTCAAAGGGGTTACGAGCCTAAATCATCTTTTACCTCCGAAATCCGTAACCCCGCAATTTGTTACTTCTCCGAGATACTCTCCCACTGCTTGTTACCCTCGATCGATAATATTCTTAATATTGATGTGTGTGTCTTGCAATTAATCTGTGACTCCTTACTCGGTAACCCTAACCCTTTAGACCTACCACTAGTTGTGGCGTTGCACTTTCACCATATCGTTGTCGCCCAACGTCCCTTTGTAGATTGTGGAGGTCTTGTGATTATAATTGCGACCAACATGGGTTATGCGACCAACCACCTTACCCCACTAGACAATTCTGTTTGGCTTGACGAGGCCTATTTTCCGACTTGATCTTTCATGTACCCGATCAATGCCTCGTCCACATTAGCCACGGATGACTTTAATTGTTCCCAACGCACACCGAACCACTATCTTTATTCGCCACAATTGGGCCCTACCTTTGGGACCCGGCGAATTTCGACTGACCAAGACTGAGTTGGGAGGAAGGGGAGTTTGGGAGTATGCGCACTACACTATGCCCAAAGGTCGTACGATCTACGACCTTTGTGAGATAGAATCCTCTGAGGGCATATAATCATATCCCGAGTCTCCGACGGCTTCTTGTGCGTCGAAGGATTACCCAATTTAGACCCTTTCCCGGAGTCGGTAGGTGGTGTGGTGTGTGTGTTGTATATATGTGTGCGGGTTGTGTCGGTGAGTCTTTAATCATCTATAATTGCATGTCCTTGTATTAATTCTGTTCCTTGTTTCCTTATCATTGTCATGATTATTGTGATTGTTTTACCTCTAACAAAAATTGCAAGTTGTCCCACTGTCCGAATGTTGCGGCCGAAGCGGCTTTGGTATTGCTCCCGGTCTGTAGGTGATGTGACTACGCCATTGACCCTTTTGAAAATCCAAATTCTTTTCAAATTTCTCAAATTTTTCTTTAATCCGGGCTAGGTGACGTAACTACAACTACGCCCAATTTTTCACCCTTTCGTTCTTTTAATTTCTTTTCTTTTCTTCTATTTCATTTTCGATCTCTTAGCCACTTGGCTAGGGTCTAGGTGATTTGATTGAACCTAGGCCCGCCACTATTTACCGCTTCCTTTTCGTTCATTTTCTTTTTATCCAAAAATTTCGAAAAATCCAAAAACATTTGAAAAATCATGAAAATCCAAAAAGATTTTTCTTATTTTTCTTTTCCGTCGTTTTCTATCTTCCCCTACTTTTCCATTGAGGACAATGCACAATTTTAGTGTACGGGAGGGATCTACTATCTTTTATTTATTTTTCTCAAAAATCTTCCAAAAATCATAAAAATTTAAAAAAAAAAATCAAAACATTTTCACTCTCTTTTTCATTTTCTTTTCTCGTTTTCGTTATATTTTCGTGTCCCGTGTATGGTCTTGTTCTCTACTCTTACAGGTAACCACCACCTTGATAGCGCGATTTGAAGAGATTATGAAAGCACCCCGCTTGGTAACTTCCTTCCTTTCTTTATTCTTTACTTTTGTAGAGGAGTTAGGTTGTTGCTATTTGGAGGGTCTTGAAGTTGAGCATTTTGGATGTTGTCGTTGATTTTGTGATTGAATGTCGATGGAGTATGGAGTACATGACTTTACTTGTGTTTTCACTTATTTGCCTTTCCTTTTTCGTGTGTTCCTTATGCTTTTGTATAGTGTGTCTAGGACTAAATGTTTTCGAAAACCCTATTGCAAACTTATTACAAGAGTTTACATTCCATGGTAGATAACTCATTGTAGATTTTGGACCTTAGTCTAGTAGAATGACTCTAAATCAATGAACTTGTTGATCCTTTTGCTTGAGTCCACCTTTTCTACTAGAGGTTTACTTAGGGGTTTGCATTTGACCACCCATGGATGAGTTTGGCCTTGGTTCCCGCATCCCGTTTTCTAGGTGACCTTCCTCGAATAACCATTGCACCTTTAGTCCAAAATCTTCCCGCCTTTTCGTGGATTATTCGGTAATGGCGCGTGTTCTCGTTTACCTATTTTTCCTCCACCTACACATCACCACAATAAGTTTACAAAAGAATAACCTCCAAGCTTGGTTTCGAAATACATCAGAAAGCCAAAAAGGGCAAACCAAAGCAAGAGAAAAGGGCACAAAAATATGAAAAACAAGGGAGAGAAAAGGAGCATCAAATGAAAATCGTATCATCAAAAACGTCTCCTTCAAAAAAAAACTTGATTGATTCATCGCCGTGAAGTGGTTACTAGAGGACCGAGTCCTGAGGTAAGAAGATTGTAGTGATTAGTCGATCCACCAAAAATTGTAAACACTCCACCTTTTTTTTTGGGCTAATTTAGGAAATTCGAGTTTGGAACGACCCTCTTGGCTTAGCCAAAGAGAGCGGGACTGCACCTACCTACAGTGTCTAACAAATCCATGGTTCACTTTTTCCACTCTGTTTTACGCCCCGATGTACCCCTTTACAAGATTAGGAGGACCTAGCTAAGTTATCAACATCTTTGTAGCTTTAATGTCATAGTATTAGGCTTTGGTCCTTGTTTACGTGGGTGATTTATCTTGGGAGTTTATGATTGTTTTAGGTTAGTAATCGGTGTCTTCCCCGTCGTCTAGATGAGGGATTCAGTGTTTTATTTTTGCTTTGGATGCGTCTACTCTTTCGTGTTATGTGTTTTTGTGTGTTTAGTCGCATCCACCATTTTGAGCAAGCCCCAACTTGCCTTGCATGGGAGTACTTTACCTCATGGGTATTTCGATGTGAGTTGAAAGGACGGAGCGGGCCCGTTAATTGCCCCGTATCGGCTTAGCATAGTGTAGCTGGTAGTATTAGTTGTAATTTCTTGCTGGGTCTTTGCTCGAGAACGAGCAACGGTTTAGTGTGGGGGAATTGTTGTGTGCTAAATTTAGACCATTTTTCCTCCTATTTAGACCCGTTTTTCAATCGTTTTGCGAGATTAGAGTGCGATTATCGCCCTATTTTGAGTGTTTCTCGCATTAGCGTTCCTCTTGTGCGCTTTACGTGTTTTTGGTAATTTTTCTATCAATTTTGATAGGTTTTGGCACCAAAAGCATGATCGAGCTTCCACGAGCACAAGGAATGGGAATACCGTCCGAAAAGCAAAGCACACAACTTAAAGTTCAAGGCCATCCAATCATACGACGAAAAAAGAGACAAGAAAAATGACCGGGTGAAATTTCACCCGATGAAACACCACCGGGCGAAGTTTAGTCCGACAGTAAATTTGCCACCCCGAAGATTTTCCGATAGCTTCTCCACCGGGCGAAATGACCTGGCGAAACTTCGCCCATCGGGTGAAGTTTCGTCCGACGGTGAAGGCGTCCAAAAATTGCAAAACCGGTAGAAAACCACCGGGTGAAGTTTCACAGGCAGTATTGATCCGTGTACGACGGGGCGAAGTTCCACCTCATGAAGATTAAAGAGTGATTGTCTCACTAATGGAGCAAAAAGTTGGATTTGGGCTTTAGGTTAAGAGATCCATTATGGCATTACTATATATACGTATACCCTAGTTAGTTGCCTAAGCTATCACATTAGACTTCCATTTGTTCCATTCTCTCACTACTTACCCCTCCATTTAGTAAATGATTCTAGTAGTAATTTAGTAATTCTCTATAATTCTAGTAGTTTACATAGTAATTTAGTAGTAGATCTTCATAGTTTTCTTCATCAACACTCTAGACTTATATTCAAACTTTGTAGATTCCAAGTTTTATTTGCAGATTTGTGAAGATTATTAAGGGATTAGTGACAAATCCTCTATTCTCTTCATCAAAGATTCATCCTTTATTTCTGCAATCTTCTTCTTTGTTGTTAATCTTTATAGTTGGTATATTTCTCTTCCACTCTCTAATCTCTAGTTTAGATTTAATCTTGTTCTTTCAAAATTGTTCATTTAATTGTTCTTTCATTATTGTCTTCTTTAGATCATCTTTATTTATGTTGTTTTAGATTGTTTTATGTTTAATTTTGTTGATTGTTATTTTGATCATATTAGTCTTAGCTTGTTTATTTCTCTAGATCTAATTTATGTTGTTCTAGATTATTTCCTAGTCTATTTTGTTGATTGCAATTTCTTTCATATTTTTATAGTTTATTTGGTAGATCGTAATTTCCTTATTGTTTTGTTGTTCTTTTCTTTAGATTTAGTTAACATGCATGTTTTAGTTGTTTCCTCCTTTGCTAATGTTTTGTTGTTTTCCATTATAAGTGGGTGAGTAGATTTCTTGGTGGGGGGGGGGGGGGGGGTTAGGAATGATGACTTTGGATTATTTGAATTAAGGGATGTTAGTGGGTAGCTTGCTTGTTGGTTTATCTTGTTTAGGGTTGTTGTGTCATTGTTGTTTTAGTCCGGCCAACTAAACCGACCTTGACTCATTTCTATCAATATGGGGAAACTTGGGGTAGAAATTACCTTAACTTGAGACTTACCCTTCTTCGCCGCGAAAGCGGGTTTTTAGGTGGGTTGGGTGAAGAAACCGAAATTTGGCATTCTCCCTTTATCAATGTTGTAACCAACCCGATTCCGATATCCTTAGACCCCAAGTTCCGAATCCCGACTTCCCCCTAACACCTTTTCCTTGATTGATCATCTCTAGTTATTTCTATTGTTATTTCTCTTGTCATTTAATTTCCGTCTTTTACCGCATTTCTAGTATAGACTCGACCCTTAAAACCCCCTTTAGTTCCCAAACACGTTACTCTTAACTCAATATCGTTCCGTCCCCTGTGGACCGACCTCGACTTACCACGAATACTCTAGTAGTTTTTGTGTTTTGCGAGTCTATAAATATTGTTTGACCTCCTATCCATCGTTAACGACCGAGCGTAAATAGGGGCACGTCAAAATCGAAAGGTGACATTCTCCCTCTATCGACTTTGAGACCGACCCATAATTCCTAGACTCATAATCCCGATTTCCGATTCCCGACTCCCACTAACACCTTTTCCTTGTAGATTATTCCTCTTTATTTATCGCATTCTAGTTTAGACTCGACTCAAAATCCCCCAATTAGACCGACCCCAAACACATAGCTCTTACTCGATTATATCACCGCCATCCCTGTGGACCAACCTCGACTTACCACGACTACTTTTATTTGTTTTTGTGTTATTTGCGAGTCATATAAATATTGTTTGACCCCCTATCCATCGTTAACGACCGAGCCTAAATAGGGGCGCATCAGACACTCGTAAGGATTATGTCCATACAGTTATTTTAATGGAGAGTAAATTCAAACATTCGATTTTGAGTTTTGTAGTAATCATGTGGATAATGGTCGGCTCAAAGGAAGACCATTATTTGGCCGAATACATATGCAATTCCGGGTGATAAATATGTGACGATTATTCGGTACTTTCGTGTGTATACTAAGTCGGCTCAAAGGAAGGCTTAGTGTTCGACATGAGTTTATCGTCAACTTTTGATCACTGTAATCCCCTAGAAAATCTAACGCAATACAGTGGCGAAAACACTGTAGGGTTGGGATTAAAACACACTGACAAACTATATCTTACTAAAAGAAGGGTTATTTCATGACAATAATACCAACTATAAGGGGGCTTCTTAGAATAATCCCAACTATACGTAATCTCGTTTTAATATGAACTATGCCTTCATTAATCTCATTTCGCTATGGACAAAATTATGACCTGCTATTACCGGTAATAGTGACCGGTTGTGACTTTCTAGGGTCCACGAGTGTTCCGTCGTCGTTCATGAAAGCCAAAACAGCATGAAAATGAAAGCATTTTTTTCATAGCTTCTATAATACTAAAAGGAAAAAAAATGCAAGATGAATTTTGGGAAGATTCAAAAAATATTTAACCAATAGCCGAAACTAAAGAGGAAGGTTCAACCGGTTTTTTATGTAACCGGTCACCTATATCAATGAGAGATTAATGAAGGCATAGTTCATATTAAAACGAGATTACGTGTAGTTGAGATTAATCTAAGAAGCACCCTTATAGTTGGTATTATTGTCATTAAATAACCCTTAAAAGAAATGGTAACTCAATACAAATGCCTCTATTTACAAAAAGTTAAAAAGGAAATTCTCCAAACAGGTTTATACAAATCCATAAATCGTGAATGAAGAAAGAGTAGGGTCCATGCTACTCGCTAGCTCGCACCAAAACCCAGCAGCAAATACCTGTCATGTTATAAACATAACAACCACGTCAGTGTGGAGTAACTCGGACGTTCTCACAGCCATATTATATCATATGTAAAATAATAGTATTAATATATCAGAATATATTAAAATGGAAAACATTAAAATGATATGATAAAATAAGTTTTCAGAGTATCGTAAAGCACTTGCCAACCACCAAGTCAAAATCAATCGATAATAATAATATTCAAAACTGCCGTTATGGATAGGGTTAGTGTAGAATCTAGACTTTCACTTGGATAATACTGAAAACTAGCTTCGAGAACTGTAGACTTAACTCATAACAGACTCCAGTCTCTAACTATGCAACTCAACTATAACAGGACTGTGTGCAGCGAGGTCCTGGTTTAAGTGGTGCACACCCCTCCTGGACACAAACCATGTCCAGTTCAACCCGACGCGACTTACATGATGCGATATCTAAGGTTAAGGTCAATATACAGTCACCTAAACACAAACCATGCTCGGTTCAACAACCAATGTGCCCCATAAAGACACACCAGCCTTACAGTTGATGACAAAAACGTACATCCCAGACTACATTACTCTAAACCCACACTTGTCCTTATTCCATAACTCCAAAACAAAGCCATTATCGAAATTGAGAATAAATAATCATCGTAAATAATATGAAAATGAAATAAATAAAAAAATTTATAAAAAGGGGAAATTTCTATAAATAGAAACTTACTAATTTTAGAAACTTACTTAAAATAGAAATAGTCTTATAGAAAATATGTAAGTTATTAAAATAAGTGTAATGTATTAAAATAACATTTTTAACGGAATTAACAGTTTTTTATTATCATCATTATCGTAACTTTAATAAAATTCTAATCCATTACTCAAAATATAATAAGTCAATATATAGTATTTTATAAATAATTAGGAAATCGAGTTAAAACTATAAATTTTAGAAAGAGATGTTTTAAGAAAAATGATATCAAAATTAATTGAGTCAACGAGTTTTATAAATGATATGAAATTTACAAAGGTTTCAAATTATTTTAACAAATAGCTTTTATTAATAAATAATAA
Source organism: Agrostemma githago (assembly GCA_958450325.1). NCBI lineage: Eukaryota > Viridiplantae > Streptophyta > Magnoliopsida > Caryophyllales > Caryophyllaceae > Agrostemma > Agrostemma githago. The sequence continues at coordinate 51,518,402 of OY288249.1, forward strand.
GGATTTTACTAAAATAGTCAGTCAGAAGCAAATAAGAAATTATTGGTGGAGTCTCGCCTAAAATGTATTTCAAACAAAACGACTATTTTCTAGTTGATTAGTATAAATCGTAAAATGAAAATTATTTGTTAAACAAGAATACAATCTCGATTATTATATTTAAAATACGATTTGAGTTAAAATTAAAAATTAACAAAATATGATAAAATTATGAAATCGATATTATTTAGTTACTAGGGTCAAGATGACCAACAAATTATTATAACGTTCATAAATAAAATTACTAACGATTTAGAAAACGATATCAAAATTTGTAAAATATTTATAAGGTACATAATTTTTTTTAAAAAAATATAATTAGCAAATAATAAAGAGCTAAAATTAGAAAAACCAGAGTTAAAAGTATTTACTCAATACTACTACTAAAAAATACGATATAAAATCGAGTAGCGTCCTAAAGTTACCTTGAGTCGATATCCGAATCGGTCACGTGCTTAACCTTGTCAGTTCCTCACGAATTCCTACGAAAAATAAATATACGGTATAAAGTACCATATAAAACGAGTAGAACAAAAGAGGGATAATGGGTAATCGAATTACCCAAAAAAGTAAGTGAGAAATGGAAAGATTATTGTGAGAACGGAGAAGGACAATAGTAGTAGCAAATAGAAATGACGCAGCAGCAGCAGCAAAACGAATGGTTCTCTACAACCACGAAACCCGACAAAACGTATGGTACTTTACAGCAGCAGCAGCAACAACAACAACAACAACAACAACAAATACAACCACGAAACCCGACAAAACTAGTAGCAGAACGAACAACAACAAAATATAGCAAGACGGGCGCAAACAGAGGACGGAGACAAACGAAAGAATGGTAGCAACAATCGGAAATCGGTTTAGCAAGGAAGAAAAACAGCAACAAACGTTAAGGGCAGTAGCAGCGGGTACAAACAGCCACAGAAATAATGAGGAGAAGAGAGAGTAACAGGGACACGAGGTTAACAGCGGACCAATACAACAACGACAACAACAGCAAAACGGCTCGAGATAAGGATTAACAAGACTAAGAAGTACGACAACAAAATTATCAACATCGAAACGCAAAAAGAAAGGACGGGATGACAATCACCACAATGGACAACAACAGACAGTAAAACGAGTAGAACAATAAGCAATAGTGATAAGTCGATATTTATGCGTATTTTTGTCGTCTTTGTATCATTTGAGCTAAACGTTATAACTTTAGTAACTTTTGGTATATTATCGACCTTACATTATTTTTCGTACTAAATTGGATATTTAATATATGTTTAATTATTTAATATATATATATATATACATGTAAAAACCTACTAAAATCGTATCTATATTCGCAGGTTTGTCTTAAGTCGACAATATTTCACTTATACGACATAGGAATAGGGCGATATAGGACCCATTGGAAAGCTAAGTCCAAGACCGATAACTTTATATAATAAAGTTAGACCCAAATCCAAAGTCTTATGGGTCGGAATCAGATTAATAGAATTCAACTCAGGAATTGGGCTGAATTAACAAACGGATATATAAAAGTCCATAGGAGAATAATAAGGAAAGACACAAAAAATGAAAAAAATATAAAAAGGGGAAGATGAACAGGGGAGCCGCATAACAGGAGGAGGGACACAAAAAAGAAGAGAGAGAAAAAAAAGAATTATTGAAGAAGAAGAAGCGCGCAGAACAGCGCACGGAGAACAAATTCAATCCGATTTTCGACCCGATTTTTATGAGCTTTCTTAATCTTTCACTTCTATTAACTGTTTTATGTTTAGTATGGAGTAGTTTTTTCAATAGGAGTGTGTAATTAACTATTGATATTGTGGTTTATGCGATTGGATTTGTATGTTTAACGATTAATTACTGTTATTGGGTATTTATTCGAAATTCATTCTTAACTTTGTGATTTATGATTATTAATTTGGATTAATCACCTTCATTGTTCTCTTAAATTCATTGTTAATAGATAGTAATTTTGATTAGGTTGTAGCTAATTGGTCTAATCATAATTGCTAGAATTTTGGGTAATAATTTTGTCTTATAGAGTTGCAGTTTTCTGGTTTCATAAGACCTAATTAATTGATGTTCTTAAAGCAATTAAATTTATTGACTTGATTCGTTCTTACATGGTTGAGTCGATCTAATTTATTTAGGATTAAACTTGTGTGATTAACGGAGTTTAACGAGTAAGAAAGATAAAACTGTTAATTTACTTGCTTACAAGGGATTAAATAGTTAACCAATCTATCCAATAATTAAGTAAGTGAATCAATTATTTGACTCAATATCTATAGAAAATTACACGTCTCCTATTAATTCGTTATTAGAAATTTAACTTTGAATTAAACATCGTTGTTATTTACTTGTCTTTTTAATTTACTCTAGTTTATTTTTCTAATATTTTAATTTAGATTAGAAATTATTCACCTCAACAAAATCCTCCCCTCCATATAATTATTTAACAATACCTACTATTATAAATTATAAATTATAAATTATAAATAATATAATAATTACATTGATCTAGGATACTACATTAGTCCCTGTGGGTTCGACCCTTACCTATCACTACTACAAAACATCAAATAGACAACTCCTAATAGACATTAGATATTCTTAACAACTGATGTATAATATTTATACATCTGTTTTGTTTGAGAAACAGATGTCTTTATCTGATAATAGACAACTGAGTTTTATAAAAACAGTTGTCTATATATTATACAACTGTTTTAATTAACCTCGGTTGTCCATTCTAATTTGCAGGACCACTAAAAATTGGTTGTTACTAGTACTACCAACCCATATCACTTTCTCAAATATGTTTTTTTCAAGTAATCTAATGTAATAAGTAATCTAATAATAAGTGTCCCACTATAGTACTCCCTCCGGTCCAATGAATTGTTTGCTTTTGGTTTTGACACCAAGGTTGGATCCAATGAGAAAGTAACATGTGGAGCAAAACTCATGAGAAGGGTCAAATTACCTATAAAAAGCATTCCTAAGACAAACAATTCATTGAAACGCCCCAATATGAAATAGGCAAACAATTCATTAGAACGGAGGGAGTATATAACAATAAATAATCTAATAATCTAATAATAAGTGTCCTAACCCATATCACTTTCTCAACCCATATCCCTTTCTTCTGATTTACCCGACCCATATCACTTTCTCAACCAATCACTTCCAAATCCCTAAATTTTTCCCACTGAAGCAGCATCATGAAGCAACCCTAATTAATTTCGTTCTCTTCGTCGCTCTTCTTCGCTCGATCTTCGTTGCTCTTCTTCTCTAATTAATTTTGTCGCTCTTTTTCGCTGTTCCTTGTTCTTCTCTATTTGTCGTTGTTCAGTCTCCTGCTCGTCCTTCCTAGACGACGCCAAAACGTGTCGCTGTTCTGGTCTAGGAAGATTGTTTTCTGTTCAATTTGGCGTATAGATGTTGTTCTGAGTTTCGTCCTTCCATTGCTAACAGTAGAAGAAATTATCAAGGTTGGTTCAACTTTAGTTACTTTTGTATTTTCAATTCAGTTTAGAGTATAGATGATGTCGATTTTTAGGATTAATGTTTGCTATGATTTGATGAACTAGGTGTTTAGGTTGAATTAATGGCTTTTGATGTTGAAATTCGAACATTTGTTCTGTTTTCAGTTCATATGAATATAGATATGAAATTCGGGTCGGTAACATTTTTGTGTATTAGCATACAACTCACCAATCGACGTGTCCACTTGCCCGTAGAATATATCTTGGCTATACCTTAACAGACAATAATCATACCAAATCCGAGAGTCAGTTTGATACGCTCAGCTTTTTTAATCGCCCAGCTTTTCAAGGAGCCGAAGTTGTTTTTCATATGGCAGCGCCTGATTCGTCAATTAACAATTACGATCTCCACCGTTCAGTTAATGTTGAAGGTGAACTTGCTTTCCTTTTTGTTAGTTGGAATATTTGGGATGGTCTTTATTATTTAGGCATTTAGTGCTTCTACAATGTTGTCTGCAGGAACCAATAATGTGATTGACTCATGTATTGCATTGCAAGTGAAACAGTTGGTCTATACAGCTCCAGTAATGTTGTCTTTGATGGAGTCCATGAAATTATCGATGGGGATAAATCTTTGTCCTATCCAGTGAAGGTATAACTTTTATTTATGTTATGTTTATAAAAGTTCTGTAAAGGCTCTTAACGTGTTTTTGTTTTGTTTTGTTTGTGGGGGCCTGGTGGCACTGGTTAGGCCCTGTCTTTTCGGACTAAACTCATTGAGACAAAATAAACTTAATGGGACTGAACTTAATTCGGGCTCAATTGAAGTAAAGTGAGATGAAAAATAAGTCGGGCCTTACTCGTCTAATGCACTTGATGTAATTTTGAATTTCAGCATAATGATTTCTATTTAGCCACTAAAGCTGAAGGGGAAGCACTGGTGTTAAAGGCAAATGGTGAAGAAGGGTTTCTTACGTGCAGCATACGTCCGATCGGTATTTTCGGCCCAGGTGACAAGCTGCTGGTTCCACATTTGGTTACTTCTGGTAGGGCAGGGAAGTCCAAGGTAAATTGTTACTCATTAATTGTTGAAAAACTGAAGAGTGAAGAGTAATATTCCAAGCTGAAACGACTCGTACATTTTTCTTTTTCCTAGAAGATAATGTTAAGAAAGAACTCCATAGTATGTAATTACTAATCAATCTTTTTTTTTTGAGATTTACAAAGGTCAAAGATATCTCATGATTTTCTTTTTTTTTGTGTTACGTAGGTACTTGCATAGTATTTGTGACTCCAATAGATATGGGTTTTTTTGTCCGGAGAAGACATCATTGATAGGTCATGATACCGATGCTTTGACGACATATATATCTGAACGGATGATGAAAGGGAAAAAATTAGTGTAACTACCTCCATTCTACAAAGAGTGAGTATATCCTTTTCAAGTAATAAAATTTAAACTATTTGTTATATAAATGATATATATATATATATATATATACTTGATAAGGGAAGTTGATTTCAATTTTAATAGGGAACATTGGCTGCTTGCTTTGATAGATATTGTTGAGCATAACCAAGTATATTGTTTGACCCACTTGGAAAGTCCGAGTCTAGTGGATTTAAAACTTTACTTAATACATGAGTTATCTCAATTTATTACTATAGATAATTTTTTCATTTTTACTTATGTTTCTTCTTTAATAGTAACATAACTTTTCTTTTTCCCGTGCTAGGTCTATAAAAGTGTACCGCTATAGAGGGGTACAAGGAAGAGTTCTCAAATTCCACAGTGGGTGAAAGTTAATGTATGTACTTATTTAAACCTCGTATATTATATGAATCGTCTGGTTCTATGATGAAAAAATGAGGCTTCGAAGTTTGAAATCGAAGTTCAGCTTAAGTAAACAACATGATGATTACCAAATTAAAAAAAATATAAAACTTTGGTACTATGCTGAACCTTGATAATCATCCTGAGAATTAGAAGGTTGCTGTTGATGTTGATGCAATTGATTCAACCCGCCACTTCTAGATTGACTCATCTGTTGATAAATCTGGGTTAATACCTGAGGTGTCAAAACACCCACATGAACATCCTGCGATAATCCTAGCTCTAATCCTAGCATTGACTGCCTTTCACCCCCCTCATTATTATTATTATTAACCTCCTGCTCTTGCTGCTGATCATTGTTATTATGATTATTTGCAACTATAATTGGAGCAAAGTTCATATGATGCCCCAAATTGGAGGAACCCAGGTCAAACCCAGAACAATTGTCTTTCTGTCATTTGTCTTGAGAAAAAATGATAGAGTACCAGTTTTGTAATCCCCTAGAAAATCTAACGCGATACAGTGGCGGAAACACTGTAGAGTCGGGATTAAAACACACTGTAACTATGTCTTAGTAAAATTAAAATGGTAAAGTCAAACAATAGGACTCAAATAAAATGGCCAAATTTTAAAACAATCCACAAAAGGGGTTTGAACAATTCATAGGACATAATTATAAAAATAAATAAGCAGGATCCACAATGCTCGCTAGCCCACACCCGGAACACGTATACCTGCCATGTTAAAACATAACAGCCACAATCAGTGGGGAGCAACGCCAACGTTCTCCAAGCCGTATAACAGGATTTTAAAATAAACTGTAATTACTATTATAGACAAATAGTAAGAAAACGGAAAACAGTAAAACATTATAATGAAAATAAGTTTTCAGTGAAAAACTTCACGTATCGAAACAATATAATAAAAACGAGTTTTCCAAAGAAAACATAAAACATTTGCCAACCTGCAACCAAATTATATCGATAATAATAAAATAGTCAAAATGACGTTATGGATATTCGGTTAGTGTGCACAAGGCTAGACTTTCACTAGGGATGTACTAAAAACTAGCTTCGAGAACTCAGACACCAACTTCACACGCAGCGAAGATCCAAGGTCTCTAGCTAGGCAACTCAACCATAATAGGACGTCGACTTATCATGCGAGGTCCTAGCTTAAGTAATATACACCCCTCCTGGATACCAAATGTATCCAGTTCAACTGACGACGACTAACACGATTCGATATCTAGCTTAAGAGCACAATGCACATATACTCCTGAACACCAAATGTGTCCAGTTCAACAACCAATGCATCCCAAATGGATACACCAGCCTTATAGTTGATGGCAAAACCGTACATCCTAGACTGTATTACTCTAACCCCACACTTATCCTTATTTCATAACTCCAAAACAAAGCCATTATCCATATTCAAAAGATATAATCATTATAATAATAAGAGAGAAAAGGAGTAACCATTATATTCTAAAAGAGAAAACTTTCTATTTTAGGAAACTTCTATTTTAGGAAACTTTACTAAAAATAGCATCATATCAAAATAGCGAAAATATTAGTTTACACTAATACAACATTTTTAGTAAATGATACAGATTTATAAAACTGATACTTTCGGCCTTAACGATATTATTTGATAAAGTGAGAACATTTAGGTTTATGAAATTATTGAAACATCATACGAGTGTTTATAAAATGATTAAAAATGTCTTAAACATTTTATTACCACTAATTAGGGTGTTTCCAAAATTTATAAAATTAAAATTCTCCAATTATTAATAGTTTCGACAATACGAACAGAAATAGGATTTTACGGCAAATGTCAAATTAAATCTTTTAACGTCTTTTATTTAATTAAACCATTGAATATATTTAGAATATGTTAAGGGATGATTTAACTCCTAAAGTTTCAGAATCAAATATTTTCAAAATGGCTGGAAAATTAATTCTTTTAGGTAAGACGAAGCATTTTAACGATAAATCATAATTTGTCCAAAAATCAATACTTATTAATTAAAGACTTTAATAAATGGTAAAAAAAAATATGCAAAATAGTTAAAATATATTATGGACATTCTGTCTAGAAAATAAAATTTTCCAGAATCCTAAAACTCGGTTTTTAAAGTGTTTTCTCGTTAATTGTCTAATCTCGACAATAACGATTAATTAAAATAGTAATTACAAAACGATTTAAGTATTAATATCCAAAAATTATTATTAAACTTAAAAATAATGATTTTCCAGAAACTACTATTTTTCCAGATTTCCAAAAATTCGAGATTTAATAAATCCCGCTAAAACCGTCTTTTAAACCCGTTTTCACAATTAACGATTCCATTAATAAAACTTATCGTTCCCAACATTTTATTAAAGCACTAAAAATCATAAAATTACATTTTATTATGAAATCATCAGAATCATATTTTTTTCCAGATTTACACAAAAGACCAGAAATCGAGAATTTAAACGACAAACACGGTTTTAACGATAAACGATGAATTAAAGTGATTAATTAATTCGTCCACTTAACAATTCCGAAAAATTATGAAAAAATTTTAGAAAATTTTATTTCATCAGAAAGTTTCACCACGTCAAAAATCAGATTAAAATAAAATGTTTAGATACTAGAACTAAAAATCGACTTTTAATCGTTTTTGTTCGTAAACGGTAATAATTCAATAATCGATAACTAAAATATCAGAAAAATACTAAATTATCAAAAATCATCAAAAACTGAATTTTTACAGAATATAATCATATATTATGAGTTTAGACCGAATATTATGATTTTACAAATTAATATGATGGTTAAATCTTTAATCTCGTAAAAGCGATAAAATACCGAAACATGCAAATTTTCAACTTTTTAAAAATTTTCCAGATTATATGACATACACATATCGTCAAAATAAAATTATAATTAAATACATGCAATTACACAAATAAAATCATGCAATACCGAGTAACATCGACGTTACCTCAAATCCAAATCCGAGTCTACGATAAATTCATCGGCTTCGGGGTCGTCCAAGGATCCTTCATTACACGACATACATGGTGCAAAAATACCATGAGAATACTAAATGAATCAAGGTAAATAACGATCGGAAACAACATCGATTATTACCTTAACGAAGGGAAAAAATAGACGATTAATTTGGAGATGAAAATGGGACGATCAAGACTCGATTTTGAGACAAATCTAGGCTGGAAAATCTGCTGAAACTCAAGGCCAAAGGAGAGGAAAATGGTGATGAATAATTTTTTTTTTAAAAGAATGAATGAAGGGAGAATGGATGGTTTTTGCTTAAATGGAACTAATAATGAGGGTGATGAAAACTATGTGAAAATAGTCACTATGTGTCAGCCAAAAATAAGAGGAGGAGTGTGAAAAGTTTGAGTAATAATGCATCAATTCATTGAAAAGAAAATAATCTTACGTTTATGGTTTAACGTGATAAAATGAAACGTATTAATAAAATGTAGTAACATTGTCACAAGAAGCTTTGTCGGTCCAAAATATGGGGAAAAGGTCTCAATTAATTTTTAAGTTGATAAAAAGAAGAATCGTAAAATAGTTAAAGGTATTTCAAAGCAATTCGAGTAAACCTCGCGTAAGAAAATACTTATTTACGAAACTTCGTAATAAAATCATTAATGGCTAACTTTTCGTAAATAAAAATATTTCTAGGTTCAAAATATTATATAAATATATTCAGACAATTTTGCTGATATATAATTTTGTTGATATATAATTTTGCTGATTATTATTGTAGTCCTGTTAAAAATAATCCCTTCGGGTGAACCGTGTTTAATTCTCTTACTTTATGGTGTTTATTCTCTTCCCTTGTGTTACTGAATATCTTTTTTACTCTGTATTTGATAATTGATGGTGGTTGAATGTTTGGAACCCAGATTCTGTTCATTACTAAATCTTGAAATCCGATATTTGGTGATTGACTTACAGACCTAGCTATGTTCGCTCGTTAGTCTTTCTTTAAAGGCGTGGTTTTTAAATTTAAGCGTGTACCAGGATACCATTTCTCATGATAACATGTTGGTGCTGTCAATTTATTCGTGCCTGCAATTACTCAGCGAGTATACGATGTTTTATGTGTCCTAGTATTCTTGTTGTCTTTAGTTAGCAGGTTTCAGTAAACATACTTACTAGACTATGTGATACCTAGAATTTAAGCAATCTTTGAGGGTTGTTTGGAATACGTACCCTAGTAAATATTAATCTCATGGATAACATTCATATTTCCAACTTGCTTTTGTGTGATTGAAATTGTTGGGACTTTCTCGTAATGTCATGATTGTGGAACTCAGATACTGCAGAATTTCTAGAATATGTTTTCATTTCTATGCCTAATGTCACTTGTTGATCAGAACTCAGAAGGTGTCTATTGCCTAATTGGAAGCCTTTAGCAAAGTGCTGGCATCCTAATCCTTCTACCTCTTCCTTCTACTTTGGTGTGCCTGTCTTTGTTTGAACTCCTTTTGGGTCCTAACTGCTGCTATTTTTTCAACATTTGGGTTTGATCTTGTTGTTTTTGTGGTACCAGAATCTGAAATAATGACAATTGGTTTGCGTGCGGGTACGGTGAATCCCTAGACCAGGAATGGTGATGTTTTTGTTGAGTTCTACACATTCTGTGAATTCCTTGTTACTGCTATGCTTTCGTATATATCGACTTTTATGAATGAGAGTGTTCTGGTAACGGGACATAAGAATGGGGTGATTTTGGTTCATAGGGTTTGGGAGACTTTGATGGGTGAGGAATTAAACTTCGTTCAAATGGAAAAGCTAGCCCCCTTCGATCTTATATAGAATGTTTTTATATACAATGTATGACATGCTCGCGAAAAAATTATTTTTTCATTTTTACGACTCTTACACTTTGTTATACTTGTTGCAATGTAGTCGGCTCCTCATGTTCGGAAAACAGAGTGCGGTTATTACGTGATGAGATATATGATTGAAATTATCCCTCGTTCTGATATGAAGAGAACCGTCAATGAGGTAAGACTTGGGTTTTCACACTTTCTCTTGTTTCAATCATTTGTTTTATGCACATAATTGAAACAAAATAATTAGTTCATTTATGTTATTGATTTTGTAGCATTTCAACGATATGTTGCCATATTCTCAAGAAGATATTGACGAGGTTCGTGGATTATGGGCGGATTATTTTCTTAATAATTAGTCGTATATTATGCATCGTATTACCTTATGTGGACAAGGTCTTAGTTGGATTATGGTTTTAGGTACTTTTGGACATTGGATAATGATTTTATTTGTACCTTTTGGATTTTTGATGTTGGATAATGATTTTATGTATCTTTTGGATTTTGGATGTTAGATTTTAAAAAAAATGTAACTTCTTTTGTTCAATTATTTGTTATGGTATTCCTTTTTTATGGTTTGTTAATATGTATGTATTTAAGAATTATTATAAAACATAAAATATGAATATGTATATAAGCACATATATATATACGTATTTTAGAAAACAGTTGTCTATATACGTAATAGACAACTGTTGTTTTAGAAAAGCAATTGTCTATGTACGTAATAGACAACTGTTGTTTTACAAAAACAGTTGTTTATTAATCAATAGACAGTTGTTCTAAAACAGATGTCTATCCTCGGAGTAATATACAACTCCAAACTACTCAACTGTTGTAACTCAGTTGTCTATTGCAAAAAAAAACAGTTGTCTATTTGATGTTTTGTAGTAGTGTATCCTTCACTTGCTAGTTAGAGTTTGTAAGCGAAAATATAAATTTAATTTTGAGTGCGGAAACGACACGCAACAAATTTTGGCGCCGTTGCCGGGGACTACTTGTTTATTATCTTAGATTTTAGTTAGTGAGTTAAATATTTATTATTATTATGGTTTATTTCATGACAATAATACCAAATATAAAGGGGCTTCTTAGATTAATCCCAACTATACGTAATCTCGTTTTAATATGAACTATGCCTTCATTAATCTCTCCTTGATATAGGTGACCGGTTACCTGGAAAAATGGTTGAACCTCCCTGTTCAGTTTTGGCTATTGGTTAAATTTTTTTTGAATCTTCCCAAAAATTATCTTGCATTTTTTTTCCCGATTAGTATTATAGAAGCCATGAAAAAAATGCTTTAATTTTCTTGTTGTTTTGGTTTTCATGAACGACGACCGAACACTCAAGGAGCCTAGAAAGTCAGAACCGGTCACTATTACCGGTAATAGCAGGTCATAATTCTGTTCATAGCGAAATGAGATTAATGAAGACATAGTTCATATTAAAACAAGATTATGTATAGTTGTGATTATTCTAAGAAGCCCCCATATAGTTGGTACTATTGTCATGAAATAACCCTATTATTATTATTAATATTTTTTTTTTTTTAAACGGAACTTGCATTGAACACCAGAACAAATTATTATTATTATTATTATTATTTTTTGCAAGAAAGGATAACTTACTTTTATTCATCCAAAAAAGGGGAACAAAAATAACAGACTTACAAAAGGAGCAGCCAAACGTAACCCCAAAAAACCAACAAGTTAACCCATGAGTCTCTCTACTACAAAATGAGATTCATGGCTACTGTGAAGTAATTTGATACACACATGATGCTTAATATGAGTAGCCAAAGCCAGCGGAGTCCGGGCGATCTCAGCAAAGATTCTGCGATTCCGTTCCTCCCAGATCATGTAAGTAGCACAAATGATTGAACAAAGTCTCCATTGAATCATCCAATTCTTCCTACTCACCCTTCCCGTAAGGGCTTTAATCTCGTACCCCAGACTTCTAGGGCTTTGTGTCCTTCCAAACCAGTTAAAGATATGTGTCATTACCTCCCGAGAGAAGTCGCAATCGAAGAAGAGGTGCGAGTGAGATTCCTGGTGTTTAATACATAGAATGCACCGGTTTGCGAGACAATACCCTCTAAGCTGAAGGGAATCAACAGTACAAAGCTTTCTTTGAGTGGCAAGAGAGGCAATGAGGCTGTGCTTGGGGCTGCATATCGGATGCCAAATAGTGTCGAACTTCTTATACTTATGATACTTTTCCCGGAAGAAATCATAGGCTCGCCCCAGTGTGAATTTCCCGTGCTTACCCCAATCCTTGATTATGTTAGATGCTATGTGTGTAGATCCGGAAGCGGAGATGAGCTCGTTTCGGACCTGGAGGATACTACGCCAGCTCCCCGCATCACTATCCTTGAGTGTCACCTGCCAGAAATTGCATTTCAGAATTTTATAACCATGTATCCATCCATGCCAGATGTTATTTTCGTCTCTTTCAATACGCCAAATGAGTCGAGCTATAAGCGCTTTATTCCACGCATGAAGCTCACGAATATTGAAACCTCCCTCCTCTCTGGGTGAGCAGGAGCTTCTCCAGCTCTTGCAGATAATTTTCCTCGAACCGGCTTCAATGTTCCAGAAGAAGTTCTTGCATAGCCTATTGATGGACTTGATGACTCCTTTGGGAATAAGGTGATACGAACCCCAAAAAGACATGAGCTCCATAATAGAAGAGTTGATTAGCTGTATCTTGCCTGCATAGGAGAGAAATTTGTTATTCCAACGTAGTATCATCGATTTAATTTTAGCAAGTAACTCCTCATAGTCGGTAATTATGAGCCTAGAAGGCTTGATGGGGACACCAAGGTAGCGGAAGGGGAATTCTCCTACCTCGTCCTGTTCAGTATTTCCTGTTTTATCTCGTTATTAACTCCTCCAAAATAAATCTCAGTCTTATGAGCATTGGCTTGGAGCCCCGAGGAATTAGAGAAACCTCTAAGACCCTCAAACATATGCATAACCGAAGGAGTGTCTCCTCTTGCGAAGAACATAAGATCGTCGGCGAAGATAAGGTGGTTGAGCTTCAGCTTAGAACATTTGGGGTGGAAGGAGAAGAGAGCCTGGTGATGTATAGTCCTAAGATGTCTCGAGAGAACCTCCATAGCAAGAACAAATAAATAGGGTGAAATCGGGTCTCCCTGTCTGAGCCCACATTTCCCCTCAAAATAACCAGTGTGGTTGCCGTTGATGTCGAGAGTATACCAAGGCGTGGAAATGAGAAGCATGATCCAGTCCACAAACCCTGTAGTGAACCCATAAGCCAGGAGCATGTCCTTAATGAACCTCCAATTAAGAGAATCAAATGCCTTCCTAATGTCAATTTTCATGAGGCATCTTGGGGTGAGGTAGGATCTTGAGTAACCTTTGATGAGCATTTGTGTGACCATAATACAGTCCATTATGTTACAGCCTGAGGTGAAGGCAGATTGTTCCTTACCAATAAGAAGGGGAAGAGTTTTCTTGAGTCTGTTAGCCATGACTTTGCTAATAATCTTATAGATAGTAGTGCAGCAAGCAATGGGCCGGTAATCCATCACTGTAGATGGGATGTCTTTTTTAGGGATCATAACCAGGACAGTAGTATTGATGTACTTGAGCATCCTGTTCTTTTCAATCGAGTCCCTTATCGCCTCGCACAAGTCATATCCAATAATATTCCAAGCCTTCTTGAAGAACCCAGAAGAAAAACCATCGTGGCCCGGGCTTTTGTTCTCGTTAATACTCCATAAAGCTGTTTTAATCTCCTCATTTGTGATTCTGGAATCGAGAGGTATTGCCTCGTGACTCTGGAGGCACCGCCCGTTACTTATAGCTGATGAGTCAATATCATCGAGCATTGCATCATTACCCAGGAGGTTAGCATAGAAGGATTGGAAAGCATCCTCTACGCCTTCCACCGTAGTCTGTTTCCTTCCATTAGCATCATGAATTTGGCCTATATGATTCCTATTTTTCCGTTCAGCTATTCGATTGTAGAAATATTTAGAGCCTCCATCATCCTCTTTAATGTGGTGGATTTTTGCTCTTTGGGAAAGGATGCTTAGCTCTGTCTGCTTGATCTTAGTGTATTCCTCCAGTAGTCTCCTCTCTTTGTCAATTAATAGTTGGTTCATGGGGTCAGAAGAAAGAGAGGACTGACATTCAACGTGAGCTGCCTTGCTGCGTTTTACCTGCTCAGAAATATGGGAAAAATTGCATTTATGAAGGAGTTTTAGAACAGGTTTCAGACTGCTTAGCCTCTTAACCAGCCTGTACATTTTCGTTCCATAAATACCATGCTTGCTATCCTTCCAGGCCTGCGTAATAACCTGTTCAAACATCGGATGCGAGGCCCAAACATTCAGGAACTTGAACTTCTTCTTCCTTGCTTGCTTTGTGTGAGCTACAGCCACTTCTATGGGCGAGTGGTCCGAGACGTGGGGAAGAAGAACCTCAGCAAAAGAGGTAGGAAAAGATGTAATCCAGTCCTTGTTAACCAGAGCACGATCAAGTCGTGACCAGGTACGAGAAGCCACGTCTTGTTTGTTCGTCCAGCTATACTCGCATCCATGTGAATTGAGCTCCATAAGGTCACAATTTCTAATCCAGTTATTAAAGTCCTCCATTTCAGTAGCACTAGGGGGGTTGGATCCGAGCCGCTCCTCCTGTTTCCTCACTATATTAAAGTCCCCCATCAAAATCCAGCTACCCCGGATTGGGGCAAGAGAGTGAAGCCGACTCCACAAAAGCTTTCTAATTCCTCCATCGTTGCTTCCGTAAATCATGGTGACAAAGATAGAAGAATTAGAAATCAAGTCTTGTACTTCACAGTGGATAAATTGCGCATGTTTAAGGAGAATACTAACCCTGACTTTATTCGGATCCCAAATGAGCCATATGCGTCCATTTGGGTGAGACTCGTAGTTGTGTTCAATCCTCCACGAAGGGAAGAATCGATCTTTAATGTACTGAGCCTTGTGAGCTTTAATTCGAGTTTCCAAAAGGCCGAGAATATCTACATTCCGACTCCTGATATGATTTATGACTTCACGGATCTTAAATCCTTTATTAGTGCCTCTAATATTCCAAGATTGTATAATCATTGAGGCAAGTCATGGTCAGGCGGTTCCCCTAGCCCACTTTCAGCTGCCGTGACTTCCTGCAGGTCTATAGAATTGTCTGCATTCCTATCTGTTTCATTCTCTAACTGCGGATCATCTTCACTTGTTAGAGTAGAGAATGTGTTTCCTGTGGCAATAGGTGCAATCTGTCCTCCTTCTGGCAGTCTTGCAGCAGATTTCCTAGTCACAAGCGTGAAATTAGACTGACCGCCTGCCCTGGACTGATCAGTCCGTTCTTTCTGGTCCTGTTGCTGTTCCTGGTGTTGTTGTTCTGGGTTGCAGGGGGGCTGGGTCTTGGGTTTATACATAAGGCCTATTGATTTTGAAGCCTTATTCCTCCGACATTGCGCCTTCTCATGTCCCAGCTTATTGCAGCAGTGGCAATAGTGGGGAAGCCATTCATACTCTACAGCTTGGACAGTTCTTCCGGTTATCGGATTGTTTATAACCACCTCGTGTACCAGTTCTGTAGCAACATCCACCTCGACCATAATACGAGCGAAGCCCAGACGCTCCTTAAGGGTTGTGACATGGTCCGCACATATGGGTACCCCTATTCGACTAGCGATTTTACTCAGGGCAGTCGGAGACCAAAGATAGGGCTCCAGATTTGGCAATAACACCCATACCGGAATTTTTGACACGTTTTCAATTTCTTCTCCGAACCCAGGTGTCCATCTTTTCAAGACAAGTGCGTGCCCTCCGATGAGCCATGGCCCTTTCTCTAAAACGTCTATCATATCTTTCTCGGAGCTAAATCTGAAACTGAACCATCCCTTCCGATAGTACTGTACTATCGGTTTTGAGACATGGTTCCAATTCTTAATAACGAAGTCCTCAACCTGTTTAACATGGGGCTTTAAACCCAGCACGGTTCCCACAAGCGCATATTCCCATAGTTTCAGCTCATCCTCAACATCAGATAGATCAATTTCGATTGTGTCCTCATTTGCAATATCCTCATAGAATTGAAGGTTCATACCTGCCTGACTCTTCTTATTTAGCATAGTCGTCCATTTCATACTTGTTGCTGCTGTATCCTTTTTTTGGTCAGAGGTAATAGTTTTCTCCTTCAGCTTAGCCACATTGCTCTCCTGTGGAATGGGTTCAGTTGGTGGTGAGCTCTCGTCGATACACCCTGAGTCGTCACTGGACGTCCCCATGCTTCGAGCAGCAGTCTGTTGTTCAGTCTCTTGCCCAATTTCGGTGTTGTTGGTTCCAGATCTGAGACCGATACTTGTAGTTGCCTGAGATGTGCACTCTCTTGTTTCTTCATTAATAAGCATAAAAGTTGTACTTTTAGCTTTGTCTTGAGGAGTAGCATCTGGTTTCTTGTTTTTTTGGGGCCTACCTGGCTTCCTTCCCTCCTCCTTAGCCATGGAAGAGCAAGACTAAGCAAGCTTATCTTCAAACCATGGCTAGAGAGAAGCTAGAGCAGAATAATAATAATAATAATAATTAATTATTATTATTATTATTATTATTATTATTATTATTAATTTTTTTTTTTTTGGTTATTTTTATTCCTTCACTAGTTTCTCCCTTTGTTTTTATTAGATACACTTTGAGTTATATAAAATAACTAAAGCAACCGAGAAGAGTTTAAGGGAGCAGTTACTTTTCTCTGGTGAAACACTAACGAGTATCGTTTTTCCTTCTTTGGAAAAATCATTTAAGCTTAATCCAGGTTTGTCGACACCCGCATTTTGCCTGCTAGTGTCTATAGCAGCTTCCAACAAAACACCCGATGATGATCGGATGTAAACGTGACTTAATATGCTCGATTTTAGAGTCAGAATCAATAGTATCTAGCGTGAGCTTTTAGCGGAGTAAAAATCTCACCAAACCGATCTCAAATTCAGGCCCAGTGGGTCGTTTCTAGTCAAATAAGACTAATTTGGGTCAAAACCGACACCCAAAATAAAACCATCTTTTAGCGACCGGGTCAAACCCCGGTCAAAGTCGTTTCCGAGACGCAAAATAGCCATACAAGCTTCAAGAGTCCGACTCAAAGTCAAAAACCTCAAAATATCTCGGTCCAGCTGACCCACTCGATCGAGTGTCAGCCCACTCGGTCGAGTGGCCCTTCAAAAGCCCGCTGTTGCCTTCTCGTTGGGCCACTCCATCGAGTCATCACGGGCACTCGATCGGGTGACCCTAGGTCGAGGGGCTGGTTTTTTCCTATAAATACATCCCTTTGCAACACAATTGAACACACAATTAATATCTCATAATTTCAGCAATCCTAAGCATAATATACACACATCCAATCCTGATTTTCCCTCTAGAAGTCCTCTAGAAAACCCGAGAAAACCGATCCTACACACAAACACCATAACTCTTCCTATATCCTCGATACTCCCGCGCAAATGCCGTTACTACGAATCCATAACCGAGGCCAATTAAAGCATGTAGGTTGAGGGTGTTATAAAAATCCCTCTTTCTCTCTTTTCCTTCTACTCCTTCTCGTCTTTTTTTCTTTTTTCCGTTTTTTTTCGTTTTTCTCGTTATCGTCATATTTAGATAATAAACATCGCGCATACATAAATTTATAAAACGATCTCAAATCGAATACGTTTAAAGATGAATGTCGTATAAGACCCTTCTAATCCCTTTACGAGTTGTAACAGAGGTGGTGCCCTCTCGAGGAGCACCGCCCTAAACACTCAAGGGCGTGATGGGATCGCGAATATTCCTCGTTAAACATATCTGATTCCCCCTTTTAAGGTTAGAACGAAACATGTTGACGCAAATTGAACATCACATAATCCGCAAGTATTGATAACGATGTCGTGACGCGGAGGGAATCGACTTTCGCTCTAATCAAACAAGTAAAACGTTATTCTGAGGATGCGATACCGACCCCGTAGTCGAATATCATGTCTAAAAGAATAAATCGATAAACTATACTAGGACGAACCCGTTGACGCCGAATTAATTGTCACACGGTCTGAAAAGGTTGATTATGACATCATAACGCGGAGGGAATCGATATTCGTTCTAGCCAAACTCAAATCCATTTTATAACGTTTTTTTTCAAAATAATCGATAACGTAATCGTACAATTTACGTTATGAGCATCATAAATCGGGTCAACTTTAAATTATGTAATATTTCACACTACTCGGCTAGTTATCAATTCATACATTCAAATTCGGAATTACTACGTTAACCGAATCCCGAGCAGCTGCTCGAACAGGGACACTCGATCGAGTGTCGTAGCCCACTCGATCGAGTAGCACCCCAAAATCGAGACAGGGTTTTTTTTAGAGGCACTCGATCGAGTCTCTCCCATGACTCGATCGAGTGGCCTCTATCACGCTAAAATCGTGAGCCTTTAACGTATTTTGAGCCTCGATAAATCTCTTTTTAACGACTTCGGTCACCACGTGTCAAGTCCATCACGTGTTTTACTCCTTTTTTTGAGCCATGCATCGTACAATTCACTAATCATTTAGTATACTTATTGTTGTTTTATCGTTTATTACAATTTTGTTTGTCGTATTGTATATCCGGGTTGTACTCCGCCCGCGTATTTGTAATCTATTTTCCAGTCTTATTTTCTCGTTGTTTGCACATGTCGCATTGAAACGAATCTCGCACGCTAAATAACTTCGACGTTAGTTTAGATGCATTAAATGACATAGTTAAACATAATTCACATGTTTAATTCAAAAAGCATTGTTTGCATAATATTCAACCGTCAAACTAACGTGCGTACACGAAAAACGGATGATATCTAAGTAGAGGCCGCTAAGTGCGGGTGGGGTTGGGTGTCGTTTGTGGGCTTCCCAACACATACCCTCACCCCTTACTCAGAACCATGGTTTCCGGATGTCCGAAACCGTTGGCACACGAGAGTCATTTGATGCACGATTCCCGATAACTCGGCATCGGTATCGTAATGCAAAGGGACGAATCCCTAAACTCTAGCATTGAAAGCGGGTCGTGCTTTGTGCACGATCCGCCTAGATGTAGAGTGGGTTCGAACGAGTCCGAATTCCCACAATTCAGTGGCGACATCTAATTAGATTTAAACCCAAGATCAATCTTACCATGAGATTCATTCGCCTACTAAATCCACGCGTGGCCGCTTCGGGGTGGACCTATGTGATGTCCACAATTTGGCGACTCCGCTGGGGACACCTGATGTACCACTAGTCATCGAGGTTCCTAGGGTGAGACTCGAAAAGAAATCGTTCGAATATTAACGTACGCATTTTAGTTCTATGGTTCATGCATAACCCAAATCTTTCCCGGGCTGGTTACTTGTGACCGACGTCCTACTATACCGCGGTGCATTCCAAAATGAGTATGCTAAAAACTTCTATGGCCGAACTCGTATGGGTTTCGCGGCATGTTCTAGGACCAATTCGGCTTAGGAAGTCCGTCCTGATTTACGAGAAAATCGTCATTGTTGGTATAGACCCGATTTCGACCGACCGAAACTTAGTTTAAAGCATACATAGTGTCGTTATATTGCTTTCATGACTACATGCTACTTGGTTTCCATAACTTCTTTTCCAAAAACTGTCATTTAAAAAAATGCATCGTTTCAAAATTATTCAATTTTCAAAACTCGGAAAGCTACCGAAATTTAGACTTATGATTTGACTCAAAATAGCTTATTTTAGCCGGTATGCTGCCCATTTCAAAATTAATAAAAAAATTTCAAACCTTCAAAAAACCGGCCCCGGTGGCATTTTTTGCCACTTTCAAAAGTCGGGACCGTCCTCCGATTTTTCTCGGAATTCAAACCTTTTGAAAAAAATAAATCTTCCTTATCTTAGGACTTACCGCATTTAGTAGTGTCGGGTCTTTTCCTAAGTCGTCGAAGTCTCTAGTGTCGAAACTCCGTCAATTTTACATCACGGGTTTCCTCCCTATCTCAGTCCGCCTTATTCGCCAAAGGCATGACCAACCTACGTAGGGCATACCCCTACAAAGGAAAGTCCATATAAACAATCGAGTCAAAAGTCTGGGGAAGTCTCACGTGAAACTTCCTTCAAACAAGACCCGGCCCATATAGCCGAGTCCTGAGGAAGCTACACCTCCCACGAGTCACCCGTCTAGGCATCTGTCTCGAGTCGTTTTCTCATCTAGTCTTTTCCATGCTCGGGATGCACTGTTTTGATTCCAAGATCTGGGTCAGTTTCTGATTACTTGGTATTCTTACAGATAGACCACCGGTAACCAGACACCAGAGCAAAATGGAAGAATCCCTGAACAAGTTGTCAGCCTCATTGGACGCTATGGTCGTCAAGCAGACTCAGATCAAGGCCCAATTGACAGCTATAAGGTCTGACCAAATAGCTATTGTTACTCGTTTGAGTGTCGTGAAGCAGGGGACTCCTGCCGCTGGGACTGAGACCACTGGGCCCCTAGCTGAACTAGTTAGTGCGGTGCGCCGACTAGAAGAACAAGTTCACCTAGCAGGGGTAAACAACATCCATCGGGAAAATGCCCGAGACTACTCCTTGGTGAATGACAAGCTTCCCGCAAACCTGACCCTCACAGGTCTGCCCATGTTTTAGGGAACCAATGACCCGTTACTACATGTACGTGCCTTCACATAATTCATGGCTATCAAGGGAGTTGATTCTTCGATGTTCAAGAATCTCTTTGCTGCATCCCTAGAGAAGCACCCAAAAGCCTAGTACTACAGGTTGGACCAACTTAGGATGACGTGGCAACAGAATTTGCTCGGAATTACGCTGATAATACCGAGATCCAGACCACGATGCGCTCCTTGGAGGTTATGGCCCAGGAGCCCAAAGAAGGTTTTACCAAATACCTTCAACGCTGGAGGGTCGAAAGTGTGAAACTGGTGGACAAGCCCAGTGAAAAGACTTTGGTGGAGGTCTTTGTCAAGAACCTCCTACCCTCCTACCGGGTCCACCTCCGGTATGCTCTTATACCCAATTTCACCACCCTTACTGAAATGGGTATAAGGATCGAGGATGACCTAAGGCAAGAGAGCCTTACTAAGGCCTCGGGCAAAGGATACCAAGGGGCTACCTCTTCATATCAAGGGGCTACCTCTCCACCTCCAAGACCCCAGCTGCGACCCGCAGCATTTTCGACGCGGTTAATCTACTTGATACCTCGTCCAAGAAGAATACCACACCTTGGGTATTCACTGATATAGGTACTACCTATACATATGCCTTACAATGACTATCATCAAAGGGCCTGATCCAACTGATTGACCCAACTCCTGAATTCTCGGTCGAGCGACGCTCCAAGGCCTATAATGCCCAAGCCTATTGCCAATACCACCGAGGCAATGGGCATGATACCAAAAAATGTTGGAAGCTGAAGCACCTGATCCAGGATCTGATCGAGAGTGGTAACATCCCATTACCCAGAGACAAGCCAAGTAAAGGACAATCCCTTTAGCGCCCATGCCATTTTTACCGGAGAAATGATTGACTGTTCACAAGTTATTTCTCCATTTATCCCACAAGTGAACGGGATCCGATTTGACGACGAGGACGATGTGTACCTCGCCAAAGAGGAAACTATCCCCATTACTCCCGAGGAAATCAGGAAGGCTAAGTCCAAGGTCTTAGCCAGTAACCACCTTGGTCATCCCTATCAAGCCACTAGCTCTAGGGACGCCCCTACCTCGATAACCGTCACTGAGCCAATCAGGACGGAAGTCGCCCCTGAAGAGCCGACCACTGAAAAGGCTCTCGTGAAGCAACTAAAGAAGACCCGAGTTGACGTCTCTATATGGCAGCTCCTAGTTAGCTCACAAGAACATCGAGAGGCACTCACTAAGGCCCTCGATCAAGTCAAGATCGACTCCTCGGCTACTCCTGCTGAAATGGTAGCCACGATCCTGCCCCACTTAAAGGGCAAAGCTAGGAAAGAAGGCCCACTAATCACCTTCTCTGAAGCCGATCTGCCACCGTTTGGGGCTACCCAAAACCTAGCCCTTTATATCACGGTGATCTGCCGCGGGAAATATCTCCCGATGACCCTAATTAATGACAGGTCCGCGGTCAACGTCCTCCCCTTGAGGACCGCCAAAGCCCTCGGCATTACCGAGGCCGATTATATTCCGACTGCTCAAACCATCTAGGCTTTTGATGGGAGCCCAAAGTCGGTAGCTGGGGCCGTGATCATAACGGGCCCAATAAAGAAGAAGCTGGAGTTTCAGGTGATCGATGTCACCTCTTCCTTTAACCTGCTCCTAGGGAGGCCATGGATCAATGCCGTCAAGGCGGTATCCTCCACCCTTCACCGGAAAATCAAGTTGCCCCTTCACGATAGTGTCATCACCTTGGAGGCGACCCCTATGACTGTGGCTAGCTGTAACGCCACGGGCCGCCCGGACCTTTTGGGGTTCGATTTTATTGGGATGATCGAAGAGGAGTATTTTTTCCAGCCCTAATTCACAACTAGCATCAACATGATGCTACAAAATCTAGGGTACTTTCCGGGGGCTACCTCCCGACCTAATCTTCCAGCTGGAAATATTATCGAGGTCCTTAAAAATGAAAACTCTCACATGGGCCTCGGTTATGCTACAACTCCGGGCAACATTGTCCGAGCAGGTATTGAAAAGACCTGCAACATCATTAAGGGTATCTACATGAACCCTTATACCCCACGGCTGACTGACTACTTCGTTACGCCGGTATTCGGAGTTGTCCAGGTTTGTCTGTACCAACCCAAGGCTGTGCACCCTGGGACCCACTTGGCCCAGGATTGCAACTACATCTCGAATGACGTGTTCGCCCTCATCCAGTCGAAAGATGCCAACGATGCTGAGCCCGCCCTAGGGCTACTTTTTTGGAAAAGAACACGTAGCCCCGACTCCAAAGGAAGATCTGGTCAACCTTATTCTTCGCAGCAATAGGTTCGACCCAAATAAGCTAAATGGCCTGGAGGATGACTGTCAAGTGGACTGACAGTCAGGTAAGGACTTACAAGCTGATCACTGGAGAAGGAGACATGCCTGAGTCTGAGTCTGAGTCCGAGTCAGAGTCTGAGTCTGAGTCTGAGAACGAGTCTAGGGAGTCCGGTTCTAGAGTCACTCCTGTAACCACTCCCCTCCCTTTAGTTACTCCTACTACTAGAGCTTCGGGGTCTGTCCCGAGCGCCTTACCTATCCCGCCTCTGAACAATGATCAGATGGCTGCTCTTTTCGAGCTATTTTCAAAATTTTCAATCAATAATAACAACCGTCCTGCTTACGACTTGTCTTATTTTCAAAATCTTTCAATTTCAAAAATATTATATGTAGTGACATTGAGAAACCCGATGAACAGGTATCCTTACCGCCGCATCTGACCGAGCAATTAGATTAAAGGGAATCTCGTAATCCGGTAATCGAGGAAAACGAGTCCATAAATGTGGGAACAACCTTAGAACCTCAGATGCTTAAGATAGGGTCATCCTTAGATCCCGAGGAGAGACAGCAATTCACGAGCCTCCTCCAAGAATTCAAAGACGTCTTCGCATGGTCCTACAAGGACATGCCGGGGATAGACCATAAAATAGATGAGCATCATATACCGATCAAAGACGGGTGCAAAACGGTTAAACAGAAGCTCCGCAGGATGAGGCCCGAATGGTCTCTCAAGGTCAAGGAAGAAGTCGACAAACAGTTCAAAGTCGGCTTCATACAAGTGTCCGAATATCCAGATTGGATTGCGAACATTGTGCCGGTTCCTAAAAAGGACGGTAAGGTGCATGTCTTCGTAGATATTCGGGATCTTAACAAGGCGAGCCCTAACAACGATTTCTCGTTACCACACATCGACATACTGGTGGATAACACGGCCGATCATGCCCTTCTATCATTTATGGACGGGTATGTCGTGTATAATCAGATGAAGATGGCAGAAGAAGATATGAGTAAGACCACATTCATTACACCTTGGGGTACTTACTGCTATACCGTCATGCCTTTCGGTCTCATTAATCCCGGGGCCACATACCAACGGACCGCTACAACCCTATTACACGACATGATGCATAAGGAAGTAGAGGTTTACGTAGACGATATGATCATTATCAAGTCTAAAAACCGGGACGGTCACATCACCGCCCTGAGAAAATTCTTTACCCGATTGCGCAAATACAACATGAGGCTAAACCCTCAAAAGTGCAGTTTCGGGGTAACATCTGGCAAATTACTGGGTCATATCGTTAGCCAACGTGGTATCGAGGTCGATCCAGCTAAAATCAAGGCCATTAACGAGATGCAACCTCCTAAATCCGAAAAAGAGATAAGAGGGTTTCTTGGGAAGGTTCAATATATCAGCCGGTTTATTTCCAAATTAACCATGGTATGTGAACCGATTTTCAAAAACTTGAAGGTGAGAGAACGAACACCGTGGGACGATAATAGTCAAGCAGCCTTCGACAAAATCAAGGAAATTATGTTTGCTTTGCCAGTTTTAATGCCACCTCAACCCGGTTTGCCTTTGTCGTTATATCTAACAATGACCGAGACAGCCATGGGGGCTATGCTGGCACAGACATTTGACTCCGAAGAACGAGCTATCTATTACATCAGCAAGAAATTCTTAGAGTATGAATGCAAATACACCATGCTCGAGAAGACGTGTTTGGCTCTAGTCTGAGCCACTAGAAAGCTCCGACATTATATGCTCAGCTACGAGGTGCAAGTATTATCCAAGATGGATCCAATCAAGTACCTCTTCGAAAATCCTATCCTCAATGGCTGAATGTCTAGATGGACTCTAATGTTGGCGAAGTTTGATCTAAAGTTCATACCGTTAAAAGCTATTAAAGGCCGGGTAGTAGCCGAGTTTCTCGCCGATAGTCCCGTGACTGAAGAAGGATACACCGACACTTGGTCCTTCCCAGATGAAAACATTTTTCAGACCGACACAGAAACATGGGAATTATACTTTGACGGGGAATCCAATTTCCGAGGGTTCGGAGTCCGGATTCTCCTAATCTCACCAAAAGGAGAGCATACTCTCGTGTCCATTAAACTGGACTTCGACGTCACTAATAATGCCGCCGAGTATGAAGCATGTATCCATGGGCTACAAGCCGCCGCCGATTTGGGGGTCACAAACCTCCGAGTACACGGTGACTCATCCTTGAACCAAGCACTTCAAAAATGGAAAACTCGGAATGCTAATCTTCTGGCCTACCATGCACGAGTAAGGGATCTCAAGAAGCAATTCCAAAAGGTAGAGTATATATACCTGCCTCGGGAAGAAAATCAGTTTGCAGATGCACTCTCCAAATTAGCATCTTTACTGAATATTCCCGATCACTTGACCAGTATGCCAATTTGTGTCGAAAGACGGTCTGAGCCGGCATACATCCACGACATTGAAGATATTGAGATACCTGATCCCGAGATATGGTATCAAGCTATGCTAATATACCTGACGATCGGGGAGTACTCTCCCGGGACCGACGGCCGGGCCAAGAAAGCTTTACGGAGGCTAGCTACCCAGTTCATCTGTACCGACGACGGACAGTTTACAAAAAGACAGCACAGGGGGCTCTTCTCCTATGTGTTGATAAAATTAAAGCTGAGAAGGTTATTGCCGAAGTGCATGACGGTGAGTGCGGTCCGCATATAAATGCCCAGATACTGGTCCGAAAAATCATGAGGCTCATGATACTACTGGAACAACATGGAAACCGACTGCCAGTTATATGTCAAACACTGCCATAACTGTCAAATCTTCGCCAATGTGCAACATATGCCATCATCCCTGTTGTATACCACGATGTGACCTTGGCCATTTTTGACGTGGGGTATCGACATAATCGGAAAATTAAATCCCTCCGGTACCGGCGGAAATTGCTTCATTTTGGTAGCTATCGACTATTTCACCAAAATGGGTCGAAGCTGATTCTTACCGTATTCTCAATGCCAAGCTTGTTGCTAAGTTTATCTAAAACAGGATAATATGCCGATATGGGATCCCGCAAGAATTCATCAGTGACCACGGGACCCATTTTCAAGCCGAAACAGCGGCCCTGTTGACCAAGTATAAAATTCAAGGGCATACATCCTCGTCCTACCGTCCCCAAACAAATGGAGCGGTAGAAGCAGCTAATAAAACGATTGTCACCATACTAAAAAAGATGGCTGATAATTACCGGGACTGGCCCGATAAAATACCCTTCATTCTATGGGGATACCGGACGTCAATCCACACCGCAACCGGTGCAACACCATATTACCTAACATACGGGATGGAAGCAGTCCAGCCAGTCGAGTTGGAGGTGCCGTCCCTCCGGATCCTATTAGAAAGTCAAGTGCCCGAAGCTGAGTGGGTCCGAGCATGGTATGACTCACTAGTCATATTAGACGAACGAAGATCTCGTGCCCTCAATAACATTCAGATATATCAAAAGAGGATCCAACGGGCCTTCAATAAAAGAGTAACGCCTAGAAACATTAAAGAAGGGGATTTGGTTCTTGAGTCTGTTCGAGCTTTATTACCAGTGGACCCGAGGGGAAAATTAAAACCCAATTGGGTCGGGCCGTATTTGGTGAAAAAGATTTTATCAGGCGGACCTGCGATGCTGACGGACCTGGACAGGAATCTAGACCAGCTAAAGCGTTACTACCCCTAGCCCTTTCTCAATGTCATTAGCAAAACTTTATCATAATCGTTTTTTACATAAACTTTCGAAAAGCAAGTCAAAAGCTAGAATTATATATTGAGTAAATTAGAAATTACTCCCTTCAAAGTTGCGGTTTTTAAAATTTACTCCCTTATGAATTTTTTTTAAATATTTTACACCCAAAAAGATGCAAAAGTTCAAAATTTACTTGCAATTCTATATTCCGACGAGTATTTCCGGCGAGTTTTATTTTTTTTGCCTTTTCCTTATTTTTAATACCGAAATTGCCCCTGTCTTCATCTTACTCTTCTTCCCCTTCCCTTATGGTCTCATTTGTAAAAAATCTTCCTTATGCTGTCATTTGTAAAAAAAAAAAGAAAAAAAAAATCTCCCCCATTGGAATCGTCCCTAAAATAGTCACTTCGAAGGTTTGCAAGTCGGTTATTGTATTGCAAGTCGGAAAGTAAAAATGAATAAGAGGTGGGGGTGGGGGAGGGGGCGTACGATAAAAGAAGGGCAAATCGGTCAATAAAAACATAAACTCGTCGGAATATAGAATTGCAAGTAAATTTTGAACTTTTGAAACTTTTTGGGTGTAAAATAATAAAAAAAATTCATAAGGGAGTAAATTTTAAAAACCGCAACTTTGAAGGGAGTAATTTCTAATTTACTCTTATATATTATACTGTTGTAAGCATCTTGAACCAATAGTCTTGGTGTATTTTGAGATTGCAAATTGATAAAAAAATCTAAACTACGTTTGATTTGATTCCGCTGATTGTGGATACGTAGGCAGCCCCTCAAAAGGGTACAACCACTGCAATCGAGAAAAAAAACAGGAGCGGTTTAAATAATAAACTTTCTTTATTTATTACTAAAAAACCCGATAAACTCGGGAAATTACAAATTGCAGAAATTCAAAAAAATCCAAAAAAGAAAAGCACACGACACTAAATAAATAATAGTAATACTTAAATAATAAAAAAACTAAGGACTTGGTCTTTAGGGCATCTTGCCCTTTCCCTTGTCCTTGGCCTCTTTGGCCGTCCACTGGCGACGACGCGGAGGCGAGCGCTCCCGAATCACCACGGGAACTTTCTTGGCCCGGACTAGTTTCTTCGAACTCGAGTCCTCAATCACTTCGATTGGCCTAAGTCGGTCCCTTGCCCGTTCCGGCATTCGATCGCGTGGGCCTAGTCGGTCTCGGGCCGCCAATCTTGGCCCAAGCCTTCTCTCCAAGTCAGTCTGGGGGCTTAGCCGCCCCCGTCAGCCGCTAGCACCGACCTCTTTCTTGGCGAACTAGGTCGAAAGCCTCATCAACCTTCAAAGCTTTACGGACCTCCCCTGACTCCTCGGAAGTCCATTTCCGATATGATTCCAAAACCCAAACGGTTTGGCAAGGAGGGGTATGGTCCACATGGCACGAGTAAACCAGCATTGTAGCCACGTATCACACATAGCGTCCGTTAATTAGAGCGAAACACTAATAATTTCTTCAGTGTCGGGGATTCGATGAGACGAACCGAACTGCCTCAGAATGCGGTCCGGGTAAATATGGACAGTCCAGTCCAGTGACAAGATCACCAGGTAGCGAGCTTTGTTCCTCTTGGCTAGCCCTGTCAATTTCGAGAGGAACCACCAAGCAATTGTCCACCTAATCAAGGGCCCACCAAGGAATTCTAGCTCCTCGTCCCAATAAGCTCGGTTTATGTAATGACTCGAGCTTATCTGTCGTCTCCTTGAGCTAATCTGACTGCTACAGTAATTGAATACACTCACAGGGGGCTCTATGATCGACAAACGCTCCAATAGCCAAATCTAATAAGAAAGAAAACGGATTCCCATAAGCAAAGATTGGGTTCGTTGGCAGGCACTCGATCGAGTGTCACGCCTGACTCGATTGAGTGGTCCATCTGAAACCAGGAAGGAGGTCTTTATCGAGGTCACTCAATCGAGTGCCAGGTCTACACGATCGAGTGACAGGTCTACTCGATCGGGTGACCCCTGTGCGTCAGAATTTCGCGTAAAAATAAAAATTTTAAAAAAAACGCGAGACGTATACCTGCAAGATACGGATGCTTCCCGTCACTTGACAGTCTGGGACTCTGGGTCGAGTTTTCGAGCATCGAGACCTATAATGATCTCCCCTGTTGCCAGCCAAGTCGGGCTGTGACCCGTCTCCATCTGATCAACTATGCCAATCAGCCTAATCTGACCCAAGCACGAGTCAACTTCAATATTCCCCTCAAAAACGTATCGGTGCAGCATACAAAAGGCAAAAGCCCTCCGCCTATGAGTAGGAGTAACTCTTACACCGCCAGAATTCATGAATTTATTGGCTAGGTCAAACAAAGAAATAGAATCTCCCCGCACCATACGGCCCGTTTCAGCATGGGACAAACCATGAAAATCCTTTAACCTCCTCCTTGTATCAGGGCAAAACAGAGGAATAGCATTACGAGCATTAGGGCACCAACCGCCGATAGTTGCAATCTCTCCAGGGAGAGGACATACTTCTCCTCGAGAAAACGCGAAAACGTGATGGGTAGTATCCCAAAAAGTTAGGCAAGCATCCAGAAAGTGTGAATCGATCCTAAGACGTTGGAGCGAGAATAGGGCAGTAATTCCCTTCTGGGTCAGCTGAGCTTTTTCTTCGTCCCGAAAATACTGGGACCACGCCTGAAGCATTGCGGTCAAATTCTCGATACCCACAGAAGATATTTTTTTCTCTTGAAAGACTAAAAGATTTTGAGAAGAGGAAAAGAGATTTGAGTGAGGATGCAGAAAATTGAAGCATTGAGCACACTATTTATAATAGAAAACCGTTTCAGCATCCCTAACTGCCTTAGGAATAGGAATTCTGCCAATGCCTTCTTAGCCCACGCGGGCCCGAACCAAGGCTTCAAAGTCCTTCTCCGAATTAGATACAGAAATCGAGTCATCCGGAGCATTCCTATTTTCAAAAAAATCCAAACTTTTCAAAATTTTCGAAAAATCAAATTTTTATTTCCCCAACGTGAGTCGGTGTTTCGCCTAAATGTTATACAAAAATTTTTATGTGTCAGCGTACAGGTACACCCAAGACTTCAGAAACAAGTCTCTGCGTAGCTCATTTACTCCCGACGGAGTTATTATCGTCAGGACAGGTATGACCCTCTGCATATGGCTGGCGAGCCCTTCACGCGAGTCTAATGGTCTATAAACAACCCGACCAGAAGACTGCCAGGTCCTACTCCTAGATTGGCCTGGTAGCTACTCTGACTTTCGCCTTCTCCAAGCCTCAGTTAGAGTGAGGGCTTTGTAGACACCCGCATTTTGCCTGCTAGTGTCTATAGCAGTTTCCAACAAAACACCCGATGATGATCGGACGTAAACGTGACTTAATATGCCCGATTTTGGACTCGGAATCAATAGTATCTGGCGTGAGCTTTTAGCGGAGTAAAAATATCACCAAAATGACATCAAATTCTTGCCCAGTGGGCCGTTTCTAGTCAGATAAGACTAATTTGGGTCAAAATTGACACCGGAAATAAAACCGTCTTTTAGCGACCGGGTCAAACCCCGGTCAAAGTCGTTTCCGAGACGCAAAAAAGCCATACAAGCTTCAAGAGTCCAACTCAAAGTCGAAAACCTCAAAATATCTCGGTCCAGCTGACCCACTCGATCGAGTGTCAGCCCACTCGATCGAGTGGGCCTTCAAAAAGCCCGTTGTTGCCTTTTCGTTGGGCCACTCGATCGAGTCATTAGGGGCACTCGATCGAGTGACCCTAGGTCGAGGGCCTGGATTTTCCTATAAATACACCCATTTGCAACACAATTAATACGCCATAATTTCAGCAATCCTAAGCATATTATACACACATCCAATCCCGATTTTCCCTCTAGTAATCCTCTAGGAAACCCGAGAAAACTGATCCTACACACAAACACCATAACTCTTCATATATCCTCTATACTCCCGCGCCAACGCCGTTACTACGAGTCCATAACCGAGGCCAATTTAAGCATGTAGTTTGAGGGTGTTATAAAAATCCATCTTTCTCTCTTTTCCTTCTCGTCTTTTTCGTCCTTTTTTTCCATTTTTTTCCATTTTTTTCGTTTTTCTCGTTATCGTCACAATTAGATAATAAACATCACGCATACATAAATTTATAAAACGATCTCGAATCGAATACGTTTAAAGATAATCTCGTATAAGACCCTTCTAATCCCTTTACGAGTTGTAACAGAGGTGGTGCCCTCTCGAGGAGCACCGCCCTAAACACTCAAGGGCGTGATGGGATCACGAATATTCCTCGTTAAACATATCCGATTCCCCATTTTAAGGTTAGAACGAAACCTGTTGATGCAAATCGAACATCACATAATCCGCAGGGATTGATAACGATGTCGTGACGCGGAGGGAATTGACTTTCTCTCTAATCAAACAAGTAAAACGTTATTCCGAGGATGCGATACCGACTCCGTAGTCGAATATCATGTCTAAAAGAATTAATCGATAAACTATACTAGTACGAACCCGTTGATGCCGAATTAATTGTCACACGGTTCGAAAGGGTTGATGACGACACTATAATGCGTAGGGAATCGATATTTGTTCTTGCCAATCTCAAATCGTTTTTATTCAAAATAATCGATAACCGATCTCGTAATCGTACAATTTATGTTATGAGCATCCTAAACCGGGTGAAGTTTAAATTATGAAATATTTTCACACTACTCGGCTAGTTATCAATTCAAACATTAAAAATCGGAATTACTACGTTAACTGAATCCCGAGCAGCTGCTCGAACAAGGGACACTCGATCGAGTGTCGTAGCCCACTTGATCGAGTGGCACCCCAAAATCGAGGCAGGGGTTTTTTTGAGAAGCACTCGATCGAGTCCCTCCCATAACTCGATCGAGTGGCCTCTGTCACGCTAAAATCGTGAGCCTTCAACGTACTTCGAGCAATGATAAATCTCTTTTTAACGACTTCGGTCACCACGTGTCAAGTCCATCACGTGTTTTACTCCTTTTTTTAAGCCATGCATCGAACACATCGCCAATTATTTAGTTTATATATTGTTGTTTTGTCGTTTATTGCAATTTTGTTTGTCGTATTGTATTTCCGGGTTGTATTCCGACCGCGTATTTGTAATCTATTTTCAAGTCTTATTTTCTCGTTGTTTGCACTTGTCGCATTAAAACGAATCTCGCAAGCTAAATATCTTTGATGTTAGTTTAGATTCATTAAACGACATAGATAAACATAATTCACATGTTTAGTTTAAACAGCATTGTTTGCATAACATTCAACCATCAGACTAACGCGCGTACACGAAAAACGGACGATATCTACGTAGAGGCCGCTAAGTGCGAGCAGGGTTGGGTGTCCTTTGTGGGATTCCCAACACGTACCCTCACCCCTTACTCAAAACCATGGTTTCCGGATGTCCGAAACCGTTGGCACACGAGAGTCATTTGATGCAAAATTCCCGATAACTCGGCATCGGTATCGTAATGCAAAAGGACGAACCCCTAAACTCTAGCATTGAAAGCGGGCCGTGCTTTGTGCACGATCCGCCTAAATGTAAAGTGAGTTCGAACGGGTCCGAATTCCCACAAAATTCGATGGCGACTCCTAATTAGATTTAAATTTCAACCCGAGATCAATCTTACCATGAGATTCATTCACCTACCCAAACTCGCGCGTGGCCGGGCCGGGGTGGACCTATGGCATGTCCACAAGGTTTTATCCAAATACTCCCTAAATTTTACGGTAATTCTAATAAAGATGCTCAAAGACATATTCAGGAATTTTATCTTGCTTGTGCTACTTTATCTTTGGATGACGTTGATGATGATATTATTAGATTTCGAGCATTCCCATTAACATTGCATGATTTAGCTAGGGATTGGTTGTTTTATCTTCCGTCTGGATCAATTACTTCTTGGGACTGCATGCGAAAAACTTTTCTTGAGAAATATCAACCTGCTAATATAAGTAAGTCAATAAGAAGACAAATTATGAGTATTCAGCAAGATGAAAATGAAACTCTGCATGATTATTGGGATAGATTTAACAGATTGTGTATTTCTTGCCCCCAACACCAACTTAGTGAGAATGTCTTGATTGAGAGTTTTTATGATGGCTTACTAGATGATCTGAAGCGACTAATAGATACTGCTAGTGGTGGATCTTTAGTAGATAAAACTCTTGTAGAAGCGAAAAAATTGATTTCAAACATGGCTATTAGTAGTCAACAATATGTAATAAAGAATGATCACGAAGAGAAAATGCAAAATCAATTAAGGGAGCAAGCACAAGAGATTAAAGAATTCAAAAATGTCATTGGTGCTGTTAGTGCTCAAAATCAATCTTTAGAAAATATTGTTAGACAGTTAGCCATCCAAAGAGGAGAAGTACATTCACAAACATTTAATCGCCATGAGCAGTTAGAGAATCAAATGCAACAAGTGCTTACTACTCTCGGTAATATTCACAACAAATTAGAACTAATTGACAATACAAAACAATCATCTTACATTATTGATGAATCTAAGGCGATAACCTTAAGGAGTTGTAAAGAGCTTAAGAATAAAGTTGGGGTTGAAAAAGAAATCCAGATTAGTCGAGGAGAAAAGAATCAAAGGGATGTTAGTGATAATTAGGATGAATCTTTTGATAGTGGAAAAGATGTTCAAGGTGAGAAAGGTACCCAAGAAAAAGAAATTACTCAATCCATACCTGATGTTACTAATCTTAAGACATTTCTTCCATTTCCTTCAAGATTTGCTCAATCAAAGAAAAAAGAGCTGGATAATGAAATTCTAGAAACATTTCGGAAGGTAGAAATTAATATACCTCTCTTAGATGCTATTAAACAGATGCCTAAATATGCTAAATTTCTGAAGGAATTGTGCACGAATAAGAGAAAAATCAATAGCGGTGAAAAAGTGTTAATTGGAGAGAATGTGTCTGCTATTCTTCAAAAGAAGATGCCTCCGAAGTGTAAGGATCCGGGGATGTTTAGCATAACTTGTAAAATTGGAAACTATAAATTAGATAAATGTATGCTTGATTTAGGAGCTTCAATCAATGTTATGCCGAAGTCTGTCTATGAATCATTAAAATTAGGACTCCTTGCTAAAACTGACATAGTAATCCAATTAGCCGATAGATCACATGCTTATCCTATTGGAGTTTTAAAGGATGTCTTAGATCACATGCTTATCCTATTGGGTAACTCTTTTGATGTTAAAGATGTACCATTATTACTAGGGAGACCATTTCTCAAAACTACCAGGACAAAGATTGATTTGTTTAAAGGAATTCTTTCATTTGAGTTTGCTGGAGAAACGATTGAACTTAACATCTATGATACTATGAAACACCCAAATGATGTTGATGTCGTTAGTTGTATGGATAGCCATGATATAGTGGACTCAGTTACTCAAGAGACTTTCAATAAAGTATATGAGTTTGATTTCAATGATAAAGATAATTTTGATCATACTCATAACAATATTTCTGTCGATAAGTTGAAAAGTGTTGCTAGTATTGACTTACCCGCAAATACACCTAAATTAATACCTTCTGTTCAATGTGCCCCTGATTTGGAACTAAAACCCTTGCCTAGTATCTGAAATATTGTTTTCTTGGTGAAAATGATACCTTGCCGGTAATTATTTCTAATTTACTTACCGGGTCACAAGAAGAAAAACTGATTAATGTGCTTAATAAATACAAAGAGGCTATAGGGTGGACCATTGCGGATATTAAAGGTATTAGTCCCACATTGTGTATGCATAACATTTTTCTAGAGAATGATTCTAAACCCTTCAGATAAACCCAACGTAGGCTTAAGCCTGCAATGAGGGAAGTTGTAAAAAAGGAAGTTCTTAAGTGGCGTGACGCATGTGTTATATATCCTATATCTGATTCAAAATGGGTTAGTCCAATTCATGTAGTTCCTAAAAAGACAGGAATGACTATTGTAGAAAATAGTAAAGGTGAATTAGTACCTACTTTTGCTTTGGAGGTTGTGTATTGATTATAGAAAACTTAACCAAGCAACTCGTAAAGATCATTTTCCTTTACCATTCATTGACCAAATGTTAGAAAAGCTTGTGGAGCGATCATACTTTCGCCTTCTTGATGGCTATTCGGGTTGTATTCAAGTTCCTATTGCTCCCGAGGATCAAAAAAAGACCACTTTTACTTGCCCTTTTGGTACTTTTGCATTTAGAAGAATGCCCTTTGGACTTTGTAATGCTCTTGGCACATTTCAACATTGTATGATGAGTATATTTTCTTATTTTCTGACTTTACAGTGTTTGGTGATGATTTTGATGGGTGTCTCCATAATTTATCTCTATCATTAAAAAGATGCGTTGAAACTAACCTTATGCTGAATTATGAAAAATGTCATTTCATGTTGGAAAAAGGAGTAGTCTTAGGACCTGCTTGTTGTTAGTTCTAAAGGTATAGAGGTTGACAAAGCAAAAGTTGATATTATTAGTTCATTACCTGACCCTACTTGTGTGTGTGTGAAATAAAATCTTCTCTAGGACATGCTGGATTTTATAGGCGATTTATACAAAATTTCTCTTCGATTGCATCACCTTTATGTGCTTTATTTGCTACAGATGCATCATTTGTTTTTAATGAAAATTGTAGATTTGCATTTGACACATTGAAAGACAAACTAACTTCATCGCCTATAATAAGACCGCCTAATTGGTCTTTGTCTTTTGAGATAATGTGTGATGCTAGTGATAAGGCTGTGGGTGCTATCTTAGGTCAAAAAGTTGGCAAAGAGCCGTATGCGATTTATTATGATTCAAAGTCTCTTGATCCTGCTCAATGCAATTACACTGTTACTGAAAAGGAGATGTATGCCGTTATTTTTGCTCTTGAGAAATTCAGGTCTTACTTACCAGGTTCCCATGTGATTATATATTCTGACCATTCTGCCTTGAAATATTTGCTAAAAAAGAAAGAATCTTAAGCTAGATTACTCCGTTGGGTTTTACTATTGCAGGAATTTGATCTAAAGATAAGAGATAAAAAAAGGAGCTGAAAACGTTGTTGCCGACCATCTTAGTAGAATTGTTCATGATAAAGAACTGCTCGAATCTTCATCTAAATGGGTTGAGGCTAAAGCGACTAGGACAAATTCGGTGTTCCTAGAGCTATTATTAGTGACCGAGGTACTCATTTTTATTAATCGTATCACTGAGGCTTTATTTAAGAAGTACCATGTTACTCACAAGGTCTCTATGGCCTACTACCCACAAACTAATGGCCAAGCTGAAGTTTCAAATCGTGAAATCAAATCTATCTTGGAGAAAGTTGTGAACCCAAATAGAAAGGATTGGAGTGCTCGATTAGGTGATGCATTATGGGCTTATAGACCCGCATATAAAACACCTATTGGAATGTCATCTTATTGTTTTGTCTATGGAAAAGCTTGTCACCTTCATGTGGAACTCGAACACAAAGCTTTTTGGGCTATTCGAAAGTGTAATCTCGATTATGAGAAATCATGTGCTAATAGAAAATTAGAGATTCAAGAAATGGAGGAAATTAAGAATGATGCCTATGAGAATTCGATGATCTACAAGGAGAAAACAAAAGAATATCATGATAAGTTGTTAGCGAGGAAAAGTTTTAGCATTGTTGACAAGGTATTATTGTATAACTCTAGATTAAGACTATTTCCGGGTAAACAGAGATCGAGATGGATTGGCCCTTTTGAGGTTATGAGAGTATATGAGCATGCTGCCATTGAGATAAGGAATTGTGAATCGGGTAACATTATTACGGTGAATGGGCATAGAATTAAACCTTATTATGAAGGCTTTACGGCTAATTAGGTTGATATCATAGACTTGGAAGATCCTATTTATGAGAATTAATTAAGATATAGTAGTACGTCGAGCCATGACGTAAAATAAGGCGCATCTTGGGGAGACAACCCAAGCTTATTTTTTTGTTTTGTTTTAATTTCTAGGTTATTTTGTTAGTTAACTTAGGTTGTTTTATTTTCGTTTCTTCCCATTTAACTTGTCTTGCTCTAGTGCTTGAATTTTGTAGGTTAGAAT
The DNA here is from genome assembly GCA_958450325.1 of Agrostemma githago. NCBI lineage: Eukaryota > Viridiplantae > Streptophyta > Magnoliopsida > Caryophyllales > Caryophyllaceae > Agrostemma > Agrostemma githago. Next base: position 51,555,417 of record OY288249.1, read on the forward strand.
AACGAGCTACTTTGCGGAAGATGTGATGAGTTGAGAATGCATATATTTTTTCCAAATAACTGTGGCGGAGCTGCTAATACCTCTACTTCACTAGCTCCGCTAAGTACCTTTATCCCTCTTATTTATGTTTATGAGTGCAAATTTTTTGCTTTTTGATGTCTCTTTTGACATTAAGGACAATGTCATATTTAACTGTGAGGGGAGGTAATTGAAAACTGGAGGAATTTGGAATTGTTGTTGAAATCACGCTGAAAGTAATGTTGGCGGGTGGCCATTTATGTTGAATGTGTTTCGCAGATTACTTTAGTTTTTTTTGGAAGATGTCGATATTTAGGGGAAATGCTGTCAAAATTTTGGGAGAAATTTTAGCTTTAACGTTTTAACCTTTATTTTTTATTTGACTAACTAGATTTGGGAAGCTGACGACGAACTCTAATCTAATGTTTTGTCACAAAGGACTAGTTTTTTAAAATAATTTCTCTAATAATAGTAGTATCGTAATTTAAAAGATAATACATTTTAAAGTTGTGTATACATTGATTTATCCTCCCAATTAGACTTGATTAATTAATTTGATAATAGATAGTATTTTAAGTATCTTTTAAATTTAGGTTAAAAATAATTTATAAAGAATATCACTTGCTTTAGCTACCTATGCTATTTTTTTCATTGACTCTGAAGGTACGAGCGGTAAGCCGGTCTTGTTTCAATTAAATTACCTTTGTAGGTGACTCCTAATTAGGGCTATAAGGAAGATTAGATACCTCAAAGGTGAGTGAGTCGGTCTAGTGACTCGAGTTAGTAAATCCGAGGGGAACCTAGTCCTAACGGGGTTGGGAGAATGCCTAATGCCTTGTCCGAAAGGGCGGGAGTCATTGGTTGAAAGCTCGCTCCATGGGTCACTTGATCTTGAAAAAAAAATTGAAAAAAAATCAAACGAAGAAAAAGAAAAGAAGAATAAGAGTGGAAAAAGTGAGACGAGGTGTCTGGTTTACCTTATGTTCTCGGGAGGACGATCATCGTACTGAACTGGTAATAGGAATGTACCGAAAGTAAATCCCCTTCCCCTAAGACCTTAAACTGCTGAAACCCGTCTTTTTGAGTCAATTCATATGCAATTTTTCAAAGGTAGTTAGATAAGTGCGAAGGATAATGAGTTTATTTATAATTTCGATTTAGAAGCAGTTTAAAATACTATATATTGTTAAATTAATTAATTGAACAGTTTATAGTGGAGGAGAAATTTTTGTGTATATTGCTTGCTAATATAACTTTAAAAGGTTTTGATAAATTTACTCACTACTATTTTTCTCAAATATTTTTAGATTGTCGTCGACCGTACCTAGTTTGTTTAGTCTAAAAAGTTTTTAAGGTTAATGTTTTGGTTCTTCGTATAATTTAATGTTATCATTGTCGAGGACGACAATGTACTAAGTGTGGGGGAATTTGATAGGTCGATATTTATGCGTATTTTTACCTCTTTAATATTATATTTTCTACGTCGTCTTTGTATTATTTGAGCTAAACGTTATAACTTTAGTAAATTTTGGTATATTATCGGCCATATATTATTTTTTCGTACTAAATTAGATATTTAATATATATTTTAATTATTTCATATATATACATGTAAAAGTCTACTAAAATCGTATATATATTTGCAGGTTTGTCTTAAGACGACGATATTTCACTCATACGACATAGGAATAGGGCGATATAGGACCCCTTGGAAAGCTAAGTCCAATACCGATCACTTTATAGAATAAAGTTAGACCCAAATCCAAAGTCTTATGAGTCGGAATCAAATTAATAGAATTCAACTCGGGAATTGGGCTGAATTAACAAATTGATATATAAAAGTCCATAGGAGAATAATAAGGAAAGACAAAAAAAATATAAAAAGGGGAAGATGAACGGGGGAGCCCCATAACAGGAGGAGGGACGCAAAAAAGAAGAGAGAGAGAAAAAGAATTATTGAAGAAGAAGAAGTGCGCAGCAACAGCGCACGGAGAACAAATTCAATTCGATTTTTGACCCGATTTTTATGAGTTATCTTAATCTTTCACTTCTATTTACCGTTTTAATATTTAGTATGGAATAGTTTTTTCAATAGGAGTGTGTAATTAACTATTGATATTGTGGTTTATGAGATTTGATTTATATGTTTAACAATTAATTACTGTTATTGGGTATTTATTCGAAACTCATTATTAACTTTGTGGTTTATGATTATTAATTTGGATTGATCATCTAGATTGTTCTCTTAAATCCATTGTTAATAGATAGTAATTTTGATTAGGTTGCAGCTTACTGGTCAAATCATAATCGCTAGAATCTATATAAAAACATAAAAAGTCTTTCCATTGAGTTAGTTACGAAAGTTATGATGCTCTCTATGCATGACACGTGGCAGGCCACAAATAGAACTCCTTCCACTTAACTTTTGGCGTCTACCTTATCTCCTTCCGAAAGATGATACACTTACACGCGGTGTATGAAAATTTCATACACAGCGAACCACATCGCGCCACGTGGATGATTAGGCTAGGGTTAAGTTAGTAATTTTACATCTTTAGTTAATTATTAACCTTAATCTAGTTAAGTCAATTTTAGAAACTTTTGTATATTGTTTTTATTTTACATTTTTCGATTTCGTGAAATAATCATATAATATTGTTAATATATTTTCGATTCATTTAAAATGTAAAATTAATTAATATGATTACATTTTGTAGTTTTTCAAAATCTTAATTTATTATATATACTAGTGCAATACCCGTGAAGAACCTTCACGGGTTTTCTGTTTAAATTTATGTATAGAGTTTATTGGATTAACAACTAAAATTAGGTTATTTGTTAATAGACTTTTAGTTACTTTAAGTGTTATTAGGTAAGCGAATACATGAACAACATATAGCTAGCATGTTACGCAATATCTTCGACATTCTTTGATCATGCACTTTCTACTACCTGCTGCATCGCTCTCATACCGATTAATTATATAAGAGGTAAGTATATGAACTCATGGGAAGATGTCGACGCGTCCTACCTCATTACTACTACGGAGATTATTGAATGATATATATATATATATATATATGAATAACAGGTAAATATATTAAAAAAAAAATTAATAATTCATGAAAATTTTATTTAAATTTTTTAATACGATTTTTTTAGTATATTAATAATTGAAATATTTCCTACATATACATAATGTAATTGTCAAAAATAAAAAAAAAACGTATATCCAAAAATTTACTTTAAAATTTTTGAAAATTTTAATTAAGTTTCCAAAATATATTCACGTTTTTTATAATTATAAAAAAAATTATTATATAAAAATATTTATTATATATATACGTCCACGTCGTAAAAAGATAATACGAAATATGTAGAAGATGTATAGAAATATACTGTATAATGGATTGGAATGGAATGGAATATTAATTAAGAATATTTCATATGTGTTCAAATTATAATTACTTTGATTTGTTAACTTTTATATATTTACCTTTTATATAGAGTAATCATATGTTTAATATGTTTAGTAATCATATTATTTACCTTTTCAAAAAATTTAATATATTTACCATTACAAAAATTTTAATATGTTTTGTAATGGAATATTATTTTTCGAAAATTCTAAATATTAATTATATATTTTAATATATTTACCTTTTATATATTTACAGAATAATAGATTAAGATTTTAAAAAATTACAAAATGTAATCATATTAATTAATTTTACATTTTAATGAATCAAAAATTTGTTAACAATATTATATAATTATTTCAAGAAAACGAAAATACAAAAACAAATTACAAAAGTTTCTAAAGGTGACTTAACTAAATTAACTAAAAGTGTAAAATTACACACCTAACCCTCAACTAATCACTTTAGATTAAAAAAAAGTTGACACGTGGCGCGATATAATTCGCTGTGTATAAAATTCTCATACACTGCGTGTAAATGTAGCTTTTTCGTCTCCTTTTCATTCATCTCACCTAAAAACTCCTCCATCAAATCTATATATCTATATATATATATAGAGTAGTATATTATTAAAAGACTTTCTTAAACATTTAAATTTTTTGCCACATGGTGGATAATTTAATATTTTTTGACAATTTACTCCAGTATTTTACTTAAATTTATCCTTATTAAATTTTTATTTTTTTATTATATGTGTGGTAAAGTTTTAATTTTATTAAATTTATAATTCATAACATTAATAAGGATCACAAAATTTTTGTTTACTCTTATTTAATAATTTGCTATAATAAATTATTCAATTTATTATTATTGTTATTTATCGAATAAAATTGCGGTCAACTTTTGATTACAAATACAGTAGTCATTAAAAATATTAAATGGTGTAATAAATTTTTTGAGAATAAAATTTTTCATTTCTTAGATTATTTATTGAAGCAAAGTTAGTATTTATTTGCTATTTTATCTCTATTACACTTAAAATTTATTGTAATATTAATTTGTTTTATAATTATGTATTTGTCTTTATTAGTCGTATAAATTTATTTATTAGTATTTACATTTTTTTTAAATCACAAATTTTTCATTTACTTTTATCTAATACTCGTAACTTTTTATACTATTATACGTGGTACTATTAAGTTTCATTTATATTAAATTTATAATTAATTACTCGTATATTATTAAGTGATCAAAAAAATTTCAGTTATCCTTATTAATAATTTGTTATAATAATTAAAGTAATTTGCGAGACAATATCTAACATTTAACCCTATTTGAAAAAAACTACCTGATATTTTTTTTTTGTAAAACATTACCTTAACTTTAATGGGTATTATAAATATAGAATTTGGAATATTAATTCAACTAATAATTCTTTTAAACATTATATGCAAATAAATCATTCTATTTTTTTATTGGGAAAAAAAATTTTTTTAATCGGAAAAAAAACTAATCCCCGTTTTTTATTCAAGCCAATATTTTTATCAAAAATAGTTAAATTTAAAGGAACATGTATCCACTCTCAAATTAATTTTCTACCATATCATATTTGCACCCAAAAAGAATACTTATCTCGTAACAAACAATTTATCAAAAAAAAAATGCAAAATAATTGTCACAATTTGTTTTTGAAATTTAACTGTGACAAATATTTCACGTAATACATCATTATTATGTTGTTTATTTTTTATTTATTTGACATAATTTAGAAATATAAAATATTTTATTTGAATTATTTATTTCTATAATCGTGAATATCAAAAAAGATTTTATTTAAACGTAAGTTAACACAATTTTCATGATCTATATCCGTGATTTTCACGGGTAAGAAAACTAGTTTTGAGTAATAATTATGTCTTATAGAGTTGCAGCTTTCTGGTTTCGTAAGACCTAATTGATTGGTGTTCATAAAGCAATTAAATTTATTGACTTAATTCGTGCTTACATGGTTGAGTCGATCTAATTTAGTTAGGATTAAACTTGCGTGGTTAACGGAGTTTAACGAGTAAGAAAGATAAAATTGTTAATTTTTTTTTTGCTTACAAGGGATTAAATAGTTAACCAATCTATCCAATAATTAATTAAGTGAATCAATGATTTGACCCAATATCTATAGAAAATTACATGTCTCCTATTGATTAGTTAATAGAACTTTAACTTTGAATTAAACATCGTTGTTATTTACTTGCCTTTTTAATTTACTCTAGTTTATTTTCGTAATATATTAATTTAGATTAGAAATTATTCACCTCAACAAAATCCCCCCAATATAATTATAACTATACCTAGTATTATAAATTATAAATAATAAAGTAATTACATTGATCTAGGATAGTACATTAGTCCCTGTGGGTTCGAGTTAGAGTTAGAGTTTTTAAGCGAAAATATAAATTTAATTTTGAGTATGCGGAAACGACACGCAACAAGCAGCAAGAAAAGACACTACAAGAAATTGACACTTGCGCCACGAATTATGCCACGGGAATTTGTTATTTGTGGCTAAATTTTACCTAACCACGGGAAAATTTTGATTCACTACTTGGTAAAAAAAATATGCCACGGGAACAATTTTTTTCCCGTGGCAAAAATTCACTTGCGCCACGAACTTTATTAAAGTCGTGGCCAATAATCACTCTTGCCACTAAAGATCTCACACCCGTGGCAATAATATATTTAGCCACGAATTTGTTCAGTGACAAATATTATTTAGCCACGACACAATTAACTTCCGTGACGAAACTATTTTTTAGCCACACATTTAATAAACGCATGTGGGTAATGGTTCTGAAAACTTTAATCAAATTACTTTCAAGTTAAGCCGAGTGTTAAATTTTGATCTTAAAAAATTCATTAAAATTCAAAGTTAAAGATAATGTGAAAAAAAATATATTAAATTTGAAAATCTTTTATTAATAAAAAAAATTGGTATTATTTTTATTTAGTTTTAAGAAAAAAAATTAATTTTTTGTAAAATTAAATACAAGAAAATAATGGTTGTCTAATTTGTTGATTTTTTTACTAATCATCATTTTTGAAGTAATTGATTTCTCTTAATTTGACAATATGTTTTATTAAAATTCTATAATCTTAAGTATGACTTTGAAAGACAACTAACATTTACATAGTGTAATATTTGCTAGCTAAAATGCAGCATAGCATATCAAGTAAAATAAGTATGTGATTGATCATCTATCATTGAGACGTCTAATATTATTTAAGACTCTTTCATTTTTACCGCTTTATTAATTAATTAATTTTTTCACATGTAATACACGTATTTTTAAGACAAAAAACTTAAAAACAAAGTGACTGAGCATAATTATTTTACAAATTATTGATTTTCTTACAATATTTTCAGTGTGAAAAAATCCGCTTTATTAAATTCGTATTTAAGAATTCTAATCGGTCTATATTTTTTATGGAATTAACTTTGACTGCGAAAACAATAATTTTTTTGTAAATTAATTATCTTTCAAGTTGTTTGGTTTGAAAGAAAGATTAATGTATTAGAAAGTCGTGTCTAAGTTCAATAACCAGTCAAAATAATTTTTCAAAAAGAGAGGTATAAGTTAGAAAATCAAATAATTAACAAATACAAGTAAGAAAATATAATAATTAAGGACTAATAGTGAGAAAATTCAAAATTAATTTATCGTTAGTTGTTTATTTCAATAACTGTTCTGTAATATTATTTGGAAGATATTTTAAAAATGAATTTAAAATAAAATTTACTTAATGAAAAATAAAATTTGGTTAAAACTTGAAGTAGGCAAGATGAAACTCAATGAGGATAAAGAAATGATGAAATAAAATAACGACCAATAACGAAAAGAAAAAAAACATATCGAAAGAACTAGCAATAAAAGAACGTAAAAATAGAAACTAAAATAAAAATATCGATAAATCAATGAAATCATGAGTTTGAAATTTAAATCAACTTCGAAACTCTTTTTTATTTCTGGAATAATAAATTTGTAATCATAAGATGTAAATCATTGGGGAAAAAAATAATTACTCAAAAGTAAATGTAGTTTGTGAAAAAACATAACTTTAAAAGAATTCAAACCAATGATTATGTCAATAATGTTCAATTTCATTTCTGGTTGCTGGCCATAAGAACAGTTAAGTGTGCTTGAGTGAGAGTAGTGTTAAGATGGGTGACCTTCTGAGAAGGCTCTTCGATGCGTATGGTGAAATTAATTAATATTGGAATGACTCAGCTATAAAGTTAGTAACTCTTCCAGATGTGACTACTATAGGGGTAGAGAATTCTTACGGTTATTAATTTATTTAGTTTATTATATATTTTATCACCGGAATAAATGTTTCGCCATAAATACAATATTCTAGCCACGAGAGACTCCGTGGCAATAAAATCAATACTTGCCACGCTTTTTTTTCCCGTGGCTATTTGTTTGTCACCGCCACTTGCGCCACGGATGGTCTTTCCATGGCAAAGTACTTTAGCCACGAAAATTTAGCACTTTTGCCACGAATTTAGTCAGGGCTCAAGTGCTCATTTATTTGTAATAGTGAGAAGACGGAGAAGAAAACGATATAGTACAGTAGGCGCGGTAGCAGTAGAACAATACAATCAATAGAAACAAGAAGAGAAGAACATAAGCAAAAATGACATAACGTTAATAGCAGCAACAACATCGACCAAACAAGGCAGAACGAAGAAGAAGAAGAAGAAGAAGAAGAAAAAGAAGAAGAGAGAAGAACAGAGAAAGGACTACCTATATTGAATCTAGGCGTCACTTCCGGCAGAGTAAGATGACGACCACAATCAGGTGGACAGAGATGAGGGCACGACATTCAGTAGCCATAGAAGGGACGGTGGATGGAGATTGATAATGATGATGGCTGCTGAAGAGTTATACGGAGGGAGATGTTGGCAGACCAAGAAAATGAAGAAGAAAGGAGGGGAACGAAGAGCTGACAAGGGAAGGGATAAGAATTAAAGAGGATGAGTGATGGGAAAAAGTGAAGCGGGGGAAAAAGAGAAGGCAAAGGGAAATGAACCAAATGGTGAGCAGTAAATAAAAGATTTTAGGAAACAGATCAATTGAATAGGTGTAGTACAAGACGATTTCCGAGACAATATGTTGACTGACCCATGAAATCGAATTAAAATCGAGTCAATAAAATTAATAAATAATTGGACCGTCTAATTAATGAGTAAATAAACTATTCAAGACGAAAACAGAATTTTAGGAAGAATAATTAATTAGTTCGAGAGTATTTACAAAATGTACCTCAAAAGTAAAACAAACGTTTACGATAAAAATAATGTTTCTTGAGAAAATTAACGAAGTTACGACGAAAATGAATTAAGTTGATTTCTTGAGAAAAAATAATAAATTATTTAATGAACCTTATTAAAATGAGTTCATGTTTAAAATAATATAAATTCAAGCTTAGAACGAAAGACTTTAGAATTCAAATCGTCGAAACAGAAGTTCAATAAAAATTAAATTAAATGTATAAAATAAATTGAAATAGAGATAAAAATATTTTTTAAATATAAGAAGAGTTTCCAAGACAAATAGAATTTTAGGAGTTTGAAACGATTAAACGATAAATTTATTTTATAATAATTTTAAGAATTACGAGTTAAATCGTAAACAAAATAAAAATACAAACATAACTTTAATTTTATTTTATTTATAAAATCAGAGATGTTACAATCACGATTATTTAATGTAGTGTTGGTGCTTAGTTAATGATTTATGCCTAACGGCTAAATACTAAATTTGCAAACACTATACTGTTTGAATTTATTCAAACTATGAGAATATTGTTTTGTTCATCAAATTTGAAATTAATCTATATTTGTCATATTCAGGTTATATATTCTCAATTCAGATAAAGTCATTTATTAAATGAATGGTAAGAGAATGTAAATACTTATTCTGGGTCGTCACTACTTATTATAGCATTGAGAATGATTATTGTCCTACACATAAGGATGAAAATATCAACTAATTTAGTTATCATTAATGACTTCTTATTTTATTTGGATCTGGAAAATATTTTTGGTACTGCGTTTTGGTAGAGTTCAATTGTTTTTCGTTGGCCAAATTTGGTTTTATTGTCCATCGAGAAATAGTTAATTTTGTATTTTCCTAATTCAAATAATGATAAATCTGTCATTTTTTGATAACTTTATATAGTTTAGATTGGAATTACTTGCATTAAAAATCTAGAGGATATAAAGAATTAAGAATAATAATTTCTTTTCAGTATGACACATTAAATGGACTATTAAAGTTTTGTGTCAAAATGAAATTATTGACCCTTCTACTCTGGATTCTCATATCGAAGGGTAATTAAAACAATTAAAAGAGAAAATAAATATCAAAAGAACTTTGGATGTCTTATAATTGATATATATGGGTATAGTATGTGAACTATTTATGTTCTAAGTTGTATTAGTTCGTGCACATTGCTATATTGATTTGTAGACAAAATTATGGCTTGATATTATATCTCGATATTGAGAAGTTTCAAGTTCCTAGACGTACTCCCTCCCATCCATTCAATTCTTTATATAGGCCCACCATTTCTCCTCACAAAAACGGCCCTTACATACGTAAAGAACTGAATGGAAGAGAAGGAGTACTTTAAAGATGTCAGTTGATGTATTATAGGCCCACCATTTCTCCAAATATGTATTGTGTATTATGTATGCAAGTAAGATCTTGGGGCTTGGTAGGAGTATGATTATTCACACTTTTTCCCCAGATAACTCTAGAAGTAATTTTTGAATTGTAGTTTGTTTGTTTTTTTATAAAGTTACAACAATACTATTGATTGCTTAATTATAGTGTAAATTATTTACACCTAAGGTATTTCCAAATAATTAAGAATGTTTTTTAAGGTAAAATAGTTGGATTTAATGACAATCAATAATTATTTTGTTGTATAAGTTTATAAGGATTAAGGATAATAAAGTAACAATCTCACATGCAGTTTATTTTGAGACGGATAGTATGGGTTTATTGAGGTTATTGAGTTTGGGGGAAGAAAATGGACTTATGGACATGATCCTACGTCTCATTATAAATGATCGCAAGATCATTCTAGTAAAAAAACTCAAATAACTCAAGAACAATTGTTATTAAAGAAATTTACTAAGGGAAAATGAGGGTGTAGACACCCAGATTTGGACCTGGTCGCTGCAGAGGCGCCCGACAAACACCCGATGACGATAGGACTGCAACGCGACGCGGGTTCGCGATGTTTTAGATAGTTTTCTATAGAACGGATCAAATAAATTACTTGGGAAAATTAAATAACATGATGACAGCCTTAGTCGTGTCGTTACGGTCGCATAGACACTAATTAGAGTCAATTCTGACACCGGGACCCCGAGTCGGTCCCGAAACTCAAAGCGAGTCAGCACCGCACCAAGCGAACCTCGGGACGCACACCCGAGGCCCACTAATGTTCACAGCGCTAGGTTAGCAAACCAGAAGCCTTAACGCCCAAGATATGTATTATACTCTCCCTCTCGGTTTTGGAAACTATCAAAATCGTATTCTCAGAATCCCAGCCGCACCACATCACGCGTCTCAGTCTCAACGCAGGCGTCCATATGGGCGACGAATGCCGAAAACACCTATAAATACCCCCCTTCGCCTCATTCATTTTCACACAATTCTCATCTTCTCTTCTCCCTCTACTCTCTCGCTAAGGGCTCGCACTCCGACACCCGAGGCAAACGATCCACTCAATCGTAGTTCCGATAAAAGCGACATCGACGCCTCCTCATCTTCGAGAACCCCACTCGATACCGAGGTACCTGTGATCGACTAGCTCAAGCCTAGTAGCGAAGCTCTGACGGATTAGCCGCAGAACTAGTCCATAGTAACGAAACTCTGCCGGAGTAGCCGCAGGAGGGGTAAACGGTAACGGAGCTCTGCCGGAGTCACTGGTCAAGCTAGGAGGATCCGCCTGTTGAAACCGAGTCGTCACTAGGTTGTTATCTGATGGTAGGGATTGTCGTGGTTCCCAACCAACAAATAGAGTCCAACTAATCCTAACGGTAGCTAGGGTAAGTCGGGTCCTGTCCACGGAGACGGTTATGGGTGTCTAGACTAGGTCCACCTACAAGCAAGGCTAAGTCACACAAACAAACACAAAGAAGACGATGACTGACAAACTATGATGATTGAGAGGTATGGAAATGGACTAACAATGAACTAGAAATAATATGAACAATAGAAACAACTAAGATTAACTAAGCAAATAAACTAGAGAAAATGATCGACTAAAGAGGTAGAGAATTCAAATATGGGAAGGAGTAGGGCTAGGTCGGGTTCTTAAGTGTAGTAGGATAATTGGGTAATCAAGGGTATAGGTGCCACTTAGTTACTAAGGTCGGTTTGGGCTCTCGCGCCAAAGCCAAAGTCCGCACTCTCGTGTCTAAGACTAGACCCGAACATTCATGCAAGATGCTACTCAAAACGCAAACATTCAACCACAAATCGAATACACAATGAGAAGAAGAGAACAAGCATGAGAAGCATTGGCCACTACTACCCACACAAGCAATACAACAAACATATAGTGTGCCCAATAAGAGACTAGCAACAAAGGAATCACCTTTACCCTCAATCAAGCCCTAATCACCCATAATCCACATAATCCTCCTACTAACCCCACAAGGAATCTACTCACTCATAATGAAGATAAAACTAACATGAACAAGAGGTAACAACATAATAATCAAAACATCCATAATGAACAAACAAGAACAATGAACAATATATATAAAGATTCAAACTTGATAAATAAACAAAGAACAAGAGAAAAAGGGAGAAGAGGGTTATACCAAACTAGCAAAGGATGAAAAAGATATGAACTTGAATTAATAAGAAACCCAAATAAAACTCCAAGGTTGTCAAGCTTGGAATATTCTTCAAGAATCTCCTTAATACAAGACTAATTACAAAGATTAACTAAAGATTAAAGGAAGATTAAACTAATGAGAGGAGAACTAAATCTAGGGTTTAAATGTTAAAGAGAGGCTTAAAATAATCTAGGGTAATGTAAGATGCTTAAACAATACAAGGAAGGGAGGAGTATTTATAGGGTTACAAGAATGAAGGAGGAAGATAAAAGAAGTTACGCGCAGCAGCTGGGCCATCCCGTCCGGGACGAGATGGTCCCGACAGAGACGGGGTGATCCAGACCGGGACGGGTCCAAAACAGAACCCTCCGCATTTGTGCACCTCATCCCGGACGGGGTGAGGTCCTTCCCGACGGGGATGGGTCTTGTAGGCCTCCAATATGATCTTTAAGGTCCCTCCTTGCTTCTCATGGGCTTCTCATCGACTCTCGGGTCTCGGGATCGAGTCTAAGGGGCTCGGGATCGGGTCCCAAGGTCTCGGGATTGAATCCAAGGCATCGAGTGATCGTTCATTCACTTCGTTGGCTCCAAAAAGTGTATGAAACGAGTTGGAATCGTTCCAATTCTTCATGAATGGTCTCGGGAACCTGAAACGAACTAGAGGAAGCATAAGTAGCCCATGAACCGCTCCCAAGGAGCGATTCCGCAGGGAAAATGAGACCAAAACACAACAAACTAGGCACTACAAACTACACTTATCATTATCTAACCAAAACTTTCCATATTTGCACTTTCTCTTATTATGCACTACGACAACACTAGATGTGGACACTAGGTCCACAAACATCTACTAAAACACATAACGTCCCAATTTCAATCACAAGTACTAAAACACACTAAATGGACTCGAGTAATTCCGAGATCCGTTCTCAACTATCTATGCATCGAGTCCCGTTTAGTGTATACTCCGAGGGTGCAACTCCTCACAACGTGATTTACTTACATTCGCATTTACAGTTTTTCGTATGATTTATTGATTTTATGACCTTATAATCGCATGCTAAATCACCTAACACGGAATTCAAAACGTAAAACAACTAAAACTGAACAAAGTGATGGTCGGGTTCCGTATTAGTCCAAGTGCTCGCCTCATTAGGTTCGACGCATCTCTATTAATACCAAACCGACGCATCTTAAGCAGAATACCAGGTAAGGTATACCACGAGAATGACTAATATCCGTATCATCACGTTAAAACTTATTTGCTAATACCTATAATATTAATACTCTCTACTCTCCTATGTGCATCTTTTCATGGCCTGCCTGTCACGTGAAATCCCATGCAAAGAATGTAAACACAACTACTTTGACGACAATACTTACTTGTCTTTAAAAGACCGACGTAGTAAAAGGAATAGGGTTAAAACAACGGATGTTACAGTATTTCCACCACAACGAAAGAATTAAGTTATCAGCCCACCGATTGATTAGTAGAGACCGCTATAGTGCGGGCGGGATTGGGTGTTGACATCTATCGGATGTTGGCTTCCCAATATGTACCATCACCCCTTACTCAGAATCGACGGTTTCTGGATATCGGAAACCATTGGCAATGAGAGTCATTCCAGGCATGGAGTGCTTAAGGGTACAAGTCTTTATCTTTAGGTCCCGTGCCACTCAATTTTGAGCCGGCAAGGGATCAAAGTTGACTTGAACGGTTTCCGAGTCCCCATAATTGACTCGGTGGCGACTCCACAAATCGGCAACGAATTCAGTTCACTAAAAAGTTCGCTTTACCAAACAAATCGGCCTTTAAACATTTACAACCACGACTCGATCGATTCCCAAACGGAAACACGGGTGCCAGCACCCGTCTTGTACAAGTCTGGATCGTCATCTGAATCAAGGTCCGACACATCGCCCCATACGCGAGATTGGACCGGCCCCCGACAGGGAGGGGGCCGCGTGTGTGGCCGCCGCCACACGTTGAAAAACCGAGTCGGTCCCGCGCGGGGCGCTGGGCGGTGCGGATGAACGTCCACTGAATGCAGTTTAGAGGATTACATTGCTTTCATGTCATGACTGGCATATTACAGTATAATAACATATTTATATATTGCATACATTCAAGAGTAAGAGTTAGATTATGCAACGGTAGAAAAGTATTCATTCAGCACTTTACCGAATCATTGAAAGTTTTAACTAATACATGTGAATTTATATATGTCATCAATAAATTAAAGTATTAAGTCATTTGACTAATAAAGACACATTGAATTTGTTTTATTAACTAAAAGTATAAAGCATATTGGTTTTAAATGGTCATTTATTACCAAGACAGACTCATTCGGTAATGAGAAGGTAAGGTTTGTCTTGTCAATAATGGCTATAAAGACAGTTGACATATCCGGTTATATATATGGAGTTACATTGGATGAATGGTAAAGACAAGTTTATCAACGGTGACATTGATAGACCCATTGCTGCAGATACTAGAAACTTTGACTCGATAGATTCAAGGTAAAGTTTCTGCAAATTAAGGTTAATTACCAATAAAAAAAACTCAAATAAGGTTTTCCGTCAAAGAGTACATTTATCTACCATGATATCATCTTTTTCGATTTTGTATGAATATGATACATGATTATAGCTACCCAAGATTCAGTGGGAGTATGAAAATGTATTAAATTTTATACCCTTTCATTAAATGAGAAATGAGACTAATGCAGTCTCATTAATGTCCTTAAGGAAATATTTATATCCAGAATACACAGTATTACTTAAATCAATGTACTTCAGGATATATTTCATGTGTTTAAGTAATAAGGTATAAACTTAATTAGTCTGTACGCTTTTGGATATTGTGTACATTGTATAGTTTAATGGACATAAATTAAGGGAATACAATATGATATTGAGATCCACTAAGGGCAGCCAAACGTATTGTTTGTCATTTATATTTGGAGGAAAACAATGTTATCATATAGGAGATCGATTCAGGTTGATATCATTCGTTATTTCGACTCCTAGTTGGTCATGCTTATTTGTCACAAGGCTGCAAATTATGTTCGGTATTGGAAGACCATTTAGGTTATATATGAGAAAATGACGGTTATTATAGTTTCAAATAACAATACAAGTGATGTGTTGTTATAGAAACGATTCAGAGTGAAAGGCGTCTAAGATATGTTTGTACAAACTCCATTTTTGCGGATCCACTTATTAAGGAATTACCACCCACGGTCTTTCTTGAACATATTGCTCAAATGGGTGTTTCAATTCTAAGGATATTCAGGTTAAGTGGGAGTTTGTCACATTAGACATTATAATATACGGTTATTCAATTCTGCAGAAATAAGGTTTACACTTTTCAGTTTCACTCTTTCTTATTTGGTTGATCTTACTACAGCTTAAGGTGGACCAGTTGGAAATATGCATATTTGGATCACATTCGGTTGCTGTTTCCACGCTACACTCCTATACTAGATCCATGTCGTTAGTCATGTTTGCATACGTGATCATTGATGGGTCCTGTTACGACAAATTGTAGCAAAGACCGCTTTGGTTCTATGTACATAAAATTGATGGACCAAATTGCATAAGACGGTTAGAATGGTTGATAGCACTATTGAGCTTATGAGGTTATAATGAATACTATTTCAAGTGTAACACATATATTGGCATTTGACCCAAGTGGGAGATTGTTAAAATTATGGGTCTAATATAATATATGTGGACAAAATAATTTAAATCTATTGTATTTATTAGCTATCATTAAAGTTAGCCCAAATATGGGATCCGTCATAATAAGTATACTACGGGCTTATTCATATCTTGTAAAGTATGAGCCAGATATTATAGCACTGTAGAGACCATTGGATTTTCTAACGTTTGATGAACGCATTCGAGTGAGGAGGCTATATATAGCTACCAAGGTTATAGTCCCTGGTAGCACATTTAACTTAATGTCTTATAGATCTAGAGAGAAACCCTAAAAGGTGACTGTGTCCGCTTCCCGTATTCAGTATACGAATTAATTTAGTTTGAATTTAAGTATTAAATCTACACAAATTCTTGTATGAGACGGTCTCACGATAAATTTATCGAACGGTGATAGCCTTGAGCATAACTCTGCTAATTTGGTGTACTTCATGTGCGACTTTCATATCAATGTTTTCTACCACGCTGACAATTCTCATTTATCACAATATTCACATTTCACAAAGTCCTTAACAAACGCCATAAACTGTATTCCAGTACTCCGTCACCGTAACCATGTTTTGTCTTGGACAAATAAATACGAGTATCTAGCTAGGCATACACCAAGGACGGACTAATTTCTTAGTCACCGGTGATAAATGCTTTAATTTTTGGTCCTTACTTTCTCCTACTCATCATTTAACCTACAGTTGATCTATTTCCGTCCCAAACTAGAATTTATCTTCAACCTATATATCGTTATAAGTAGCATATTGAAGAAAAACTTTAGGCTAATATTTTCAGTTATTGTAAACCGTTTGTTGTTTTTATTTTGTAAAATAAGTAAGAATTTTGTGTTCACCTAGATAAGCACATTCTTTTTTTTTTCATATTCACCTCAGACGAATGAATATCTACTCATCTGACACGGACAAACATGCACGGTATGTACTCCATCATTCTTAACCTGACTGGCCTCATTCAACACCTTCCTAACCCATTCTCTAAAATAGGTCTCATTATGTCCAATGTTGGCATTCTTGAATATAGACATGCATCGACGGTCGTCTTGGTGGTATGGGCATGTCTCACCATCAGGGTCGCGATAAGCACCTTGATGCTTCATCCCAGACCAACTAGCAATCCAATGGTACACATATTGGCCTACTCCTGCAAGTTTAAGCCACCCCTTTGGAAAGAACTCCATTACACTACTATTCTTTTCCATTAGAAACATGTTGGTTAACTGTGCACCATGTGGCGATATTAACACATCCGTTCTTCTCATTACTTTTACCTATCAATCAAAGTATCAAACACAAATTTTAAATCTATCATTAGAATAATCAATCATTATTAGAAGAGAACAGAGTTTCGGATTTGACTTGGGCCTTACCATGCCCGGACCCATTTCAGGTTTTGGTAGAACACCCGAGGTGCGGACGGTGGTCCATTTTACCTTTTTTGACCTTATTTTATATATGTTGGGCTGTCTAGGTTTAATGAGCATTCATGTTCAACGTATTTGTTCAATCAAATTCGACTGTTACAATTTCAGCACTTAAGGCCTAATATAATTATTGTGCCTTGATTCCTGTTAATAGGGAGCAATTTTGGCTCCTTGTGATGTCATTTTAGCCCGGTAAACTGCAGTCGAGTCAAGTGTACCATTTCTTAGGCTAGATTTTTTGAAGCCGAGTCACTAATCTGATTGTATAACATAGGAAAACATAAATTTTACTAGTAATTTGCAGTGCACATTGCTTTCAAGTAGAGTGACATTACTTCAAATCGCTCTCTTTACCACTAAATAATTATATATACAATCAAGTTTAGTTTAATATTATTGTGGGTTTTTTTTAACCACGGTAAAGTTCTCACATAGGAGAAACTAAGAGATCACATATACCAAGACGGAACACTTATGACAACAAACCACATTGAGAAAATACTTAATTTCACGATGTTTGTAAGTAGACATCTTAGTCCATTACTCGACCAAGTTAGTTAGCAATATTATTATATAAACCATGTAAACTTCTTCTTATTGGAGCTGGAAGGGACTGGATTCTAGGTAAACCTGATCATCTACGGGTCGGTCCACTAGGCCCGGCCCGTTTGGCTCGCTAATTAAGCGGACTCGGTCTTCAAAAAAAAATTAATGGGTAATAAATATTAAAATTGGGCCCGCTAAAATTAAAGGGACAAATACTGACAAAGAAAAATGTCCACGGGTAAGCCCGCTGGCCCATTAATTTAATACTCACGACAAATGACGATCCAATTTTTTTCAACCACACGCATACTCCAAATCTCTAAGTAAGTGACTATTTTGACTTCATTGTTTGCGTCAATTAAAACCTAAAACCTATTTTCTCCATTGCTCACCACCAATTTGCCGCAAATCACCTCTTTCACAATTTTTTTTTTTCATTTTTTATTCACCCACTCATATTTCCTTCCATATTATTTATCCTTCAGGGTATGAACTATGAAGTTATGGTTATAAATTTGATTGTTGCATTTACTTTTGTGTCTATTATATAATGCAGTTAAGATTATTCAGTTGAGTGTGGACAACATTAGTTAGCTAATAATGGATACTTTTTAGCAACATGACCCGTGGACAGGCTCGCTGCACGTAACTAGGTGGGTACGGACAACAATAATTAGCCCGCTCTAATGGACACAGGCAGAATATTTGAGCCCGATGGACAATTTTGAATTGGTTAGACCCGGCCGTGTCCATCCCAAGCCCGCAAATGATCACCTATAGTTCTAGGGATAAGTATTGAGCGGATGATACCGAGCAACTGAGCTACTATATGTGGTCCACTTAGCCACCTTCCAAAGATGGACTAGTTTTGAATCTATCACATTTTTAGAAGAGACCAAAGTTTTGTCGTTTGTCAACACTTTAAAACGGTTTGAGTTTTTTTTTGAAGAAAAAGTGGAGTTATATTAAATCAATTTCTGCTAGCGCAAGAATTGCATCCGGAAAGGAAAAAACATACAACAAATCCTCACCACTTCTCGAGCATAACCGAGCAACATGGTACGCTACGGTATTACCCTCATGTTTAACATGCATCCATAAACAACGAAAAAAGGACGATCTATAAGCCAACATATCGTTAATAAGCAAACCAAAGTCTCCCTCGAGCCTGAGCCTTTCTTCACCGCATTTACCACCACTTGAGCGTCACTTTCGACAACTACTTGGCCCTACTGAAATCTACTTGCCAATTCCAATCTGAAATCCATGGCTTTAGCGTCATCTATAGTTGAGTCACATCCCGCATTAATCCTCTTACACCCCACTAGTAAGATTGTCCCCTGATCGTTTCAGCCAACAACTCCGAGACCAATGTCCCTATCCGCAAATATGGCGGCATCTGTATTTATCTTCACATATCCCGTACTAGGTGGATGCCAGCAAACCGCGGACTGATTGGCCCAATTATTTGCTGTTACATTTAGGTCCTATCTATACCGATCAGCCTCCTCAGCCATACAGCTCACAATCGTACTAAGTAGAGGTGGATTTTCCTCAAAGGTTCAGAGATTCCGAATGTACCACATCGACCATAGCATAGCAAGTAGGTAGGTTCGAGCCTCACCCTGAACTTGAGCAAGTAACCACACGAGTTTTCGTGTAAATGATGAGGAAGGCGCCAGTTCAATAATTTCACTGAATTCGCAGGACTCCCAAACTGCCTTAGCCTACTCGCAATCGAATAGAGCATGAATTACCGACTCGGGTTCCTTATCGCACAAGCCACAGTTAGGGTCAACCACACAATGTCGAGCTACTAAATTGGTCCGTACTCCCAACGTGTTGGAGCATGCCCGCCACAAAAAGTGAGTGATTTTAGGAACCGTTTTGGAACCCTAAATTAGCCTCAACATAACACCCATTCAATTTCAGGGTCATCAATCTGTAATAGGGTTGTTGTGCGAGTCTCGATCCAATCCAGTGTCCCGAGCGAACTGTATACTCTCCGTCCTTACTTGGCCACCAGTATACCTTGTCCGGGGGTAGACGTCTACTTAACAGGATACTGAGTATTATTTTTGCTTCTTCCGGGTTGAAAATATGTCGGACCCGACTTGTCTTCCACCTAGCTCAACTTTAGTCAATGAGATCAGCAACTTTTAGAGCGGGGTCAACCTCAATGTTCGGGCAGAGGACTTGAAAGCCTCAATTTCTCGGTATCCAGTCGCATTCCCACACACCAATGTCATGGCCATTTCTCACTCTTTACCTTAGGCCGTCGAGTAACAGAGGTTTTGCATTCTAGAGACTCCGCAATACATAGCTCAGTCATGTCCCAGTCTAGCCTCCAAAACCGAGCTATTTTTGAAATATTTAGAACGAAAAACCTGACTAAGCAAAGATTTAGGATGAATAAGAAACCGCCATAGTTGATTAGCCAACAGTGCATGGTTAAACAGACTCAAATTCCGAAATCTCATCTCGCCTTCCCTCTTAGACCGACACATTTTATTCCAGGACCACCAATGTATCTTACGCTTTTCTTCTCTCGTACCCCACCAAAACTTTGCAGTTATTCCGTGGATGACTTGAGTTAAACTCATTATTGACGTGGCGCGACCCAAACCCGAGACGTCCTCACATGCTTTAACCCAATCAGTAACCAATCCCAGTGACAATTGCCGCCTCTTGATCAACCGGTAAAGCATAATATTAGCAAGGGTTTTAATGACAATTTCCTTACCCGGTTTTGACAAAAGTTGCTCTTTCCAACCCTGTAGCTTTTTCCATATACGGTCTTTGACTCCAGAAAAAATGGCCTTCTTAGATTAACCAATAATCGTCGGTATGCCCAAGTATTTCATGTACCTATCCACTGCCCCAACCTCGAATAATCTCGTAATCATCCCTTTTTTTTCCTGTAACTTTCTTCCTAAATAGGACATCTGACTTGTATAATTAATTTTCTGACCCAATGCCCTCTCAAAAAGGCTAATTAAATTAGCTAAGGTGGAGTATTCCATTTCGTTTGCCGTAGCAAAAAGAAAACAATCATCTGCGAAAAATAAACGAGATATCTGAGGCGCACCTCTACAAACCCGTGAGCCATGGATTTGCTTCTCGATTGTTGCCCGTCTCAGGAGATGAGAAAAAATGTCAGCACAAAGTAAGAAAACATATGGAGAAATAGGGTCTCCCTGTTGTAACCCTCGAGACGGTGTCACAATGCCGAGGTCCTTCCTATTAACCCGGAAAGAATGCGTAACAAAGGTCACACAATTCATAATACGATGTCGCCACCTACCTGAGAAACACATCCACATCATTACAGCCTCAAGAAAGCTCCATTCGACCCAATCATAAGCTTTAATAAGATCTAGTTTTAGCGCCACTGTGCCATCCCTTCCTTCCCCTCGTTTCATAACATGAAATGTCTCGAAGGGAATAAGCGCATTATCAACAATTAGTCGACCCGGTGTAAAAGCACTTTGTTCTTCAAGATAAGACCACTCAGAATCGGTTTAAGATGATTGTCTAGCATCTTAGAAATCAACTTATATATCATATTGCATAAACTAATGGGCATGAACCCCGACATCTTACGTGGTGACTCACATTTCGGGATTAAGACAACAGTCGTCGTATTCACCTCACTAATGTTCACGGTTCCCTCCCACCATCCTCGCACAAAGGTGCAAACGTCAAATCCCACAATACCCTAATAATTTTGAAAGAATAAAGCATTCATATCGTCGCCGCCTAGAGCCTTATTTGGGTGCATTTCGAACAACGTTGTACGCACTTCAACATCGGAAATAGGCAGATCAAGCTTGCTATTCATATCTTCTGCCAGGCCGTTATCAACACAGTTAACTGCCTTGACAAAGTTTGTCGGATTGCTTGTAGAGAACAGACTCGAGAAATACTCTGTAAAAACCCCTGCATTTCGGTTTCCCTTGTCCACCATGTATCATGCTCATCCTCGAAATCAGCAATAGTGTTTCTTCGTTTTCTCTGTTTAGCTTTATCATGAAAATAAGTCGTATTCTTATCGCCATCCCAAAGTTCATGCGCTTTTGCCCGTGTACGCCAATAAGTCTCGACTTGGCCTCTCAAACTCTCGACTTCTTAAGCTAATTGTTGGCAATTTGCAAGCATGTCCGCAGAGGCGGGCTTCCTCTGCCAAGTTCCCAACTCCTCTTCTTTCTGCTTAAGCCTGCGGTTCGCATCCCCGAAAGTCTCTTTTGCCCATGTCTTGAGTCTAGACGAGCAAAATTGCACTTTCTTGATAACCTCCACCGCTTCTGTCGATTCCCACGCCTCCCTCGCCACTTCACCACAACGTGGTTCAGACAATCACATAGATTCAAACCGGAACGAAGGGCTACAATATCGGGCCTCAACATGCTCCACCTGCCTGATTAGAATTGGGGCATGGTCTGACGCGTAAATCGAGAAGTGTTTGACCTCCGTGTTTCAGAACAGCACCGTGCCTGATTAATAATTATATTCGCCAATCATTCGTAGCTACAGCACGGTCGAGTCTCTCGCGGATGTAATTATGAATATGTCTGTCGCATTGCCACGTGAATTTATTTGCCACAAAGCCAAGGTCTAACAACGCACTCTCATCCAAAGCATCCCGGAACGCATCCCTGCACCGTTCACTCCTATCCCTTCCCCAATTCTTCTCCTCCGGACTCAATATTTCATTAAAGTCACCAAACATAATCAACGGGACCAGTGACGCACATTTAATATTCCGGATCATATTCCATGTTCTAACTTTGTTTTCATGTTCTGGCCAACCATAAACCCCAGCCGCTCTTCACCTAGGCACCCTGTCCCCATCCTTGACTTCCACCAAAACATGATTACTATCATAAGATATAAGTTCCGCGTTAATGTCCTTCCACCAAAAACCAACATCACCTGACTGACCGCTACTATTCACACTTATATCATCCCGAGAACCCCACCTACTTTGTATCTTAGTGAGATCGCTCCCACTAATCATCGTCTCCATGACGAAGATGATGTTTGGGCACTCCCTTCATCAGTATTCGGTGAGGGAGCCAACCGTCAGAGAATTGCCCAACCCCTGACAGTTCCACCTTAATATTTTCATTTTTGTTCGCGGTATTGGTCCTCACCAGGATTCGCAACTTGAATTTTCACATCCATCTCAACACTTTCTCCCTGTTGTTTCTTACCTGTGTTTTCTGCTATTTCAATCTTCTTTGTCGAGGAAACCTTTTCAGCTACTTTGTGTTTGTTCCTAGCTGACTCTAATACTCCTTGCTCCCTCATCCCCTTTACTCCATCCCCTGCTCGATTTCGAGCCACCTTAATGCACTTACGGGCTTGACTCAATGCATTCTGCACTACCCCCCTGCGTTCTCCCCCCACCAATCAGCGTATCTCCCTTCGTTCCGCTACTCCCTCCTTCTTTGTCAACGCGATCGCAATATTTTTCTCCCCTACCATGCTCTCTGTCTCAGCCACCTTATCTCGAATTTTAACCCCACGGAGTCTATCCACCATACGTGCTAACCTCTTGTTCAAGACACTTCTCATCCTCGTTTTCAAACAATTTCCTAGCACATGTCCCCTTTGCGTTCCCATGTTGCGCTGCCCCACTAGGTTTTGAGTTCGTAATACGATTACATAACCTAAAGAAAACATAGCTACTCTATGCGGGTAATTTTTAATGCTCATTGCTTCCAAGTTGTCACATTCCTTCTAGCATACTTTTTTTTAATGATTGTGTGTTTTTCATAGAGTACTTGACTCATGTGGTCTCCCATATTTGATTGTGGAGTAATGATGTCTCCCATGATTAATTGTAGGGTCCCCATATACATCATTTTTATACTAAATTCGTGATTTATATGTCGATATTCTAAGACCATCTCCAAGGAAGAGTAAAGTTAATTGAGTCACCACTCATTTTTACTCTTAATCTCACCTTACTTAACATGATCATTTACACTGTCCCAACTAGATAGTCACCACCTAGCTTATTAACTCACTAACTTTTTATTTTCTAACCTTTTTAATCACTTCCCGCATTTTTTTACTCTATTAAAACTTTTCGATCTCTTACTTTTTGAATTACTAACAAACTATACTTGTAAATAAGTTAATATTAATTTGATAATTTTTTAAATATCTTAGTTATAAAATAATAATAACTCAATGATGATAAATATTTTAATTTTATTTCGGATATTAGAATTTTTTTATATAACAATAAATCTATCAACGGTAATGTCGGTTAATATTAAATGAAAAACAAGTAATAATAATAAAGCGAGTAACGAAAAATGAGTTAGTATTAAACTAAAATGAGTAATTAAAAAAAATAAAAAATAAACTATTATAAAAATTGACTTACGAAACATTATTTAATAATAAAGCTTCAGCTCAAAGTAATAGCACCGGACCTCCATTAATTAATTTTTTTTATTATTACACTAAAATTCAAGAGAAAAATTAATTTTTAGAATTATTTTGATGTCTGTAAAATATTTTTACCTCTATTTATAGAAGAAAAAAAGTTCAAAGTATGTCAAAATGAAGCTTATTTTGTTGCCCCATAAATATTAAAAGGATTCAGAGTATATTTTAAGTGCTTTTTTGCAAGAATATTTTAAATGTTTTTCATTAAGCTCAAATGACAAATAGAAAATATTGACAAAGGGGAGAGAGGGGGTGACACTCAGCTCGTGACAGTCACCTCATGGTCCCCATTACTTCACATTGCACTCTTTTCTACATGTGTGTACTACTATACTACTCCCTCCGTCCAAGTAAATAGTTCACACTTTTCTCTTTTGGGTGTATCAATCAATAGTTCACATTTTCTTTTTAATATAAGTTTTACCTTTTACTTTTTACTTTTTAATAAACAAACATTAATTTTTTTCTCATTGCCTTAAATTTTGTTTATAAAATAAATGTGAACAATCTATTGAGACAGAGGGAGTATTAATTTTTTTGCATCAACCAATTATAAAGTGACACCTCAAAGTCATGAAGAAAGGTCATCACTTGACCTCGTTCACAAAAAGGTCATGCTAATTTCCCCCTTAATTAATGTTTAGAGTGACCTTGTTGGTCATGACCTCTCCCTCCACCTTGCTTTGGAGGGGTCTAAACCTCACGAGGATACACACAAAAAAGTCATTTTATTTCTCTTTCTCTCAAGTACCATTCTATACTTCATTCCTCGAGTTATTTGGCAATACTTCGAGCATTGCTCAATTTGCAGTTCCGTCTACACCGAAGTTATCTTGTTGTGTAATCATGAGGTTGATTGTCATCAAAATCGTGTGTAGAGTAGAGAGTAATTAAATTTGACTTTAAGACAATGACTTTATCTCGCCACAACCACTTTTACCTGGATAATATCTTATCATATTATCTTATATTAGCTTATTTATAATGACTTATCTATTATACTTTCTATCTCGATCGTTTGTTTATTTTTTAGATTTATTTAACGAGAATAATATCAACTAATGAGTGTCCTCTCAAAATAATATGAAATTTATTTAATTCGAGAAAAATATGTATTATTGGACTCGTTAACTCATAACAATAACGATGACTTGTTACCTGTTGAACTCGTCCCACTGTCATTTTTGCTTTTATTTAATTTCAAATTCAATTAATCTCTTCATTATTGTTAGTGTACTGAGCACTTAATCTTTATAAACTCCATTAATGTCTTCCTCCTCTTTCTTCATCTTCATCTTCATCTTCAACCAATCACTTTCAGATAGTTAATTCATCGAATAATAATTCTCTTGTGAGACCGTCTCGCGATAACTTATCGTGAGACATACTAACAAAATTAAAATAATAATAAAAATAACTTACCGTGAGACCGTCTTATACAAGTATTTGTGCTCATCGAATCAATTAAAAATGAGTTATGTTACCTAATATGGTCGGTTAAAAAATCACCAATATTGTTCTAGGTTAACTAGTGCACTAATACATATTTTTATCAGATTAAATGAATTTGATATTATTTTGAGAAGACGTCTTATAGTTGATATTATTCTCGTTAAATAATCCTATTTTTTATATTATTTGTGAAGATAATTTAATAAAAAATAAACAAATGACTGAGACGGAAGGGTATCTTATTTTGTCTCTATAATAGTAATAATATTGCCCTTATGCTCTACTCAAAATAATTCGATGGTACTTATTTTCGCTACTAACCTTATAGCTTACTCCAACAAAGAGTACACACTAAATACGCGTGTTTCAAATCATCATGCTTAACTTAATATTAATAATTCTATCAGGGGTGTCTCAAGCTATGGACGCCCTTTCCTTCACTAAAAAATGAGGCCCAAATTTTACAAAGTGAGGCCCAAAAATTGATAATTGACATATTATCGAGAAATGAAAATACTTTAATTTTCATAACATCGTCTATTATTCATAATCGTATATCATATTTCTTGTTTTTGCTAGTTCAACTTCAGATTGACTTAAAAATTATCCTCCTTCGAACCTTTTATGTAGCAAATATATCAATTAAGTTTTCATATTATAATCAACTATTTTCAAAAAATCTTTCTTATTAGCTATCAATTAATATTAAAGAAACAACA
Organism: Agrostemma githago; assembly: GCA_958450325.1. Classification (NCBI taxonomy): domain Eukaryota; kingdom Viridiplantae; phylum Streptophyta; class Magnoliopsida; order Caryophyllales; family Caryophyllaceae; genus Agrostemma; species Agrostemma githago. The sequence continues at coordinate 51,582,099 of OY288249.1, forward strand.
AGAGACTAAAATAATCAATACAAATAAAAATCAACAAATAAAAGTCTAAAAGTAAAGTAACATGCAAACACTACAACAACTCAGTAATTCATCTTCTTAGTTCTTACGCCCAAATGGCCAAAGCTCATCCAGGCAACCACGTATTTAACAACGCCACCAAGTTACCAACAACAAATGAAAAAAATAAAATCTTTATGATTAAGAGGTAAAAATTTCTGAATTGTGACTAATGATTAGAGAAATTTATAATCAAAATTATAGAGGAATTATAGAAACTTGGAGCTTGGAGGATGAAGAATTAAAGAAATTGCGATTATATGGAATATAAATGTCATTTGGGAAAGGAGATTTTTTAGCTAATTAATTGAGAATCTGGTGTCATTAATGATTTCATGGGAAAAGAAAAGTGTAACATGGTCTGTTCAGTACACATAAATGACATTTAACATTTGATTTTTACTTTTGTTTCCAGTAACATTTTATGAACTTGGGCCAAAATTTTGGAGGTCCAGTTCCATTGCTCCGCCTGAACTAGGCCTTAGCCGCCCCTAAATTCAATTACCCAAAAAGTAACACTTTCTTTTGACAACGAATCTCATATCGACTAAGCTTAAAATAGTGAGCACGTATATTAATCCTAATTCTTACATATTTAACTTTTTTCCACCTTCCACGGACTGTATTTAAAGACTCTTCTTCTACAACGAACGAACGGATAGAAAGAGCGATTTCCTTTAGCCTCATTTAGGCTTGCCTGACTTTCTTTCAAATTTGGACTATTTTTTTTAATAATTGCCTAGTACTCTCCTTCATGATTTCTGGCAATGCCTCTTATGAGGGCTTTAAGGTTAAAGTACTACTCTACGAGCCAATTTTTTGTGTTGAAAAATACGACTTATTCAATCCCTCTCAGTGAGTGGACTTTGTCAGGTAAATATATAAAATTATTGGGTAATAAATAAGAAAACTAAGTGCATTAAAATAAAGGGTTATTTCATAGGAACAATACCAACTATTTGTGTGCTTATTAAAATAATCCCAACTATACATAATCTCATTTTAATGAACTACGCATTCATTAATCTCGCTTTGCTATGTATGAAATTATGACTTGCTATTACCGTTCACAGTGACTTGTTGTAATTTTCTAGGGTTTTATTAAGTCCGTTGCAGTTATTGTGAAAGTCAAAATTACAATAAAAATATTTTTTTTTCATTGCTTCTATAAGAATAATTGAAAATGAAATGAAAGTTGAATTTTTGGATTTTTTTATCAATGACAAAAAATGAACACGAAATGTGAATCAGATGAAGAAGAGTTAGAGGAAGAGTTGAATAAAGGAGGTTCAACCGGTAACCGGTCACCCATAGCAAAATGAGGTTAATGAAGGCGTAGTTCGTATTAAAATGAGATTAAGTATAATTTTGATTAATTTAAGAAGCGCACGCATAATTGATATATTCTCATGAAATAACCCTAAAATAAATGGGCATACTTTGACTAAACAACAACGTGTACAAATAGTATTGTTATGGTTAATCTATCTAAAGCCACCTAACATTTTAGACATCTGCAAAAAAAAAATATTTAATGGGAATAAATCCCAACTTTAGGTCTTCTCAAATTAATTTTTGCTTCATTTAATATGAAAATAATCCTTACTATTCATACTACATTCTCAAGCTAAACTTGGATCATTTTTAACCTGGTATCTCTGGTATAACAATGATGTGACACATTTTAAAATATAAAAATAAAATAATATTAATTGATTAATTACTAATTCTTACTCCCCCGGTTCTTTGGAATTGCAACCTTTTTTAAGATTTGTGAAAAGTACTTTAATAGAATGTTGTAATTCCAAAGAACCGAATGGAGTATTACTTAGTCCCAAATTCATCCAACAATACGATTAATCATCATCTAACCCCAAACTCCTCCTCCTTGTACCCCTCAAAATCACAAGCAATACCACTAGTGAACCACCATCGAGCAGACGTGTTCACGCCACCAATCATCATTGTTTCTCGGCCCATATGACTTGCACCACCATTCCCACTTTGCTCGACCTTTACGCATGATTCACCATCTCAGATTTGCCCCTCGTATATTATCACCCCGTTTCGAAAATCACATAACCTTTTCGTCTCCACCACGTAATAGCCACATCCACGAAACACCTTCGTGCACCGTTTATTACCCACGATGTCTCATTAGGATCGACATAAAGAGAACCTTTGATACTCTAAACTGGCGTTTCATGAAAGATATGCTCATTGCTTATGGGTGCCTCTTAATTTTTGTGGATCATGCTCCTCATCTCCACTCCCTGGTACACCATCGATATAAATGACGATCACTTTGGCTTAAATGAAAGGTAAATGTGGGCTCCGACAGGGTGGCCCATTATCGCCATATCTCTTTGTCCTTGCTATGGAAGTGCTCTCAAGGCAACTTAGAGAAATTCATCTTAAGGAGGACTTCTGTTTCCATCTTAAGTACTCCAAGCTTAGGCTCAATCGCCTTATCTTCAGGGATGACTTTATGTTGTTCACTTGAGGGGAAACTTCCTCAATTAAGCACATATTTTAATTGTCTTTGAGGTTTCTCTAACACCTCGGGCCTTTATGCCAATGCTAAAAAAATAGAGATATTTTTTGGGGGAGTTCGAGCCGATATTAAGCAATAAATCTTACTTTCCATGGGGTTTAAGCTGGGATGTTTTCCATTTCACTGCTTGGAGATCCTATACTGTCATTCCAAACTCAAAGCTTCAAATTATGAGGAGCTCATGGATAAGGTTCGTGCTAAGATTCTCTACTAGAACAACAAAGCTCTATCTTATGCAGGTAAAATCCACCTTATTAATTCCTCTATTACTGGGCGTGTCTTGTACATGAGTTCATTTCACCTTCTTTCTATTACTCAATCGAGTGACCCTAGGTTGGGGTACATTTCTATAAATACCCCTCTTTACCTCTTCATTTTTCAAGCTTTTATCAACCCTAATCACCCATCACATTTTACAACTTTACAATCTTCTACAATTCATCACATTTTTCAATCATCTACAACCCTAGCAATACGACATTTTACTACCTCAACATTCAATCATCCATCATCTACACACACACATACAATCAAATTCGAGATCAAAACTCGTCAAAGACCCAAGAGCATCCTCTCCCTAACCATATACACCCTAACTCACCCTACATTGCTCGACACTCCCGCGCACACGCCGCCACTACGAGTCCGTTTCCGAGATCGATAAAGCATGTAAGTTGAGGGTGTAATTAAATTCCATTATCCCTTTCTCCCTTATTCTTTTTATCATTTTATACATATATATATATATACACACACATATATATATATGTACTATTATTATTACTATTATTATTATTATTATTATTAACTATTAACACTAACATTTATTTTTATTGTTAACTAACATTTTAATTTTTTGTTACTAACTTTTTATTTTTTTGCATTCTAAAATTTTATTTATGTACACTAACATTTAACATTTTAGTACTGTGTATAAATATATAAAATTAAATAAAAACCGTTTTCGGATTGAACGCGCGTTTAACTACGACTACCGCTCCAAGTCCGTTTAATCCCTTTACAAGTCGCGACAGTGGTGGCGCCCTTTCGAGGAGCACCGCCCTAAGCACTTAAGGGCATAACGTGATTGTGGTAGTACGTAGTTGAACGCGTCCGATACCATTTTCAAGATTGGTACGAAACCCGTTGACGCTAAACCGAGCATCACATAATCCGTAAGGATTATTATAGATGTCGTAACGCGGAGGGAATTAATTTCGTCCTAATCCGATTCAAAACGATTTTATCACAATCTTTTCTAAAAATCCTGATGCCGGTCATATAATTGTATAATACACGATTATAAGCACCGTAGACCGAGTTGAGTTTATATTATGCAATATTTTTACGTAACTCGGTCAACCATTGAATTTGAATTAATAAAAACGAAATGAAACTCGTAACGGCCACCTTTTACGAAACTGAGCAGCAGCTCAAACAGGAGGCACTCGATCTAGTGCCATAGCACACTCGATCGAGTAGCACTCCAAAAACGAGGCAGAAGGTCCGTGACAAGGTCACTCGATCGAGTCCTGACCATGACTCGATCGAGTGGTACCGTTTTGTACTAGGACGTGAGCTCCTAAGCGTCATATAACCTCGTCAAATATTTTACGACTTCGGTCGACACGTGTAAAGTCAATCACGTGCCTACATTTTCAAAAACCATGCATCACATTATATTCTAGTCACCTTTACGACTTTGACTAATGTCTTACACGACTAATTTTGTGTCGACGACTCCTTAGTCGTATCCGATGCATGACTAGTCTAGACACCAATCTTTCAATATGATAAGTCGGGACAAGGCATCAAGACCCGGGATCAAGCTAGCACCACGCTTCGGTCCCATACGTGAGCACGTATTAAAAGTCTCCGTCCTTCGATTGATGCACAATATAATGTGTATTTAATCGAAGTTCGTCCATTTATTCTAATTTCGGTTTAGCTTACATTTTCTATTTACGGGTCCGTTTATAGTTAATGTTTACCATTTTCTAATTCGATTATTCTATTTTTTCGCTCGTTGTATTGTAAATTTCAGGTTGTATTCCGCCCGTGTAATTTGTAATTTATTTATGAGTTTTCCATTTTCGATGTTTTCCATTTATTGCCTTAAATGAACATCACATGCTAAATAACTTCGACAATAATTTAGATGCATTAAAATCACGTAGTTCACACGTAATTCACATGCTTAGCTAAAATATTGGTTGCATAACATTTAGTCATTTTACTAGCGCGTACAAGAACACGAACGATATCTTAGTAGAGGCCGCTAAGAGCGGGCGGGGTTGAGTGTCCTTTGTGGGCTTCCCAACACGTACCCTCACCCCTTTCTCAGAACCATGGTTTCCGGATGGCCGAGACCATTGGCGCACGAGAGTCATTCGATGCACGATATTCGATAACTCGGCGTCGGTATCGTAATGCAAAGGAACGAACTCACAAGCTCTAGCACCAAAAATGCGGGACGTGCTTTGTACACGAAACGCCTAGGTGTAGAGTGAGTTCGAACGGATCCGAATTCCCATAAAATTCGGTGGCGACGCCAACTTCGATTTAAATTTGACCCGAGATCAATCTTACCACGAGATTCATTCGCCTACCCAAACCCGCGCGTGGCCGCATCGGGGTGGACCTACGTCATGTCCACACACACACACACATATATATATATATTATATATATCACACCTCCAAAACCATTTCAACACACAACAATCTGCTCTCTACCTCTCTCTCTCTACAAACTAATTGATATGCACGAGTTATACCCTTCTTTTTTAGGCTCATTTTGTTACCATTTGGCGTGTTATTGTGTTATTACAGTTATTTTGGATCCTTAGCGTTGCTTGTAGGACAGATTGCTCCCATATCTGTCTCGGCTATCCAAATAGAAGTGAGTTAAGGATGATTTGGCAATTAAACCAGACAATTAGTGGTCAAGGAGTTCAAAGTACCTCATACTCATATAGCGAGATGCCGAAGCATGAAGAATAAAGAAGCAAAAGCAAGCAAGAAAAATCAAGTATTGAATGAAGTGCAGTGAAGAGCTGAAGATGGATTCAGGTTGCCAGGAGTAGACCGACCGAATCTAGCGTAGTCTGCGCAACACTGTTGGCGCAGCCTGCGCATCGCTGTTGGTGCAGTCTGTGCCGAGACCTTCGCAGCCTACGCAAATCCACTTAAACGCAGAATCGACTTTCTATTTTGCGCGAAGTTCGAGCTTTCCTTTGGATTTTCATTTAAGACTTAAGGTTTTGGGCAATGATATAAAAGGTTGTTTTCACAAAATTCGTAGAGAACCTTTTTGCCAATTTTAACCTAGTTTTCATTAGCTTGAGGACAAAATTTGCATCTTTTCCTTAGTATTTTGCGTATGAACACCATTATGATGTGTTAATCTCCTCAATCTTGGTGTAAGATCTTCCCTTTTATGTAATTCCTTCACTTTTATAAGACTTTCTCTTTCTTTTACTCATCTAATCTTATGGAATTCCTATTTTGTACTCCCTCCTACTCTTTGGAATTGCCCTATTTAAATATAATATATCTCACATATGAATAAATAATGGGGCATTTCCTATGAATTGGAGGGAGTGATGTTTAATGATGTTTGATATGTATTGACTATAACAATATCACTTTGCTTGGGTGTATGAAAAGTTGTTTACCTATCTACACCCAAGTAGAAATCTTTGCATGATTTTGGTTTCTTATTTCCTCTTGAATGCTTATATTAAAAGAATATCCATGTTGTGATCATTGATTCATGTTATTGGTCAATGTTTTGCTCTCTTAACGTTCTCTAAATTCTATATGCATATTGAAAGAATATTATTCCATATTCTAAATATATTCTAGATAATATTCTTTGGATATATATTTACCATATTTATTGTAGTTGAATTAGAATAGGAAATATTGTGATATTGCCATAAGATTTCTGTACTTTAGAGCAAATCGATTTCTGTTTGTTGTAGTTTTTTAATTGCATATATACTTGCTTTGTAGCTAGAAATCGATTTTTCTTCCGAGAATCGAAATACGAATAAAATTATTTTTTCGTTCATTGGAGAAATATAAAATTAATTTACTAAATACGAATAAGTCAAATAAAATGGGCTAGGTTTCATGGCCAACTCCACACTAATCACTTTGATAAAGCGTGGAAAATATGAGTTACAACTCACGACGGAGCGTTAAATTTTTACTTCTTTTCCTAGACAGAGGCGTGGAGATCTATGCCTCTACCCAGGAAGAGGCATAAAACTCTCACTTCTCTTCCTGGGTAGAGACATGGGAGATCTACACCTCTACCCAGGAAGGGGCATAGAACTCCCACTTCTCTTCCTGGGCAGAGGCGTGGGAGATCTACACCTCTACCCAGGAAGGGGCATAGAACTCTCACTTCTCTTCCTGGGCAGAGGCGTGGAAGATCTACACCTCTACCCAGGAAGGGGTGTGGTTCTCCCACGGCTGTTCTTGGGAAGAGGTGTGGATACAGCGTAGTTAATCACCGTCCAAATAAAATAATAAAACAATAAAACAATTCCATTGACAGCGTAGTTATCAGCATAATTGAGTAGTTGAGTTAACGTAATTTTTTCGCATATCCAATAAAACAAGTCGAATAATAACTACATTGACAACAACGAAAACTAACCTCGACAATATCATCATCGTCCAAATTGTTCTCGGTATAGGGCAAATTCAAATCAAAAGGAATATTATTTTCCGCGTTCGACATGTTCCGAACAATTGTAGATCAATTAAATTTCAAAAGATAACCGTTTTGTTAATTCGAGAATTAATGTTTTTGAGGTCAGAGTTTTAATTTCAATTAGCTTAATAATTAAATAAGGTAAATTAGGTTATTATAGTTAGGTCAAATTTGGTTACTAAATTTGAAAGGGGCAAATCAGTAATTTACTCATAAATTATGGACGATGCTAAGTAAATTTATGGACGACAAGAAGTAGTCCCCTTAAAAAAAGTTTGGGACGAATTACGCGAGAGATATTCGGAAGGGAATGCACCTCGAGTCCACCAATTGAAAAGCAACTTGAACGAGTTCAAAGAAGGACAAGAAACCGTAGTGGAATATTATACAAGACTGAAGACAATTTGGAACGAATTGTCCAATTACAACAAAGTCAAGGCTTGTACCTATGGCGCGACTGTCTCAATCGCAAATGAACAAGAAGAAGAAAAGGTACACCAATTTTTAATGGGATTGGGTTCAAAATATGCCAATGTTAGAACTAATCTCTTAATGGAAGAACCTATAGTTTCTTTATCTCGAGCTTATTCAACAATCTTGAGAGAGGAAAGACACGTCTCTATGACGAAGAGTAAAGAAGACAGGCATGATGCGGTTATGGCAACACGTGTCTCTGGAAAAGGGTGTGGTGGTGGCATGAAAGTAACAAGTGAAGAAGACTCACCACCCCATTGTGGTCATTGTGGGAAATACTATAATACCGAGGATAAATGTTATGACAAGCACGGGTATGAAGCAGTGGTTGCACGAGAAGGAAAAAGGGGGAGGGGTCGACGTGGAGAAGGCGGCGGCCGCGGTAACCGCGGCAGGGGAAGAGGTTCCGGCCCTTATGTCGTTGCAAATGCGACGACGACAGCCCTAAATGCAACCAAGAACTCAGCTTTCACCGAAGAGGAGATGAATCAACTTCGTAGTCTACTAGAGGTAAGCCCCGAGGGTAATAATAAGCTAAAATGTACGAAACTAATTCGTAGTGTCAATTGGTTAATAAACAGTGGAGCCTCCCATCATATGACAGGAAAGAGTGAAATTTTGGAAAATCTTCGAGTCGAGAAAAGTTCTACTGTCGGACTGCTAGACGGACGAGAGGTAAAAGCATCGGTCCATGGAGAAGTAAAATCGACCGACAGTTTCGTCCTAAAAGACGTGCTTTACGTTCCTTCCCTTACTTGCGATCTTATTTCCGTCCAACGATTAATACATGAGAACAATTGTGTGATAACGTTTTGTCCTGATTATTGTATAATGCACGACTGGACTACGAGGACAACGATTGGATGGGGTGAACTGTGACAAGGGGTTTATTATTACAAGGCAAAAGGAGATGAAGTGGTCGGGCATGTAGTCATATCTAAGGAAAGTCGTCTTTGACATAGAAGATTAGGTCATCCTTCTAAGAGTATTTTTTTTTCCCGTTTTACTAGTTTAGTTGGTTGCAATTTGAATTGGGTATCCGATGAAGCTTGTGATTCTTGTTGTAGGGCTAAACAAACTCGTACACCTTTTCAACTTAATAATAAAAAATGCAATACTTTGTTTGGAGTCATTCATTGGGATATATGGGGGCCATATAAAGTAGCGAGTTTGACTCGTGCACACTATTTTTTTTTACCATAGTCGATGATCATAGTAGAGGGGTCTGGGTTTATCTTATGAAAGAGAAAAGTGAAGCTGAAAGTTTGCTAAAAACCTTTTGTCTAATGACTAAGACCCAATTTGAAAAGGGAGTGAAAATTATCCAAAGCGAGAATGGGATAGAATTGTTAACAGGAGAGATGAAAGATTATTATGCGGAAAATGGAATTCTATTCCAAACCAGTAATGTTGATACACCCCAACCAAACGGGCGGGTTGAGAGAAAACATCGCGATATCCTAGAAAAACTAAGAGCATTGCGTTTTCAAGGAGAATTACCTATACAATTTTGGGGAAAGTTTGTATTAACAGCCGCGTATTTGATTAACCGAACTCCTACACCGTTATTAGATGGAAAGACATCGAATGAGATTTTATATCGCAAACCACCCAGATTTGATAACATTAGAGTTCTTGGTTGTCTTAGCTATGCAAACAACAAAGACAAACCACGAGATAAATTTGGGGAACGGGGGAAGCGATGCGTTTTCATAGGGTACCCAAGTAGCTAGAAAGGTTGGAAAGTGTATTATTTAAAAGAGAAATACTTTTTTGTATCACGGAATGTCCAGTTCTATGAACATACTTATTCCTTTTTCCGTCCCTCGTGATGAAACCTCCCCGCCTCACGATTCTTCCATTAACCATGATATATCGTATTGTGATTTTGATGATCCACCGGATGATGTAAGGGGGAGTGAATAGAAGGAAGAAAGGGATTTACGAGAAGAAGAAGAAGTGGAGTCGTCCGAAAAAGTGGGAGAGGCTGCCATGGATGAGAATGATGAAAGGGACGCCAAACCCACTTAAACTGTGGATACGGGTCAGGGCAATCAAGAAAATATGACCAACGAAGTAATTACGAGAGAAAATATTGCTGACATAGTCAATCACGAGCCCAGGATGGGGCGTGGAGCGCGTGAGAAGATTGAATTGAGGTGGAAGAAGGATTATTATTACAAGTCTACAAGAATAATTAACCCCGAGTCGTTTGTTCACCACGCTCATGACACTTCCTTAGGTCAGGTACACGTTATCCATTAATTAATTATGTTAGCACATATTGTTTCTCACCTTCTCACAGGAGTTTTATGGTGAACATTGACAAACACCACAAACCCGGGCATTATCGTGATGCGGCAAGGGACAAAAGGTGGAGAGTGGCCATGAAGAAAGAAATCGATGCCTTATGGAATAATGGGACATGGAAGGTGATGAATTTACCTAAAGGTAAGAAACCAATTGGTCGCAAATGGGTTTATAAACTTTACTACCGAGCAGATGGAACGATAGAGCGATACTAGGCGAGACTTGTAGCACAAGGGTTTACCCAAGTGGAAGGAATAGATTATCATGAAACTTATGCTCCAGTGGCAAAGATGACTAGTGTTCGATGCTTGTTGGCCATCGCAGTACAAAAGGGGTGGTTCATTGAGCAATTAGACGTACACAACGCCTTTTTGCATGGAGATCTCAATGAAGAAGTTTATATGAAAATCCTTCAGGGCTTTGACAAAGTCAAAGATGGCAAGGTTTGTAAGTTGTTTAAATCTATCTACGGTTTAAAGCAAGTCTCTCGCAATTGGTTCGCAAAGCTGACTGTTTCTATGAAGAGGTACGGTTTCATTCAGTCATTAGTGGATTATTCTTTATTCACCTTCGATAAAGGTGACATTTTTATTGGGGTTTTTCTCTATGTTGATGATATGATTGTGGTGAGCAATAATAGTTATGAATGCCAAAGTTCAAGAATTTCTTAGATAAAAGTTTTGGAATTAAGGACTTGGGAAGAATCGAATATTTTTTAGGAATAAAAGTAGCACACGATAAACGTGGATTATTTCTAAATCAAAGGAAACATGCGATGTGAATAATAGAGGAAACGGGAATGCAAGGCGCGCGAACGACATTCACGCCCATGATGTAGGGACATGGTTTGGCCTTGGCCAACGCATACATACTCAAAGGCGCTATGAAATACAGGAGATTAGTAGGTCGTCTCGTATATTTGCCAATAACAAGACCCGACTTCGTATATGCAGTACACACATTATCCCAATTTGTGAATGAACCTAGAAAGGAACATTTGGAAGCAGCTTTAAGAGTGGTTCGTTATCTTAAACGTAATCCGAGTAAAGGGATAACGTTAAAGAAGGATGGATATTTACAACTCCGAGGATATTACGATTCAGAGATCATGCAAGGTGTCCTGTAACTCGTAGATCTTTGAGTGGATATTTTGTTTCGATAGGTATGTTACCTACATCATTGAGGGCTAAGAAGCAAGTGACCGTGTCTAAATCTTCCACAGAGGCAGAATATCGGGCTATGGGTTTTGCCACAAGTGAACTGATATGGTTGAATGCATTCCTAGCACCATTGGGTGTATTTTATAAAGAACCGATGAATTTGTATTGTGATAATCAAGCAACAATTCATATAGCCCGGAATCCCATGTTCCATGACCGAACAAAACATATCGAAATCGACTGTTATTTTTGTTTGACATCATTTAAGTGAAAGGACAATTAGTTTGTCCCATGTGCGAAGTAAAGAGCAAATTATTGTAGACTTGTTCACTAAGGCATTGGGAGTTGAACCGTTTGAACATCTACAGTACAAGTTGGGACTTGGTTTACCGAGTGCGCCAACTTGGGGGGGGGGGGGTGAAAGAATATTATTCCATATTCTAAATATATTCTAGATAATATTCTTTGGAGATATATTTACCATAAGTATTGTAGTTGAATTAGAATATATTGACCGTTTGCCTAATATGTGTGGATGAATGAATATCTGAGCATAAGGTTGAGGCTTGAGAAGATTATATAGTAAAAGGTTTGATACTTGCTTTATCATTGATTACAACTTTGTGATTATTGTGTTTGTGTTATTTGTCAACCAAATCTACAAATCCCCTCTCAATTGTGTTCTAAGATTAGTTATCATTTCTGTCTTCAGCATATTACTTTCAGTAGTTAATTCGTTTTCTTTCACTTTTCTAGTTGTGTTTCATTAGATTCGCATTTCTTAGTTGTTCGTCCATTCTTGTGGTTCAACACCCGTTGCTTGCCATTTTACTACGTTTTATGCTTAGTGATTGGTTAGTGATTGGTAGTTAGAAATTTCTTTGCATTGAGTTTGGGATTTGTCTTCCTCACTCAATCACTAATATTACACTCTATTTCTTATACTCTCTTATTCTCTGAGTTACTTCACAACGTTCTTGGTGAGGTTTAGTTTGTAGTTCCGATTACACCGAAACTGCAAAGGTTGTATGTTCTGGGGGTCCTCGTGAAATCCGTGTGTAGAGAACGAGGCAAATTCACCTTTCGAATGGTTCTTTGTCATTTCACAACCAAATAATCCCGTTCCTTAACTTAGCTACTTGTCTATTGCTAACAAACAAGCTAAGGGGATGATCGACCTTAATATGTGTTAACTTTAAATACAATATATTTTGATTGTAATTAGCTCATATTTGATCTACATGTAATAGTTTCTATAACAAATACCAAATGGACAAGTATAATACTCCCTCCGTTCCATTTGATTCCACACATTTGTCTTTTCGGACATTATTCATCAATGTGGAGAATTTTCAATATAAGTTCTAATATATAAAAGAAAACATAATCAAGTGAGATCTTGTTTAAATCGTCTAACCGAGTGCATTATGAATATCAAATTTTTATAACTTTTAGTAATATCGAACTAAAGATATGGACAAAAGAAAACAAGCATGGTCATACGTGCATAAAGCAAACGTATGGAATCAAATGGAACGACGGAGGGAGTAGCTTTTTCAGTGAATTAAATTGTTATTTGTGTCTCAACAGTTAGATTCAAAATTATTTATAAAAACGAGTAATCGATTGCTATTTCCCGCTCGTAAACCAATAAATGTTTGAATTATAGGTTATAAGACACGTATAGTACTTCGTATCTTTCAATCGGTGCCTAAATGACATTCCTACCGTAACATTATAACTATATGTGAGATTATACGAGTAAATGGGAAATCTAAGATTGAAAAGTAAGAAGAATGAGTAAGAGAAAGGGAGGAACCTGATCACAAAATGAGAGATTATTAGCGAGAGTAAGCATGAATCGACAACCCTTGAAGATGGCACACTCATGTCTGAAGATATCGATAACAGCCGACTCATTTTTGAAAGATCGAGTCCCTCTTCTCAAGAATAATGTCAACCCAATCTCGTTGACTTTTACGGGTACGTGAGTTAAGTTACAAAACTCCCTAGCCTTACACCTCATGTAATCATAGGTATCCATTCTTCTTTGCCTTGACATTCCTCCCTCGTTGTGCCTCATTACCACCGCCTCTTCTAGGCAAACCGCTTCATTGTCTTTGTATCCTTTAAACCTATTTAGAATGTTTTTTATCCATTAATCAACAACATATATTTCTATACATACACGATATATAGCATAAATGTTCAGTAATCGTCTAAATAATTAACAGCTTACTAACTGTACTGTTTATAATTTTTTGGTGATCGATTAATAACATTCATATATACTCTGTAGATTTTAAAGCTCAATTTGAATGGTGATTTTTTTTTAATGTCACATGAGGTTTTAAATGTTTCACATTCGTCACACCAGTAGACATATCAATTAAATTTGTATTAAGAAAATATGAAAAGAAAAAAGAAAAAAAGAAGGTATTTTCAATGGTGCAAATTAAATATTTGGGTTTAATGGTGTGATGATAGATAATTAGATACAATAGCCAATCGTAGGCACGGTTGGCGCCTGGGTGGTGTAAAGGTCTTGGGTGGTTCGTTGTAGCTAATCACGGTTCACAAAAATGGGCGTTTCTGTTGGTGGTCGATTTTGTGGTTAATTTTTCTTTTTTTCAAATTCAATCTTTCATTTTTAAGTTCAGGGTTTTATTAATGTATGTATATAGAAGGGAAAAGACAAAGCTAAGCTAAGCTTACCGTTCAATAGTGGGTGGCACACCAAAAGTGGCTTCCAAAAGCAATGTAAGCCAGTGGCTGATGTTAGTCCTAAGCTCACCCCGATGATACAAAAGCCATCTAGTAGGAGGCGTCTTACACCCATTATTCTTCATGTGCCATGCTACAAACGGAAAAACACTGGACAATCCATGCCATATGTTGTCGTAGTTATAATGATTATACGACACAAAAGTTAATCCTTTCAAAAGCGTTGCATTATGTGGCAATGCATAGGACCATGCAAGACCATAGTAATTCCATGACCCATCATGATTGTCATGCCCCTTAATGCATAGGATCCTATTGCTTGATGCATTTGAAGGGAACTTTTGGTATTGCACTTCACCTTCTTCATGTGTGTCATACATGGAGCTCATGAACCATGTATGGCCTTCGAGGGCGGCTTTTGAGTATCTTAGGTCTTTTAGAGGGAGAAATGTGACGGAAATGCGAAGCTGTGATTTAAGCTCTTGCTCATCAATGGATTTTGTATTGGCGTTGGCGGTTGTTGCAGATGTAATAATTAGCTTAACCGATTGGCTTTGGAAGAAAATGAACAAGGCTAGAGCCGTTGTTAAAATGACAATACAATGTTTAGGTGTGTAACTAAAGAATGGTGACATATTATTATGTTTTGTTTTTGGATCATATAGGGAGTCCTCTAGAGGGACATTATTGGTAGGAGAATCTCGTGGAGATTTATCCATGATATGATGTACCAATTCTTATTATGGTTTTGTTGGAACTTGGATTTGATTACCCTCTACTCTTTTCATCATCATTCACGAATATATAATTCTATGAAATATATATACTCCCTCCGTCCCAATGAATTGTTTGCCTATTCCATATTGGGGCGTCTCAATGAATTGTTTGTCATCCTATTTTAGGAATGTTTTTTATATGCAATTTGATCATTCTCATGAGTTTTGCTCTACATGTCACTCTCTCATTGGTTCCCTTAACCTTGATGCCAAAAGAAAAGGCAAACAATTCATTGGAACGGATTAAAAGTGACTAATAAAATACTACCTACATGTTCCATGCCTCTATATCACATGATAACCACTTATAGTGACTAATAAAATACCCTTACATATACATGTTCCATGCCTCTATATCACATGTTAAAGCTGAAGTTAGGGAGTGAAAGTAAAGCGTTTCTTATAAGCTTCCAACTTGAATTTTATTTGCATGCATAAATACAACGTGTTATTAAAAACGCTAGCTTGCTTTATGTGCAAGCTAGGATGAAGTTAGTGACGGAGTTACTCCCTCCGTTCATAATCTTTTATCTCATTCATCATTATTTGTGAGTAGTATTTTAATAAAATGGGACAAAAGATAGTGAACGGAGGGAGCATGTTGTAACCCAACATTTAGGACATGATGGGCAGTCTTTAAATTTTCATAAATTCTCAAATCGGTTTTGTCGATTTTTTATACTTTATTTTACATATCGCATTTGCTTAAGTAATACTCTCTTCGAATTCCTATCTTCTTACCTTTCTTTTTCGAGTGAAAAATAAGGAGAAACTATTATATTAATAAAAAAGATAAAGTGAATTGAAAAAGTAACAAAGTGAAATATTATATTAATTAAATGAGAAAAAGTTTATTGAAGAAGAACAAGAGCGAATATTATATTAATTAGGATGTTTGTAGATGTTAAAGTGTGTGAAAAAAGTATTTTCATAAATGGAAATAGGGAAAAAATCAAACTCAGTCAAAAAAGAAAGAGTAAATTAAAAATTACTCTCTTTTAAGATACCGATTTTAAAATTTACTCCCTTTTGAAATTTTTGTTAAAAATAACTCCCAAAATCAATCAAAAGTTCTAAAATTGCTCCAAAATATAATTTTTGGACGAAAATGACCCTAACTTTTTTATGTCATATTACTTCACCTTACCCTCTAGTCAAGGGCATTTTCGTCCTAAAAATAAATTTGGGTGCAATTATTGAACTTTTGCTAGACTTTGGGAGTTATTTTTAACAAAATTTTTAAAAGGGAGTAAATTTTAAAATTGGTGTTTTAAAAGGGAGTAATTTTTAATTTACTCAAGAAGAAAATAGGGAAGAAGATAGGTACTCGGAGGGAGTATTAAAGATTGTGAGGAGTATTAAAGATTGTGAGGAGTATTTTTCTCTCCTAGGTCGTCGGCATTTTAGCCGGGTCGTCGGCATTTTAGACGACCACGTGATTTTACCCTTTTGTCCTTCCCTTATTATGATTAATAATATTAATTGTGTTAATTAATCTGATTACAAATTCATGACAATTTTTTATAACGGTTTTGTTATTTTTTACGGTTTTATGGTCACGTTACTCAATAAATATGAAAAAATAGATTAATTAACGACATCGATAGCACACCAAATTAATATTACCACCGCCAACAAAACATCACGACCACAAAACCCAAAGATAAACGTCACGCCAATACAAGATTAACTCACAAAATGTCTTAAAACCGTCAATACAAGATCCATTTTATTTTTTCTTAAAACCGTCTTTAGTTTTTCATTAGGTCGATTAGTTTCAATATTGATAGGGGTCGGTAGCCTGCAATGCCATTTTGGGTCCCAGAACGGCCCGACCCAGGAATGAAGAAGAGCCTGCCCGGCAGGCCATTAAGCGAGGAGTCATTACTCCAAGGCACCCACCTGCCCGGCAGGGCAACGCCGCCCGCCGAGCAGGGCAACCAAGACCCCTGCCTTCTGGTCCCCAGGGTGTCCACACACCCAGCAGGGGCAGGGGAGACCAGGGGCCCTCCCGTCATTTTGCCTAAAGTAAAGAGGAATGGGTGGATGAGGTGAAGCCACTTGTCACCCTCTCGTCCACCCATCCTCCCACTCTCTCTCCTTCTCCTTCCTCTCTCTTGTGGGAAGGTATAAATACTCTTCCATTTCCCACAAGAAAGAGGTTGAAAATTTCTCTCTCTAGACTCTCACTCTATAACCGCCACCTAGTTCCTCACGAGCTAGGTTCCTAAAGGCTATTCACGGACGGACTTAGGCATCGGAGAAGGTTCCTCCGGATACCTCCGGGGCCCTGTGCGTTCATTGTGTAGGGACAGATCGTCTTCGCCGGGAAGGTCCGATCGTCGGAGTGAGGAGAAGGAGAGCTCAAAAGAAGTCAAGCACGATTCACCTAGACATCAACAACATTTGTTAAGATCCTAATTCAAAGTCGGGTTTAATTGTTTCCATACCAGAACAATTTGGCGCCGTCTGTGGGGAAAGGATTTGGTTGTACCCACGAATCACCCACAAAAATCAACCACCGTCAATCACTACAAAATGCCTGAAATCATAGAGGCGAGCTCTGGGGCGGGTCCGACGGTACCACCGGTGATCCCCCCATATGGAATGCCTGCGCCTGGGAGAACGCCTGCTGCAGCAATCCCAGGGGTGGGGCGTACCAGCCTTCACGAGGCGCCTGATGGAGGCGCTGCAGTTACAGCTGGACAGGTTGGCCATCAGAGGCCTAATTTAAACCTCACCCCTGCCCAGGTTCTACAAACTGCACCCTTCTTTTCAGCGATGCTTAATCAAGAGTTCACTCCAGAAGACTTGGTTGGCAGGATCGCAACTACTCCTAGGCAGCTTCACTTTGAGAGTGGAGGAGGTGCCAGGGGTACGAAGCGAACCGCCGCCAGGAACATTCAACGGAAAGCACTGCTGGTTGCTCAGGGATATCAACAAGCCCAGAAACGCATTACCAGCAATCAAAAGCAGCCAGTTCAACAACAAGCGTTTTCTATACACACTACAGAGTCCACAACTGCCAGGGAGAAGAGGGGTCTGTCTCAAGGCCTCCAAGATCGAATGAGACATAAGGAGCCTGCATCTAAGCGTCTGGGATAGAAGCAGGGCGGAGTCTTCTCTAGGTTGACGCCAGCAGCAGAGCAGCCAGCTCCAGGGCTATCTCACAGTCTGCAATCCAGGCTTAACCGGGGGCGACCACTTGAGTCAAGGCATCGCTAGGGCGACAACCTTGATTAACCTCAGAGAAAGAGGTCCAGACATCCCTCCCCTGATAAGGAGGACGAAGCTATGAGCAGACTGCCACCAAGGCACCGCTCCCCCAGTGCAAGGAAACCGACCCCTGGAAAATGGGATGACCACGGTTACCACTCTTGGGGGAGCAGGTCACGAGTGGTAGGCAGGCCCACAAAAACTTCCATTCACCCTGACGTAAAAGAGTATCCCATCCCAAAGATCAAAATGCCCTCCGTCAAATTTGACGGGACCTCAGATCCAGAGGATCATTTGGCAGCGTTTGAAAGTCACATGGGCATGTATGACGTGGACGATGCGGTCTGGTGCAAAGTCTATCCAACTAACCTTGTTGGGCTAGCGCAGGGATGGTTCAAGGATCTTCGTCAGGGTTCAATCAGCTTTTTCATAGAGCTGGCCGAAGCTTTCTTGGAGCAATACGTAGGGAACAAGAGGCGTCGGCTCACTCGATTTGACCTGATGACCCTAAAGCAGAAAAAAGGCGAAAGTGTTAGGGAGTACCTGAAAAGATTTGACCTGTCATACCAACAGGTCAGAGAGATTGACGACTCGACTGCTGCATACGCTCTGACCATCTCGCTGCTCCCAGGGGAGATGAAGAACCAGATGATCAGAGCTCAGCCTGAGACCCTGGCTAAGGCCAGAAAAATTTTAGAGGGCTTCATACTGCAGGAGGAGTTCCGCAGCCTGCCGGATACCCCCGCAGGACCAACCAGGCCACTGGGGGAACCGCTGGGTGGACGTGGCAGGAATGAGCCAAACAGGTAGAAAGAAGAGGGTGATACCCCAAGAAAAGAACGCACAGCTTACCAGCCTAGATTCGACAGCTACACAGCCCTTAACAAGTCCATGCAGAAATTTTCGAACTAGAGAAAGAAACGGCTAAATGGAATCGCCCTAATAAGCCTCGCAGCCCAAAAGGAGACCCAAAGAAATTTTGCACGTTTCACGATTGTGTGGGGCATACCACCGAGGAATGCCGCCACCTGAAAGACGAAATTGAAAAGCTTATCAGGAATGGTTGGCTGAGCAATTACGCAGCAAGAAACAAAAGCCAGAAAGACGCAGCAGATAAGCCTGAAGGCTCGGCGCAGACTCGCATGATAATCCACGTGATATCAGGGGATGCAGAGGTCCAAACAAGCAGGAGAAGCCAAAAAAGGCAAATCCGGAAGTTGCGAAATCAAATCTGCTATGCTGAGAGGACAGGGAGTCCCAAAGGCACGACCCTGAGCATCACCCCAGAGGATGCAGGGCGGGTAATATACCCCCACAGTGACCCTCTGGTACTGTCCCTGGAAATCAGTAACCACATCGTAAAAAGATGCATGGTAGATATAGGAGCTTATACCAATCTATTGTACAAGGATGCGTTTGAAAGGATGAACCTGGAAAAAGGCACCTGAAGCCAGCCCCTAGATCCCTGTATGGGTTTAGCGGGGCAGGTGTACTCCCCATGGGTATCATTGACTTGCCGGTAACATTTGGGGAAGGAGCTTCCGCCAGGAATGTCAGGGCTTCATTTGTTGTAGTGGACGCGAGATCTGCATACAACGCCCTGATAGGCAGCGCTACCCTGGACGAAATCGAAGCCGCCATATCAATCAGGGCTCTGACTGTAGCATATGTAACAGACTTTGGTATGGAGGGAAAAATTCATGGGGACCAGGAATCAGCCAGACAATGCTATTTTGTGGCCCTGCAAACCCATGAAACCGAAAGAAAGGGAAAAAGAAAAGCTGATAGTTCCCCCAGCAGGAAGGGTGAGATTCCAGCCGGCCAGCAGGCAGCTGACCACCTTGAACCTGGGGGGTAAAGCATGCTGGTGGACCTAGAGCCAGGGAGACAAGTCCTCATAGGGACTGACCTGGAAGAGTTCTACAAAACAGAGCTGGTCGAGGTCCTAAGAAGAAACAGGGACGTGTTCGCCTACTCGGCAGATGAAATGCCGGGGGTCGATCTGGCTTACATCGTTCATAAGCTGAACTTAAATCCGGAAGCCCGCCCTATGAAGCAGAAAAAGAGAAACATGTCTGCAGAAAAGGACCTGGCCATAAAAGAGGAAGTAGAAAAATTACTGAAGGCAGATTTTGTAGAGGTTTGCGACTACCCTGAATGGCTAGCAAATGTAGTGATGGTGAAAAAGTCCTCAAGGGCATGGAGGATGTGCGTGGAGTTCACAAACCTCAACAAAGCTTGCCCGAAAGATTGCTACGCCCTTCCAAGGATAGACCAGCTGGTAGACGCCACTAGTGGGTACTTCATGCTGAGTTTTTTGGACGCTTTTTCAGGGTACCATCAGGTGCATCTTTGGCAGCCTGACAAGGTGAAGTGTGCCTTCATCACCAGCTATGGCACTTATATGTATAAAATGATGCCATTTGGACTTAAAAATGCAGGCGCCACTTACCAAAGGCTAGTTGACAAGGTCTTCGAAAATCAGAAAAGAAGAAATCTACAGGCTTACGTCGACGACGCCATCGTAAAAAGCAAGGGAGAGAAGGAGCACCTTACAGATTTCCAGGAGACTTTCTCCTCCCTGCGAGCCTACAAGATGAAGCTCAACCCCAAAAAATGCACGTTTGGAGTTCGCTCTGGAAAATTCCTGGGTTTTCTGGTCAGCGCAAGGGGAATAGACGCCAACCCTGAAAAGGTTCAGGCAGTCTTGGACCTTCCAGAACCGAAGACAATTAGAGATATCCAGCGCCTGACTGGCAGGATGGCTGCCCTGGCACGCTTCATCGCCAGGTCAGCAGACAAATCAACTCCGTTCTTCAAGGTATTAAAAGGCAACAAACAGTTTAAATGGGAAGACGAGCAAAAAGAAGCCTTTAAACAACTGAAGGAACATTTGAAAGAGCTCCCTACCCTGGCAAGACCAGTGGCAGGGGAGAAGCTTTTCCTTTACATCGCTGTGACTAACTCGACAGTAAGCGCAGTCATCTTAAGAGAAGAAGCAGGCTCTCAGCAGCCTATATACTTCGTGAGTCATGCCCTGGGCGCAACCGAGAAAAATTACCCGGTGGTGGAGAAGGCAGCATACGCAGTCGTCATTGCAGCCCAAAAACTCAGACCATACTTCGAGGCACACCCTGTTGTAGTGCTAACCGACCAGCCATTAGAGAAAGTCTTGGAAAAGTTCGAAAAATCAGGAAGGTTGCTGAAATGGGCCATCAAGTTGAGCGGTCTCGGAATATCCTATCAGCCCAGGACAGCCATTAAAGCACAAGCCCTGGCGGATTTCCTGGCCGAATGCTCTCATTCAGAGGAAGATGATCCCCCCGCCGGAGAATGGGTGGTATACACGGACGTATCTTCCACAACCAACAGTGCAGGGGCAGGGATTGTACTAACCAGCCCTGAAGGAACGGACTTTGAGCACGCTCTCAGGTTCACCTTCCCTGCATCCAACAATGAAGCTGAATATGAGGCCGTTCTCGTAGGCATAAAGTTGGCCAAAGCTGCAGGGGCAGAGCGGGTTGTCTTAGCAACAGACTCTCAGCTCATAGCCAATCAAATCAACGGAGAATATGAAGCCAGAGACCAGGTGTAGACACCCGCATTTTGACTGCCAGGTGTCTATGGCAGTTTCCAAAAAACACCCGATGATGATCGGACGCTAACGTGCTTCTATGCGCTCGGATACGGGCTCAAATCCATTAATCGCTGGCTAACACACTTACAGAGTACAAATCTCACAAAATCAACCTCGAATCCAGGCCCAGCGGACCGTTCCGAGCCAAACAAGACTAATTTGGGCCAAAACCGACACCGGAATTAAAACCGACTTTTTGCGATTGGGTCAACCCTGGTCAAGGTCGTTTCCGAGACATACAAAACTACCATTCACAACATCAAAAGTCCAACTCAAGAAGCAAAACCAACAGTCCATCTTCAGACGGGCCATCAGGTCAAGTCCGTCAAGGCAAAACCCTAGACACCAAAGTGCATGACCATGCCTATATAAACACCCCCATGCAACACACTTTCGGACATTGAAAAAAAAACCCTAGAGCAACCCTACACACACATACAACATCTATTACAAACCCTAATCAAACCCTAGCAATTCCACACTAGCAAAAAAAACCCTAAACCTAGTTTTAGGAATCAATCCCGAGCCACCATAACTTAACCTTCATAAAACCTCGAAGACTCTTGTGTTAAAGCCACGGTTACGAGATCGATCCGAGACAAGAACATGTAGGTTGAGGGTGTCAAAACCCCGTTCTCTCCTTCTTCTCTTCCTCTCGTCATCTTCTTCGCTTTTTCTTACTTTTTCTATTTCTTTATTTTTTTTTTCTTTATTGCATCATAATATCGATAATACTAATACAAAACATTAAAATACTTATAGATTTGTGTCGAATAAGAGGGGTATCGGAATAAGGAAACACGAATATACAAGTGTACTGCACACAGCGTTGACGGTCGCTTGTTCCAATACCCCGATTATTTGATTATTGAGATTAGTTAACTTAAACAATACTTTTTTTATTTCGTTTGCATCATTATCATTAGTCGTATATTTACATTATTTTTCAAAAACAAGCATTATATTTAATAAGGGTCGAAACCCGTTGATGTGGATCCGACATCAAACAATTCGCAAGAATTAATTATGATGTCGGGATGCGGAGGGAATCAAGTCGAGTTTTTTTAATTAAAGTATCGATCTATTAGATTCGATACCAATTCCATAATTGGATGTCGAATCTAATGATTTAGTCAAATAAATTAATTAACACGATTTTCGTTGATGCTAATATAGATGTCCTCTAATTCAATTGGATTAATTACGACATTAATAAACGCGGAGAAAATTTATATCGTGCTAGTTAATTTAAAACGACTTATATTATTTTCTTTATTTTTTCACTCTAGTATTCCATATCGATTCCATAATCGGATATGGGATATAACGAGCATCAAAATCAAAATCGAGTATAAATTATTCCAAGTATTTAATATCGATTTCATAATCGAATATTGAATACGACGAATATCGAAAATATTAAGTCGAGTGCAAATTACGCAATATTTGTACGCGATTTAATAAAATCATCAATTTTCCGAAGAAAACAATTTCGCTCTTTTTTATTATTATTCTTCGAACATCATTTTTTTTAGACAAAACATTTTTTTTAGATCTCGATATATATATTTTTTTTCCTTGACCTCGGTCAACACGTGTTAATCCATCACGTGACCTACTATTCTTTCCAAAATCATGCATTCATCACATCTATATCTTTATTCAATTTATTACTCGTTACATCGTTACTAACGGTTTGATTGTTTCTTTTGTCGATTTTTGTCGTTTATTTTATTTTACTAAAATGAACCCACATGCTAAAATTCCACTTTGACGTAGAATTAATTGCATTAAATCGACATTGAAACCCTTTTCAATTCAATTCACATGTTTGGGGAAAATACTCTTTGCATATCATTTTCCCGTTTAACTAGCGCGCGTATTGTAAGTCATTCGAATTCTTAGTAGAGGCCGCTAATGTGCGGGCGGGGTTGGGTGTCCTTTATGGGCTTCCCAACACGTACCCTCACCCCTTACTCAGAACCTCGGTTTCCGGATGCCCGAAACCGTTGGCGCACGAGAGTCATTCAATACACAATATCCGATAATGTCGGTATTGGTATCAAATGCAAAGGGACGAGCCCAATAAACTCTGACATCGGAAATGGGCCGTATTTTGTATACGGACCACTACGACATAGAGTGGGCTCGAATGGTTCCGAATAACCACAAAATTCGGTGGCGACTCCACATAGACCTAAATTTCAATTCGATCCATTCTCATATGGAGATTCATTCGCCTACCCAAACCCGCGCGTGGCCGCGTCGGGGTGGACCTATGTCATGTCCACAATTTGGCGACTCCGCTGAGGATTAACTGATGCGTGACTTACCATCGGCATCCTCAGGGTGAGACTCGAATAGAAATCGTTTGACAAATACTATACGCGTGTTAGTTCTACGGTTCATGCATAACCCATATTTTCCCGGGCCGGTACTGGTGACCGACGTCCCACTATACCATTGATGTACTCCAACATGGATATGTCAAAAGGTGTCCATAGTCGATTCGAGTGGGTTTCGCGGCATGTTCTAAGCTCAATTCGACTTAGAGAGTCCGTCCCGATCAACGTCTAGACTATGTACACTGGTATAGACCCTTTCAGACCGACCGAGACTTAGTGTAGAGCATACATAGCGTCGTTATAATGCTTGTGTGACTACGTGCTACTTGGTTTCCGAGTCATTTTCAAAAATATCAACTTTTCAAAAATTACATCCTCCTTTTCAAGATATTCAATTTTCAAAACCCGGGACATACCGAATTTAGGACTTATGATTTTACTCAAAATAGCCTATTTTCTAGCCGGTATGCTGCCCAAATCAAAACTCGAACTTTCAAAACTCGTGGCCCAATGACTTTTCGTCCTCTTTTTCGGAAATTTGGGCCATTCACCGGGTCCACTCGGTCCTTCTTCAAAAATTAATCAATTTTCTAAAAACTTCCCTCCTCTTAGGACTTCCCGTATTTAGCAGTGTCGGGTCATGTCTTAAGTTGTCAAGTTTCTCTAGCGTTGAAGCTCTGTCGATCTTACATCACGAGCTTCTTCCCTATCCCAGTCCGCCTTATTAGACTAAGGCAAGGCCCACCTAAGTAGGACATACTCTTACGAAGGAGGGCCCGTTAACACAATCGAGTCAAAAGTCTGGGGATGTCCCGCGTGAACCTTCTTTCGAATAGGACTAGGCCCACTAGCCGAATCCTAAGGAAGGCCCAGACTTCACAAGTCACCCGTCTAGGTGTCTTCCTCGAGTCATTTCACTTTTAGTCTCGTTCGGGATGTACTTTCTATTCCGGGATTTCTGGGCTAGTTTCTGATTACGCGGTGTTCTTACAGACAGGCTAGCCACAACCCGACATCAACGCAAGATGGAGGATTTGAAAAATGCCCTAACCAAAATCGAGACTCAACTGACCTCCATCCTCGCTAACCAAGCAACTTTGGACACTCGCCTGAGCACTGTAGAGAAGACGGTCCCAGTTGAA
This sequence comes from Agrostemma githago, assembly GCA_958450325.1. Lineage (NCBI taxonomy): Eukaryota > Viridiplantae > Streptophyta > Magnoliopsida > Caryophyllales > Caryophyllaceae > Agrostemma > Agrostemma githago. Next base: position 51,607,219 of record OY288249.1, read on the forward strand.
GGAGCTGATTCCACTGGGCCCAAAGCCGAATTGGTCAGTGTTATCCGCAGGCTCGAGGAGCAAGTTCACTTATCAACAAGCAACTCAATCCACTCTGAAAATGCTCGCATTTATTCACCTTTGAATGACGAGCTACCAGCTAACCTCAACTTAACGGGAATTCCTATGTTTGAGGGTACCGAAGATCCGGTCCATCATATCCGGGCTTTCAAGGACTTCATGGCAGTCAAAGGAGTAAAGTCCACCATGTTCAAACACCTATTCCCTTCCTCTTTGGAGAAGCATCCCAGGGCCTGGTTCTACAGGCTCGACCCCAAGAAATACAAGACTTGGGATGATGTGGCGACCGAATTTGCTCGGAACTACGCCGATAACACTGAAATCTAGACTACAATGCGTACTCTGGAAGTAATGGCCCAAGAGCCCAAAGAAGGGTTCACAAAATATCTGCAAAGGTGGAGGGCTGAAAGTGTGAAGCTGGTCGACAAGCCCGGCGAGAAGGCCCTAGTGAAAGCCTTCGTCAAAAATCTACTCCCATCCTACCGGGTCCATCTCCGGTATGCTATCATCCCAAACTTTGTTGTCCTTACTGAAATGGGCACGAGAATCGAGGATGACCTGAGACTAGAGAGCCTGACTAAGGCCTCTACCAAAGGCTATCAAGGGGCGAGTTCATCTACAATCAAGCCCACACCCGCAGCTGCAACTCGCAGCATCTTCGACGAGGTAAACCTGCTCGACACCTCATCTAAAAAGAATACACCAAATCGGGTATTCACAGATATAGGGACTACCTATACTTATGCCTTACAGAGGCTATCCTCAAAGGGCCTAATCCAACCGATAGGCCCAACTGCAGAACCTCCAGTGGAAAAGAGGCCCAAAACTTACAATGCCCAGGCCTATTGTCAGTATCACCGGGGTAACGGGCATGATACTGAAAAATGTTGGAGGTTAAAACACCTGATCCAGGACCTTATCGAGAGCGGGAAAATCTCGTTGCCCGGAGACAAGCCGAGCAACAAAGAAAATCCATTCAGCGCTCATGCTATCTTCACCGGTGAGGTAATTGACTGTTCTCACCTCATCTCTCCCTATATCCCACAAGTCAACGGGATATGGTTCGACGACGAGGATGATGTGTACTTAACCAAAGGGGAAGCTGTTCCCATCACCCTCGAAGAGGTCCGACAGGCTAAGTCTAAGGCTTTAGCCACCAATCATCTCGCCGCAGCTGGGCGTTCCATTCCTATATCCGTCACTGAACCCGCCAGGACGGAGCCTACCCTCGAAGAACCAAGCCCAGACACGGCTCTGGTCCAACAAATGAAGAGGGTCCAAGCCGATCTAACTATATGGCAACTATTGGTTAGCTCACAAGCTCATCGGGAAGCACTGACTAAGGCTCTCGATGAAATCAAAGTTGATTCAGAGGCTACCCCTACTGAAATGGTAGCCACCATCATGCCCTACCTTAAGGGCAAATCCAAAGAAGAAGGCCCACTCATAACCTTCTCTGAAGCTGATCTGCCACCATTTGGGCCCAATCACAATCTGGCCCTATACATCACGGTCATCTGCAAAGGTAAATATCTCCCGATGACCCTTATCGACGATGGATCAGCCGTGAATGTCCTTCCTCTAAGGACCGCAAAAGCACTCGGCATCACCGATGCCGATTACCTTCCAACGGCGCAGACTATCCAGGCTTTCGACGGAAGCCCAAAACCTGTCGCCGGGGAAGTGAAATTAAAGATCATAACGGGCCCAATCGAAAAGGAATTGGAATTTCAGGTGATAGATGTCACCTCATCATTCAATCTCTTGCTGGGAAGGCCTTGGATCCACGCAGTCAAGGCCGTGTCATCTACCCTACATCGAAAAGTCAAGATGCCCCTCAAAGACGGAATCATCACGCTGGAGGCGACCCCAATTACCGTAGCAAGCTGCAACGCTACGGGCCGGGCCGACCCGCGAGGATTTGACTTCGTGGGCATGATCGAAGAAGAATATCTCTTTAGGCCCTACTTCACAACTAGCATCGACACGATGCTACAAAATCTGGGTTACCTACCCGGAATAACCTCAAGGCCATATCTTCCAGCTGGGAAGATCATCGAGGTCCTAAATGATGGCGAGTCACATTTCGGATTGGGGTATGTTATAACTCCGGAAAATGTGGTTCGGGCCGGTATTCACAAGGCCATCGACTTTATCAAGGGTACTTACATAAGCCCTTATAGCCTGAAGCTAACGGATTACTTCGTTACTCCAGTCTTCGGAGCCGTCCAAGTGGGCCTCTACCAACCCACCATCACATACCCCGAGACCAAAAAGGCTCGGGAATGCAATTTCATCCCGGATGATATATTCACCATCGTCCAGGCCGAATCAAAGGAAGGCGAAAACAACTCCGAGCCCGTGCTGGGGCTCTTATTCGGAGAAGATAAAGCCGTCCCCGCCCTAAAGAACGACTTGGTCAACCTGATCCTTCGCAGCGATCGGTTCGACCCAACCAAGCTAATCACCGAGGTCGGTGCCAACACCGAGACGAGGGCTTGGAGGAAGACCATAAAGTGGACCGACGGTCAAGGACGGGTCTACAAGCTGACCACTGGCGAGGGAGACATGCCGGATACCGAGTCTGAGTCAGAGTCAGAGTCGGAGTCTGAGTCCGAGTCTAGAGGGTCTGGTGCTAAAGTCGAGTCTGTAACCCCTCTTCCCTTATCCACTGAGGTCTCGGGGCCTGTCCCAAGACCTCTCCCTATACCGCCACTGACCAATGATCAGATGGCAGCTCTATTCGAGCTATTTTCAAAATTTACCATCAATAATAATAACGAACACCGTTCTGCTTACGACTTGCCTTATTTCCAAAATCTTCTCAATTTCAAAAATTTTATATGCAATGACATTGAGAAACCCGACGAACAGGTACCCCTACCTCAACATCTGGTCGAGCAGCTCGAGCAAAGGGAATCCCGAGATCCGGTAATCGAAGAAACCGAGTCCATCAACGTGGGAACCACTTTAGAGCCCCAGATGCTTAAGTTGGGTCTATCTTTAGATTCAGAGGAGAGAAAACAATTCACCGACCTCCTCCAGGAATTTAAAGATGTCTTTGCATGGTCCTACAAGGACATGCCGGGTATAGACCGGGAGATAGCCGAACACCGAATACCCATCAAAGATGGGTGCAAGCCGGTAAAGCAGAAACTCAGAAGAATGAAGCCCGAGTGGTCTCTTAAAGTCAAGGAAGAGGTCGATAAACAATTTAAAGCAGGCTTTATACAAGTGTCTGAATATCCAGACTGGGTTGCAAACATCGTGCCGGTACCCAAGAAGGACGGCAAGGTGCGGGTTTGCGTGGACTTCCGGGATCTTAAAAAGGCAAGCCCTAAAGACGATTTTCCGTTACCACACATTGACATACTGGTGGATAATACGGCCGATCATGCCCTTCTATCGTTCATGGACGGGTATGCCGGGTACAATCAGATTAAAATGGCAGAAGAGGACATGGGTAAGACCACCTTCATTACACCTTGGGGTACTTACTGTTACACCGTCATGCCATTTGGGCTTATCAACGCCGGGGCCACTTATCAACGGACCGCCACTACCTTGCTCCACGACATGATGCATAAGGAAGTGGAGGTCTATGTGGACGACATGATCGTCAAATCCAAGGACCGAAGCGGGCACATTTCAGCCCTAAGAAAGTTCTTCACCCGGCTACGTAAATACAACATGAGACTGAACCCACAAAAATGCAGTTTTGGGGTAACGTCGGGCAAATTACTAGGCCATATCGTTAGCCAACGCGGCATCGAGGTCGACCCAGCTAAAATCAAAGCCATCACCGAGATGCAGCCACCCAAGACCGAAAAGGAAATAAGGGGGTTTCTCGAAAAAGTTCAATACATCAGCCGGTTCATTTCGAAACTAACCATGGTATGCGAACCCATCTTCAAAAAGCTAAAAATCGGAGAACGGGTGCTATGGGACGGCAAATGTCAAGCGGCTTTCGACAAAATCAAGGAAATGCTGTCTGCTCCGCCGGTACTAATGCCACCTCAACACGGTCTGCCTTTGTCGTTATACCTAACGACGACGGAGACGGCCATGGGGGCTATGCTGGCCCAGACAGTCGATTCAGAAGAACGGGCTATTTACTACATCAGTAAAAAGTTTCTCGAATATGAGTGCAAATATACAATGCTCGAAAAGACGTGCCTAGCATTGGTTTGGGCCACTAAAAAGCTCTGACATTACATGCTCAGTCATGAGGTACATGTGTTATCCAAAATGGATCCTATCAAGTACTTATTTGAGAAGCCCATCCTCAACGGCAGGATGTCAAGATGGACTTTGATGTTATCCGAGTTCGACCTCAAATTTGTACCATTAAAAGCCATAAAAGGCCGAGTAGTTGCCGAGTTCCTCGCTGACGGCCCAATATCCGAAGAAGGCCACACCGATACATGGGCCTTTCCTGATGAAGACATATTCCATACCGATACGGAAGTGTGGGATTTATATTTCGATGGGGCATCCAACTTCCGAGGATTTCGGCTCGGCATCCTGTTAATTTCACCCCGAGGGGAACACACTCCCTTATCCATCAAGTTGGACTTCGACGTGACCAACAACGCAGCCGAATACGAAGCATGCATTCACGGGTTGCAAGCCGCCGCTGATTTAGGGGTAACAAACCTCCGGGTCCACGGTGATTCATCATTAGTCATCAATCAAGCACTCCAAAAATGGAAAACTCGGAACGCCAATCTCGTGGCTTACCAAGCACGGGTAATGGTTCTAGAGAAACAATTTCAAAAGGTAGAATACATCTATCTGCCCCGGGAAGAGAATCAGTTCGCAGATGCACTTTCCAAATTAGCATCTTTACTGAACATCCCGGATCACCTGACCAGCATGCCAATCTGTGTCGAAAGACGGTCCGAGCCAGCCTACATCCACGGCATTCAGGATATCGAGATAACTGACCCGGAGCCTTGGTATCAAGCTGCCCTAACCTACCTGACAACGGGAGAGTACCCCCCGGAGGCTGAAAATCGGGCCAAAAAGGCCCTACGAAGATTAGCAACCCAATTTGTTCGAACTGATGACGGGCAATTGTACAAAAAGACGGCACAGGGGGCTCTGCTCCTATGCATCGACAAAATACAAGCCGAAAAGGTCATGGCCGAGGTCCATGATGGTGAAAACGGCCCGCATATGAACGCCCATATGCTAGCCCGAAAAATCATGAGGCTCGGGTACTATTGGAACACCATGGAAACAGACTGTCAGTTGTATGTCAAACACTGCCATAACTGTCAGATCTTCGCCAATGTACAGCATATGCCATCTTCCCTATTATATACCATGACATCACCATGGCCATTTTCGACATGGGGTATTGACATAATTGGAAAGGTGCATCCTTCCGGGACGGGAGGTCATTGCTTCATCTTGGTGGCCATCGACTACTTCACCAAATGGGTCGAAGCCGAGTCATACCGTGTCTTGAACGCCAAGCACGTGGCCAATTTTATCCAAAATAAAATAATATGCCGGTATGGGATCCCTCACGAGTTCATCAGCGATCACGGGACCCACTTTCAAGCTGAAACTGCCGCATTGCTGGCAAAATACAAAATTCAAAGGCATACATCTTCGCCTTACCAACCTCAAACAAATGGAGCGGTAGAAGCGGCCAATAAAACAATTGTCACCATACTTAAAAAGATGGCTGAAAATTACCGGGACTGGCCCGACAAAATACCTTTTGCCCTATGGGGATATCGAACCTCAATCCGCACCGCGACCGGGGCAACCCCGTATTACTTGACATACGGAATGGAAGCGGTCCAACCAGTCGAGCTAGAGGTGACATCCCTTAGGATCCTACTTGAAAGCCAAGTACCTGAGGCAGATTGGGTCCAAGCCCGATACGATTCGCTAGTCCTTTTAGACGAACGGCGATCCCGGGCTCTCAACAACATTCAAATATATCAAAAAAGGATCCAACGGGCTTTCAACAAACGGGTTAGGCCCAGGAACATCAAGGAAGGGGATCTGGTCCTAAAATCGGTTCGTGCCTTACTGCCGGTTGACCCAAGGGGTAAATTCAAACCCAACTGGGCTGGGCCATACTTAGTCAAGAAGGTCCTATCAGGAGGAGCGGTGATGCTGACAAACTTGGACGGGAACGAATTCGTCAACCCAACCAACTTGGACCAGCTGAAGCGCTACTACCCATAAACCCCCATCTCAATGTCATTTGCAAAAATTTATAAAAATTTGTCCTTTTTATAAATTTTCAAAATTTTAAACAAGTCAATAAGCTAGAACTAATATATTCTATTGTCGCACATCTTGAATTAATAATCCTGATGTATTTCGAAAATAGCAAAAAAAATCAATCAAATCAAATTTTGAACTACATTAGGTTTGATTCCGCCATTTGCGGATACGTAGGCAACCCTTCAAAAGGGTACAACCGCTGCAACAAACGAAAGACGGGATCGGTGTTCAATAATATGTCCTTTATTAATATCTTGATAAACTCGGGATTACAAAAAAAAAATAAGGAGACTAGTATCCGGGCATCTTCCCCTTCCCCTTGTCCTTCGGGTCGCGTGGAGCCTGGGGTCTTCGGGGTGGTGGCGAGCGTTCCCGAATCACAAGTGGAACCTCCTTAGCCCGAGCCCGTTTCTTTGACGACGGGTCTTCAATCACGGTCTTCGGCCCAAGTCGGGCCCGCACATGCTCAGGCAGTCTATACCGTGGGCCAAGTCGGTCCTGCACGGGTAGTCTTGGGCCCAGTCTCCTTTCCAAGTCCATCTGGGGGCTCACTTTCCCCCAAGCACCTTTAGCACTAGACCCTTCAGCTTGAGTCTTAGTCTTCTTCTTGTGACCAGACATTAAACGAACTAGGGTAGCTGGAGTGTCACCATCATCGAAGAATCCCCTATTGTCTTTAGCTTGCTCCCTCCTCAACAGGTCAAAAGCTTCGTCAACCTTCACCGCAGCTCGGGCTTTAGCATCAACGACTTTGGTCCACTTCATGTAAGAATCTGAAACCCAGATTGAGTGGCGAGATTTGACAACGGGCCAAGTATGCCGTGTGTACCATCTTTGCATCCAGGTATCACACATTACATCAGTCAGTTGGGTAGGGTCACTCACAACTGCTTCAACTTCAGGGATTCGCTGGGTCCATCCATACTGCCTTAGTATGCGATCTGGGTAGAGATGAACCGTCTGCCTGAAAGATAGGATCACCTGATAGCGGGCTCTGTCCCTCGGGTCCAAGACACTCCAAAGGTAGATGGGCCACCACGGAACGACCCATCGAATTAGCGGACCACCATGGAAAGACAAAACCTCGTCCCAATACTTTTGCCTAATCTGACGAGAGAAATCAATGGCCCGCCTCCTCGTCATCACCTGGTTATGACGATAGTTGCCCGCATCAAGGGGAGGGTCTATCACTGATAGCCTCTCATAAAGCCAAATCTGCAAAAAGGAAACAAAACATGAGTAAAAAAAAATCAAAAAAATCGAAAATCAAAAAAAATTGCAAAGTAACATACTTGCAGCAATCGGGTGCTCCCAGTAAGACGAATTGACGAGTCGCTCTTACGGCTGTCCAATCCTTGGATAATCTCGCCCGTGATCAGCCAAGCCGGGTTGTGTTCAGTCTCCATCAAATCTACTACGGTCAAAAGATGGGTGTTTCCCATGCAGGATAACAAATCCATGTGACCCTCGAAAGCATATACGTGGAGCATACAGAAAGAAAAGGCCCTGCGGCTGTAAGCCGGTCTGACCCGAACATCAAGAGAATTCATAAATTTCTCAGCCAAGTCGATCAGAGAAATCTTATCGCCTTCCATCATGCGGGATACCTCATTGTGAGAAAGCCCTAGAAATTCTCGAAGCTTCCTCCTCGGGTCATAGATCGAGTACGGGACGGCTGGACGAAGCACCGGGTTCCATCCTCCTATAGCGGCAATCTCCTTAGGCAAAGGGCAAACCTCGTCCCGGGGAAAAGCAAAGACATGATATATGTCATCCCAGTAAGCCAAGCATGCATCCAGGAAATAGCGATCAACCACCATCTGACGGAACGGATACAGCTGAGTTATACCCGTCTGGTTGAGCGCCACCCTATCCGTGTCCCTAAAGCGACGGGACCACTCCTGCAGCATAACGGTCAATCTATCGATTCCCATGGCTAATTCCTTAAGAAAATAAGATCTTCTTTTTGCCTTAAGGGAAATAAAGAGACTTTCTTTAAAGAAGGGATTGATTTGTAATGAGAATTGTGGAGAATCAAGGGCAAGAGAGGACTATATATAGCATTAGCCTTGCAAACTGTTTAGGAAATTTTCCTAATCCTAATTGGAATCAAGCCGCAAGCCTAGTCTCGATACTAGCACGGAAATCTCCATCCCGAACTTTTCTAATCCTTGTTAGGAGTCAAAAATCTCAAAGTTTCCAAAATTCAAAAATCTCAAGATTTCAAATTTCAAAATTTCAAAATTTTCAAAATTTCAAAAAAATCATTTTCCCCAGCGCGAGTCACTTTACTATCTACGTGTTGCATGCATTTTATGTGACTTATACAGGTACGACTCAAACAGGGACGTGCAACCCACGATATCTCCCCAGCGGAAGCCAACGGTGGCATTTCACGGGATGGGCCTACATACAGGCACACCCAGGACTTATGCGACAAGTCCAATTCCCCACGGAGTTATCGGCTCAGGTATGACTTCTAGCTTACGGCTGGCGAGCCCTTCACGCGAGTCTAATGGACTATAAATGACCCGACCGAAAGTCCGCCAGGTTTCAATCCTCGATTGGCCTGGTGGCTACTCTGACTTTCGCCTTGTCCAAGCCTCAGTCAGAGTGGGGGCTCTGTAGACACCCGCATTTTGACTGCCAGGTGTCTATGGCAGTTTCCAAAAAACACCCGATGATGATCCGACGCTAACGTGCTTCTATGCGCTCGGATACGGGCTCAAATCCATTAATCGCTGGCTAACACACTTACAGAGTACAAATCTCACAAAATCCACCTCGAATCCAGGCCCAGCGGACCGTTCCGAGCCAAACAAGACTAATTTGGGCCAAAACCGACACCGGAATTAAAACCGACTTTTTGCGATTGGGTCAACCCTGGTCAAGGTCGTTTCCGAGACATACAAAACAACCATTCACAACATCAAAAGTCCAACTCAAGAAGCAAAACCAACAGTCCATCTTCGGACGGGCCATCAGGTCAAGTCCGTCAAGGCAAAACCCTAGACACCAAAGTGCATGACCATGCCTATATAAACACCCCCATGCAACACACTTTCGAACATTGAAAAAAAAACCCTAGAGCAACCCTACACACACATACAACATCTATTACAAACCCTAATCAAACCCTAGCAATTCCACACTAGCAAAAAAAACCCTAAACCTAGTTTTAGGAATCAATCCCGAGCCACCATAACTTAACCTCCATAAAACCTCGAAGACTCTTGTGTTAAAGCCACGGTTACGAGATCGATCCGAGACAAGAGCATGTAGGTTGAGGGTGTCAAAACCCCGTTCTCTCCTTCTTCTCTTCCTCTCGTCATCTTCTTCGCTTTTTCTTACTTTTTCTATTTCTTTATTGCATCATAATATCGATAATACTAATACAAAACATTAAAATACTTATCGATTTGTGTCGAATAAGAGGGGTATCGGAATAAGGAAACACGAATATACAAGTGTACTGCACACAGCGTTGACGGTCGCTTGCTCCAATACCCCGATTATTTGATTATTGAGATTAGTTAACTTAAACAATACTTTTTTTATTTCGTTTGCATCATTATCATTAGTCGTATATTTACATTATTTTTCAAAAACAAGCATTATATTTAATAAGGGTCGAAACCCGTTGATGTGGATCCGACATCAAACAATTCGCAAGAATTAATTATGATGTCGGGATGCGGAGGGAATCAAGTCGAGTTTTTTTTAATTAAAGTATCGATCTATTAGATTCGATACCAATTCCATAATTGGATGTCGAATCAAATGATTTAGTCAAATAAATTAATTAACACGATTTTCGTTGATGCTAATATAGATGTCCTCTAATTCAATTGGATTAATTACGACATTAATAAACGCGGAGAAAATTTATATCGTGCTAGTTAATTTAAAACGACTTATATTATTTTCTTTATTTTTTCACTCTAGTATTCCATATCGATTCCATAATCGGATATGGGATATAACGAGCATCAAAATCAAAATCGAGTATAAATTATTCCAAGTATTTAATATCGATTTCATAATCGAATATTGAATACGACGAATATCGAAAATATTAAGTCGAGTGCAAATTACGCAATATTTGTACGCGATTTAATAAAATCATCAATTTTCCGAAGAAAACAATTTCGCTCTTTTTTATTATTATTCTTCGAACATCATTTTTTTTAGACAAAACATTTTTTTTAGATCTCGATATATATATTTTTTTTCCTTGACCTCGGTCAACACGTGTTAATCCATCACGTGACCTACTATTCTTTCCAAAATCATGCATTCATCACATCTATATCTTTATTCAATTTATTACTCGTTACATCGTTACTAACGGTTTGATTGTTTCTTTTGTCGATTTTTGTCGTTTATTTTATTTTACTAAAATGAACCCACATGCTAAAATTCCACTTTGACGTAGAATTAATTGCATTAAATCGACATAGAAACCCTTTTCAATTCAATTCACATGTTTGGGGAAAATACTCTTTGCATATCATTTTCCCGTTTAACTAGCGCGCGTATTGTAAGTCATTCGAATTCTTAGTAGAGGCCGCTAATGTGCGGGCGGGGTTGGGTGTCCTTTATGGGCTTCCCAACACGTACCCTCACCCCTTACTCAGAACCTCGGTTTCCGGATGCCCGAAACCGTTGGCGCACGAGAGTCATTCAATACACAATATCCGATAATGTCGGTATTGGTATCAAATGCAAAGGGACGAGCCCAATAAACTCTGACATCGGAAATGGGCCGTATTTTGTATACGGACCACTACGACATAGAGTGGGCTCGAATGGTTCCGAATAACCACAAAATTCGGTGGCGACTCCACATAGACCTAAATTTCAATTCGATCCATTCTCATATGGAGATTCATTCGCCTACCCAAACCCGCGCGTGGCCGCGTCGGGGTGGTCCTATGTCATGTCCACACCAGGCGATGGTCGCGTATTTGGACAAGGTAAAACAAGAGCTGTCAGGATTTAATTCCTGTGAAATCAGACAGATCCCCCGGTCCCAGAATAACCGGGCAGATGCCCTGTCAAAACTAGCCAGCTCCAGCTTGCAGGACATACGAAGATCGGTCTGGGTGGACATGGTCCAAGAAAAATCTACCACCCCCTGCCAACCAGTCAGTGTCGTTGAAGAAAATGGCCCTGGAGATTGGATGACTCCAATCATCTAATTCCAAAAACATGGAATCCTACCACTTGACCCTGCTCAAAAGAGAAAAACGCTAGCAAGGGCCGCATGGTTTATACTAATAGAAGATGACCTATACAAAAAATCATTCTCCTCACCCCTGCTCAAGTGTTTGGGGGCAAGGCAGGCTGAGGAAGTCCTAGAAGACATCCATTCAGGAATCTGCGGACACCATGTAGGAGGAAGGTCCCTGGCCCACAAAGCCCTGAGAGCGGGGTACTACTGGCCGACCCTGCTAGCAGACGCAAAAGATCTGACTCAAAAATGCAGGAAGTGCCAGCTCTTTGCCCCATCAATCCATGCTCCAGCCCAGGAGCTCAGGCCAATCCTTTCGCCCATTCCTTTCACTCAATGGGGAATGGACATACTGGGCCCCTTCACTGCAGCCACGGGAGGTCGGAAATTCTTAATAGTGGGGATTCACTACTTTACAAAATGGATCGAAGCTGAAGCAGTCCCTAACATCACTGAGCCTGCAGTCAGGAAAGTCATCTGGAGGAATATCATAACCAAATTTGGCCTACCAAAGATGCTAATGTTTGATCATGGAAGGCAGTTTGACAATGACCCACTGAGAGTCTGGCTGGAAGGGCACGGAATAGCAGTCGCCTATTCCGCTGTCTGCCACCCATAAACTAATGGGCAGGCAACAAGCAAATCCTAAATGGGTTAAAGAAGATGGTAGACGATCTCAAGGGCAGATGGGCAGATGAATTGCCAAGCATCCTGTGGTCAATCAGAACCACACGCAAGGAGTCTACTGGTCAGACCCCCTTTGGCCTGGTCTATGGAGCAGAAGCCCTGCTACCCATAGAAGCCCGAATACCAACCCTGAGATCTCAACAATATAACCGGGCGGATAACGAAGCATCAATGGCTGAAGTCCTGGACTTAGTCCACGAGGTCAGGGAGGAGGCCAGCATTAACACAGCTGCCTATCAGCAAAAAATGAAAAGGGCGTACAAAAGAAGGGTAAATGAGATAAGCTTCCAAGTAGAAGACTTGGTCTTAAGGAAAACGCAGGCGGTGGGAAAATCACGTGAGCATGGAAAGCTGAGCGCCAACTGGGAGGGCCCATACGAGGTAACCCAGATTAAGGGGCCAGGCACCTACAGGATCGCCAACCTTGAAGGCCAAGAGTTAGCTGCCCACTGGAATGCAGACACCTTGAAGAAATACTACGTCTAATACTAGGAAGCTAAGTAGCTTTTTTCCTTTCAAAGAAAAATGGCGGAGGACGGTCAAAAAAGAATGTCGACGACTCCGGCCACAAATGATTGTAGCAATTTCCGAAGAAATGAAAAGTTTGCAGTCCATACTCGTTGTCTGTTCAAAATTAGCATTTTTTCACACAAACGAGCAGGGGACAATAGAGGAAGGCCCCCTTTTGCTGAAACCAAGGAAAATAAACCCCCAACAAAATTTTAAAGTCCCCTTCCCTGCCTCGGGGCAAGCAGGGGGCAGGCCCCCTGGACTTCGACCAGAAGCCAGGGTCAGGCCGGGCCCCAAGTGCCGAAAGAACAAGGACTGGGGGCAATCCCCCCAACCTTGTATAAAAAAGGCAAAACCCCCTGCCTCCGAGCAGGCAGAGGGCAGGCCCTCTGGACTTCGAAAAGAAGCCAGGTCCAGGCCAGGCTTCGCACGCCAAAAGAACAAGGACTGGGGGCAGCCCCCCAACCTTGTATAAAAAACGCAAAACCCCCTTCCTGCCTCTAGGCAGGCAGGGGGCAAGCCCCCTGGACTTCGAAAAGAAGCCAGGGCCAGGACAGGCTTCGCACGCCAAAAGAACAAGGACTAGGGGCAGCCCCCCAACCTTGTATAAAAAACGCAAAACCCCCTCCCTACCTCTGGGCAGGCAGGGGGCAGGCCCCCTGGAATTCGAAAAGAAGCCAGGGCCAGGCCAGGCTTCGCACGCCAAAAGAACAAGGACTGGGGGCAGCCCCCCAACCTTGTATAAAAAACGCAAAACCCCCTCCCTACCTCTGGGCAGGCAGGGGGCAGGCCTCCTGGACTTCGAACAGAAACCAGGGTCAAGCCAGGCTTCGCACGCCAGAACGAACAAGGACTGGGGGCAATCTCCCCAACCTTTTATAAAAAACGCAGACCCCTACCTCTGGGCAAGCAGGGGGCAGGCCCCCCGGACTTCGAATAGAAGCCAGGGTCAGGCCATATCTTAGAAAAGGAAAAGCAGACAGAAATAAAGGAAAGACATTTATAACAGATAAAAAGTGTTTAACAAAAGAGCATTAAAAGATCCAAGAACGAGGGGACTAAAATAGTACAAGGCAGCCGGCCACGTCAGTGCTCGGCGCAAAGTTAAAAAATAATCATAAGGACAAAAGCACAGCAGGATCAGGACAAGAGCCCTCAGAAGACAACTCCCCTACACATTAAGCGTTGGGAGCATCCTGACTAGGACCAGCAGCCTCCTCAGGCGGCCTGTTGGCCCGAGCTTCGTTCTTGACAGAGTATAGACTTCTGAAGGCATCCTCGTTGAAATCAGGGAACATCTCCCTGATTACTTCCATGACAAGTTCCAGGGAAGAATTGGCCCCATCCTGAAAGCTTGTACCCACGCGGACTCCATAACGAAGAACTGTTTTCTTAATCCAAGACATTGTTCTTTGAAATGAGGCTAGAAAAAAATTGAGGATGGAACGAGAAAATGGTGAAGACCAGAATTTATAGAAAGGCAAAGACCCACCATTTATGGCACTCCAACCACCTCAGTAAAAATAAGAGCCAATCACCGAAAGGACACGCTGCCCAAAAATCCTCTATGCAAGAGAGGTAATCATGAGCCAAGAACATTCCAACTCTTTGCATGCCCAATGCAGTTGAGTTTCTTTCCTCGGAAACACGCAGCGCATTAAATGCTAAGCCGCTCAAAGGAGTCAACCTCCCATCCTAGAGATCGCCTGCCAAAGGGAGCCCTGCTTCCCCTTAGCCGGCGAGGGCCAATTGATAGGGGTCGGTAGCCTGCAATGGGTCACCTGCCATTTTGGGTCCCAGAACTGCCCGACCCAGGAATGAAGAAGAGCCTGCCCGGCAGGCCATTAAGCGAGGAGTCATTACTCCAAGGCACCCACCTGCTCGACAGGGCAACGCTGCCCGCCGAGCAGGGCAACCAAGACCCCTGCCTTCTGGTCCCCAGGGTGTCCACACACCCAGCAGGGGCAGGGGAGACCAGGGGCCCTCCCGTCATTTTGCCTAAAGTAAAGAGGAATGGGTGGATGAGGTGAAGCCACTTGTTACCCTCTTGTCCACCCATCCTCCCACTCTCTCTCCTTCTCTTTCCTCTCTCTTGTGGGAAGGTATAAATACTCTTCCATATTTCCACAAGAAAGAGGTTGAAAATTTCTCTCTCTAGACTCTCACTCTATAACCGCCACCTAGTTCCTCACGAGCTAGGTTCCTAAAGGCTATTCACGGACGGACTTAGGCATCGGAGAAGGTTCCCCCGGCCACCTCCGGGGCCCTGTGCGTTCATTGTACAGGGACAGACCGTCTTCGCCGGGAAGGTCCGATCGTCGGAGTGAGGAGAAGGAGAGCTCAAAAGAAGTCAACCACGATTCACCTAGACATCAAAAGCATTTGTTAAGATCCGAATCCACGGCAAATCCCTCCCATCAATTTGGCGCCGTTGCCGTGGATCCCTACCAACAAATAATAACCAACTAATCCTAACACGTAGATAGGGCAAGTCGGGTTGAGTCCACGGGGACGGTAAAGAGGGTTTCGACTAAGTTTTACCTAAAAACTTGACTAGGTCTTGCGGCTAAGCTAAACTAGAATGATAAGAAGGGAAGGAACTATGACTAAAAATAAGCTAAGAAGGAGAAATCAAATAAGGAAAGAGTAGGGTTAGGTCGGGTTCATAAGTGTAGTAGGATGGTTGGGTGATCGAGGGTGTAGGTTTCACCTAGTCACTAAGGTCGGTCCGCACTCTCGCGTCAAAGCCAATGTCCGCACTCTCGTGTCTAGGACAAAACCCGAATAATCATGCAAGATATTACCCAATACACAAGGATTCAACCACAAATCAATTACCCAATGAGAAGAATAAAACAAGCAAGAGGAGCATTTGCAACTACTACTCTAACAAGCATTTCATCAAACTCATGGGGTGCTCAACATATGACTAGTGACAAAGATTCAACCTTTACCCACAATCAACCCTAATCACCCATAATCAACACATAATCCCCCTACTAACCTCACAAAAAAAGTCTACTCACACATGTTCAAACTAATACTAACAATAATAAGAGGAAACAACACAAATATCCAAACATTCAAAATGAAACTAACAAGAACAAGAACAATATAAAAAGATTGAAACTTGAAAGATTAAACAAAGATTAAGAGAAAAGAGATTATACCAACTACAAAGTGGATGAAAAGAAGAGAACTTGCATTAATGAGAGGAACCCAAAACAATCTCCCAAGGTTGTCAATCTTGGATGAATCTTGAAGAATTTCGTTAATACAAGGATTAAACTAAGATTAACGATAAACTAAAAACTAATCTACACTAATCTAAGGTAATCTAGTCTAATGTAGTCTAGGGTTTAGTGGGTAATCAAAAACCTAACATAAGATTACAAGAGGGGGGGGGGGGTATATATAGGGTTACAATAGATAAGGAGAAGAAAAGAAGCGAAGCGGAGCTGCAGGTGGCTCATCTTGGCCGAGATGAGACGGTCTCGCCCGAGACGGGACCCATCTCGGCCGAGACGATATGGTCTCGCCCGAGACGGCCCATACAGCAGCCTGTTGAAACGCGCACTCCTTCCCGACCGAGAAGGCACTTGTTGTCGGCCGGGAAGGCTCCTGTAGGCCTCCAATATGATCTCTAAGGTCCCTCCTTGCTTCTCATGGGCTTCTCATCGATTCTCGGGGCTCGGGATCGAGTCTAAGGGGCTCGAGAATGGGTCACAAGGTCTCGGGATCGAATCCAAGGCATCGAGTGATCGTTCCTTTTCTTCGTTGGCTCCAAAAGTGTAGGAAACGAGTCGGAATCGTTCCAATTCTCCATGAATGGTCTTGGGAACCTAAGACGAACTAGAAAAAGCATAAGTAGATCGGAAACCGCTCCAAAGAGCGATTTCACAAGAGAAACCGGGACCAAACACAACAAAATAGGCACTACAAACAACACTTATCAACTCCCCCACACTTAACCCTTACTCGCCCTCGAGTAAGCACAAACTAACTAAAAGAACTATACTACTAGCCGAGCGGGTATTAGCGCACCCTACGCCCTTTCAACTCACGCGAGTACACCTAGAGGAAAAGTGCACTCTGCAAGGCAAGTGAGGTCTTGCGACAAAACTGTGGATGCAACCGGACACGGAAACACATAAACAAACAATTGCCAAACGGTTGCACCCAAGACAAAACAAATACCGCTTCCCTCAACAAAGCGGTGAAATAGACACCGGTTAAGGACTCAAGGCAAGTGACAACTTCCCAAGCTAGCAATACAAACCGAAATGGACCAAACCCTAATAGTATGACGACAAAGCAATAAAAACATTGGTAACTTACCTAGGTTCCTCCTAACCTTCTAAGAACGTACCACGGGACGATAGGCGGGATGGAAAAAGGATGAACCACGGAGTTAGTCGACACTGTAGGTAAGTGAAGCCCCGCCCCCTTTAGCGATGAGCCAAGAAGGTCGTCCCATGTCCAAAATCGCCCAACTAGTCCAAGTAAAAAGATGGTCAAGGTTGCAAAATGAGGAAAGACCGACCATTACCGCTATCATCCTTCCTAGGGACTCGGTCCTTTGGTAGGCTCTTCGCGGTAATAGTCAGAAAAAGGCATATTTTTGAGGGTGAGGGTTCTTTTTGTGAGATGGTTTTCTTTTGGCATTCTTTTCTTTTGCATTTGGCTTTTGAGTTGCTATTCCACTTCTTTTTCTTCTTTTGTATTTTGTTTTTCTTTTGTTGTGCCTTTTCTTTTTCTTCTTTCTTTTCTTTCTTTCTTTTTCTTTCTTTTCTTTCTTTTTATTTCTTTTTCTTTCATTTTCTTTCCTTCCTTGGCTTGCCTTTTTAATATGTTATGTTTTGTAGGCACTTGGAACCAAGTAAGACAATTTGCAACTTATTTGTGGAAACGTGGATGAGGTAGGGAAATGGGTAAGTCGGGACGACGCCTTCTCTTCAAACCCACAAAAAGGGGGAGAACTTGGACTAATCAAAGCAATTCCGAACACGGTCACCTAAGGGACGGGACTCGGCAACCAAGGCCTTTTCACACCGTGGGTGGTCATAATGGTCAAAATGCAAATCCCGTAGTAAATCCCTAGTAAGCTAGGTGGACTCAAGGTAAGAAACCAACGAAATCATTGATTTAGGGTCATTCTACTAGACTAAAGTGCAAGACTCGACTCGCATTGCTAGGAAGGGAAAGTAAAAATACTTGCGCACTAGCCTCAAAACCGGGTTTTCGAATACCTTTTTACACACTAGACACAAACAGAAGACACAACAAGGACGAAAGGAAATGAGACACACACAACAAAACAAAACATAATAAGAGGAAAGAAAACAAATATAAAAACAAAACAAACACCACCCCGAAACATCCAAACAAGCTACCACAACCACCACAAATTTCAACAAGCTCCACCCGAGCACACATCATCACAATTCTCCTCCAAACTTCACAAGAAACAAAGAGGAAAAGAGATAGAATGACGTTACCGGTTGTCTTGAGCTTTCCGAAAATTACGGCGATCAAGGAACCTATAGGAAAAAAGGGCAAACACACACACAAAACACGACACAAAGACACAAAAGAAAAAGACACAAAGTAAAAAAACTTTTTGATTTTTGTGAAATTTTCAAATTTTTAGGGGTTTTTTAAGATTTTTTCGAAAAAACTACGAAAATAAGGTTAAACTATACTAGAATATCGCTCCCCCACACTTAAACCGAGCAATGTCCTCATACTCGATCGTAGTGTATTGAGACACTAAAGAAAAGAAAAGAAACTACGAAAATAAAGCTAAAAATCAAAAATAAAGCGGAGAAAAGAGTAGAATGTGTCCGGCCGGGGTGTATTCAAGTCACCATGGGCCGAGACGAGAAAAGATATGGATGGGGGAAAAATGAAAAGGAAATAAAAGGAAATGGGAGGGGAGGACTAGGTGTAATCAAGTCACCTAGCCCGGATTCCGCCCGAATCCGCCTAAATTCCATCAAAAGAAAGAGAAAATCAAAGAAAAAGTGAAAATACTTGTAAATTTGGATTTTGAAATGAATCTCGATGTAGTCACGTCATCGAGAGTCGGGAGCAATGACTACCAAGGCCCCGAGGGCCACCATGACACAAATGATAAGGGGAAGGGGAACGTGCAAAGGTAGACAAGCAATAAAAGACGGAAAAGAAATGAGAGTCGCCTTACCAATCGGTTAGCAACTCACTAATAACTCCATCGTCTCAATAGTCAATATTGGCACATTTGCTTGTCTTTGTCATTGCTATTCCTCTTCATTCTCGATATGGCCGCATGGTTGAAGTATTAAGCTTACAATGGTACAAGGAGGTGGGATTCGATGATGAAACTCGGTGCATAGTAAAGAGAAGATGAGATGAATGTATGTATGTGAAGTGTAGGGGTCATATGATAGGTGCAAGGGTAGGTAGGGAGGTTGGGAAGGGGTATAAAGTGGTTGGGTGGAATCAAATGTCGAAGAAGAGGCAAAAAGGAGGAGCAGGGACCCATCCCGGTCGGGAGGATGATCCCGGTCGGGATGGATGATCCCGGTCGGGATGGATGATCCC
This sequence comes from Agrostemma githago, assembly GCA_958450325.1. Taxonomy (NCBI): domain Eukaryota; kingdom Viridiplantae; phylum Streptophyta; class Magnoliopsida; order Caryophyllales; family Caryophyllaceae; genus Agrostemma; species Agrostemma githago. The sequence goes on from OY288249.1 coordinate 51,626,540, forward strand.
GGTCGGGATGGATGATCCCGGTCGGGATGCTCCCTTCCCGGTCGAGATCACACTCCAGTAAACTCAATTTTTGGTACACTCATCCCGATCGGGATGGCTTCTTCCCGATCGGGATGGTTCATCCTTCCCGGTCGGGATGCCTTCTTCTCGGTCGGGAAGAGTCTTCTAGCCCTTCATAATCTTGATAGCTTCACCCACAAGGCCACCAATACAAACCCGACTTCCTAGCTCAAAATCCATGCTCTATCAATAACCATTCCTTTCTAAGATTCATCTTCACTTTTCACCTAACAAATAAGCTCTAAACATTCATCAAAGTCCCTCCCTTTCATCGCTCATCAAAATACCAAATCACAAGAATCTCACAAAACAAAGAGTCCTAGAAACAAAATCATAAATAACACAATTACAAACACAAAAACTAAAGAGAAGAGAGAAACGGGAATGTACAACATGACGGTTCTTAAGGAACTCCGTCAAACCTAGGATGGTGGACTCTTCATTCCTAACTATAGCCTTCAAGGGCTCGGAGGAGCAAGTCAAACGCACGAGCCACATCATAATGAGGGCTCAAGCAAACGAGCCAAGCTATCCTCCACGGCCTCCAAGGTGGAGGCAAGAAGTAGTAATCCCAAGACCCAACGTCATCATTCATGTTGTCTCCGGTGTCTATCCATCCTACGAGCTCTAACGACCTCTTCCTCCCTAAGCATCGTCTCCAATCACTAGCAAGCTTCAAGTCTTCATCATGAGCACAAAAAACGGCTTTGGCTCATTTCCTTATTGCACACCCCAACACCTTCCTCAAGTTGTGGTTCCCCATCTTCAAATTCCGGAACAACACTTGTCCCCACATCATCTTGGAGGAGAGAATTGAAACTATTACCGGCGGTTTCAATCTCTTCCAAACCATTGCTTCGCTTACTTGCGAGGGGCTCTTGATGTTCTTCCATATTATCGCACAAGGGCAACTTGAGGTCGTCATTTTCACCCAAAAACTTCACAAATTCCACTAACTCATTCAACCCACTAACCTCCTCCAATTCTTCACCAACATTGCCTTCAACAAGGGTTATTTCCTCATTCGCCTCCTCTTGGGTGGACAATTGAGGTTCTTCAAAGTAAGTCTCGCTTCTCGAAGGGGATTAATTAGCGGCTTCGTCATTGGGTTGTTCCCCTTCCCCAAGTGAACATCCCTCATCAAGTTGTGAAGATCGAGTTAAAAACATGAGGGTTTGAGCCGTTAAAGCATTCAATCTAGCATTACGTTCCTCACTTTCCCTTCGGAGTTCGGCCAAGATTTCATCGTCTTTTTGTACTTGTATGGCCATTTCTTGTTGCATTTGAAGAATCGATTGATTTAACTCCAAGTTGGGCATTCGGTGGTCATTGGGGTTTTGGAGTGTTACTTGTGAACCTTGATGATGCCCAAGGGGTGGGGCATCATATGGTTGGTAGTGAGTTGAATATGATTGGTAGTATTGTGGGTTTTGGGGCTCATATTGTAGTTGAGGTGAAGGGTAATGTGGTGGGTTTTGGGGAAATTGGCTTCCATATGGTGAATCATGATGAAACATGGTGGGTTCACAATGATTGCTTGAGTAATAGCCACCATGATCATATGATTGATAAGTGTTCACTTGTCGGTAGCCAATTCCATTTCCTTGAAATTCATACCCACGAGTGTCTTGATTATCCCAAGAAGCTTGATAGTGGTAGGGAGATGTCATGTCATACCCTTGATTCATAGAGGGAGAGGAGTAGCTCATGGTAGCTTCTAGGTGTGGGGAGTTTAGATCAAACCTCACGTTGTGCTCAAAAACTAGGCTTGTACCCGGTTGGAAACCTCTCAAACTAACAACCGTCCGTTTATGTGGGTCTGAGTCGTAGGGGAGAGGGTGGTCACCACCTCTAGGCAAAAACTGTAGACTAGGAGCAAACGTGAGAAGTCTAGTGCTTTTTGGGCACTAGACAAGAAAGAAATAAACTTCACACACACAAGAAGCAAAAGAAAACAAGAAACTACAAAAACGAAGACAAAATCAAGTAAATAGGAAAACAAAGTCTAAACTAGCACCGTCCCCGGCAACGGCGCCAAATTGATGGGAGGGATTTGTCGTGGATCCCTACCAACAAATAATAACCAACTAATCCTAACACGTAGATAGGGCAAGTCGGGTCGAGTCCACGGGGACGGTAAAGAGGGTTTCGACTAAGTTTTACCTAAGCACTTGACTAGGTCTCGCGGCTAAGCTAAACTAGAACGATAAGAAGGGAATAAACTATGACTATGACTAAGCTAGGGGTAACAACTAAGGCAAAAAGAATCAACCAGACTAAAGAAATCAAACAAGGAAAGAGTAGGGTTAGGTCGGGTTCATAAGTGTAGTAGGATGGTTGGGTGATCGAGGGTGTAGGTTTCACCTAGTCACTAAGGTCGGTCCGCGCTCTCGCGTCAAAGCTAATGTCCGCACTCTCGTGTCTAGGATAAAACCCGAATACTCATGCAAGATATTACCCAATACACAAGGATTCAACCACAAATCAATCACCCAATGAGAAGAATAAAACAAGCAAGAGGAGCATTTGCAACTACTACTCTAACAAGCATTTCATCAAACACATGGGGTGCTCAACATATGACTAGTGACAAAGATTCAACCTTTACCCACAATCAACCCTAATCACCCATAATCAACACATAATCCCCCTACTAACCCCACAAAAAATTCTACTCACACATGTTCAAACTAATACTAACAATAATAAGAGGAAACAACACAAATCCAAACATTCATAATGAAACTATCAAGAACAAGAACAATATGAAAAGATTGAAACTTGAAAGATTAAACAAAGATTAAGAGAAAAGATATTATACCAACTACAAAGTGGATGAAAAGAAGAGAACTTGCATTAATGAGAGAAACCCAAAACAATCTCCCAAGGTTGTCAATCTTGTATGAATCTTGAAGAATTCCCTTAATATAAGGATTAAACTAAGATTAACGATAAACTAAAGACAAATCTACACTAATCTAAGCTAATCTATTCTAAAGTAGTCTAGGGTTTAGTGGGTAATCAAGAACCTAACTTAAGATTACAAGGGGGGGTATATATAGGGTTACAACGGATAAGGAGAAGAAAAGAAGCGAAGCGGAGCTGCAGGTGGCTCATCTCGGCCGAGATGAGATGGTCTCGCCCGAGACAGAACTCATCTCGGCTGAGACGAGATGGTCTCGCCCGAGACGGCCCATACAGCAGCCTGTTGAAACGCGCACTCCTTCCCGACCGAGAAGGCACTTGTTCTCGGCCGGGAAGGCTTCTGTAGGCCTCCAATATGATCTCTAAGGTCCCTCCTTGCTTCTCATGGGCTTCTCATCGATTCTCGGGGCTCGGGATCGAGTCTAAGGAGCTCGGGAATGGGTCCCAAGGTCTTGAGATCGAATCCAAGGCACCGAGTAGGCGTTCCTTTTCTTCGTTGGCTCCAAAAGTATAGGAAACGAGTCAGAATCGTTCCAATTCTCCATGAATGGTCTTGGGAACCTAAGACGAACTAGAAGAAGCATAAGTTGCTCAGAAACCGCTCCAAAGAGCGATTTCACAAGAGAAACCGGGACCAAACACAACAAAATAGGCACTACAAACAACACTTATCAACTCCCCCACACTTAACCCTTATTCGCCCTCGAGTAAGCACAAACTGACTAAAAGAACTAAACTACTAGCCGAGCGGGTATTAGCGCACCCTACGCCCTTTCAACTCACGCGAGTATACCTAGAGGAAAAGTGCACTCCACAAGGCAAGTGAGGTCTTGCGACAAAACTGTGGATGCAACCGGACACAGAAACACATAAACAAACAAACACACAAACAAACAATTGCCAAACGGTTGCACCCTAGACAAAACAAATACCGCTTCCCTCAACAAAGCGGTGAAATAGACACCGGTTAAGGACTCAAGGCAAGTGACAACGTTCCCAAGCTAGCAATACAAACCGAAATGGACCAAACCCTAATAGTATGACGACAAAGCAATAAAAACATTGGTAACTTACCTAGGTTCCTCCTAACCTTCTAAGAACGTACCACGGGACGATAGGCGGGATGGAAAAAGGATGAACCACGGAGTTAGTCGACACTGTAGGTAAGTGAAGCCCCGCTCCCTTTAGCGATGAGCCAAGAGGGTCGTCCCATGTCCAAAATCGCCCAACTAGTCCAAGTAAAAAGGTGGTCAAGGTTGCAAAATGAGGGAAGACCGACCATTACCGCTATCATCCTTCCTAGGGACTCGGTCCTTTGGTAGGCTCTTCGCGGTAATAGTCGGAAAAAGGCTTATTTTGGAGGGTAAGGGTTCTTTTTGTGAGATGGTTTTCTTTTGGCATTCTTTTCTTTTGCATTTGGCTTTTGAGTTGCTATGCCTCTTCTTTTTCTTCTTTTGTATTTTGTTTTTCTTTTATTGTGCCTTTTCTTTTTCTTCTTTCTTTTCTTTCTTTTTCTTTCTTTTTCTTTCATTTTCTTTCCTTCCTTGGCTTGCCTTTTTGATATGTTTTGTTTTGTAGGCACTTGGAACCTAGTAAGACAATTTGCAACTTATTTGTGGAAACGTGTATGAGGTAGGGAAATGGGTAAGTCGGGACGACGCCTTCCCTTCAAACCCACAAAAAGGGGGAGAACTTGGACTAATCAAAGCAATTCCGAACACGGTCACCTAAGGGACGGGACTCGGCAACCAAGACCTTTTCACACCGTGGGTGGTCATAATGGTCAAAATGCAAATCCCGTAGTAAATCCCTAGTAAGCTAGGTGGACTCAAGATAAGAAACCAACGAAATCATTGATTTAGGGTCATTCTACTAGACTAAAGTCCAAGACTCGACTCGTATTGCTAGGAAGGGAAAGTAAATACTTGCGCACTAGCCTCAAAACCGGGTTTTCGAATACCTTTTTACACACTAGACACAAACACAAGACACAACAAGGACGAAAGGAAATGAGACACACACAACAAAACAAAACATAATAAGAGGAAAGAAAACAAATATAAAAACAAAACAAACACCACCCCGAAACATCCAAACAAGCTACCACAACCACCACAATTTCAACAAGCTCCACCCGAGCACACATCGTCACAATTCTCCTCCAAACTTCACAAGAAACAAAGAGGAAAAGAGATAGAATGACGTTACCGGTTGTCTTGAGCTTTCCAAAAATTACGGCGATCAAGGAACCTATAGGAAAAAAGGGCAAACACACAAACAAAACACAAAAACACGACACAAGGAAATAAAAGAAAAAGACACAAAGTAAAAAAACTTTTTGATTTTTGTGAAATTTTCAAATTTTTAGGGGGTTTTTAAGATTTTTTCGAAAATTACTATGAAAATAAGGTTAAACTATACTAGAATATTGCTCCCCCACACTTAAACCGAGCAATGTCCTCATACTCGATCGTAGTGTATGGAGACACTAAAGTAAAGAAAAGAAACTACGAAAATAAAGCTAAAAATAAAAAATAAAGCGGAGAAAAGAGTCGAATGTGTCCGGCCGGGGTGTATTCAAGTCACCATGGGCCGAGACGAGAAAAGATATGGATGGGGGAAAAATGAAAAGGAAATAAAAGGAAATGGGAGGGCAGGACTAGGTGTAATCAAGTCACCTAGCCCGGATTCCGCCCGAATCCGCCTAAATTCTATCAAAAGAAAGAGAAAATCAAAGAAAAAGTGAAAATACTTGTAAATTCGGATTTTGAAATGACTACCGATGTAGTCACGTCATCGAGAGTCGGGAGCAATGACTACCAAGGCCCCGAGGGCCACCATGACACAAATGATAAGGAGAAGGGGAACATGCAAAGGGAAACAAGCAATAAAACACAGAAAAGAAATGAGAGTCACCTTACCAATCGATTAGCAACTCACTAATAACTCCATTGTCTCAATAGTCAATATTGGCACATTTGCTTGTCTTTGTCATTGCTATTCCTCTTCATTCTCGATATGGCCGCATGGTTGAAGTATAATTTGTTGCTATTCTCCTCTTGCTTGTTTTATTCTTATCATTAGGTGATCGAAGGTGTAGGTTTCACCTAGTCAATAAGGTCGGTTCGCGCTTTCGCGTCAAAGCCAATGTCCGCACTCTCGTGTCTAGGACAAAACCTGAATACTCATGCAAGATATTACCCAATACACAAGGATTCAATCACAAATCAATCACCCAATGAGAAGAATAAAACAAGCAAGAGGAGCATTTGCAACTACTACTCTAACAAGCATTTCATCAAACACATGGGGTGCTCAACATATGACTAGTGACAAAGATTCAACCTTTACCCACAATATACCCTAATCACCCATAATCAACACATAATCCCCCTACTAACCCCACAAAAAAGTCTACTCACACATGTTCAAACTAATACTAACAATAATAAGAGGAAACAACACAAATATCCAAACATTCATAATGAAACTAACAAGAACAAGAACAATATGAAAAGATTGAAACTTGAAAGATTAAACAAAGATTAAGAGAAAAGAGATTATACCAGCTACAAAGTGGATGAAAAGAAGAGAACTTGCATTAATGATAGAAACCCAAAACAATCTCCCAAGGTTGTCAATCTTGGATGAATCTTGAAGAATTCCCTTAATACAAGGATTAAACTAAGATTAACGATAAACTAAAGACTAATCTACACTAATCTAAGCTAATCTAGTCTAAAGTATTCAAGGGTTTAGTGGGTAATCAAGAACCTAACGTAAGATTACAAGAGGGGGGGTATATATAGGGTTACAATGGATAAGGAGAAGAAAAGAAGCGAAGCGGAGCTGCAGGTGGCTCATCTCGGCCGAGATGAGATGGTCTCGCCCGAGACAGGACTCATCTCGGCCGAGACGAGATAGTCTCGCCCGAGACGGCCCATACAGCAGCCTGTTGAAATGCGCACTCCTTCCCGACCGAGAAGGCACTTGTTCTCGGCCGGGAAGGCTCCTGTAGGCCTCCAATATGATCTCTAAGGTCCCTCCTTCCTTCTCATGGGCTTCTCATTGATTCTCGGGGCTCGGGATCGAGTCTAAGGGGCTCGGGATCGAGTCTAAGGGGCTCGGGAATGGGTCCCAAGATCTTGGGATCGAATCCAAGGCACCGAGTGATTGTTCCTTTTCTTCGTTGGCTCCAAAAGTGTAGGAAACGAGTCGGAATCGTTCCAATTCTCCATGAATGGTCTTGGGAACCTAAGACGAACTAGAAGAAGCATAAGTAGCTCAGAAACCGCTCCAAAGAGCGATTTCACAAGAGAAACCGGGACCAAACACAACAAAATAGGCACTACAAACAACACTTATCATGTAGTGAGACGAAAATAAGATTATACACCTGGTTGTATAATAGCATTGTACCACCAAGGCAAAATTGTTGAGCTTTTGTGTATATTTATTGAGTTTTTAAAAGTTTCTGAGCTAAGTTGTAAGGTTTTGAGCTTAAACATTTATATGATTTAACTCGACAACTTTACACTAAAACTTAGAAAGTCCACAGCAAAACTCGAAATCTTTGTGATAAAGCTCAAAATCTTAAAACCAGTTGTAGATAGAGCTATGTACAACTGGTTGTATAATCCTTTAATTGGCGTAACATAGGAAAATATAAGTTCTACGAGTAATTTGTAATGTGCATTGCTTTCAAGTAATGTGACATTCCTTCAGATCATTCTATTTTTTTTATTTTTTTTTATGGAAACCAAGGTTGCTTTATATTAAATCAAGACCCGTCAAGTTTAAAATGGCTTGCGGGAAAACCGAGTCCAGTACAATCTCCTCACCCACGTTAGAGCAAAATCTCGCAGCAAAATGAGCTATGGTATTACCCTCACGCCTAGTATGACAACATAGAAAAGACTCGATTGACTCAGAGAGCGTATAAGTCTTGTCAAGGCAATTCCCGAAAGGACTCCGCCATCTTTTATTAGCATTCACCGCATGAACCACCAAACTCGAGTCACTCTCCAAAATCACGTTCTTCCTCTGCAACCTCTAGTCACAATCAATCCAAAGTACGCCGCCATAGCTTTCACTGTCTCCGTATTCCACCAAGCCTTCACCCGTCGACTACCCACGAGTAATAAAACCCTGTACTCATCTCTTACAACGCAACCTAGACCAATTTCTCCCTCCGTAAAAGAAGCTTCATCAACATTTACCTTAACGTACCCACTCAGCGGCCTTTGCCATGTTCTGCTTCCTAATCGAATTCCTGAATTCGAGTTGGAACCAAGCCTAACATAATAGTTAGCGTATTCTTGTACCATCTTAACGAATGAAACAACCATAATGTAGTTCGGACGCATTCCATCCTCAAATACCAGAGCATTTCTCGACGTCCACACCGCCCATGCTATGGCCAAAAACCGGCCCTTACTTTCCCATGACAAATTATCGAACATCCACAAGACAATTTTCACAGTTCGACTTAGGGACTGTGGCTATGATATCTTCAAACCCACTGTTAGCCCATGCTAATTCGTAGCCGAACATTCCAGGAGTGTGTGAATGCCTGACTCCTCTGCCAATCCGCATAGAGTGCACGTCGGATCCGCGACACAATGCCTGTGGAAAAGTAATTGTCGGATGCCAATGGTATTCGAACACAATCGCCACGTAAAATGAGCCAATTTCGGGGGTATTTTTAACCCCCATATCACTCTCCATAGCTACTCCAAACAAATAGCTTCCGAGTTATCTACTGGCGTAGTAAAACCGTTAGTCCCCAATCTATAGGCCGAGCGAACTGAGAAAAAACCATCCTTGGAAGGCCACCAATACAGCGTGTCCGGCCCGTTAAGATTATTAAGTGGTAGTTCCAAAACAGCCCGCACCTCAACTGAAAGTAAGACTTCGTTCAAAATAGCTTCGTTCCACGAAGCACATGCTCTTTATCTATGAGCTCGGATACCATCATCGTTGCACTCGCCTCTATATTGACAGACGGGAAGCGAAGTAGAGAGTCACCGGGCAGCCAAGGATCATCCCAAACGTTGATATTTTCACCCGTACCGACCCTTCATTTAAGACCATCGCGAAGTAAAAATTTTGCCCCCTAGATGCTCCTCCAACAATAGCTTGGGTCATGCCCGCGACGAGCATCGAGAATCGATGAATTCTTGAAATATCGGGCTTTTAATATTCGAGCTACAAGTGAATCCGGAATTATTAGAGCTCTCTAGACCTATTTCGCTAAAAGCGCCTGATTAAAAACTCGAAGATCTCGGAACCCCAAACCTCCGTGACTTTTTGGGCAACATAACTTATCCCAGGAAAACCAATGTAGCTTACGGCTAGTTTTAGACGAACCCCACCAAAATCGGGCTATAATCTTGTGGATTTCATCAATTATTCCCTCAGGAATGGCAAAAATGCTCATCATATAGGTCAGAATAGCCTGGGCCACCGCCTTAATTAAGACTTCTTTTCCGGGCTTTGAAAGTAATTTTTCCTTCCATCCCCTAATCTTTTTCCAGATACTTTCCTTCAATGCATTGAAAATGGTCTTTTTAGATCGACCGATCATTGTAGGCATGCCCAAGTATTTTTCATAACGATCTACTTCTCGAACCTCCAATAAATTCACTAGCACCTGTCTCGTCTGACTCATAACCTTTTTGCTAAATACTACTTCCGTCTTGGCATAGTTTATCTTTTGTCCCGAAGCTCGTTCGTACTGGCTAATAATATTAGCTATCACCGAGCATTCTCTAGTAGTTGCCCTAGCAAAAATAATAGAGTCATCTGCGAAAAATAGATGTGAAATCCGAGGAGCCTCCCTGCAAATCCGAGCCCCGTGTAGTCTTCCTTCACCCACTGCCTTCTTAATAAGGTAAGAAAATGAATCGGCAGATAAAAGAAATAGGTACGGAGATATTGGATCCCCCTGTCTTAGGCCCCGACTTGGTCGAATATCCCTGGTTTGCTCGCCATTTATTACTAGCGCATGAGTCACTGAGGTGATACACGACATAATACGGTCAATCCATCGTGAAGAAAATCCTAATACTTCCATTATAGACCTCAGGAAATCCCATTCGACCCGGTCGTAGGCCTTACTCATGTCAAGTTATGCCATAGTGCCAAATCTCCCTTCTCCGCTACTCTTCATAGCATGAAAAATCTCAAAATCTATAATAGTGTTATCCGTAATCAACCTACCGGGCGTAAAAGCACTTTGTTCGACAGTAAAAATGGAATTAAGAATATTCTTGAGTCTATTAGCAAGTGTTTTGGATATTATTTTATATACGACGTTACACAAGCTAATTGATCGATACTCCGTAATCATCCTAGGGTCATGTGTTTTTGGAATTAGGACTACAGACACTACAAAAATGAAGGGTCTGTCGCGGCGGAAAAATCCGCCGCGAATCGCGAAATTCCGACGCGAAATCAAGTTTGCGTCGGATTCCGCGCCGCGAAAGGCCGCCATTAATTTTGGACGCAAAGAGGAACACTTGCGGCGGATAGTCCGCCGCATACCATTTCGCGTGGGACATGCGGCGGAAAAGGCGACACTAGGAAGGTCAAAGGGGACTTGAAGTCAACTGTTTAAGCGGCGGAAATTGGATGGTTTGCGGCGGATAGTCCCACGCAAAAATAAGTTTGCGTCCAGTTTTGCGTGGGATTTTCCCTTGCAAAAAGTGGGTGTGCGTCCACTTTTGCGTGGGATTGTCCCTTGCAGAAACTGGGTGTGCGTCCAGTTTTGCGTGGGATTTTCCCTTGCAAACAAACTGGGTGTGCGTCCAGTTTTGCGTGGGATTTTCCCTTGCAAACAGGGTCTGTACGGCAATATTTGCTGGATATAAAACGTCCCCAAAACAGAAAATCGACCTGAAAAAAATAAAAGCACACAACGTGCAACCAAATGTGCTCCTCCCGAGCAAATTCCACATCGAATCTTTCACGCAGAAGCTGAACATGCTCAATGATCGAAAAGAAACTAATATATTACCGAGTCTACCTAATCACAAGTTCACAAGTTACCAAGTTCACAAGTCTACCTAATTCCCAAGTCAAGTTCACAAGTCTACCTAATCCCCAAGTTTACAAGTCCACCTAATTCCCAAGAAACTAATATATATTCCGTTAACAAGTTCGAGGACTAGTAATTAGAAAATACATATTACCTAGTCTACCTAATGGGACGGGTCTACCTCCATGTTACTACCAAATGCGTGACCATCGTCAGCGTTGTCGTCACGCCTCTGACCCCGTGGCATAGAACTGCAGCCTTCATCGGACATAGCGATCCTCTCCTTCAGCATCTCTATCGTCCTCCTCTGGTCCTGCATCTCGCGCTCATGCTGCAGCTGCCGTTCCTCCATTTTCTTCAAGTCCTCTTTCATTCTCATGTTCTCGGTCCGTTGCTGGGTGGCGGCGGTGGGTACGTACGAGTCATCAACCGCGGTACTGGTATGGTTCATGCACGGTTTGAACAGTTCTTTGGCTGCACTTCCAACCCCGAACACACGTTTCTTCTTGTTGAACCCCCCCGAGGCGTCATGGTATAAGCGAAACTCGTCCACACGTGATATCGCCTCCCCTCCTTGGGACATTGCCTCTTCCCTCGCTTGTACAAATTTTTGCTGAAATGACATTCAAATGTTAAATTATATAGCTTAACACCAAATGATGAAGTTGAGATAATTTAATATGATTTGAATTCTATTGTCGGAGTACTTACGTCCACCTCCTCTGCAGTGGGATCAACCCAAAGACCTTTCTTGTTCTTCTTTAACTTGTGAAGCAGCTGAATCGGGGTCGCATTCGGTCCCTTCGAAATAAAATGTCAGAACACGTACAAGCCATGTTATATTGAACATAAAAAACTAATAATTTATTTTCATAACACATACCATTTTATTGAAAGCTTTTGTTGCACTATTACGCCCTAGGCAGTTGGTCCCTTTCGCTACTCCGTCTTTGTTTCCGCCACGACGGTTCGCTTTGTTCACTTCTACTTTCTTCAGGAATTTAGGATCCATTGCCCTACGTTGCAGCTCCTGGTACTTGTTCTCCGGGATCCAAGTAGGCCTTTCCTTCGCCTTCATTGCTCTCTGGAAAATGTCGGAGAGACGCTTCTTGATCCTTACCTCGTACGCGTTTCGCAGCTCATAACCCGGATCGATCCTCACCCGTTTCTGTTTGCAAAAAACAAACAAATTATTAGAAAATTTACAAATTACATAAATAGTTCATGTATTAGCCCAAAAAAAAAATCTCACTTCGAAGTGGGAGTACATGGCGTCCCTCGCCAGTTGAGGCGCCTCAGTCCAGTTCCTATAAACGCCAGGGGTGTTCATGTAAGTGCCGACGATGGACTCGCGTAGGTAATTGACAATGTCGCTATCTTCCCACCTACAACGACAATTTAACGAGTTATATTCCATCGTAAATGAAAACATTCATACAGTACGAGAATTCTTACCAAACGCCATTTTCGTTCCGCGAAAGGTATTTCTTATCGGCATCCGGTATATCGTCGTTGTTCCCAGCACCTGCCATTATTACGTTTCCGCTACGAGAACCATAGTTGCAAAACATGAAAAAACATTAACAATGTACAATACTGAAGGTACATACACACAGAAAATGTAATACATTAACCAATCTATAATACGTACATCTGTTTGCTTAAAATGCTTTACTAATCTCAGTTATGGCATTCCATGTGTTTACAGGGACTAACTGCTTCAATGCTACAGGCAACAACCTCTCCATGAACACGTGGCAGTCATGACTTTTCATGCCATGCAATATCATTTTCGAATGGTCTACACACCTAGACAAGTCAGATGCGTAACCGTCCGGGAACTTTAACCCAGATACCCAGTCACATAACGCCTTCTTATCACTTCTGTCCAATATATATATGTGCATGCAAAGTACGTAGAAATTATTAAATTAGTTGAGCGTGGGGAAGAACATTCAACGACGCCTAATATAATGGACATTATCTACAGAACAATGTAAACCAAGTGCAGTCAATTGAACATGCTTTCATAAATCCGTAAACCCATTTAGACATCATTTAGAAACAGTTTCACCACCTTGGGACCTTATCACTCCAACTTAAACCCATCCTTGTACGTTCCATGCCACTGATAAACACAAAATTTTGTTATGCCGATAATATAAAAATCCGGCAGCAATTCGCCCCAGTTCTCCAAATGAACTATGTGGAAATATGAAAAGTCCACATGTGCATTCGGAGAACAATGAGGGAATTGCCACAAGACTTTTTCTTATCGACATAACAAATTTTCGTGTTTACCACCTAAGTGACATGAAAAGTACAAAGACAGTCCCAAAACGGGGACTATTCAAGAATTACTCCTAACAAGTAATTCTTGAACGGGTACTAGGTAGGTCTGAGTAGATGTATAACATGTCTTACTAACAATACGTAACCTAAACTGTAAACAACAACAATCATGTATCAACACACAACAAATTACTACTAGTAGTATTAGTAGTAGTATTAGTAGTAGTATATTAGTAGTATTAGTAGTAGTAGTAGAAGATTAGTAGTGGTAGTAGTAATAGTTAAGTAGTAGTAGTAGAAGATTAGTAGTATTATTAGTAGTAGTTAAGTAGTAGTAGTAGATTAGTAGCAGTGGATTGGTAGTATTATTAGTAGTAGTTAAGTAGTATTAGTAGTAGTAGATTAGTACTAGTGGTGGTAGTAGTAGTATTAGTAGTAGACTAGTAGTAGTAGTGGTAGTATATTAGTAGTATTAGTAGTAGCAGTAGAAGATTAGTAATATTATTAGTAGTAGTTAAATAATATTAGTAGTAGTAGTAGTAGTAGTAGATCCATAGTAGTGGTGGTAGTAGTAGTATTAGTAGTAGTAAATTAGTAGTACTAGTAGATTAGTAGTATTATTAGTAGTAGTTAAGTAGTATTAGTAGTAGTAGATTAGTAGTAGTAAATTAGTAGTATTAGTAGTAGTAGTAGAAGATTAGTAGTAGTTAAGTAGTATTAGTAGTAGTAGATTAGTAGTATTATTAGTAGTATATTAGTAGTATTAGTAGATTAGTAGTATTAGTAGTAGTAGTTAAGTAGTAGTAGTACTAGTAGTTTAGTAGTAGTAAATTAGTAGTATTAGTAGAAGATTAGTAGTAGTTAAGTAGTATTAGTAGTAGTAGATTAGTAGTATTATTAGTAGTATATTAGTAGTATTAGTAGTATTAGTAGATTAGTAGTGGTGGTAGTAGTATTAGTAGTAGATTAGTAGTAGTGGATTAGTAGTATTATTAGTAGTAGTAGTTAAGTAGTATTAGTAGTATTAGATTAGTACTAGTGGTGGTAGTAGTAGTATTAGTAGTAGATTAGTAGTAGTAGTGGTAGTATATTAGTAGTATTAGTAGTAGCACTAGAAGATTAGTAGTATTATTAGTAGTAGTTAAGTAGTATTAGTGGTGGTAGTAGATTAATAGTAGTAGTATTAGTAGTGGTAAATTAGTAGTACTAGTAGATTAGTAGTATTATTAGTAGTAGTTAAGTAGTATTAGTAGTAGTAGATTAGTAGTAGTATATTAGTAGTATTAGTAGTAGAAGATTAGTAGTAGTTAAGTAGTATTAGTAGTATTAGTAGTACTAGTAGTATTAGTAGTATTATTAGTAGTAGTTAAGTAGTATTAGTAGTAGTAGATTAGTAGTGGTATATTAGTAGTATTAGTAGTAGAAGATTAGTAGTAGTTAAGTAGTATTAGTAGTACTAGTAGATTAGTAGTATTAGTAGTATTATTAGTAGTAGTTAAGTAGTATTAGTAGTGGTAGTAGATTAATAGTAGTAGTATTAGTAGTGGTAAATTAGTAGTACTAGTAGATTAGTAGTATTATTAGTAGTAGTTAAGTAGTATTAGTAGTAGTAGTATATTAGTAGTATTAGTAGTAGAAGATTAGTAGTAGTTAAGTAGTATTAGTAGTATTAGTAGTACTAGTAGTACTAGTAGTACTAGTAGTATTATTAGTAGTAGTAGTAGTAGATTAGTAGTAGTATATTAGTAGTATTAGTAGTAGAATATTAGTAGTAGTTAAGTAGTATTAGTAGTAATAGATTAGTAGTATTAGACCCTGTTCTCCTGAACTTAAACTGACTGAACTGAACTGAATGTGTCTGAACTGAACTGAACTGAATGTGTCTGAACTGAACTGAACTGAACTGAACTGAACTGAACTGAACTGAACTGAACTGAACTGAACTGAACACAACTGAACTAAATAGAACTAATCAGCAACAATACTAATCAGCAAACCAATATTTACAGCAACAGTAACAACAAAATCAGCAAAATTAACACAACCCACCACCAATACAACAAAACCACTAACACAACATCAGCAAGTTCACCTCTAAATCTACTACTACCATCATTATAACAACAATAACAACACTAACACAACCAATATTATTTCATACAAACCAACACTACCACCATTAAATTAACACAACCCACCACTCACACAAACTAACCCTAACACTAACACAACCAACAACAACAAACCACAACAATAACCTAATCAACAATAACATTAACAATAACAAATATTTAAGAAATTTAACAGTTTGAACATACTTTGATGGAGAAAGGACGGAAAAATGAACCGAAAAACAAGAAGGGCGCGCGTCAGGGGGGAGGACACGGCGGGAGTTGCGCCGGCGGTGGACTTGTCGCCGGTGGTGGACTTGTCGCCGGCCGGCCGGTGGGAGAGACGGGAAGGGGGAGGGGAATTGGGTAGATTAGGGTTGGGAATCGATTTGGGGAAATCGATTTTGGGTTGTGTCTTTAGTAAGTGTCTGCGTCTTTTTTTTTTTTATATGGAAGACCTATGCGGCGGACAATCCCACGCGAAATCCGCCGCGTGTCAACATTTATGCGTCGGATTGTCCGCCGCATCGCATGATTATTTTTTTAAAATTTAATGTCCCCTGCGTCGGTATAAAGCATACTATGCGGCGGATTTTCCGCCGCATAATTAAGCGCGAAACTCCCCCTCTTGGGCGCCCTTACCCTGCGTCCATTTTGCGTGGGCTATTCCCACGCAAGTCCTTCGCGTCGCCCAATCCGACGCGAATCCGACGCGAGTAGAAACATGTGTCGGATATTTAGTCCGCCGCAAAAGGTCCGCCGCAATTTCATCTGTTTTTTGTAGTGAGATGTCCTATTGATATTACTCAAGTCAGAATTCTCAGTCCACCATTCACGAACAAAGAGACAAATATCCTTATCTACAATTTCCCAATGTTTTTGTAAAATCAAGACGGGCATACCATCCGGTCCTGGAGCTTTATTCGGTTGCATATCAAATAGAGCTTTCCGTACTTCCTCCTCATCAATCTCCCGAGTGAGCTGGACATTCATGGCATCTGTTATGACACTCGGCACGGCTCCTAGAACGCCTTCCATATCATACGTCCCTGCTCAAGCAAATATATCCCTGAAATATGACGTTGCCAGGTGCTTTATCTCCTCCGGTTCTGAACATCATACCCCATTCGCACTCTCAAGACCATGAATTGTATTCCGTTTTCTACGTTGGCTCGCCTTATGATGAAAGTATTTCGTATTTTTATCTCCATCCCATAATTCGTTGGCTCGTGACCTAGTATACCAATACGTCTCCTTAAGTTGACGGAGTGTAACACCCGCCATTTTTCCTAGCGTCTTATTCTTTCCGTTATGACTTCGTCATAACTCTGTCAAATTTTGGCCTTATATTTCTCCATTTTTTTCCAAGCTGTATTTTTATTTTTGAGTTTAATGATATTTATTTATATTTTAAAAAGATTTTTAACTCTTTTAAATCCATTTATTTGATTTTCCTCGTAAACTATTTATTTTCCGCAAGGAATTCTATTTCTCTACGAATTAACGTTTTTAAGCTCAGATTTAAGTTATTCCTCTTCCTAAAAATGTTTAAATACATTTATATAATATTTTCAACTAAGAAATATTTCTACTTACTAAAAACAAGCCATTTATTATTTTTATTACGAAGTTCGTAAATAATTATTTTCCAACGCGCGGTTTACTCGAATTGCTTTGAAATACCTTTAACGATTTTACGATTCTTCTTTTCATCAACTTACAATTTTTTTTGGGACCTTTTCCCCATGTTTTGGACCGACCCATCTCCTTGTCGCACGTTTACTACGTTTTCATCTTTACGTTTCATTTTATTACGTTAAAACGTAATTACGTAATTCTTTTCATTTCATTTATTTGATACATTATGATCAACCTTTCATTCTCCCACCTATCACTATTTTGGCTGGTCATTTGGTATATTTCTACATAGTTTTCATCAAAATTTATCATCATTTATGCTTAGAAACCATCCATTTCTTTCTTACATTCACTTCTTTCATAAACAAAAAAAAATACTCTTTCAATTCCCTCAAAAAAAGTGAAATCCTCCAGCAGTCCTACGCTGATTCTTGCTCCAATTCGAGTCATAATCGTCTCATTTTTATCGTCAATTTAATCGTCATTGCGATCCTTCCGTTAAGGTAATAATCGATGTTGTTTTCGATCGTTATTCTCCTTGATTTTCTTAGTTTTTCTCATGGGATTTTTCTGCCATGATTTTCGTGTATTAAGGATTTGTGGACAATCCCGAGGCCGACGAGTATATTATCGTTTTCGATTTGGACTTGAGGTAACGTCGATGTTACTCGGTATTACTTGATTTTATTTGTGTAATTGCGTGTATATAATTATAATTTTATTTTTGACAATATATGTATGTCATATAATCTGGAAAATTTTTAAAAGTTGGAAATATGCATGTTTCGGTAATTTTTATCGCTTTTACGAGATTAACGATTAAATCGTCATATTAATTTGTAAAATCGTAATATTCGGTCTAAACTTGTAATATATGATTTTATTCAGTAAAAATGAGATTTTTGATGATTTTTAATAATTTGGTATTTTTATGATATTTTTGATATCGATTATTGATTTATTACCGTTATGGGACAAAAACGATTAAAAACCGATTTTAGTTCTAGTACCTAAATATTTTATTTTAATCTGATTTTTGACGTGGTGAAACTTTCTGATGAAATAGAATTTTTTTGAAGTTTTCATAATTTTTGGGAATTTTTAAGTGGATGAATTAATTAATAGCTTTACATCATCGTTTATCGTTAAAACCGTGTTTGTCGTTTAAATTCTCGATTTCTGGTCTTTTGTGTAAATCTGGAAAAAAATATGATTCTGATAATTTCATAATAAAATGTAATTTTATGATTTTTAGTGCTTTAATAAAATGTTGGGAACGATAAGTTTTATTAATGGAATCGTTAATTGTGAAAACGGGTTTAAAAGACGGTTTTAGCGGGATTAATTAAATCTGGAATTTTTGGAAATCTGGAAAATTAGTATATTCTGAAAAATGATGATTTTTAAGTTTAATAATAATTTTTGGACATTAATACTGAAATCGTTTTGTAATTACTATTTTTATTAATCGTTATCGTCGAGATTAGACAATTAACAAGAAAACCCTTTAGAAACCGAGACTAAGCATTCTGGAAAATTTTCTTTTCTGGACAGAATGTCCATAAATATATTTTAGCTATTTTACGTAATTTTTGTACTATTTGTTAAAGTCTTTAATTAATAAGTATTGATTTTGGACAAATTACGATTTATCGTTAAAATGCTTCGTCTTACCTAAAAGATTTATTTTCCCAGCTATTTTGAAAATATTTAAATCTAAAACTTTAAGATTTAAATCATCCCTTAACATACTCTAAATATATTTGTTGGTTTAATTAAATAAAGACGTTCAAATGTTTAATTTGATATTTGCCGTAAAATACTATTTATAATTTTATTGTCGAAACTAATAATAATTAGGAAATTTTAGCTTTATAACTTTTGAAAACACCCTGATTAGTAGTATTAAAATGCTTAAGACATTTTTAATCATTTCATAACACTTGTACGATATTTTAATAATTTCATAAACCCAATTTTTCTCGATTTAGAAATTAATATCGTTATGGCCGAAAGTATTAGTTTTATAAATCTATATCGTTTACTAAAATTTTGAATTAGTATAAACTAATATTTTTGCAATTTTGATATGATTCTATTTTTGTAAAGTTTCTAAAAATAGAAAGTTTTCTCTTTTAGAATATAATGGTTACTCCTTTTCTCTCCATATTATTTATAATGTTTATATCTTTTGAATATCGATAATGGCATTGTTTTGGAGTTATGGAATAAGGACAAGTGTGAGGTTAGAGTAATATATATTCTTGGGTTTACGGTTTTGCCATCACTATAAGGCTAGTGTATCAGGAATCGGTACATTGGTTGTTGAACCGGGTGACAGTTATCCCGGGAGTTTTGTACATTTTGACCTTAAGCTTAGGCCTCGCAGTAAGTCGCCGTCATAAGTTGAACTGGGTGACAGGTAGTCCCAGGAGGGGTGTGCATTATCTTAAACTAGGGTCACGCATTTATAAGTTGCCGCTCTATTATGGTTGAGTAGCCTAGTTAGAGACCGAAGTTTGATTTGTTTGAACTAAGTTCTCGAAGCTAGTTTTAGTATTCTCCTAGTGAAAGTCTAGCCGTATACACTAATCCTATCCATAACGCCATTTTGAATATTTTTATTATTATCGATATAATTTTGGATTTGCAGGTTGGCAAATGTTTTACGTTTTCTCCGGAAAACTCATTTTTATTATATTGTTTCGATACGTGAAATTTTTCACTGAAAACTTATTTTCATTATAATGTTTTACTGTTTTCCGTTTTTACTATTTTTCTTATAATAGTAATTATAGTTTTAAAATTCTGTTATGCGGCTGGGAGAACGTTGACGTTGCTCCCCACTGATTGTGGCTGTTATGTTTTAACATGGCAGGTGTATGTGTTTCCCTTCGGGTGGGCTAGCGAGCAGTTATGGATCCTGCTTGTTTTAATAAGATCACTGTATTATGGATTGTTAAAAACCCTTTTTATGGATTTTATTTCATTTATTTTATTTTGTTGCCATTTTTATTTTATGGCTTATGTATTGACTTACCATTTTTATTTAATCAAGACATAGCTACAGTGTGTTATAATCCCACTTCTACAGTGTTTCCGCCACTGTATTGCGTTAGAATTCCTAGGGGATTACACAGAGTGTATTCAATTCTGCAACCAACTCCTGACATTTTTCCAGCATCTCGGCTGAGGGTGCCCTTTTCTGCCATTCTCGCAACTGTTTTTCAGCCTCCCGTATTTTCCTCTTTGTGTTCCCGAAACTCACCTTAGCCCAAGAAGCTAGTCTCGTAGCACAGAAAACCACACGGTCTGCTATCGTACCTCCACCTCTGTCTTCCCTTGCCTCCTTCACAACCTCGCCGCATTCTGAGCTCGATAGCCAAAGAGGTTCGAATTTAAACCTCCTTTAGCTACGGTACCTAATGGCATACCGTTTATCAGCAATAATGATGGGAGCGTGGTCCGAAGCGTAAATGGGCAGGTGTCTTACAAATGCCTCCGGGAACAGTGACTTCCAATCAAAATTCGCCACATCTCGATCTAACCTTTCTCGGACCAAAGTGGAGACACGTCTCCCTCTTTGCCAGGTGAAAGTAAATCCTTGATATCCTAAGTCAACAAGGGAGCAGTCTATGAGAGCTGCTCGGAAAGCATCCATATCCGATTCTCCTCGCGTTATACCCCCCCTCCTTTTCCTCGACACTCAAGATTTCATTAAAATCTCCAAAACAAACAATAAGAGCATTCCTCTCACGACATAAATTACGAAGAAGGTTCCATGTCCTATATTTCTGACTTGCCCCGGACCAGCCATATAACCCAATAGCAAACCAATTATGTTCCCCACCCATGCCTTTTAACTTCAACACAAATATGGTGATCGTCGTACAAAACTAACTCTGCGTCAATATTCCGCCACTACAAACCCAATCCACCCGAACGACCATTACTACTTATGCACAGACCCGTGATGAAACCACATTTATTACGAACTTTAAGTAACTCATTACTCCTAATCATCGTTTCCATGACGAAAATGATGTCCGGACCCTCCCTCCAACACCAAACTTGGAGGGTATTCACCGTCAGAGGATTGCCCAACCCCCGACAGTTCCAGCTGAAGATTTTCATTGCTCTTTGCGGGGTCGCTTATCGTCAACCCCCGCTACTTGAGTATGACACTCGATATAATTTTCCGACACTGGTTTGTTGCATCCCTTTTTTCTTCCTCCATACTCCTCTGAAAGCTTCTCCTCCTCCCCCTATCTTTCCTTTTTTTCGCACCAAACACCGTCCCCGCCTTCCCAGCCTTCTCCAACTCCAACGATACCTCCCCTCCATATCTCCTTTTTGCTTTAAACACCTTTGCGGAGATATGCCCTTCTTCAATATAAGCCCTGTTTGCAACAGTCTGATCAGCCTTCACCATAGCAGTAGAGTGTGTGGGAGTTGTGCTTGAAGCTTCTGAGTTCGCCTCCGATTCCTGAGACTTCGCTTTCCACACCAAACCATCATCAACCCCCACTATTGTACTGGTCCCAAGAGTCACCCCATGTAATAATTCAACCATACGTTGCACCTCTTTCACCTCTAACTCTGTCGCTCGCTCCGCCTCAATAAATAGAAAGCGGGCATAATGTTTAGATGTCCCCTTATCTCCCCGTGATATCGAAGCGACACGCCAAGGTGATGCTCTTAGTCCCTCACCAAATATCCCCCCTTCCCCAATGGCACCCGTCCTCTCCCGACATTCCTTCTCTCCATGGCCAATATGACCACAAACATAGCAGAATATCGACAACCCCTCATATGCAATGCGAACCTTCCTATGCTTCCCCCCTCGCTGTTTCAATGTAATCGAGTCGACCAATGCCTTTCTTACATCGAAAAGGATACGTATACGCATAGACCTATTAAGTGCAGGGCTTACAGAATCATCGTATTTCACATACGTCCCAATCGCATTCCCGATATTCGTTGTATTCTCAATATTTTGTCGGCCTAGAATTGGAAGATCATACACTCGGGCCCAAAGAGGGAAAACAAAGAGAGGTACCTCAATCAGAATTGCATCTATCTATAGATCGGCGAAAATGAAAACATGTCGGTCGAAATGCCAGGGCTTCTCCGCTAGCACACGTTGTTTATCTGCTTAATCGGTAAAGAGGAAAGTCAATATTTTCCGTTGTTTGTTTATAACTCCCCCTTCCACGCATCCTCTCGTTCTCCAAGCGGTGCACATCATGTCGATAACCGCTCGCATATTTATGCGACGCTCCGTCCAGGGTCGTCCTACTATACAAAAACTCGCCCTTGGGATGGCCTCGCTATCCCTCAGTTCCCAATTAATTTCGATTTCCCCTTAAGCATTTTGGTGATGAGGGCCGCTATCTTCGTCATGGGGAAAATTCAAGTCCCAATGTTCTTGAACATTGTCTACCATTACGGTGACGCATTTGGTATAATTGATTATTGAAAAGGATGAAACAAAAGAACACTTTTTGAAAAAACTGACAATATGTAGGAAAAAACTGACAGTATGCAGGAAAATTCAATTGGTTGTTCAGATCATTCTATTTGCCACTAAAAAATGTGTCTCCTCTTACAAAATTTAGTTTATTACTGTTTTTTTCCTTCTGAACCACTGTGAGTCGGTGACTTTCTCACTTAATCCACGTTGAGTTTATGGATCCAGTACTCAAGACGGGGAGGCTCAATTGAGTCCTCGTTTTTCAAAATTTCGTTGCTAGTTAAATATAAAAATCAGTTTGTCCGTACTTCTGTGAACTGAACAACCAATTGAATTATTCTGCGGTACTTGTTATTTTTGTGACTACAGTAAAATCAACAAAAAAAAGCAATCAATATATATTAATAAAGTAGGAACTTTTTTCGAGCGATATGATTGGTCCAAAGCTTTTAATATATTTTTCAAGTTAAATAAAGAATATGAAAATTTGTATATGAAAAAAAAATCTTACTACACCTAAGACTCGATTTTTAAAAAAAAATTAAATAAAGAATATAGGGATTTGTATAAAAAAATACAATTCTACTCCATGCATTTAAGACTAAAAAAATTATCCCACCCCAAAAAAATTACGATAAGGTGATAAATCTACAGTATATTAATAAGACCAATTATCCGGCTCTTAGATATCAACCAAAATTTAGAAATTTTCTCAAATTTTTCAAATTCAATGTAAATAATGACAACCATTCGTTCTTAGATACAGAGTATCAATCAATAATATTCTGAATCTTAAAAAAATCTCATAAGATTATAAACTTAAATAAAAAAAATTCTCTCATCAAAAAATTATAATATGGTGATGAATTCTATATTACTCCTCAGATAAATAATAGGTACAAATGTGTAAATGTTAAATATTTATTTAATATTAAATGTTGGGTAAATAGCGAATTTAATATATTTGTTTAACATTAAAAACAATGACTAAATGGAAATGTAAACTTCAACTTGAACGTCCAAAAAATGAATATAGTAGCTTTGACTTGAACGGAGAGAGTATATAAATAAGATTATTCATTCTTAGATATTAAGAAAAAATCTTTTGAGTCTTAAAATCTCTTAAGATTATAAAGTTAAGTACAATTATCTCACATCAAAAAATTATAATGAGATCGTAGATTTCTACGTAGTATTATATAAATAAGAGTAATAATTCGTTATTAGATATTACCAAAAGTCTTTTGAATCATAAAATGAATTTTAAAATAATTTTTTAGACTATAAACCAAAAATCTTTTAATTCTTAAGAAATTCTAAAAATATAACATTAAAATTTTAAAATAATTAATAATAAAAATAAAAAAATTATTATTATTATTATCCTAATACAAATATATTTTATTTTCCTTTATTTTATTATGATAAATAAGAGTAATCGTTCGTTAGTAGATATCAACCAAAAAATTTCTCACATCGAAAAATTATAAGAACATTATGGAATATTATATTATGAATAAGAGTAATCGTTCGGCCTTATATCAACAAAAAATTTAAGAAAGTAAGGTTATCAACCACATCGCATGGTCCTAAGACTCTAACGTGGTGAGTATCTACGATTATAAATATGAAGTCGTAATTTTCAACTTTACTATCATTTCAAATGCGTTCATAATTGTAATACTATATAAATAAGTAAGGGTATGCATCGTTACTTTAACCGACAACATTCGTTATTATAACTTGTGTGTTGATGATGACAATTTTGTTTTTTTGTCACATGTTTCATCGTTGTTAATGGTAATATGTTCCCATTTTACTCAGTGAATATGTATATCTACGTATATTTATGTGCGAGCTACTTTAATTAATCTTTCATTCTAACTACAATGCACCATATATAATGTCTATAATTTAATTTGACGTTTACCGTATACGGAGTATATTATATCTGATCCCTTGAAACACATTTACGTATGTGGATAATATTCATTTACTATTAGGCATACCCTTATCTTCGACTGACTCTCTACTATTGTGCACCCTTACCAATTTATGCAATCATCCAAATTCGTATTCTTTCAACGTCACTAACAAGCGGCCCGTGCATCGCACGGGCTTTCCAGCTAGTAGGGAAATATTTGTAGTCTTAATGATTATCGTGATGAATAGAGACAAGAAATTAGGGGTGTAAACGAGTCGATTTGAGCTCGAGTCGTAATTTTAAACCCGAGCTTAGGCTCAGCTCGTAATTTTTTTAAAAGACAAAAAAATATTGTTATAGAACATTAAAGTATAATAGTTATAAATTTCAAATAAATATATATTAAAATTAATATAGGAATTTAATTTTTTTTAACTTACAACGTAAACAAACTTAGAAAACGAGCATAAACGAGCTTTCGAATCGCGCCTTAATGAGTTAGGGATCAGGATCGGCTCGGATTCGAACAAGCTTGGCTTGAGTTCGATCTCGAGCTTTATTTTGTCAAAGTTCAAGTCGATTCCGAGACCTCTATGAGCTGACACTGATCATATACACCCCTAGAAGAGACTATATATAGATTGAGTCTTTGTGTTTGCGAAAGCGTGTACAATATAAGAAGTAGTAAGCAAGGAAAATAAAGAAAATTAATGAAGGAATATGTACTAAGATATTTCCGGTAATTACTAAATATAATCTAGGATATTATTATGGAAATAATCGTTAAATATTATAGTAATTCATAATTGCTTGCTAGAGAATAATTATGATAATTAGTCCAATTTGATTGGGCTGATTACTATGGATATATAATCCTATAAGGTCACACAATCAGACTTAGTCAGAAAAATAAGCAGGCGCAATATGGACTTGTGAGGTGGTGTGACTACTTATGAAATCCGTTAGTCTCTTGATTTAACCTAATCTCTACTACTATATAAGGATATAGTTATGAGTCATTAGGGGATTGAGAATTAACCAAGGAGAAAACCCTAATCTAGCTAGTTCAGTTCTTTGCCTCAAGCACCCTCAAAAGTAAGAGAGAGAATCGTTCTATCTCTTCCGTCCTAGCAGGCGTGGGATTCTGACTGGGTTGGTAGCCCGAGTAGACGAGCAACACGTGGGCTCTAGTTCTCTCCGTCTGATATATTGAGGAATTTACGCTACGAGGGTATGTATTTCTCGCTCGACTTTTGTCCTGATTCATATCTATATTGTGCTTGTATTCTTGGACTGGTGATAGGAAATTGTTTCCTAAAATTCCGCTTTCGCATCGGTATAATCCTACAGTGGTATCAGAGCCTCTAGCATAATATTTATATGATCAGATTCATATTATTTGTGCATCTTTATTGTGATTCGATTATAGTCTCGAGTTTATCATGGGAGAAATTGGCATAGCTAATATGGAGATATTGGTTGATTGTTTTTTAAAAGGAGGATCGATAAAAAATGAATTTTTACGGTCAAAGGTTGATTTTTTAAAATATTTCTAGGATTATATGATAATTCGTAGAGAATGTCGATTTAATCGCACCGTATCGTATTAGAAAGAAGTTTCTACATGAATTGAGTTTTTATTTTATGATAAAATAAAATAAACTGTTATTTATTTTAAACAAATTGAATCTTATATTACCCAAATCAATTTTATTTTTGAGAAAATAAAAATAAAGGAGATGAAACGGGAATAAGGCTTTTAGCCGTCAATTATTGGTGGATCAAAATATTGCTCAGCCAAGGTCGTGGTGGCCGACAAATTATTGTTTGTTGTTTTCGCCTGTAAGACGTGACTGGTGGCCAGCAACAGTCAACAGATCGTCAATGTGATTGCAGATCTGGTTTAGGGTTGTGCTCGATGTTGCCGGCCAATAGTTGGCCGGAGATTTAGGCAGCGAAAATCTAGACTTGCTGTAGTTGCCGGCCAATAGTTGGACGTATGACGACAGGCCTTGCTCAGGGTTTGTTAACAACCGGAGGGTGATGGACGACATGTTCTGGTGAATTAGTGGCCGGAGTTAGTCACATCGTCGATGGTGAGCTGGGTCCATGTAGGATCGGGGGTCCAGGGTAACTGGCAATAATGGTTGCTTGTGTTGAACGACACATGGAAGCCGGAGTTTACTGGTAAATAAAAGTAATGGCGGTGAGCTTGTGAATCCATCAAATAGCATTTGTTTCTAATACTGTCAATGTGATAGACCGTATTTAGTACGGGTTAGAAGCGTCGATTCAGAAGTATATTTGGTGACGTGATACTGGTTTTGGGCTTAATTGAGTAGAATTCTCTTTTTACAATATTAATTGTAATTGAAAATAATTATGTGATTTAATTGATCATCGGTTGCCTAAGTGAAGCATGGAAAAGAACAAGCCCAGACGAAGCAACGGAACCGACAGTCTCGCACAGCTCGGAAATTGAAGACGGAACTTAAGTCGCTTTAGGTTCCGTGACAGCTTATTATTTATTAGTATTATTATTTTATTTTGTTTTATTATTAGAGTTTGGTAAGTAATAGACTTACCTTAATTATTATGAGACTACTATTAGTATAGATTATTATTAGTTTAGATCATATTATTATTCGATCGGAGAGTTGAACGTTTTACCCTAGTCTTCTCAAGAAGATTATGTGTAACTAATTTCCTTTGCTTGGTTCAAGACATTGAATCGCTTAATTATCGATTGTGAGTTTGAAAGTTCTAATCTTTATTTTATTTTTTTGAATTCCCGACTCGGGATTTAATTAATCTGACTTAAATCGGCTGAAGCCAAACGTACAAATTCCGTAGGAAAGTCATCATAGTGAGCAGCAACATGGGCAAGCATATTTGTATTCCTCCTGACCAAACTCCAACGAACATCCTCAAAACTCACCATCAAGCTCTGTATTTCAGCACAAAGAACATATAATTCACTCCTTCCCTCCTTCGTGCTTCTCAACAGGTCAATCACACCTTGGTTGTCACTCTCAACAATCAACCTTGGTTCTAATTTTTATTCTTGATTATTGATTAATTGCTCAATTTGATTATATGAATGTTGTTATTGATTTCTTGATTGATCAACTAGTTTTCTATTTCATCGTTCTATTGTTAGTTTTGTTAATTGAACAAGATTTGTTGATTAACTTGACCTGAGTAACATCTAAGACTTAATTACTGACGGGATTCGTTGATATTAAGACTTAGGAGCAATTGTCATAGATCTATAACACGACTGGATTGTATGTGCTTATTTATCTCTTTATCGAATTCTGTATTTATTAATACTGCTGTTAAATTAAATTTAGAACTGGATTGTTTAGGTTGTTTTACAGTTAGATCTAATTAAGAACGGGATACGTTTTAATTAGTTATTCATAAGGAGGATTAGAATCTATGATTCACGATAAAGTAGTCGAGAATAATAATTTGAATTGGATTTCGATGATCAATTGTGATTAAGTTGTGGATTTGTACTTGACCTGAGACCTTTTTAATCATTTGATTTACTTATAAGTTTTCATCTTTATTAATTTTAGTTATTAGACAATCATTCAAAACCCCCCTTCTTTTTATTTAATTAATTTGTTATTTATCGTTCCACATTAGTACGCAGATAGTTAAACTGATTCTCTGTGGGTTCGACCCTTATTTCCATTATACTATTGTTTTAGTTTGTTGGTTATAAGTGATTATAAATTGTAATTGGAGGCATACAACTTTAGCCTGTCACAATGGTTGACAGT
Organism: Agrostemma githago; assembly: GCA_958450325.1. Taxonomy (NCBI): domain Eukaryota; kingdom Viridiplantae; phylum Streptophyta; class Magnoliopsida; order Caryophyllales; family Caryophyllaceae; genus Agrostemma; species Agrostemma githago. Next base: position 51,654,792 of record OY288249.1, read on the forward strand.
AAAGGCTTCCTTGGTGGGCCCATAAATTGCATCATGTTCCCTCACCCATAAAGATGGGCATCAAGGGATTATAGAAAAAAAATACTTTTAATTGTTCAATAATGCAAATTTTTCCGTAATCTGATTACACCCATGATAAAATATTATAGATTGAGTCATAATAAATTCGTTTAGTAAATTTACGACTTAATAGTTAAGTCGTGTTACTAAAGTTGGTTCTGCGATTAGTTTACGACCTAATAGTTAAGTCGTGTTACTAATTTCAAGATTGATTCTAATTAATCGTTAATTGGAATGTGAATATGATTCATTATTATTTTTCCGTATTGTGAATGCGGCGCCTGAATGTCATTATAATTGTTATGAGATTGGCGTGTGACTAGTATGGCCCAAACTAGGACTGTTTACGATCTGCGTATCGTTATTCATTATTGTAATAATTTTTAATTATTTATTTATTCGTCTTGTTACGCGTGTAATGTATAATTATTTTAGTTCATACGATTGCGGACGCATTGTATTGTATTGTAATAATTTGTTGTTTTATTTTATTTTTTACTAGTTAATCTGTAAGTAGTAAAATCATTGTAATTTGAAAACGAAATCCCGAGAAGATGGAGGATGGAGATCCAAACGATTCGAGGGAGGTTTCATGAAGAATGAAGATCTGGAAGAAGTTTTTGGACCTAGTTAGCTAGATCATTTATTTTTATGCTTGCACTTAAGTTCGTTTTATACTTGCTTTATTTTTTTAATGTGGTTATTTTGTTATGAGTTCACCATAAATAACCGACATTTGATCCCCATATAAGTAATATTGAGTAATATGTTTTCCCAAACAACATCTATGAAGCCCTAAAACACGATTGATAGGTTCTGCCAAAGCAGGGTGTTGATCGTTATTCCGGGGATAATAGGGTGAATTTATGAAATTCACACGTTAATGTTTGGTTTGACTCAACAGAACTATCAAAAGATAAAGTTTTGGGTTTCGAAACAGAGAGATGTGTTTGACAAGGAGTTGTTAAGCACATCTACCAAGAATTATAAGGCGGTTATAATTAGTAAGGTTGTTACTTACCTTAAACATTATTTAATCAAAGGCAGGGCCAAAGTTCGTTTGATGAATAGTGGGAGAGGTTCTTGGTTGAATGTCTTTTAGGGGATAACTAGTCGCCATGCCCGTGCACCGCACGGGATTACTAATTTACTTGTCTAACTTCCATGTGGTTGTCACAGCGCGTGCTTGTAGAGGGTGTCGTAATCGTGAATAGCACAGATGTTGCAAAGATCGAATCATCAAAGCTACTAAAAAACGCGTGAAATGTAAATATAAAGAACGAAAGAAGTTGACATGATACAGTCTAAGGAAGAAACAGACATTAAAAAATTAGTATACTATAAAATAATTGCAATATGTAAATTGCATAAATTATGCCCTTGTTCTTCTGTGTTTTTCTCTGTCGGGGTCCATTTTGTCTTTTCAACTTTTGGCCTCTTTTTCTCTTTTGTTTCCTTCTCTACGAATGCTTCTTTCACCGACACTTCGAAGCTGTAAGTCATTTTTGGTGTGGAAATTCTGTTACTGAAATAATATAAGTGAAAAATTGCTTGTAGTTGGTGTACGTAATAATAATTAACTTACTCCTTGTCTATCTTTCTCTTCTCATTTTTAGCTTAGGTGTTCACCGGAGGGTCGGACTTTGTTGTAGGCTGACTTTCTAAGTTGTCTTGTTGTGGTTGCTCCTGCGAAAACATTGCAGTTGTTTGGGTATATGGTCTCGTGTGAAAAAGATGCTGGTGTTTTTGGGTAAGAATCGTTGTTGTTACCTCTGTTATTTTGTCCCCCCTTTCCACTGTGGTTGGAGTTGGAGGGTCCTTTGGCGCCGGCAATACCTTTTGACACTTTAGTTCCCGTTCGGAGTTGTATTTGGTAATCCCAATCTTGACTTTCATGGTGTATTCTCTCCCGACACATTGTTGGAGTATGTAAGACATACTTTCTCCTTTCCCCCGTCCTATTTTTCGCTCACTTGTTAGGACAAAATGGTTAAAATTTGTTTTAGTAGTTGGTGTGTTATTTGTTGTGCGTACCTTTTCATATTGGGTTAGTAATGCTTCGATTGGTCTCCCGACTATCTTCTCAGCTTCTCTCCCAAAAATCACCAAAGATGCGTATGCTATTTCGTCCGCTATTGTAGTGATTAATCTGTGCCTGTGTTTTAGGTATTAACATATTTGTGATATTGTCTAGGAGCAGTAGATAGGTTTAACATACCGTACGGTGAGTTATATTTTTTGTGTTTTTTCTTACCTTTGTTTGGGGTAGGGTATTGGTTCGTTACATTGGCGACACTTTCCGTCCTCGTCGATTCCAGCGGGGCATGGTGTGCAAGACTGATACCGCCAGTCAACATCTGTTCTTACTTCTGTTATCATTCCATGGCATTTGTATACCTCATTCTGTTCCAATTGTTTCATTTAATCGGAAATGTTCAATGGTATATCATATCAGTAGGTATGCGATGTCTGTCGACATTACCTGATCGTCGACATCTGCTTGTAGAAGCTCTGCAATGGTTGAAGTGACCATATCTTCTGCGACCTCAGCATCGAGAACTCTTATTTGAACGGGTTCCTGATCCCTGTAGGGTGGTACGACAACGCAAATAATAATATGTGGCTAATCTAGTATATGTGAGATCGGGGACATGGTTCATGTGCATTTTTTTTATTGTGGGGGCAAACGGTTACCTTTGCAGTAATATTCTAGTCTCTGGCAAGTCCAAGTCGAGGAAGACCTTGGTCCCATATGTGGATTGTAATTGGTAATCTCCTACATCAGTGTTGTAGTTTTTGTTAATAAGTATGATATGAGCAGCATTATTATAGGTAAAAAGATCAATCAAATGTGATTAGACTAACCGTAATTAAATCAAAGCAATTTAACTAATATGATTTGTAACAATAAAAAACTTAAAACCAATTAGTTTAAAATGGTTCCTATGTGACTGCAAATCAAGATTCAGCGGGTACCTAATATTTATGTTAATAACATATTAACGCGTGTTCATTAGACACATGTTAGAAAAACCGTTAACATAATACCTACATAATATTAAGTGACATTATAATATTTGGCTTTATTATACACTTTAACTAAGTTAATAACATAATATTAAGCCCACGTCCCTAGGGATGGCAACGGATCCGGGATCCGATCCGGATCCGCAAGATCCGGTCCGCACGGATCGGATATGGATCCTAAATTTTGAGATCCGTTGGATATGGATCCGGATCTGGATCCGCTATCTTTAAACGGATCCGGATCTGGATCTTAATAAATAAATCCGGATCCGGATCCGCAAATCCGTTTTATTAAAAAATTAACAATAAAAAAAAAATTAGAACTTTAATTTGTGTTTTTTTGGTTATTTCTAAGACTCTTTTCTTTTAGTTTATTAATCTTTGATTATGAATCTTTATATTCAATTTTATTTGTAAAATTATGAAAATTAATATGGTCGCAAATACGTATTAATTAAAAATTTTGTAGAATTTAAGTAAGAAATTGGATCCGCGGATCCAATCCGGATCCGGTCCAGATTCGACGGATTCGGATCTGGATCTACATTTTTGGGATCCGTCGGATCCGGACCGGATCCGGATCCGCTACTAGGAGTGCGGATCTGGATCTGGATCCATGCGGATCCGGTCCGGATCCGGTCCGTTGCCATCCCTACACGTCCCCTTTTTATTGTCCTTTCGACTTTGTATAGTCGTACTAAACCACGGGTTTATAAACAATCAAGACGAGTGGAGAAGTACTGTTTAGTGCTATGCCGAAATGCAAAGAAATCAGAAGTAGCAATAGTAGTAGATGAGTAGGAGTGAGGTTGAAAGAGGAGAAAAGAGAAGTACTGGTAGTACGCTGCTGTGTCAAAATATGTACATCCACATACACATGTTACATGTTCCATGTACATTTTCCTTGGCATTGAAGTGGCGTAGGTTTATGTTGCCTTATTTTCTCATATCACACAATACGGAGTAGTGAACAACTTTTTGGAAAATCATGGTTTTGATAATCATATGTGACTGACTCGAGCATGTAAATTTACATATATTCAAAAAGATGAACGATAAAAGTTGATAAACAAAAGTTTATTACCTTCATAATTTATGACCCTTGCAAATGTGATGACTACGACCATGTCATGTCCATTTTGCCGGCTAATTTCTTCTGTAATGTAGTCAGACGCATCATCCCATAAAGTCACGTTCACTATTTTTTCCCTGCATGTAGTCATTATATTGTGGTAAGTTAATTACTTTACACGTAGCTATATGCGTGGTATATGCGTGGTGAAGGTGGTGAAGGTACCTTTCATCTTGTATTTGTATATGACGTAAATGTGTCGACCATTTTTTGTTAGCACCTCCCTTTTCACCTCGATCGTTTTCAGGAAGCACACAACATCTGCACCATGTTGTTAAAAAGAGTGAATAGGCAAATAGAGTGTTTAGATAATAAAAAATGTTGCATTTTATAGTGCATGTGTCGGTGTACTTGCCTATCAAATAATCATTTTTGTTGCTGCGTTCTTCCAATTTGTCGAGTGGGTGGAATTCGAATTTGTGGAGTGGAATACTTTGAGTTTGGTCCTTATCCTCTTGTATCGATGTAAAAGGGGTGTATTTGATGATGTGTGGGTTTTCTTTTACTGGTTTGTACGATCTATTATTTTGCGCCACCTAAAAATGTTGGAGGGTGTAAATTTTCCCCTCGTGCAGCAACGCCTTCATATGAGGTCACCCACCGTTTGGATATTGTTGCATGTATATGGTTTCCCTGGCCGGAATGAGATGAAACAAAATGTTCAACAATTTTTTAGAACCGGCAAAAATAAACAGGGAATCAAAATGGCACTAGTAGAAAAATGTGGAATTGCTGCTCCTCATTTGAGGCTTTTTTGGTAATTAGCTGCAACTAAATTATTATTTTTTTAAGAAAAATGATTGGGTGAGTCACTTTTAGGAATAAATTGCAAAAAAATAAATAAAAAAGTATAGGTGCTGCGTTTTGGGAGACGCCTCTCCCATTATCTATTTTAATTTTTTTTAAAAATGAAATGAAGACCATACCCCTTAGGCTCTAACCCAGTTATTGTTTCTCAGCCCTAAAAAAAACCCCAACCTCTCTCCCCATCCCCGACAACATAACAGCAAACCCATAACTCCCAAACCGAACTCCATGGCTGTCACACCCGAACGCCGTCGCTGGTAGCTGCTCCGGTCGTTGGTCGCTGCTCCGGTCGCTGGTCCCTGCTCCGGTCGCTGGTCCCGCTCTCCAGTCGCTGGTCCCGCTCTCCGGTCTTCTGTTTTCCGGTCTTCTGCGCACTGCTCGGTAATTTCGCTGGATTCGAGCTTTAATTTGATTTGATGACGAGTTTTTCTTTGGATTATTTGTGATAGAAACATAATCAGACATAAAGTTTATAGTTTATGAATCTGAATCTGATGATCGGTGATTATATATTTCTTGCGCATATATTTGTGTCTGACCGGATTATTTGTGATATAAACATGATTATACATAATAATATCTGTAATAATTAAGAAACATAACAAATAATATGCTTGATAGTTGATAATTATGCGACCGGTTGTCACAGATATTAGAAGCATGTTTATATCACACATAACATATTATTTGTGTATAATAAGCATATTGTACATAATTATTTGTGATATAAACATAACAAACAGACCGGATTGTTCCATGTCTCAGCTTTTTCTGGGTTCGTCTTCTTCAATTTTTCTGGGTTTAGCAGGATTGGGTAATTAATTTTTGAGAGTGGTCCTACTTAATTGAGACAATTCCATGAATTTGGAATTTAGTCCAAATTCCATCTTAATTCGTGAAATCCTTTCCAAATGCCTGTTGAGTTTAGCATAATTATGTTTCTTTAGTTTACATTTTTGCTCATAATTACTACTCGTAATTTGTTTTGTATTCTCTACGAGTTCCTTTACCCCTAAATTTTATACCTGGGTATTTATTTATTTATTTATAAGAATACGAAAGCTATTCGATTTCTGGCTAATTTTGTTACTCCCTATTTTGTTATGCTTGGTTCAGGTTGAATCTCACTAATTTATTTTGTATTCAAGTAAACTAGATTAATGACTATTTAAGTTAAATTAAATTAGTAAATAAATAGTCAAGTAAATTAGATTAATGACTACTAGTGCCTCTTCAGAAGGAAACTAAAGTCTGTACTTTACTTTTCGTTGCTATTACGGGTGTAACTCCTTTCTATCTACCCTAGTATACATTCCACACCATTGTATATCGACATTTAATACCGCCATTTTATTTTAAATTTGTTATTATTCTTCGGCACCAAGGTAAAGAAGCAATGATAATAGGACTTGGTAGTTTCTGCTTGGCCTGTTTAACCATCACCATAAGGGTTTTGGTTGCATAGCCAACTTGACCACATGTCGCGTGCTTAAATCCTCGCAGCCTTAAAAAAACCAGTCACGTTGGAATGATTCATGTTAGCCGACCCTGAATCCTTTCAAACTAGTACGAGTAATATTTCTTTCGCCCATACAGGTTTTGTCTCATGTTTTGATGGGAGTCCCACACAGTGCGTCATCCCTGCCTCTATCTGCGATAGTCGAGGCGTGCTCAAGGGACTTGACTGCGGTTCACGAACTTTTGGAAGCGATAGGGTATAAAGTCGTGGAAAAGGAGAGGAATCAGTCGGAAAACGCTTGAAAAGGCGGAAAAAATGCTGAAATCACCATTTTTTCATCTCGTTTTTTATGATTCGAATGCTGAAATCACCATTTTTCATCCCGTTTTTTATGCACAGAATCCTCACTTGATGCGACTTATACAAGAACATCAGAATGACTTTTTGCAATTGATGAATGAATCTGTTGAAGGTGATGAAGGGTAAGTAGTCGTGTATTTTAGAAATTTTATTTTTCAACTGGAAAATAGTTGTACACTTTGTTCTTTTACTCGCAGTAGCACGTAGTTCTATCATTTAATGATGGTTGGCTTTTTTAATCATAGACAATAAAACTTTATTTCTATTATCTCCATTAGCTTAAGAGCATACCCTCATTTGACTACATCTTTTCAAGCTACACCCAATCCTCTTACTGTAATTTGATACTCCGTATGAGTAATATTTTTTTTGTTTTTGAAATGGGATTGTTTTCCAGTGGCTTGTATATATTGAACTCCAATGCAAACTGGGGGTTGAGGTTCAGGGCATGGGTTGGTCATATCTTGTTATTTGAAAAATTAGTGGTTTTCCTTGCATGTAGATGGAATTTTGTGCCAACTTTGTTCTGGTAGAGTTGTTTTGCCGGATACCTTTTATTTGGCCTTTTTTTTGGGAGTTTGTGTGTTAGTGCTACAAAACAATAATTTTTAGAGTTCTGTCTGAGAAAAACCTACAGATTGTTGTTCAAGCCATTTTATTTTAGTTTATTTATTCCTCGGATCCCGATGAGTGGCATTATTGATTATGATATAATTGGTTCGGAGTTTACAGATGTTGATAAATTTATCATATATATGGACAGACAACATATAGCTTGTACTCTTCAGGATATGTATCCATCTGTCTTATTGCTTTATAAAATGAATCTATTGTGAGTTATGACTTATTTGTAGAGATATTCTAATTGACCAAGATCAGCTTCAGAACTCATCCAAAAAGAAACAGATTATTAGCCCGCTAAACTGATCAATTTTTTATTGCTGTTAACTAACGGTTACTTTATGTGATTCTTGACGCAACTTTTTATATTGATCATTAGGGATCAACCTCCATGCTGTTGACACATTGGTTTTAAACTTTGTCGCTGCGTGTAGGTTACTGTTATGATGTCTTTAAAAGCTGGAAACCTTGGTTTGAACATGGTTGCGGCATGCCATGTTATCCTTTTAGATCTTTGGTAGAATCCAACAACAGAAGACCAAGCTATTGACCGAGCACCTCGTATTGGACAAACTCGCCCTGTTACGGTGTCAAGGATTACTGTAATCCCCTATAAATTCTAACGCAATACAGTGGCGGAAACACTGTAGAGTTGGGATTAAAACACACTGACAAACTATATCTTATTAAAAGAAATGGTAAGTCAATACAAATGCCTCTTTTTATAAAAGGGCTAAAAGTAAAAATCTTCAAACGGGTTTATACAAATCCATAAATTGCAAGAATGAAGAAAGAGTAGGATCCACGCTACTCGCTAGCTCACACCCAAAACCCAGCAGCAAATACCTGTCATGTTATAAACATAACAGCCACGTCAGTGGGGAGTAACTCGGACGTTCTCCCAGCCATATTATATCATATGGAAAAATAATAGTATTACTATATCAAAATAATTAAAATGGAAAACATTAAATGATATAATGAAAATAAGCTTTCGGAGAAAACTAAAATATTGGAATAATAAAATCAGAACAGGTTTTCAGAAGAAAACTTAAAATATTTGTCAACCTGCGAATCAAAACGTATCGATAATAATAAAAATATTCAAAATGACGTTATGGATAGGAGTAGTGTAGACGGCTAGACTTTCACTAGGAGAATACCAAAACTAGCTTCGAGAACTTAGTTCAAACAAATCAAACATCGGTCTCTAACTAGGCTACTCAACCATAATAGGACGGCGACTTAGAAATGCGTGGCCCTAGTTTAAGATGATATGTACACCCCTCCCGAGCACCATAAATACTCAGTTCAACCCGACGGCGGCGTCTTACACTGCGAGGCACGAGTTTAAGGTCAAAATGTTCACACACTCCCGAACACCATATATGCTCGGTTCAACAACCAGTGTGCCCCATAAAGACACACCAGCCTTATAGTTGATGGCAAAACCGTAAACCCTAGAATATATTACTCTAAACCTCACACTTGTCCATATTCCATAACTCCTAAACAAGCCATTATCGATAATCAAAAGATATAATCATTATAAATAATATGAGAAAAAGAAGAATAAACATTTTATATAAAATGGAAACTTTCTATAAATAGAAACTTACTATTTTTAAAAACTTACTGAAAATAGAAATATTGTTATAGAAAATACGTAAGTGATTAAAATAAGTGAAATGTATAAAATAGCATTTCTAAGAAAATTAACATTTTATTATTATCGTCGTTATCGTAGCTTTAATAATATTTCTTCTTTTGTTACTCAATATATAAATAAAATATAATAAGTCATTTTATAGTATTTTATAAGTAATTAGGAAATCGAGTTAAAATTATAAAATTTAGAAAAGAGACGTTTTATGACAAACGACATCAAAATTGATTTGAGTCAACGAGTTTTATAAATAAAATGAGAGTTACAAAGATTTCAAATTATTTTTAATAAATAGCTTTTATTAATAAATAATACGGATTTTAATAAATATGGTCAATAGGAAATAATAAGTGAAAATAGTCTCGACTAAAAATATATTTAAAACTAAATCGACTATTTTCTCATTTATTAGTATAAATCGTAAACCGAAAATTAATTTATTAATCGAGTATACAAATCTTGATTATAGTATAAAAATACGATTTTGAGTTAAAATTAGAAATTAACGAAATATGACGAAAATATGAAATTGATATTATTTAGTTACTAGTGTCACGATAACCAACAAAATATTATAACGATCATTAATAATAAGATTACTAACGATTTATAAAACGATATCGAAAGTTGTAAAAATATTGATAACGCATACGAATTAAAATTAATATAATTAGCGATAATATATAGCTAAAATTAGAAAACTGAAGTTAAAATATTTACTACATACTAATACTCAAACATACGATATAAAATCAAGCAACGTCCTAAAGTTACCTTGAGTCGAAAATCCAAAACGATCCAGTACATGTCCTCGTCTGGGCCCTCACGATATCCTACAGGAACGGATGAACATATGGTATAAGAACCATAGGACGAGTAGAACAAGAGGAGGAAAAAGGGTAATCAATTGCCCAGAAGAGTACGAGAACGACAGTTAAGTTGATAGTGAGACGGAGGAAGAAGAATGGAGGAACGGAATAAAGAATATAAACAAGGGACATAGAAACTGCAACAACTGAACACCTAAACCGGCACCGAACAACACAACAACAACAGTACACACGCAACAGAATGAGTAGAACAACGATTCACACACTCTCTTACAACGAACAGCGGACAAAATAGAGCAGAAGGAGTAGCACACACGGTCAATAATAGAAGTAATAGCAGCAGCGGTACCACAAAGAGAACCGAGGCACCAACAGCAAAAACAGAAGGACGGAAAAAGAGAAGAAGAGCAACAAAATGCAGTACAAACAGCAACTAGGACAAAGAAGGAGAAGGAACGAAGAATAAAGGGAAGACGCACATCGAACAACCATCGTCGGACAAAAAAACAGCAGCGTCACCAAACTGTAGGAACAAATAACGACAGATGCAGCAACAAGACAACGACAGCAGAAAGGAAAACGTAGTAACATCAGCGTACAACATCTATGAACAACAGCAGCAAAACCGATCAACAGAACAACGTGACAGTCAGCAGCAAAGAATAGCATCAAGAAGAAGAAGAAGAAGAAGAAGAAGAAGAAGAAGAAAAAGAACAGCAACAGCGGCAACAACACACAAACGCAGCAGCAGAAAAGTGGATGAAACAGGAGACGAAGAAGATAACAGAGAAGAAGAAACAACGCACCTACAACACTGAAACGTAAAATGAAAGAACAGGACGACGGAGAAGAAAATGATATCCTACAACAGGTGCGCGAGTCAACAGCAGGAGAGCAGCGAAAACGCGGCAGCAACACGCTGAAATGGCGAAAACAGAGGCCAGAAACAGGGGTGATCGAAACCGAGGACGCGCGCCGAGATAGATTGATTGATGATGATGGCAGGCGAAAGAAAAAGGGGAAAGAGTGAAGGACAGCAAGAGGTGAAGGGGAAACGTAAGGGAGAGCAGGGGAAACGTAAGAGAGAGCAGTGGAAAGCAAAAGTTGAAGCGGTGAAGTCAACAAAATAAAAACAAAGAGGGTTGAATATAAATAGAATACATTGAATCAAGAGGAAAAGGAAAACAAAGGATTAATTAAATGAATTGGCTCGGAAACATGAATTAAACGAATTCCGTAACGATAAGTTGACTGACCCACGAATCGGGTTAAAACGAGTTAATAAAATTAATAAATAATCGGACCGTCATATAAAATGAGTAAATAGATTATTCGAGACGAAAAAGAAGCTTATAGAACAAAATAATTACACGATCAAATAGTATTTCCCGATAAATGATAAATTTTTTATAAAGTGAACTAAATTGATTTTTCGAGGAAATGTATTAAATATTTTGACGAAACTTAAAATAAATGAGTTTCGAGCCGAAAAATAGAAAACTCGAGCATAATATAAATGAATAAAAAGAATTTAGAATTTAAATCGTCGAAATAAACTTTCGATAAAAATTAAATTAAACGTATAGAATGAATCGAAACAGAAATAAAAATATGTTTTAAATATCAGAAGAGTTTCCGAGACAAATAGAATTTTAGGATTTGAAACGATTAAACGATAAATTCGCTTTAATATAGTTTTAAGAATTTACAAGTTAAATCGAAAAATAAGAATACGAACATAATTTTATTTTAATTTAATTTATAAAATCAGGGGTGTTACAATCTTCCCCACTAAAAAGAAGTTTCGTCCTCGAAACTAACAAAAACATAATAATAGAATAGAAAACATGGTAATATCATTTGTACAAAAGAAGATTGCTTAACTCGCATAAAAATCTCGGTTTAAAAATTTTCATAGCTTCAAACGTGATATGAAATCGAAATCGAAGACCAAATTTTACTTCAAGAAGAGTTGGGCTTAATTCCTAATGATTAAAGTCATTAAAAATAATAAAGTCGCAAGTTAAAAATTATTTTATAAAAATAATGACGATAAACAATATTTGTAAACGAACTCGAGGGGGAAGAGTACCCAAATATTTTCAAAACAACAGTAAAACGTTTCGATTAAGAAATTCGTCAATATTTTGTTTTTAAACCAAACAAAAATTTGAGAAATCAAATTTGTAGTTTGTAAGTAAAAATCGAACCAGTCATCAAACACTTCTAATAACAGATTTAAAGCTTATCGACAATAAAACAAAAATTTAGACATATGAAGTTTTTTGAAAATATTAAATCATTTTACCTAATAATCTTATAAAAATCCAAAATATTTGCAATTATGAAAGTTTTCATAAAATCTCGATCACACGAAAATGAAAATGAAAATAAAAAAAATTTAAATAATTTCGAAATACTTTAAAATAGATTATTAAGACCCTTTTGAAACATGACCAAAATTAGACAAAAACGAAATACAAAGTTTTGAAATTTAGAACTTAAAATGTTAAAATTTCATGAAAATCAAAATTTGTAAATTAGTCAAACTTTTCATAACAAAGGTTCGGGAAAAAGGTAAACGGATAAATTGAGTTAGAATCAACGACAAATCGGAACAGAAATTTTCAAACCCGATAAGGAAATCAAAGGGATTGGCCGAAGAAGGAGTAGCAGAATTTAAGAAAAGCTAAGGGAAGGACGAAACTGAGAGTCAAAAAGAGCTCTCAAGGGTTATATAATAAATTAACCATCTCGAGATTCCCGGCACGACTCCCACAACACGGTTTCCTAATTTCCATCAACTAACGTTAAGTTCAATATTAGGCACTAGGTGGTACTACCGGTCACAATCCCAAAAATGTCTTACGTGACTATCCAATCATTCAAACGACACGATACTAATCCACAATTGTTTTACAATCTAATCTCATCAATTAAAATTCCACGGTCAACCGAACACACTCAAACACTTGATCGATAAGGCACCTAAATCCCAGCTCATAAGGTTTGAACTCGAGGCATACTTCAGATTCTCGAGCAAGGAACACTAAGCAAGATCCACCAATTTAACAATGTTTGGGTACAAAATCCTCAAAAATGATCACCAATATATTTATAATGCCACAAGTACAGGAGTTAGGAACGTTTACACACCCTCAAACATGCTCAAACCTATAGGCTATAGCGAACACTCACATCTTCAAACACGTCATTCGACTAAGGTTTCTAATAATTCAATCAAATTTCATATTGTATCAGCGAAACCACCAAAATATTTATTAACTCAACGAAGCCACAATCTCGTTGGTCTAAGGGTTCTGAACTATAAATCCATCAAGATATTCACATTAAGTATTCCTCAAAACAACGCGATAGATCCAACCCTTAATTGTGCAATATGTTTCTCTTCTTCAAGGTTAACAATAATTTATCCAAGTTAGACCACTCCACTCCAAATTCCATAGATTACAACCTTAATCAACGGTCAACGGTCTAATCCTTAAGGAACACGGGTAATCTATGTCAACCAAAATTTCTAACGGTATTAATGAAAACCTTACCACAACACTCAGGTAAACACTTTAAACAATACTCTATGATCCCAAATATTCACGATGCATCCATCAAATAAGCATTAGGTACAAATCCCCAAAATAATATTATTAGTTACACTTAGTTTGGTTCTAGGTTAGGTACTAGATATCCATCAAATATGACATACTCTTAATACTCCAAAACATATTCAACTCTAAGTACTTCAAAATAATCAAAATAACCTATAACCCAAGGTTCAGTGTCTAAAGTATCGTCCTAACTCCATCAATCAACAATTTGCTATTCAAATCAATCCTCAAGAAGTTCTTACTTACTTAGAGGATAGGGTCGACTCACAATCCTCAAACCAGGTAATAAGGGTTTACTAAACCTCAAACATCAATAACTTTTCACGGGGTTCACTGAGACAGAATCCGGTCTAACCAAGGAATCTCAAGAGAAAGATGGTAGAATAAGAGAATTAATCAAAGATTTATCTCAAGAATGAAGACGAGAATTAAAAGAGGAGAATTGGAAAAGGCAGAAGCAGGAAGAAAAGAATCAATGATTCTAGATGATAAAGACCTAAAATGAGAAGGGAAAGTTCGGACCTCCAAAGTTCACGAGGGAACTAAATGGGTTACTTCATCTTTTTCTAGAGGAACGAGCACGTACTGCAACATCAAGGAACAGGAATCTACTCATGATCATCTAACCTGTAGCTTAAACGAATTGAACCGGAGCTGAAAAGTCACCTTCGACATCTTTCTTGGAGCACCAAGTTGTCCACTCAAGCCAACAGTTGTTGAGAGTTCTAAGCAGGTCTTGTCCTGATCAGAAGCAGCATCATATCAGCATCTTGTTCATCCATCTTCTCCAGACAAAAGCAACAAATATTCAATGCTCATCATTGAGTTACAAGAACATATAAACCTAACAGTTAAGTCCTTATTTTGGTTTCTACCCATCTCTCACTAATATTTCTTTAATGTTCAAATCATTTACGAGTATTTTTCCTAAAATTAGGTGTAAGCGTCGGGAGCAACAATGCTCTGATACCAACTGTAATCCCCTATAAATTCTAACGCAATACAGTGGCGGAAACACTGTAGAGTTGGGATTAAAACACACTGACAAACTATATCTTATTAAAAGAAATGGTAAGTCAATACAAAGGCCTCTTTTTATAAAAGGGCTAAAAGTAAAAATCTTCAAACGGGTTTATACAAATCCATAAATTGCAAGAATGAAGAAAGAGTAGGATCCACGCTACTCCCTAGCTCACACCCAAAACCCAGCAGCAAATACCTGTCATGTTATAAACATAACAGCCACGTCAGTGGGGAGTAACTCGGACGTTCTCCCAGCCATATTATATCATATGGAAAAATAATAGTATTACTATATCAAAATAATTAAAATGGAAAACATTAAATGATATAATGAAAATAAGCTTTCGGAGAAAACTAAAATATTGGAATAATAAAATCAGAACAGGTTTTCAGAAGAAAACTTAAAATATTTGCCAACCTGCGAATCAAAACGTATCGATAATAATAAAAATATTCAAAATGACGTTATGGATAGGAGTAGTGTAGACGGCTAGACTTTCACTAGGAGAATACCAAAACTAGCTTCGAGAACTTAGTTCAAACAAATCAAACATCGGTCTCTAACTAGGCTACTCAACCATAATAGGACGGCGACTTAGAAATGCGTGGCCCTAGTTTAAGATGATATGCACACCCCTCCCGAGCACCATAAATACTCAGTTCAACCCGACGGCGGCGTCTTACACTGCGAGGCACGAGTTTAAGGTCAAAATGTTCACACACTCCCGAACACCATATATGCTCGGTTCAACAACCAGTGTGCCCCATAAAGACACACCAGCCTTATAGTTGATGGCAAAACCGTAAACCCTAAAATATATTACTCTAAACCTCACACTTGTCCATATTCCATAACTCCTAAACAAGCCATTATCGATAATCAAAAGATATAATCATTATAAATAATATGAGAAAAAGAAGAATAAACATTTTATATAAAATGGAAACTTTCTATAAATAGAAACTTACTATTTTTAGAAACTTACTTAAAATAGAAATATTGTTATAGAAAATACGTAAGTGATTAAAATAAGTGAAATGTATAAAATAGCATTTCTAAGAAAATTAACATTTTATTATTATCGTCGTTATCGTAGCTTTAATAATATTTCTTCTTTTGTTACTCAATATATAAATAAAATATAATAAGTCATTTTATAGTATTTTATAAGTAATTTGGAAATCGAGTTAAAATTATAAATTTTAGAAAAGAGACGTTTTATGACAAACGACATCAAAATTGATTTGAGTCAACGAGTTTTATAAATAAAATGAGAGTTACAAAGATTTCAAATTATTTTTAATAAATAGCTTTTATTAATAAATAATACGGATTTTAATAAATATGGTCAATAGGAAATAATAAGTGAAAATAGTCTCGACTAAAAATATATTTAAAACTAAATCGACTATTTTCTCATTTATTAGTATAAATCGTAAACCGAAAATTAATTTATTAATCGAGTATACAAATCTTGATTGTAGTATAAAAATACGATTTTGAGTTAAAATTAGAAATTAACGAAATATGACGAAAATATGAAATTGATATTATTTAGTTACTAGTGTCACGATAACCAACAAAATATTATAACGATCATTAATAATAAGATTACTAACGATTTATAAAACGATATCGAAAGTTGTAAAAATATTGATAACGCATACGAATTAAAATTAATATAATTAGCGATAATATATAGCTAAAATTAGAAAACTGAAGTTAAAATATTTACTACATACTAATACTCAAACATACGATATAAAATCAAGCAACGTCCTAAAGTTACCTTGAGTCGAAAATCCAAAACGATCCAGTACATGTCCTCGTCTGGGCCCTCACGATATCCTACAGGAACGGATGAACATATGGTATAAGAACCATAGGACGAGTAGAACAAGAGGAGGAAAAAGGGTAATCAATTGCCCAGAAGAGTACGAGAACGACAGTTAAGTTGATAGTGAGACGGAGGAAGAAGAATGGAGGAACGGAATAAAGAATATAAACAAGGGACATAGAAACTGCAACAACTGAACACCTAAACCGGCACCGAACAACACAACAACAACAGTACACACGCAACAGAATGAGTAGAACAACGATTCACACACTCTCTTACAACGAACAGCGGACAAAATAGAGCAGAAGGAGTAGCACACACGGTCAATAATAGAAGTAATAGCAGCAGCGGTACCACAAAGAGAACCGAGGCACCAACAGCAAAAACAGAAGGACGGAAAAAGAGAAGAAGAGCAACAAAATGCAGTACAAACAGCAACTAGGACAAAGAAGGAGAAGGAACGAAGAATAAAGGGAAGACGCACATCGAACAACCATCGTCGGACAAAAAAACAGCAGCGTCACCAAACTGTAGGAACAAATAACGACAGATGCAGCAACAAGACAACGACAGCAGAAAGGAAAACGTAGTAACATCAGCGTACAACATCTATGAACAACAGCAGCAAAACCGATCAACAGAACAACGTGACAGTCAGCAGCAAAGAATAGCATCAAGAAGAAGAAGAAGAAGAAGAAGAAGAAGAAAAAGAACAGCAACAGCGGCAACAACACACAAACGCAGCAGCAGAAAAGTGGATGAAACAGGAGACGAAGAAGATAACAGAGAAGAAGAAACAACGCACCTACAACACTGAAACGTAAAATGAAAGAACAGGACGACGGAGAAGAAAATGATATCCTACAACAGGTG
This sequence comes from Agrostemma githago, assembly GCA_958450325.1. NCBI lineage: Eukaryota > Viridiplantae > Streptophyta > Magnoliopsida > Caryophyllales > Caryophyllaceae > Agrostemma > Agrostemma githago. The sequence goes on from OY288249.1 coordinate 51,672,117, forward strand.
CGCGAGTCAACAGCAGGAGAGCAGCGAAAACGCGGCAGCAACACGCTGAAATGGCGAAAACAGAGGCCAGAAACAGGGGTGATCGAAACCGAGGACGCGCGCCGAGATAGATTGATTGATGATGATGGCAGGCGAAAGAAAAAGGGAAAAGAGTGAAGGTCAGCAAGAGGTGAAGGGGAAACGTAAGAGAGAGCAGGGGAAACGTAAGAGAGAGCAGTGGAAAGCAAAAGTTGAAGCGGTGAAGTCAACAAAATAAAAACAAAGAGGGTTGAATATAAATAGAATACATTGAATCAAGAGGAAAAGGAAAACAAACGATTAATTAAATGAATTGGCTCGGAAACATGAATTAAACGAATTTCGTAACGATAAGTTGACTGACCCACGAATCGGGTTAAAACGAGTTAATAAAATTAATAAATAATCGGACCGTCAAATAAAATGAGTAAATAGATTATTCGAGACGAAAAAGAAGCTTATAGAACAAAATAATTACACGATCAAATAGTATTTCCCGATAAATGATAAATTTTTGATAAAGTGAACTAAATTGATTTTTCGAGGAAATGTATTAAATATTTTGACGAAACTTTAAATAAATGAGTTTCGAGCCGAATAATAGAAAACTCGAGCATAATATAAATGAATAAAAAGAATTTAGAATTTAAATCGTCGTAATAAACTTTTTATAAAAATTAAATTAAACGTATAGAATGAATCGAAACAGAAATAAAAATATGTTTTAAATATCAGAAGAGTTTCCGAGACAAATAGAATTTTAGGATTTGAAACGATTAAACGATAAATTCGCTTTAATATAGTTTTAAGAATTTACGAGTTAAATCGAAAAATAAGAATACGAACATAATTTTATTTTAATTTAATTTATAAAATCAGGGGTGTTACATTTACTATCAAAGATACCGTCGAGGATCGAATCTTAGCTCTTCAGGTATGCCATGATAGTCTTTTCTCGTCTCTTAATATTATAATTTTCCAATGCCATTTTTATCTGGTTGAAGGTTTTATTTCTTGCATGACGGAGTATTATTTTAGAAACAATTTGGTTTTTTGGTAAGTAAGATATAATACTATCAATTTGGATGTGAGTGTTTGGCTATAGTTTCCCTCCAAATCTTGCCTATGTTGGAAAGATTTTGATTTGGCTTGGAGGGGGAATGGAGGAGACTGTGAGAACATCGGTTGAGAGTTGAGACCTTATTATCTTATTGCCAAACAGTTTTAACATGTCTAATACTCTTCTGAATGCGAACATTTGAAAGTTTAGTCCAAAACTTAGATGGTTATGGGTCTCAGACTTGTCCTGGTAGAGTTGTAGTCAAGAAGATAGGTACAGAGTAATAAATTTGTTGTTAGAAGTTCTCTTGCCAAACTGTTTCTTGATTCATTTAATTGTTGTGGATTGTATCCCAGTTTCCAAAGATGCCATGATAGCACCTTTTCTCTTCCTAATTTTTCATGATTCACCCGACATTTTTCTATGCGCTACATTTGTTGGAGGAATGAGTGCTTGTTGTGCCTACAATTTTATCTTGAATGTAATTCTCACTCATGCATGTGTGCAGGAAGAGAAGAGGAAAATGGTGGCATCTGCATTTGGGGAGGACCATTTGTGTGCTGATTTGAAGTTGGAACTAACAGTGTCAATGGAGACTTATCAAGTGCATGGAGTGCATTAGTATAAATATTGTGCACGTGTAATTTCTAGTTGGTGTATTTATTTTAATATCATGAAGAGTTGAATAATGTAATTCATATTTTGAAATGTATGAAATCATTAATTCTGTATAGATTTTTTTTTTATTTAAAAATACACCTATCTGAGGCGTTTTCTGAAAACAAACGCCTCAAATATGTGTTTTTTTTTAATTTCTGAAATTAACTATTTGAGGCATTTTTGGACGAAAACGCCGCAAATGGGTCCATTAATAGAGGCTTCTAAAGAACGTCTCACTATATTCAGTGTGCGGCCCCCCCGTATGAGGCATCATAAAAAACGCCTCAAATGGATGGCTTTATGGAGCCTCAAATCCATGTTTTTCTACTAGTGTGGTTGTCCAATTGAAGGGTTGGGACCTTTCAGCATATTAGATAATGAATGAGAAAGAAGTTGAAAGATTGTAAGTAATAATAACCGACTTTGATTGCTTTACCTAGGATTCAACATCATCAATGAGGAAGAAGTTGATGAGTTCCTCACCTTGGATTCTACCTAATGAATGAGAAAGAAGTTGAAAGGTCCTGACTAATAATAACCGACTTTATGTATTCAACTCATGTCTTTTCAATTCCTACCCAATTGCATCACGCCAAGTGTCCTACCTTAGAATTGAGCATTTGTTGAATAGAGCATGGAGAGTGCTTTACATTCTATTTAATATATACCTAATGAATGAGAAAGAAGTTGAAAGATCCTAACTAATAATAACTAACTTTATGTATTCAACTCCCGTCTTTTCAATTCCTACCCAATCGCATCGTGCCAAGTGTCCTACCTTAGAATTGAGCATTTGTTGAATAGAGCACGGAGAGTGCTTTGCTTTCTGTTTAATATATTATAAGATAAGCGAGGAATGACTTTTATAGTGATCAAATAAATGGTGTGTGTTGTTTATATAATGGTAAACTGCAACTAAAAACTGTAAAAGTTAAAATGAACAATCAACCGACAATAGCAGCGCACAAATTCTAATCTTAATCATAGACGTATAAAGGTCTCTTGTATTACGAATCAACAAATGGACACGTGATTACCAAGCCCTAATTGAGTCCTTTGTATATTTACGCATATTTGATTATTAGCTATTATTAGTCCTAATCAACCAATCATGGTCCTCAGAAATGGACACGTCTAATCTTAAACATAGACGTATAAATGTCTCTTGTATTACGAATCAACAAATGGACACGTGATTACCAAGCCCTAATTGAGTCCTTTGTATATTTACGCATATTTGATTATTAGCTATTGTTAGTCCTAATCAACCAATCATGGTCCTCAGAAATGGACACCTGAAGTGTTGTAATTCTACAAATGCTAGATGCATGCAAGCCCTAAGCAGATCAAAACCGTAAATCCCACCCACATTAATATACAAAGCAGCAGTCACCAATTGAAGTCGACCCTTAATTTTTTTTTGATATCTTAAAAAGCATCTCCTCAATCTAATCACTCAATCATGCTCTGCACAAATGGACACGTAAAAGCATGAAATTCTACGAATGCTAGATGCATGGAAGCCGTAAGCATGTCCAGTCCGTAAATCACACCCACGGCTATATATTACATTAAATCCCACCCACATCAATATAGTATATAAAGCAACAATGACCAACTGAAATCGACCCTAATTTTTTCTGGGTCTTTGGTAGTGAAGTGTGAGTGAGGTATGTCAGTGAGCGTCAGTGAACGGGGTGCATGGTCTTTGCCCTAGACAAAACTATCACAACTATATTCAGGTGCCTATATCTTGAGAGGAGCGTAGTCATCGAATGCGTACCGTCATTATGAGAGTCATTGGCGGGAGAGACAGGCTGCTCAAGTATCCGAAGCGCGACATTGTGGCTGCATTCTGCATCGTCACCCCTTTTCTGCCGCTGGGCAGGATGGGGCTGGGCTTCTGGGGCAGCAATGTTGTTTCTTCTTTGTGAAACAATCAAGCCCCTCCTAAGGCGGCAGAGGCTGGCTTTATAGCTTCGTAGGCTTACTACACCCGAGTATCGTTGATGTGGGAGGCGTATCAAATAGAACGTAGGTGGGTGGAGGTTGTTTTCGATTATTGTCTCGATGACTACACATCTTCGGATCAGGCGATTTAATTTCTCAATAGTAATAGGGTGGGAATTGATCGTGCTATCTCACTCAGTCAAATACCACAATGTAGTCATGAAAAATATTTATAAGGTGGTCGGAATTTATTTCTTAACCTAGGATTCTAAGTAATCAATGAGAAAGTAGTGTAAGGGTCTCCTCACTTTGGATTCTAAATAATAGATGAAGAAGAAGTAGAAAGGTTGTAACCAATAATAACCAACTTCCTCATTTATCATGCATTCAACCTCCTTTCTTCACTTTGGATTCTAAGTAGTAATTGAGGAAGAAGTTGAAGGTTCAACCCCCTTTCTTTACTTTGGATTCTAAGTAGTAATTGAGGAAGAAGTTGAAGGGTTGATAACTCATGCATTTAATAGGTAACCTAAGATTCTAAGTAATCAATGAGAAAGTAGTGTAAGGGTCTCCTCACTTTGGATTCTAAGTAGTAAATGAGGAAGAAGTTGAAGGGTTGTCCATTGATCATGCATTAAACTCTACCCCTTTCAATTTCTAGCCAATAAAATCGTGTCAAGTGGGTGCCTTAAGAAGTGAGGATTGGTAGAATGGAGCATGAGGGTTGCTTTGCTTCCCTTTTAATAGAATATATAAATTTTTAAAGGGCATTTGGTAGTTTAAAAGGTTGTTTTGAACTGCTTTGATGAACATTTCGCTTATACTCGCTTGTTCTTTTATTTATGTAGATATAATGACTAAAACAACAACTCGTTTTTTTACTTTGTACTTAGTTCTTGAGAAGGACAAACTGAATGCTAATCTTTCCTGAATCGGAAACGAAACTGAGAATGGTTCTTAGGTGTGAAGGAAAGGGTATGTTTTGAACAATTCTCTTTCTGTCGAACTCCCTAAAATAGCATCAGATGCTAAAAACCGGAGAGTGTATTATAGTGATAGCTCGAATGACCATTGATAATGTATCAATTAATATGTTGTATAACTGGTTTCAAAATTTGTTTGAACTTTTATACGCTGAGGGAAAACAAAATTGGTAAGAGTTTGTGTTAATTCAGATTGAGAGTTACATCCCAAATGAGTCAAAAAAGGGAACATGGAGATGTTCCTATGGCTCATAAGGGAAAATCGTTCAAACAAATGGGGTAAGATCGATTCCTAAGAATAACTATGACAAACTAGTTGTCAAGTCGGGATTCTTTTGAAAATGGAAAGGTCGGTTCAAAATCAAATGTTGCGAATGGACTTCAATGTTTCTCTCGTCTAAAATTTAGACGTGGATGAGGATTTCATCAAATACCACGAGGACAAGAAACATGGTGTTTCTACGTTCGGTCTATTTGTTATAGAAGTGAATTTAGCAAATTCTATTTCCCAGGTATTCGATACCGCAAGTGGTAGTCATATTATTAGTAATGTGTAGAGAGCAAAAAGAGTAGAAAGCTAAATTATCAAATAGTTTGTATGTTTCCGAAACACGCATCTATAACATCAACAACGAGATACATAAGGTTAATGATTCAAACATCCCTTGCAGGGCAATTGATGTTCTAGCCCTTACACATACGGATGTGTGTGGGATGGGGAACAAATTAGCAAGAGATGGTTGTGGTTTACTTCATATATCGGAATTATTTGAACAGTTTGAACATTTCCAAAATGAAGTGCAAAACCAAATTGAGAAGAAAATAAAAACACTATGGTCCGATCGTGGTTGGTGAATATTTATTCTCAAGAGTTTGATGATCATTTACAAGAATTGTGGAATCGGTTCACATTTTGGACCACCACTAGAAAAATGGAGTTTTCCGAATGTAGGAATTGAACCTTATTAGATATGGTTTGATTTAGGATAAGTCTTGCTGACCTTCCAATTTTCATATCCGGATTTGCATTTAGAATGCAGCATTCACACTTAAGCTGATTCTAACCGCAGTAGATGAGACACCATATACGTGATATGGATGGAAACGTTCCTAAGTCATCTTTTATGGTCTATTCCGAATAGACTATGAGATGTAACTTCTACACCCAAAGCGTAAACAAAGTAGTTGTTGCTTGTGGTGATGTCTTTTTGGGAAAGGTGGTTGTTCCAAAAAGTCAAGTGAGAGTAGTATACATCTTGAAGGAATTCGTGATGACGAGCAACAACTGAGTGAGATGACACAACATAAGGATGTTGTTAAAGGTGGTGGTGTAGGTTCGACCCACGATCCATCCGCTAATCTAAAGGTTGTCATTCCACATTGTAGAACTAGTACATTTTTTATTCCAACAAAAAGGTTTGTTGAAACTTTTTTGACGTAATGTTCCAAAATAATGATTTTGGAAAATAAGAAGCTACTACCTACAAAGATGCTTTGGTGAGTCGGGACTCCATAAGGTGAATAAGAGTAGTCGTGCTAAAATGGATGTTGAATCGCTTTCTTGAAGGAGTTCTTGAAAAAGGATGTGAAGTTAAGTGGGAGTATTATTACTTTCCTAGTATTGTATGTGGATGACATACTAATCGTAGGAAACGATATATCCTTGTTTGTGTCAGTCAAGGGATGGTCATATTATTGTTTCGCTATGAAGAATCTAGGAGAGACAGATTACATATTTGACATCAAGATCTATGGAGATAGATCGAGGATGATTATTGGACTTAGTCAAGAGACTTATGATGATAAGGTTCTTGTTATGTTCGTGATGACACAAATATCAAACAAACTCGAGTGTTTGACACCTAGTTGTCGTGAAGAACATCCTTAAGTACTTGAGAAGAATTAAGGATGACCTCTTGGTATGCGGTGGAGAATTTGAGTTGGTTGTTACAAGTTACACTGTTGCGAGTTTCTGTAGTGACTAAAGATGACTTCCGCAATAGTCTGGTTTCATTCTTTGTCTCAATGGACTCGTAGATTTTACATAAGAAATCGAGTATACAACAACAACAAATGAAGCAAAGGTAGTTTGCAATGTTCGGAACAATGCAAATGCCGAAAATCTATTTGACTAAACCGTTCCCACAACCTAGGTATGAGAGTCATACTAGGTCTATGAGATTTAAGTTAATGGAGATTAGCATTGAAATTGTATTTGGAGAAATATAGTTAATAAAACATGGTTGATATTTGGAATGTTCATCTATATCATTGATACTTATTTAATCATTGGTTTAGTGTTAAATAAAATTTCCAGAAAGTATGCGAGTTCTCTATAGGATTATCAAAAGTGTTTTGATAAGTGGAAAACTATCGGTGAATAGAGATCACAACTTATATGTGTCCCTAGTCAGTATCACTAAATTGGACATAAGTGATGCATTGAATGACTAGCACGAGATTGTTGGATAGCGCAGTTCCATGGGCTATGGGACATGGATATGTTAGTTCAATCGAGTGGATATATTGGATATAATGGGACTTAACCAAAGTGGATTCTAAAGTAGAATCAAAATCTGTGTTTAGTGGATTCCGTTAACATGAGTATATCATTGCAACCATGATACAATAAGTTGTGCATTGACACTGTTAAACGTCGTGCCGTAAAAGGAGGTTATAAAGGCAGTCGTCATGCATACTACGAATTGAGTGAGAGTTTTGGATGATACAAGACTGGATAAGTCCTCTTATATGATAGGATTGGTGTATTGGCCCCTTGATGAGGGAGAACTGAAAAATGCATGGCCATGCGAGCATTGGATTAAGGAGTTAATTCATTCAAGGACAATTCGAACTCGGAGATCGAGGAAATGAATTTGATAAATGACACATTGATCATGAGATGTTTAGATATGATCGAATTCGACATTAAGCGACTTAAGGAATTTGATGTTGCCTTATTGTCTACGGACAAATGGGAGATTGAAGGAATATGTCCTAAGACATTTCCAGCAATTACTAAATATAATGTAGGATATTATTATGGAGATAATCGTTATGTATTATAGTAATTCATAATTGCTTGCTAGAGAATAATTATGATAATTAGTCCAATTCGATTGGGCTGATGACTATGAATATATAATCCTATAAGGTCACACAATTAGACTTAGTCAGGAAACTAAACAGGCCCAATATAGACTTGTGAGGTGACAACTTATGAAGCCCAATTAGTCTCTTAATTTAACCTAATCTCTACTACTATGTAAGGATATAGTTATGAGACATTAGGGGATTAATAATCAACCAAGGAGAAACCTTAATCTAAGCTAGTTCAGTTCTTTGCCTCAAGCACCCTCAAAAGTAATAGAGAGAATCGTTCTATCTCTTCCGTCCTAGCAGGCGTTGGATTCTGACTGGGTTGGTAGACTGAGTAGAGGAGCAACACGTGGGGCTCTAGTTCTCTCCGTCTGATATATCGACGAATTTACGCTACGAGGGTATGTATTTATCGACCTAATTTTGTCCTGATTTATATCTATATTGTGCTTGTATTCTTAGATTGGTGCTAGGAAATTGTTTTCTGAAATTCCGCTTTCGCACCGGTATAATCCCACAATTAAAATAAACAGCAAAAGCGATTCAAGTTGTTTAACCTACTATTTACAAGTCTACGTCAATTATCTCTCTTATTATTGATTCTTTAATTATCTATTCCGACTACAAATAAACCTCTACAACCTACTCTTGGTGTGCAACTCGAGTACAATGTACCCCAAAATGCCAAACTAACTCTAGGTGTGCAAACTCAAGTGCTAAGCTCTTAGCACCTCAATGCTCACTACAAGAAAAGGTGCCCTAGGCGTCCATCCAGTGGCTTCCGTTAGTGCATGCTATACGGGGACGGGCGTCCGTAAACAGACGTCAGGAAGTGGAAGCCACGACCGGTCGCCCATTTTTAAAACGGGCGTCCACTATTGGACGCCAAGAAAATGGGTGTCTGACTGCGGACGCCATATTTGGCGTCCGACTGTGGACACCATTTACCCCTGGATGGCGTCCACAGTCAGACGTCATATGCTGTATGTTGGCGTCCGACTGTGGACGCCATCCAGGGGTAACTGGCGTCCACTATCAGACGCCATATCCCCTGAATAGCTGCCAATTTTCTTTGATTTTAGCTTCCTGTGGCGTCTGGCATGGCGTCCGTTATTGGACGCCATGTTGTTGCATGGCCGTAAACATGTGTTCAATGTCTAGCCAAAACCTGCAAAATAAACCACATCCACAACTCTCAACCAACCACAACTGTCGACCATCCACAATACCTCAACTTCATTCACTCTCAATCAACCAAAACACTTCATCTCTCGCCACATTTATGCTCAAAAAACATTCATATAAAAAAGTTTTAACATACGGTTTAAAGGTACATAAATCTAAACTAGTTCGAAGATATATAATGCATAAATCCAGTTACAACAACAACAACAACAAAAAACAATCAGCTAACTGTGAAGCTAGCTGAAGCACCAGAGTTACCACCATCCCCGTTAAAGGGGTCTCTGTCGTCTGGAGGGGATGGGGGACGACCTTGGTTGCATCGCTCAAACATGGCCTGAAACATGGCCATATGTTCCTGCATTTTCTTTATCTGCTCTTGTTGTTCCTTCATTTGCTATTGCTGCTGTGTCAGTTGTTCCTTCATTTGCTCCTTTTCCGGGTAGGGCTGCTGAGATCCGGCCGGCGTGTACTCTATCTATGTAGAGGTGCCGAGACGCGGTGGGGGCGGTGTGAAGTACATACCGTGTGCATTTCCTACACCGTACGCACTTCTTTTCTTGTACCCCGAGACGACCTTGAAAAAAGTCTGATTTAGGTTGACTTCAGTAGCATCAGGAGTAGTCTCGAGGTTCGCTTGCTCTTTTTGGTAGGCATCCTGCGTACACAACAACGATTTCAATTCAAGTTATTATTAGATAAATTCATTAAAGATAGTTATCTACCACCTAAAGTATAGACAAAGTTAATTTATTTGAAATAGTTAGACTCACTCAGATTGCCTGATCTTTCCTCGTCATAAAACTAGTCCCTTTGTCATCGGTCTTCCCGTGCATGTCCAGGAATAGCTCGAGCACTGGCGTCCTCCCAAGTTCAGCTTGTAGCTATTAAATGAGTACGAATGTTAGGCGAATATATATTATGCGAACATATAGTTTATGATTATTTAAGTAACAGTACGATATTAATAGAAATCACACCCTCTTGCCACGAAGGAACGAAGACTGAGAACCCCGATGATGTGTCGGGTTTGCCTTCCCCTTCTTCTCACAGTTCTTCATTTTGTTTCGCTGTGCCCTCTCCGACCTGACCTTGAATTCGGCGCTGTCGTGGTACGCAACCCACCTCTCCAATGCTTCTTCTGAAATATAAACGTACTAATATATTAGTTAATACAGTAACAGATTGAAGTTAGATTGTTTGTTAAAACTGCGTACTATTAAAAACTACACCTTTAAGGTCTTTGAGCGCAGTCCCCCGAGTGTGGCGCTCATTCATTACGCAAGCGAAACGTCGTGTGCAGGTCTCGTTATATCGTTCCCACTCCCTTCCTTCTAACTCTTTAGCCCACGTGAACTTCAACTACACAATCAAGGCGGATTATTAATTAGTAGCGAAAATATTTGCAAAGTCAACATTGTAAAATAAAAACTCGGTAACAAAAACAATCCACGTACCCGGAAGTTGTTGAACCACCACTGTCGTACGTCCAACGCACCTGAGACCAGCAAGCATACCCCTGCCCTTTGTCGACCATGTAGCTGGTAGTACAGCCTCCAGTGACCTCCCCATGCAGAAACCTGCACCGAGTCGAGAAGCACATATATGTATGAAATCTTACAAGATATAGTCGAAGAATTCATATGTTACAAAAGAATCGACATGTTAGATTATATTACCAGACGCGACCAGGGTCGATAATCACCCGACCGTGCTCGTCCTTCTTCGGCTCCTGGTCCTGCCCCTGCTGCTACTGATCCTCCTCTGGTTCCGTTTCGGGGACCCGTTCCTCATCCTCCTGCTGCGTGGTGGATGTCTGAGCAGACCTACTTCCCCCACCACGTCTCTTGGTCGATCTACCGCCTGCCATCTTAACCTTGTAACAAATTAAACAATGTCAACAACAATTAGCAATTACTATCTAACTTGACTTAAATAATGTACCAAATAATTAACACAATGATCAATATAACCTACTACAACAACTCTAGTAGTCATCTTCGCTGTCGTTATTGTCGTCAGCCTCATCCTCCTAAGTCTGATCCTCCTCCTCCGTCTCCTGGCCCTCCACTTGATCGTCCTCCAAATTCTCTTCATCGTGTCCGTCATCCTCCTCAAGGATCTCCCGAACATCCGTAACCATGTAATCTCGTAATCCATCGATATCGTCATCATCCTCTAAATCTTCTTCTGCCCCTTCATTCTGATCTTCACTGGAGAATATGGTCTCTTCACTTGGAGATAAGCGTGTACCACTTGAAGCCGCATCTTCCTAGAACAGAGAACTGTCTATTTGCCCCCGTGGTTTAGTCGTAAAGACTGCCCACCATTGACTTTGATTTCTGTCATTTTTCGTGTAAGGATAAGGGGCAAAGTAGACTTGCTTCGCCTGATGCGCGAGTATGAACGGATCGTCGTAGGATATTTCCTGGTGTAATTAACTTCCACAATCTTGTAACGTTCATGCACTCGGGTCCCGTTCACGGAGCTATCTTTCCACTCACATTTGAATATCACAGCTCTATACCCCCGTTCTTTGCCAGCATAACACAACTCGAAAATATCCTCCAAAATACCATAGTACTCATCACCATCAAGATATGACACACTAACACCAAAAACTCGACAAATGATTCAACACCCCTCAAAAACTCGATGGTGGGACGTCTCTTCTTATCAAGTCTTCCCTCATACATCCATTTCCGTTCAATTATCTTCATTTTCTATGTTAAAAAAATATATATAACAAATTAAAGTTTAATTTCCCTAACTTAATTTAGGACTTACTAAACAAAACTTTAATCACCATTTAACTTAAACTTAATTTCTCTAACTTAATTTCCATAACTGAGTTTCCTCAATTTAATCACAAATACGTCAAAGTAAACCCAAATGTACCTTACGAAAATTAAACCCAAATCAAATGTCTTATGAATGTAGAATTGACCTTACGAAAATTAATCACCAAATTTAATCACAAATGTAATCACAATTTAATCCCAATTTACGAAAACTCTAATTCATCAATCTAATCCCAATTAAACAGAACAAAACACAAAAATCCATGGCTTAGTTCTGTCGGACGCCAAGTTTGGCGTCTGACGGTGGACGCCTGTAGGTATTTTCAGACGCCATTTAGGCGTTCATATGCCCAGGACGCCCACCAGGTGGACGCCCGCAACTAGTTTTCTTGTAGAGCGCTCTATCAAAATATAGGAAATATTACAATCAAAGTTGTCTCTTTACAACGTTTTCTCAAAAGACTTGGACGAAATTGAATTTCCTAGATGTAATAGAATTGATCAATACAGTTCAACAGTGTTTTTAGTTGGACACCATTCTAGAAAATTTTTGCAAAATAAATTCGAAAACTTAAAGATTAAAAACCAAATTTGCAAAGAGTAGCAGTGGTCTATTGAGAAACGGTCTCTCACTAAATTTATTGAGAGACCAATTACAAATGGAGGTAACAGTGATACCAAACCTAATAAAAACAGGTACGCTTAACATAAAAGAGTATATAGATATAAAAGGAGTATGCTTGTTGTAAAAACAAGTACAAAACAAAATTGTCATTTAAAGGTACATCTAATAATAAAATATATACGAATAAGATATAAAGTAGTACAGAAAAGTGGTATCTCAAGAAGTTATTGAGAGACCGTCTCTTCCTAAATTTTGTGTTTTGCAAAAAAGTTGTGACATGTCAGAAATGATTTTCTTTGTCTCAAAAGAGTGTTTATATAAAGATGAGAAGCGAAATGTTTAAACCTTAACAAATTTGCAACAAATTATTCTCAAAATACATTTCCTAATATCTTGCCAAGAATATTTGTTAACAAGTAAAGGAGTGAAACAAATCTCTTATTGTCCATGTATCATGAAAATTCCAGAATATACTAATCGTTTACTAAAATAAAGGAGTAGGATATGGAAGAGATCAATTCAAAATATCACTAATGATGGGATCGGTAATTCGCTAACCACTATCCACCGATCCCAGACCCGGATCAACCCCACTTGGGGGGAAGTCTTAGAGCCCTCAAGGCCGATGCTGAGGCCTCAGGCCGGACCATTCTGGTTAACTCTCAGGAGCGCGTCAATGGAGAACTCCAAGACCCTCGGTTCGGCCTTAAGGACAAACCTATCGTCGGACCAGCCGACCCCTAGCCAATCCTAACCAAGGGCGTCCTAAGACCCTCGGTCATCTCGACCCCAAGGGTATGCCCGGAGGTAGGCCCTTAGACCCTCGCCTAAGGTAAGAAGCGTGCCCTAGTCACGTGTTCTCTCTCTCTCTCTTGGGAAACCTATAAGTACCCCTTAATATCCATTCATTAAAGGGTAATGAATTTTCTCTCACTAAGTTCTTTCTCCAGAAAATGCCACCTTATTCCTAACGAATAAGGTCCCTTAAGTGCATCAAAGGGCTGACTTAGGCATTGGAGAAGGTCCCCTCTAACACCCCCGAGGCCCTGTTTGCTTCCTGTGTAGGCAAGGTAGATCCGCTCCTCCAAGAAAGTCCTCAAACTAGAGAAGGAACGAAGTGATCGTTTGGACAAGGCCAAGGTCCAAGTTAAATCCATCCAAGATCTAGACCGATTTAGATCCGACTGCTTCCTACCAGAACAATTTGGCGCCATCCGTGGGGAGAATGATTGTACTCACGAATTACCCACAAAAATCAACCACTCCCAAAAATACAATTTTTTCCAGATCTTCTTGCAACTGGGAGATAGATCCACAAAAATGAATACTCCATCTACCAAGCCATCGCACGCTATTTACGAGAACAACGAACAACATGGGCTCCCCCCGTTGTGGCACCTTCTGTGGGGATTAGCTTGATATAATCTCCTAGAAGAACAAAAAGACATAAAAGATGCCAGACATCGAAGAAATCGTCACGACACCAGATTCGACGAGGCAAGCCATCATCCCCTGTTACGAAATGCCAATAAAATCACCGCGATCCGTTGCGCCATCCGCTGCCCCCGGGGTGGCGGGCAGGCCACGACTGACGGCACCCCCCGGTAAGGAAGCGGGGGCCTCAAAAGTGCCAGAGGAGGTAGAGCGAGGGCTCAACCTCGAGCTTACGCTTCCTCAGGCCGCGCAGGCTGCCAGCTTCTTTACAGCGACGCTAAACAAAGATGTCACTCCGGAAGATCTGGTCGGCGGTATCGCGACGATCCCAAGGCGCCTCGAGTTCCCAAGCTCGACGACCCCGGGGGGGACGAAGCGAACTGCCGCAAGAAGAATCTAGAGAAAGGCGAAGAAGGCCTCCCTGGGGTATGTTCAAGCCAAGAAGCGGGTACAGATCAACCTGTCGGAGCCGGACCCCCCAAGGAGGCCTGCTCGGTGAATATCGTGGAATCTACCGCATCTGTCTAAAGGGGATCTCTGTCGCAGGGCATGAAGGATCGTCTAAAGCCCAGAGAGCATGTCTTAACACGTTTGGGACTAAAGTGAGCCGGAGTATAAGACAGAATAACCTCCGTAGAGAAGCGACCAAAAATGTAGGGTCTGTCGAAAAGCATACAGGCCAGGCTCACTCACTGCCGGCAAACCGAGCAGAGGCATCTGCAGCCAATAGGCACGAGGGAAGGTCTAGAAACGAGACTTGAGCCGACGCCCTAGGGCAAGTGCTTAAGACCCCGGCACCAATCTCCCGAGGTGGAACCCGAGGCTATAAGCAAGGAGAGCCAACCGCACCAATACTACCCACCAATCGGTAGAACCCCGAGCCGACGGGGGCATCAAGGAACATACGACTATCAATATGAGAGAGGTCGGTCGAAGGTCTTGGGCAGACCAACCAGGAATCAGCTACACCCGGATATCCAGGGTTGCTCCATCCCCAAAATCAAAATACCAACGGTCCGACTCGACAAGACTACAGATCCCGAGGATCACTTGGCGGCTTATGACAGCCACATGAGGATGTATGACAAAGAAGACGCAGCCTGGTGCAAAATCTTCCCGATGAGCCTCTTAGGCCTCGCCCAAGGATGGTTCGGAGACGTCCCCCGAGGATCTATCTACACTTTCCACGAGTCGACTAGCGTGTTCCTCGACAAGTACGCTGGAAATAAGAGGCGTCGACTTACCCGTTTCGACCTCATGACGCTGAGGCAAAGGGAAGGCGAGTCCATCAGGGAGTACTTAAAGAGGTTTGATCTAGAGTTCCAATAGGTCAAATAGATCGATGACTCCACGGCCGCATACACTCTAACAAACTCGCTCGTGCCGGACGAATTAAAAATTCAGCTCATCCGAGCCCAACCCGAATACCTGGCAAAGGCTCGCAAGATAGCCGAAGGGTTCATGGTTGAGGAAGAGTATCACAGCAGGTGTAACACCCCGGCCCAATCCTAGGACCAGAAATGTTAGTCGCGGTAGCTCGCCAGGCTCTGTACTGATCTCACAAACCAACACGAGTCTTTTCCAGTGCATTTTGTTCTCACTCATCCGCATCCTGGAAACCTTCCTAGGAGGTCACCCATCCTAAGATTGTTCCCACTCAAGCACGCTTAACTGTGGAGTTCTTATCATGGGCAAACCAAAAAAGAAAGTGCACTTTGTTGATATGAGTAGTACTTAAAATCCCTTTAAGGGAAGCTGATAAATAGGACATATTCAATCAATGTGGGGTGTTTCAATCACTCCCACTTGAAGAACGCAACGTCCTCGTTGCGCCTGGCAGCATAACCGCTGACCCAGAATCCACCCCCGCTAAGGGCCAAATGCACAGTCGCAATGTTGCTATGATACCATTTGTAACACCCCGGCTCAATCCTAAGACCAGAAATGTTAGTCGCGGTAGCTCGTTAGGCTCTGTACTGGTCTCACAGACCAACACGAGTCCTTTCCAGTGCATTTTGTCCTCACTCATCCGCATCCTGGAAACCTTCCCAGGAGGTCACCCATCCTAAGATTGCTCCCACTCAAGCACGCTTAACTATGGAGTTCTTATCATGGGCAAACCAGAAAAGAAAGTGCACTTTGTTGATATGAGTAGTACTTCAAATCCTTTTAAACAAAGCTCATAAATAGGACATCTTCAATCAATGTGAGGTGTTTCAGCAGGCACGACCCTACGCCAACGTCAAGTCGAGCCCAAGTCGCGTCGCAGTACACTCGCGGTAGGGGGGAGGCGACCAACAAGCCGAAAAAGGAGGACAGCAGCCAGAAAGACCAAGTACCTTACCAACCGAAGTTCGAGAGCTATACCTCTCCCAATAGGCCGAGGGCTAAGATCTTCAAGCTGGAAAGAATGCAGCTAAATGGAATCGCCCCCGAAAAACCTCGAAACTTCAAAGGCGACCCAAAGAAATTTTGCGCCTTCCATGACAGTATAATGCATACGACAGAGGAGTGTCGGCACCTCAAGGATGAAATAAAAGAGCTCATTAGAATTTCTTTGTTGTAACACCCGCTATTTTCCTAGCATTTTTATTCTTCCGTTATGACATCGTTATAACTCTTTACATTTTAGCTTATGTTTCATCAATTTTTTTCAAGCTTATCTTCAATTTTGAGTTTAATGACATTTACTTTTATTTTAAAAGATTTTAATTCTTTTACATCTATTTATTTGGTTTTCTTCGTAACTAATTAATTTTCCGCGAAAAATTCTATTTCTCTTTGAGTTGACGTTTTTAAGCTCGGATTTAAGTTGTTCCTTTTTCCCAAAAATGTTTAAATACGTTTATGTAATATTTTCAACTAGGAAATATTTTTAGTTACTAAAGAACAAGCCATTTATGATTTTATTACAAAGCTCCGCGAATAACTACTTTCTTACGCGAGGTTTACTCGAATTTCTTTGAAATGCCTTTAACTATTATACGATTCTTATTTTTATCAACTTATAAATCATTTAAGACCTTTTCCTCATATCTTGGACCGACAAAGCTTCTTGCCGCAATTTAACTACGTTTTACTAACACGTTTCATTTTATCACTTTAAACCGTAAACATAAGATTCTTTTCTTTTCATTTAGTAGAGGCTTTATTACTCAAACTATTCCTACTCCCTCTCTTTTACTCTTGGCCGGCCAACATAGGTCTAGGTTCACTTTGGATTCTTCATTTTGGAGGCTTTAATTTCATTCATGCTCTTTAAGTGTAGTAACCTCCATCTACTCCTTTACTCTACATTCATTTTTCCATTAACAAAAAATTACTACAACATCTTCTTCATCATTCCTTGCCCGTGTCACTCACCCATCTTCTCTTGGCTGATTTTTGTTTAATTCGAGTCCTAATCGTCTCATATTCATCGTCGAATCAATCATCTTTCCAATTCCTTCGTTAAGGTAATAATCGATGTCGTTTTCGATCATTATTTACCTTGATTTTTAGATTTTCTCATGGTATTTTTCTGCCATGATTTTTATATATTGTAGGATTCGTGAACGATCCTGAGACTGACGAGTATACTATCGATTCAGACTTGGATTAGAGGTAACGTCGATGTTACTCGGTATTTCGTGATTTTAATTGTGTAATTGCATGTATATTTTTATATTTAATTTTTGACAATATATGTATGTCATATAATCTGGAAAATTTTTAAAAAGTTGAAAATTTGCATGTTTCGGTATTTTTATCGCTTTTACGAGATTAACGATTACATTTTTGTATTAGTTTGTAAAATCGTAATATTCGGCCTAAACTTGTAATATATGATTATATTCTGTAAAAATGAAGTTTTTGATAATTTTTAATAATTTAGTATTTTTCTGATATTTTAGTTATCGGTTATTGAATTATTACTGTTTACGAACAAAAACGATTAAAAGCCGATTTTTAGTTCTAGTACTTATACATTTTATTTTAATCTGATTTTTGACGTGGTGAAACTTTCTGATGAAATAAAATTTTATAAATTTATTCATAATTTTTCGGAATTGTTAAGTGGACTAATTAATTAATCACTTTAAATCATCGTTTATCGATAAAACTTGTCGTTTAAATTCTCGATTTCTGGTCCTATGATTAAATCTGGAAAAAATATGATTCTGATGATTTCATAATAAAATATAACTTTATGATTTTAGTGCTTTAATAAAATGTTAGGAACGATAAGTTTTATTTATGTAATCGTTAATTGTGAAAACGGGTTTAAAAGACGGTTTTAACAGGATTTATTAAATCTGGAATTTTTAGAAATCTGGAAAAATAGTAGTTTATGGAAAATAATAATTTTTAAGTTTAATAATAATTTTTGGATATTAATACGTAAATCGTTTTGTAAGTACTATTTTTATTAATCGTTATTGTCGAGATTAGACGATTAACGAGAAAACCTTTTAAAAACCGAGTCTAAGTATTCTGGAAAATTTTCTTTTCTGAACAGAATGTCCATAAATATATTTTAGTTATTTTACGTAATTTTTGTACTATTTATTGAAGTTATTAATTAATAGTAGCGATTTTTGGACAAATTATGATTTATCGTTAAAATGTTTCGTCTTACCTAAAAGGAATATTTTTCCAGCAGTTTTGAAAAGTTTTAAATCTGAATTTTTAAGAGTTAAATCATTCCTTAACATACACCGAATATATTCATTGGTTTAATTAAATAAAAGACGTTAAAAGATTTAATTTGACTTTTGTCGTAAAATCCTATTTAAAATCGTATTGTCAAAACTAATAATAATTCGGGAATTTTATCTTTGTAACTTTTGAAAACACCCTGATTAATAGTATTAAAATGCTTAAGACATTTGTAATCATTTCATAACACTTGTACGATATTTTAATATTGTCATAAACTAGATTGTTCTCGTTTTAGAAATTAATATCGTGGTGCTGGGATATGGAGAAGGAGGACTCTTATACGGTGAAGTCGGCCTATCGACTTCTCACGGATTGTAGGGAGGGTGATTGGGGTTGTCCAACTTTGTCCAGGAGAGATGGTTATGGACGTGGATCTGGCAAGCTAGGGTGCTTCCCCGATCGTGTTAAGATATTCTTCTGGCAGCTTTGTTCTGATGCGCTTCCAACGAAAGGTAACATTGCTTCCTGTATCCCTAACTTTGATGGCACGTGTCCAATCTGTTGCTTCGAGGTGGAGACTTGTCTTCATCTCGTAAAAGGGTGTAGGTGGGGGTTTGGGTTGTGGGATGGGTTGAGGGTGGATGTCATGAAGGAAAATGGGCATGAGCGAGTTATGGAGTGAGTGTACGATGTGTGGAGGGAGATGGAGGATGAGGAGCGAGGTAAGGTTATGGTGGGATGTTGGGCAATGTGGGAGGCTCGCAATAAGTGAGTTTTTGAGGGGAAGTGGGTGTGCATGGAGGATGTGTTGACTCGGGCTTTTGACATCATGGCGGAGTGTAAGGGAGTGGAGGAGGGGATGAGAGGACAGGGTCATCAGAGAGGGCCGATGGGTAGAGGGAGTGTGTAGGCACCACCTTTGGATCGATTAAGATCAGTTGTGATGCAGGATTGCGGGGTGGCGGGATTAGCATGGGTATTTAGGATTGATGGTCGGATGGTGTGGGTAGTGAGTGTTAGGAGGCCCGGGACGACGGATGTTAATGCGGCAAAGGCGGAGGCGATTCTCGAAGGCATCAAAGAAGCTTGGAGACGAGGATACCGAAAGGTCATTGTTGAAAGCGATGGCAAGACGATCAGATTATTTGCGGGTTGCGAGGACGAGACTTAGCGACCAGATTCTCATTTTAGATGATATTCTTGAGTTTGCTTGTAACTTTGATTGTGTTAACTGATCTTTTGTACCGCGTATTTGTAACCATATAGCCCATGAGTTCGTGCGTACTATATCATTTTTTGTAGAAAGGCGCGTTTGGGAGCATTCTGGTCCGACGAACGTGGAAGCTGTTATTTCTAATGATTTTAATGCAATTATCTAAGCTCATTTGTTGGGTTTTTCAAAAAAAAAATTGAATGCTTTGACCTAGCGGTAAGTAAGGGGGCAACTTCATGTCGTCCGCTTATTTACTTAGTGTCGTCCATATTTTAGAAGTAAATTATCGATTTATCCTTTTTTTTTAATTTACTAACTTGATTTAACTAACTATTAATTAACCTATTTTACCATACTTATTACTAACCTAATTCAAATTACAACTCGGACAACGATAACATTCATTCTCGAATTAACAAAACGCTTATTTTTTGAATTTTCAATTATCCGACTATTGATCAGAACATGTCGAACGTGAAAATAAATTTTCTTTTGATTTGAATTTGTGTTATACTGAAAACGATTCGAACGACGATGACGTTATCGATATTAGTTTCCGATTTATATTCATATTGATGACAAAAGTTGGCAACTTTATATTCATGTAGCGGTAACATCAAATTTACATATTCATATTCAACATTTACATATTCATCTTCATCATTTAATTTGATAAAACATTGTCAACTTGACAACAAACCCAATAACATCAAACAATAAATCTACATGCACATTTAGCGTATAGAAGGAGGAGGGCGTATCATTTCTGCTGCCAATTTGTGGATTCAGACGTATCAATTATGCGATGTATTCTAACTTGGGGCATATGAATTCTGTGCTCAAATCTATACTTGGGCGTGGCAGCATCCCGTCTCAGTCTGGGTTGGGTTGAGACGTGGATTTTCTGTGTCTCAGTCTAGAACGAGGCTCAGATCTCCAACGTTGTCGATTTCTATCAATCGTATATTTTGGTTGCGATTAATGATGCAAATCGAAAAAAAAATACTTTCTCTGTCACTGTAGAAGAGTTACCCTTTCCTTTTTGGGTCTATCTCTCTAGAAGAGTCATCTTTTTCTTTATTCATCTTCGTCTGATTTGTGTGGTTCTCATTAGTTGTGACCCCACATATTTTCTCATCTTTCAATTTCCACCAGACATTTCTATCCACCTTAATTCTCACTAAAAGAGAGGAGCGACTCTTTTAGTGAGATGGAGGGAGTACTTCGATAACAAAGTGAAACCAATATCATGCTACAAAGTACAAAAATTATGAAAAAACTAGTCGTCGTACATGTGCACCACACGGGACTATATTGTTTTATGTCTTTTGTAATTCACAATACTGTCTTTTTGCCTCATTGTCCAATATTTGTTTAATTATTTATAGATTTTTTTTATTTCATGTATTTGTAACTTTATTTACGTACTTTCACAGTCTTTCGTAATATCATAAGCAGTAAATGGAGTAATGTACTATTTGACGTTAACGTGATAACTTAATAACAATGGGCTATTGGCCTGGGTGCTAACCTTTTTATTTTTGTAAGAATGTAAGAAAATTATTATTGGCGAAAATGAGATATGATGCTGTAAGATGTAATGCATATGGAGTAATAACTAATGAATCAATTTTTTTGAACTTTTATTTGAGAACGTAACCATCTCGAATTGTGGCTTTGTTTTCTTTTTCTTTTTCCCTCGCGTCTTTAATTGAGATTTTCAAATCTTCGCCTCTTTTACTGGCTTATTAGGCTTCTTACGCTCGTGGATCCTTGATGTGTTAGTTATATGTTGTTTTGATTCTTTTTTCGATGAGTATACATCTTCTGAAGAGTATACGGTGGAAATTGGGTATTTTGAGCGCACACATTTGCATACGTAGTTATAATAAGCCTGCAAGATGAAACTCAAAAATTTGGTAGTAGATGAAAATTAAATTAGAATTACCCCAAAAATACTACTCCCTCCGTTCAAATCCAAAGAGTAAGCTTCTCTTTTGGACACTATTCACAACTCCAGAGAATCGTTAATATTCTCGACAATCTATAAGATAAAATATAGTCATTTAAGTTGAATATCGAATTTTTATAATTTTTGTTAATGTAAAACGAAAGAATTGACGGTGTAAAACATGTCTCGGCAAGTGTGAAAAAACAAACATATCATTTGGAATTAAATGGAGGGTGTACCATGATTAGCAAATGTGAGGCTCGTGCTCGGTAATAATTTATGTATCTATCGTTATTGTAAGTGAATAAAGGGCCGTTGAAATAGATAGATTGTTTTTCTCGTTGGGAGCTGGGTAGTTTTTCCTCTCTTCTTTCTTGTTTTTTAAATGATTGTTTTTTTGTCCAATCAGAGCATAACACCTGACCTTATTAGAAGATGGTATTAAATAAATAATGGATGAATTGATGGTTTGTTTGGGTTTTAATAGAGTACGGGCTTTTAATAGAGTACGTGGTTGTGCTTGTTTTATATACGAAGTATATCCTTTTTATTCTTGTTAGTTTTCTTTTGATCCTTACATAGGTCTTATTATAAAAGTTTTGTATCACAACAGATACTTCATCCAATTCTTGGGAATTGCTACATTTGATTATAATACTCCTCACATATCTTAAAACACAATGTAGCAATTCGAAAGAATCAGAGGTACTATGTCTTATACGGAGTATATAGTAATATGATTATCAATATAAAAAACTTTGTTGACTTATAATAACAATAACGATGACAACATTATTATTATAATTATAATACTAATTTTGGATAAACTTGATAAATCTTTTAATAAAGTATAAATCAATTTATTTTTTATTTTTATTTCTATTTTTTAAATAATTTCACCTAATGTTTGCATTTAATACGTCATATTCATATTTTAAAAAAAATTAACCAATGAGAAAAGGATGACATGACTTCTCTAAATCCTTTGAAAATGAAATAGTGAAATTAGATGGTTTTTGTTGGAGTTTTAATAGTATATAGATAAATCAATTTATTTTTTATTTTTATTTTTATTTTTTAAATAATTTCACCTAATGTTTGCATTTAATACGTCATATTCATATTTTTAAAAAAATTAACCAATGAGAAAAGGATGACATGACTTCTCTAAATCCTTTGAAAATGAAATAGTGAAATTAGATGGTTTTTGTTGGAGTTTTAATAGTATATAGATAGATAGATATAGATTACCTTTAACCTGGGATTAGAATGACAAGAAAGAATTAATTGGAGTCGTATTGCTTAAAATTAGACCTGTCTAACGGGTCGGGTCTTGGATCGGGGTAAGTTTTGACAAGTCGGGTCGGGTCGGGTCGGCTCAAATACGAGTGTAATAAAGGGGGAGGATGGAAAAATGATTAAATAAAGTGAGGGGTAAAAAAGTACTCCATTTGTTTCATTGATATCTTCCTCATTTTTTTTTCAATCATTTCTTTCATTTCTTTTTGTTATCAAATTTCTCTCTTACCTAGTTAACCCACTTACTTTACGCCTCCTACACCTCTTTACTCTTATTACAATATTTTTATTAAGAAATGTATCATTTACTCGTTTGATTCACCATGGAAAGATAAGTTACCGGGAACTTAAATTCACGTGAATTTGTATTTCCCTGCAGGTTCCCCATTAGGAAAGATGTCACAATTCCCGGGGAG
This sequence comes from Agrostemma githago, assembly GCA_958450325.1. Classification (NCBI taxonomy): domain Eukaryota; kingdom Viridiplantae; phylum Streptophyta; class Magnoliopsida; order Caryophyllales; family Caryophyllaceae; genus Agrostemma; species Agrostemma githago. Next base: position 51,695,449 of record OY288249.1, read on the forward strand.
TGACAATTCCCAGCAAGTGAGCAACCGAAAAGCATTCCAATTTATCAATTCATGGAAAATTCTACTCCCTATTTAAAAGAGCAAACGACCTAAGATGGAAGAAATCAATCAAACTCAAGAGTACGTATCAATTAAAATATTTTAACTACATTAATTAAAAAAAATAGTGATATTATTCAAAACGCCCCCTTTGAGTTGGATGAATGGAGTTGTAGAGGTGAGAGTGAGAGTTGATAGAGCATAAAAGCAAAGAAATTTGAGTGAAATGAAGCCAACTCAATTTCTTTAAAAAAATCTTGGCAATTTGCAGACTTCACATTTGTTTCCTTAAAACATTGCTCCTTTTCCATGAAAGAATCGCAAAACTCCTGTCCAAAGAAGCCTGATGAATTTGGCCAGAATGATTTTGATTTTCTTCTATCAAACCATTCTTATCCAGCATTCAATGCTCATAAGCAACATTTCTGTATATATAAAGCCTTCTTCTTTGTTTGTTCTTATAATCCATACTTTCATTTTGATTTTATTCTTTAATATTAGTACTCCAGTATATTTCTTATTTTTTTTCATTATTCTTCTTTCACCTTCATTTTCTTGTTCTACTCTACTTAACCATTTGTTTGTAATCTTTTTCTTGCTTGTGTCTTTTTGTCCTTCTTTGACTTTGAGATGCTGGGTTGCTGTTAATTGTGGTTTTAAGCAGTGTTTTTTTGTGGGTGTTTTTGGTCTTAATCTTCGAATCAAGAAAAATGGGTTTCTTTTCATGTTTTTTTCCCCGCAAAAATGTTAAAGATACTGATCATGCTCTACCTGCTGTTGCTAATCCCATTCCAGGTATTATTGTTGTAATTTTGATACTTTGGAAGTAAACAACTTTCATTTGCTAATGTGAATTCTGCTGCATTGGTTGATTTCAGAAGTTGACAGGGAAAGAGAGAATATTTTGGACGGTAATGATGGAGTATTATTTATTTTTCGCACATTCAATTTTGTAACTCGCAAATCCGTCATATTCTTCTAACGGGTATATGACCAAAAAACTGAATACATAGGGTAGAGTGAAAAAAAATTCTCCCATCTAAGCACATGTAATGTTATTTGACGCGTATATGAACTTAAGATGGAGATAGATTAGTCATATTGGAGAAGAACTGTTTTTTTGGTGGTCAAGTCGGTGTTACTTGTAAGACCAACCCATTAACCCTATAGTTGAATGCGAATATGCAAGAATTCGAGTTTGTTTCACATGGGTGACTGGCCCATACAAGACTCGTTATTTATCTGGTGATGTATTGTAGATGCTTACTCGAGTACTATCACTTCAAGTGTGTTGATTGTTGGATATATTGCGTATTTCATGTAGATCATGCCAATCAGGAGGCAAATCTGGAGGGTGGTAGTGTTGGTAATGGGACTGCTAGGACGAAAAGTCCAGCAAAAAGCTTCACATACCGTGAACTTTGTGTTGCAACTCAATTGTTCAATGAAGCTAATATGATTGGTGAAGGCGGTTTTGGGAAGGTGTACAAGGGAAGGCTGGAGTCAGGGGAGGTTGGTGGTTATTGCTACGATTTTCATTTACTTTTGTCACCATCATCTTCATGTTTAGAGATCTGCATATCTACTATATATCTATGTATATAAATTGTACTAACAGGTATCTAACGGTTTTGGCGGGCAAAAAAATTTCTAGTAACAAAGTTTTAGGAATGACAACGCATTTGAGATCCTTATTGATAATTGTCTGCATTGTTTGTTCTTGATAGATTGTTGCAGTTAAGCAATTAAATCATCATGGACTTCAAGGAAGTCACGAATTCCTAGTCGAAGTTCTCATGCTTAGCCTTCTTCACCACCCAAACCTTGTGAACTTAAAAGGCTATTGCACTGATGGTGATGAAAAAATCTTGGTTTATGAGTACATGCCAAAGGGTAGCTTGGAAGACCATCTGTTTGGTACGTAACCTGTAGCTTTGATGGTTGTTGATTTCACTATGTTAGTAATACTTCTGCCTATTCAGACCATAAGTATCGGCAAGTTCAGCCTGTTTGTTTTTGTTAATGCTATATACTTTTTTCTTCTTTAATAGAACTTTTACGATCAGCAATATTCTGAGTTCATTGCTTTCAAAAAAGTGAAATGAGGCATACGTAGTTCTAATATCTTCGTTCTGTGTTCAGATACTATTGTTTCTAGATGTATGCTTTGATGGTTATTCCCGGAGATTCCAAATAGTTTCCTTACTACAATAAATTTCAAAAACTTGAAATATGGTTCGTTTGTCCGACAAATATAGAATATTGGGCATCCAAGGGTATTGTAGTGGTCATATTTAGATCGATCAAGTGTGCGTAGGAAAGATGCTAAATTATGTGGAAGCTGACCTGGAGATTTGGTAATCTATTCCAGAATTTAGTACTCTCTGATGGGTTCGGACTCCTCAGTATACGATCAGCTGGATTAAAAAACTTATCTAGAAGAAATTGTAAACCTATGTAATGTTCTGATGTTGGCCTCCTGTTTCGATGATTATTTCTTTCATGATATATTCCAACAAATCTAGACAATGGACTGTTGTGAATGTTTTAGCACTCATGCGAGGTTAGTGAGGCGAAGAAATTGATGTGTCAGGAAGTGAATGGCTTGTATTAACTCATGAAATTAGGCAAGGCTTGACATCGTGTTATGCTTTTCTAAGTTCCATGATAGCTGGGAAACTGACTTACATACACGTCGGCTTGGTTTGTCAACCATATAGACTATGCGTAGCAGACACGTAACTGACTATACCTAGTTTTTCAGTCTAAAATGTCTGATATAGAACTTTTCGTACTCGGAATGAAGTCCCTTCCATTCCTTTTCTGGCCTTAGACCAGCATTAGATCTTATTGGTTAGCATGCGAGATTTGACCTTGAGCAATCTTGTATACTTGTGAGAGTTGCATGAACTATTTCTTCGTAACGTGAAAAAGCGTCAGATAAGGAATGAATTAGGGGACGATGACTGACTTGATATTTTAGTGCATTAAATGAAGCGTAATGAGCTATAATAAATACACTAAGTAGAGCAATTTGTCTCCTCTTTTAGCTGACGTGAGTATCTTAGTTTTATTTTCTTTTATGAATGTTTAGTTTGAATTGGTATATTTGGTGGTAATTTATCACATTTGGTAGAGATGTCACCTAGCTCAACTGGTAAAGTCACGAGTAGGAAGGTTACGAGGGCTGATACTTATGACTTGGGATTAAATCATAAAAAAAATGTGAAGGTAGAAGAGTGTTGGACCCATTTTGTGACCTCACCATCATGTGGAAAGTAGTAGGAAACCTCATTGTTTTTTTAATCGGTTTCGGAATTCGTGGTTTCTAATAATACCGTTTTCAGTCTTAATCTAGAAACTGATTGTTGGGATCGTTGCCTGATAAGTAATGTACGTTAATCTTGGCAAAGTGGTTGCGACGTGATGTGACGTGGTTTCGTTTGTCTTATCTAATTTGATAATGTCACCTTTGTGTTGATTCGATGTTATTACATTCATCTGTAAAGTAGCATCCCGGTTTTCACAGTGCAGTCACCTGTATTTTTTGTCGTGACCTGAAGTCTGTATTGATGTATTCTTGTTTTCACAGCGCAATTCTCTGTATTCTTTGACGTGAGTATGTTGGTTTTTATTTTTCTTATGGGTCAGTCAGAAACCCTCCTTACCCTGTTGGTCCATTGAGGTATAGTGGTTGCTCTTAAGGTTGTACTTACTGACCAGGGAAAGGAATTAATATAGCACTGTAGATCCATCTTTCTTATTCGCGTGGCTGCTGAAAGCAATCTGTTTGTAAAAGCTAGTCTTTTCATTATACTTCATCTGACCATCTGTTTCTGTTTTTGTTTATATTTTATAAATATAAGATCAAAAGTGTCGTGCACTAATGTCTATTTAATCTGTAGATACTAGATATACATTGATATTTGTTTTTATAAGATGCCGTGGTGAGCAGATTGGGTTAATAGTTTCATTTATTTATAGGAAAGCTATTGTCGTCATATAGCATAGATAATTACGGTAACACTTGTGTATTTTCATAACTGTCACGAGACCATGATGCCTGTACTGCTCAATGGTGTTCCCAAAACATGAAACAAAATCCTGCAATGTTATTCAATGGCATTTTTCTACTTTGCCAATTTCATTCTATGATTCACCATTGCTTTTATGTGTTTGCCAACTAAGTAAGCGGGTGAAGTTAATAGTTTGATATTCATGACCTGGGTCAAAGCCTGTCAACATAAAAACAAATTGTGTTTGAAAATACTGTCGGTATGATCATACTTTATACGTTCTTAATTTTTACCATGATTTTCAGACTTGAGACCTGATAGTATTCCGTTAGACTGGAACACTCGCATAAAAATAGCACTGGATACAGCTAGGGGTCTGTGGTATCTTCACTGCTCGGCGGATCCACCTGTGATCTTACGCGATCTGAAACCTGCAAATATACTACTGGACAATGATTTTAATGCGAAGCTCTCTGATTTTGGGCTTGCCAAGTTTGGGCCAGTTGGGGACAAGACCCATGTTTCGACTCGGATCATGGGAACATATGGGTATTGTGCGCCAGAATATGCCATGAGCGGGAAACTAACAGTCAAATCTGATGTCTTTAGCTTGGGTGTTGTTCTATTGGAGCTCATCACTGGGAGAAGGGCTGTTGACACTAGGAGGCGTCGTGCAGAGCAGAATTTAGTTGACTGGGTGAGTTACTTGCTCTAACAATGATTTATACTATTTGTACTGTTAATACTTGTAGTCATAGTTATATGAAAGCTATGATAGCATTATGTCCGTAACTAATAGGGTTAGATGACTCAGATCCTTTATATTTTCACTAATTTGTATAGGGACGGGAATCTGCATGGATTATCTCCGTTGTCCTGGAGGAGTATAGTATCTACTTTTTGCTGCTCTCTGATCTATTTCACTGGACAACTAAAATATCTATGGTTTGATGTACTTCGTATTATTATCTCCGTATCAAATTTCACTTTTAACACAGCTATCATTACATAAAACACCAAGTCTGCTAGTCGTCCAGCGTATGTTACATAGATTTGTTTAGGAGTAGACATAGTGACATACATTTGTCTTGTAAGTGTCTGACGCAGCTATTTGGTTACCCCCCCTTGTGTCGTAACTAGATCTATCAGACGTTCAGCCAGGTCAGATCGTGGTCGAGTCGTTCCAGGTATGTAAGAATAGGGTCGAGTTGAGGTCAGGCCGGATCATTTTGGTTCGGGCCACTTTCGGTATGTTATTTCAACTTTTGTGGGGAAACCAGTTCATAGGCGGCAATAAACATTTTGGATTGAGCCGGGTCAGTTCAGGTAACGGGTCAGGTTTGGGCCTTTAGTTAGGTGTCAAGTCGGGTCAGTTTTTTTGGTTGAGGTCGGGCTATTCGGGTCACGTTGAGTAGGGGTCGGGTCATTCGGTGGCAACCACATGATGTTTCAAAGATCATCACCACCACACTAGAAAAAAGGATATTCCGTTGCAAAAGTAAGATTTGCGACGGATCAATCCGTCACAGTGTTTTGTCGGAAAGCCAAGATTACCGGTATTAGGCACTAGTAAATGATATGGCAATAATGACTGAACTTGAGATTTAATACCCTTTTAGCAAATTCCGAGTGTCAAGCGTCTCATAACTCGTCTCATGGTTCACAAGGTTATATTTGAGTTGCGTCACATAATGTGGAATTTGACCTACTTGAGAGTCACTTTTCATACCTGATTTTACGTGATGTACCATCAGTCCGTGGAATCTGAATCATTGTACATACACATCTTATTCTGTCACCATGATCTACTTTCCAGTCTCGCAATTTTTTCAAGGATCGGAGAAGTTTTGGAAAGCTAGCAGATCCAGCACTACTGGGACGATATCCACAGCGAAGTCTTTATCACACTGTCGCGATAGCTGCCATGTGTCTCCAGGAGCAACCCACTGTGCGGCCCCTCATCAATGATGTCCTCGTGGCACTTGAATTTGTTGCATCTCACCCATATAATCCTGAAGCCAGCACCTCTGCAAAACCAAATCCTTATGAACCGTCTCCTTCTCGAAGAGATCGAGCCAGATAATAGAAAAAAAAAATGCGCATCAAAAAGTGTTCATACATAGATATCGAGTTTAGGTTTGATTCTGAAATCTTTACCTCCAGCACCCTTTTTTTCTTCATTAAAAAAAGTACTGATAGTTTTTTTTATTAACTGCAGGTGTAGACTGTAGACACAAAATTGTTTCGCATATTAGATATATACAATTGTTTCATTGATCAAGATTGTCGATGGTTGTTTAAACCATTGCTGAGATATAATTCATGTTTTACCATATAGAGGTGGTGATACTCTGATCGATCATACTTTTTATCTATTTGGGATTGAATTTTTTTACTTGTTACCAATTGAAGAACAAACTAAATATAAGGCTGCCAAAGCCATGCCTTATTTTTGCAATTCCATGGGCTACGGCCTCTGCATAAGGAGGATTGACAGCCGAAAAAGTGTCTTCACCCCGACAAATGACCAGTTCCGTCATTGTGATGAAAGAGAATCCAACCTGCCTGCTGATGATTGTAAGTTGTTTTTCTAAGCTGCTTGCATCACATTTAATCCTTCTCTCATGCAATTTTTATTGCCAATAAGCATTGAAGGATATTAGTCGATCAATTTTTTTTCATTCGGATCCAAATCTCCCTCATTAAGCCTTGCATCCCCGACCCCCGTGTGACTGTCCGTAATCTGATAAATGTCCTTCTCTAGCATTTCAATTTACAGTCTTGCCAAAGGGCTTGTAATCGATCATCCTGAACACCCATATCTGGAATAAATAGCCAAACCGGATTCTTTTGGCAAATTCACCTTATCTGGATTGCATCACATTTAATCCTTCTGGGCAAATCTTCTTCCATACTGTTGGAGTTGGTGGAGGCAACTCGTGTTACGAATACCTAAACCACCCGACTTTTTCGAAGATGCCTAAGTTTCTTGTTGCACCAGTTTGATAACCCATTTATCACCCAATCCTTTCAACCAGAAATGGGAGACCGAAGAACCAATCTTTGTCGTCGCTAATATCTATAGATGGAAAATGGAAGGTATGAGAGTTAATTAGTCGTCGCTAATATCTATAGATGGAAAATGGAAGGTACGAGAGTTAATTAGTCGACCAGCAACAGAGAGGAGACTATTATTCCATGAGAGCAAATTAAATCAGATCATTCAATAGCACACGCTATGAGGTAGATTAGTAGTACGTTCAGATTTTTAAGCTATACTAGTACGAAATACTCCGTACTATTTTTAAGCAGCAACATTACACAATGGTTTAAGCAACAATTTTATAACTTAAAGTACGCCTATTAACCTAATAGAACTAATGAAAAAAAAATATATCTAAAAAAACTTCTTGATGCATGAGCCCCACAGCAAAAATATAGAGTATAATTGATTAAAAACTTTTTGTGGAGTAAGTTAAGTTAGTAGTTTCATTGAACTACTAACTTGAAGTAAGCGAGTCCAAAGTGACTAGAACAAGGAAAATATGATTATATCTCCAAAGTTATAGTAACATTCTACAACTACTAAAAATTTTCTCTCTCTAACGTCAGTTCCCTCTCCTCTCTTTTTCCCCAAAAACAAAACAAAACCCTAACTTTGAAGCTGCCGTCCCAATCACCTCTCAGCCACCCATTCCCCTTGCCTGGCCGGAGATATGACCGTCTTTTGGTCTATCTCCGGCCGGCTGATCAGACCATCATTCTCCTTCTCCGTTCCTATTAAGTTTTCTCTTCCCCGTTTCCGTCTTGTCGGTGTTGACCACCATTCGGTCTCTCTTGTCCAGTAAGTCTCCTTTGTTTCTTTTGTGTTTTTTGTGGTGATGGTCGGCCCCCTCCTTGCCTAATCGCCGTCACCGTCTTGATCCGTTGCTGACCCGCTCCGTTGACAACTCGTTCCGATCGAGTGTCTTGGCCGTCGCGCCTGTCTTCTGCCGGCGTTCCCCGGAGCGTTCCCCCCTCCCCTCGCCCCCCTCCCCTGCCCTCCGGTGACCGGCTTTCCCTTCCCCTGTGTCGGCCCCCTATCCTTCATTGACCTCTACTGGTGGGTGTTCCCCCCTCCCCCACCCTCCAGTTCCGTGTCAGTGTTTGGTTGTTTGGTTAGGGTGTCTGATTGTGTTTTGTCTTTTAGGTTTTTGTTAGTGTTTTTGTTGGTCAGGCTGTTTGTGGTTTGGTCCGGGTTCTTTCGACTTGGTTTGGTTTTCGATTGGTCTTGTCGGGTTGTTTGGTCTTAGGTCTGGGGTTGTAAGGTCCGTGTCTTTTATCCGTTGGTTTTCTTGGTTTTTCTTTGGTCTTACTGGACAATGGTTGTGTGGCTGGTCTCCTGCTTTGACGGACTTGGGTCTTGCTCTATAGGACGGTTTCAGATCTGGTGTCTTTTCATGGTGGTTTGGGTGTCTGTTGTGGTTGGGTCCCCGGTGACATTCTCCAATAGTAACCTCTCGTATAACTCTTATTTCTAGTAGTTTCTTAATTATAAGCTTAAGTCTCGCTCTTATTAAGAATAAGAGTCTCCTTATGGAGACTTGTCTGCGTTGGGTGAGGGTTGTCACGACCACTTACTGGTCTTGGATTCGATTTTCTTTTTGGTGCTTGGCTTGTGGGTTTCTCTTATCCTCGATCCTATGCATGTCGGTTGGTTCTTTGGTCTATTGGTCATATGATTGTAGAGTTCGATCCTCAAGATGTAGGAGATTTTTCTCCTTTAGAGGCAGGCCTAATCGCCTTGCTCTCACCCGTTTCTTTCTACGCCTTTTTCGGAAATGCGTAAGTGCATCTTGGCCTCGTCACTTTACGACTCATATGGGTGGATGGTACCTGGGAGTCGACAACTGTGTTGATAATGGGGATGAAGACACTCATGTTCACGGATCCGTTCATCATCAACTCATCACAATCACCCGACGTCTTTCTCTTATCGTTATTGTTTTATTAGTAGTAGCTTGTGATATCGTTTTTGTATTTCAATAAAGGATGTAATATGGGTTTCGTGAACCCAAACAACATGTAATCCATTGCTTTTCTTTGCTGGCAAAAAAAAAACATTCTACAACTAATCCATTATCGAAGTTTTTATTGGTGGATTTGGTCCAATAACTTGAAAAAAACTCATAAACATATCATGGTCTTTTACTTTCAAATCATATATTCATGTACGGTTACTTGCTCTCCCTCTAAACATTGATTGCTATTCATATTTCATCCCGAGAGTTGAAGAGAGACGGAAATTCTACCTTGATCCATGGCTAGTTGAGATGGAAGCTTAAGGATTGGTCTTCCTACTATAAACCTCTCACTTTTATTTCTCACAAGATGATGGGTGTATTATTAGTGAAAGTATATGAGGAATGAGTTTGGACCTACTTTCCTATTTATAGAAGTCTCACCTTATCAGGTCCATCAAATAATAAGGTAGAATAGTAATAAGGTCTCTACACATATTATGCCATATTTAATTTAGATATCATTAGCTCAATATATAATTATTTGATCACTTAAGTAGGCTACTAATAACATGACTAAGTACACTTATATGACCACACATGTAGACCCACATAATAGTTATTTATATCTAACAATCTCCCACTTGGGTCACATGTGCTTCACATATATGATGTGTAAAACCATATGAGCTCAAAATTTGTCATCTTTACAAATGATATCTATTAACAATCTCGTCCATTGATCCTGTCAATGTAGAACCAAAGCGACTTTTGCCACAAATTATGACTAAATCCTCAACGATTAAGTACATTAAACAAAATCAAATGACATAGATCAATATGGATGTGTAGCATGGAAAGTCCATAAAATGTGATCGTAACATGTATGTGGACATGAAATAGGTCCACCCCAACCCGGCCACGTGCGGGTTTGGGGAGGCGAATGAATCTCATGTGAGATGGATCGAATTGAAATTTAAATCGAAGTGGAGTCGCCACCGAACTTTGTGGGAGTTCGGGCCCATTCGAACCGACTCTATGTCATAGTGGGCCGTGCACAAAGTACGGCCCATTCGGATGTCAGAGTTTATTGGGTTCGTCCCTTTGCATTTTGATACTGATACCGACATTATTGGATACCGTGTATTGAATGACTCTCGGGCGCCAACGATTTCGGGCATCCGGAAACCGAGGTTCTGAGTAAGGGGTGAGGGTACGTGTTGGGAAGTTCACAAAGAACACCCAACTCCGCCCGCACTTAGCGGCCTCTACTAAGATATCGCTTGACTTTTGAATACGCGCGTTAGTAATTCGATTGAATGATATGTAAACAATATTTTGCCTAAACATGCGAGAATTTGAATAAGTTGCTAAGTCAATTTAATGCATCTAAATTAACGTTAAAGTTGTATTTAGCATGCGAGGTTCGTTTTAGTACAATAAAACAAACGAAATAAAAAAAATAAGATGCAAAAGACATGAACAAACGAGTTAGTAACGATAAATAACGATTATAACGGTTTGTAAATAATATGGAATGATATGGAATGACGTGAACGACATGATGCATGGTTTTGAAAAGTAATATGGCACGTGATTGACTTAACACGCGTTGACCGAAGTCATGAAAAATCTTATCGGGGCTCGAAAGATGTTGTGGGACTCACGGTTTTGACGTGATAAAGACCACTCGACCAAGTCATTGAGGGACTCGACCGAGTGGACCTCGGAAAAAAGCTTCTGCCCAAAATTTGAGGTGTCACTCGATCTCGAGTCATTAAGGGACTCGATCGAGTGGTCCTCGAAAATGCATTCTGCCTCGGTTTTGGGATGTCACTCGATCGAGTGGCCCCTGTACGAACTATGGTTCGTTTCGATTTGTATGAATTTCGAAATTGCTCTTGATTTTGGGAAATCGATGATTTTGTTAAGTCGCGCAAAAAAAATATTATATGATTTATACTCGACTCGAATTTTCAATACTCGTCGTATCCAATATTTGAGTATGTAATCAATATCGAATACTTAGAGTGAAATCTAGAAAAGGTGTTATAAGTCGTTTAAATCAAACTAAAACGAAATAGATTATCTCCGCATTATAATGTCGTATTTGTTCTCTTGAACTACATGACAATTATTTTAGCATCAACGAATTCGTGTTAGTTTAATTTATTGGATAATTCTTTTAGGTGCGATATTCGACCATAGAGTCGATATCACATCTTTAAGAATAGACGCTTTAGATTAGAAGCAAATGATTCCCTCCGCATCTCGACATCGTAATATATCCTTGCGTATATGTGATGTCAGATCCGCATCAACAGGTTTTGCCCTAAATTGAATAAACGTGTTTTGATTTGAGATAATTTTAGAAATCGATGAATGCGCGATATTAATGATGATGACGATTATGCAAAAATTAAAACGATACTAGCGACGCAATAAAAAACGATCTTGTTGATGTTGACTCGCTTCAACAATCAAATACTCGGGGTGTTGGGATAAGCGACCGGCCACATCGGGTGCGAGACCTTTGTATTCAGATTTTCTTATTCCGTCATCTTTTGTATTCGACACGAATCAGCGAGTATTTTAATGTTTTGATACTAGTAATATTAACGATATTAGAAGAAAAACACGAAAAGAAAAGAGACGAGAGAAGACGAGGAAAACGACGCAAGAAGAGAAGAGAAAGAGAGAAGAAATCGGGATTTTTGCACCTTCAACCTACATGCTTCGTATTCTCGGACGAGACTCGTATAGTTGTGACTTAGGCACGTAAGCTCGAGATTATGTAGATGGAGTTATGGTGGTTTTAGGGTTGTGTTTACTAGATGCTAGGGTTGAAGAGTAGTTGGTAGAATTCTGAAAAATTGTGTGTTGATTTGTGTTGCAAAAGGGTGTATATATAGGAATTCTTCCCCACCCTCGTCTAGGGTTACTTGATCGAGTGCCCTTATTGACTCGATCGAGTGGCTCTTCTGAAAAATTTTGGATTTTTCGAAATTTTCGATTTTTTTTAAAATTTTGACTCTTATGAAAATTAGGAATGCCCGGGATGACTAATTCCTGTGCTAGCCTTGAGGAATTTGAGACTAGGCCTGTATGGTTAAGCCCATTGGGATTAGGAAACTCTATGGAAAGAGGATATGGAAAAAGGGTTGTCAGGGTTTAGTACTATAAATATCCATCCCTTGCTTTAGTTTTCCCCACAATTCTCACAATTCTCTTTTTCTCAAAAAGAAAACTCCTAATACTTTTCAAGAAACTTTGCCATGGGAATCGAACGCTTGACCGCGTTGTTGCAAGAATGGTCCCGACACTTTAGGGATACGGATAAGGTTGCTCTGAACTAAACGGGTATTACGCAGGTGTTCGCAATCCGTCAGATGCAGGTGGATCGCTATTTCCTTGATGCTTGTTTGTCCTATTGGGACAACACATATCATGTTTTTGCCTTTCCTCGGGGCGAATTTTGTCCTTTACCCGAGGAAATTGCTGGTGTGGGAGGATGAAACCCTATACTTCGTCCTGCTGTCCCGTTCTCAGTTCATGACTCAAGGAGGAAGCTACGGGAATTTTTAGGACTTTCCTATAATGAGGTATCCCGTATGACCGAAGATGTCAGTATCTCTTTGATTGATTTGGCCGAGAAATTCATGAACCCGCATGACGTTCGGGTCAGACCGGCCCACAGCCGTAGGGCTTTTTGTTTTTGTATGCTCCTTGTTTATGCCTTCGAAGGTCATATGGATTTGTTGTCATGCATGGGCAACGTTCGTCTTTTTACCGTGGTCGACCTGATGGAGACGGAGCACAGTCCGGCTTGGCTGATTACGGGGGAGATTATCCAGGGCTTGGACAATCGCAAGAGGGATTCATCGATTCGTCTGACCGGGAGCACCCGTTTGCTGCAGGTATATCACTTCAGATTTTCCTGATGATTCCAGATTTTTCAATTTTTCAATTTTTTTTATTTTTCGCCATTTTCTGCTACAGCAGGCACTCGATCGAGTCACCCTGGCACTCGATCGAGTCACCCTGGCACTCGATCGAGTGCCTTCATAAAAAGCCTCCTGCCCGATTTCAGGGGTGTCACTCGATTGAGTGACCCCTAGGCACTCGATCGAGTGCCCTTAGACGGACGTCTATTTTGCTCGGGAATCTCATATTTTTTGTCTTTTTTTTTCAGCTTTGGTTATTCGAGAGGCTATCGGTCATAGATCCTCCTCTTGACCCAAGTCGATACCGACCTAGCCAGGTGATGACAAGGAGAGGGACTATTGATTTTTCTTACCACATTACCCAAAAATATTGGGACGAAGTGCTATCTTTCCACAGTGGTCCGTTGATTCGATGGGTAGTGCCATGGTGGCCCATTTACGTTTGGACAAGTTTGGCATCGAGGGACAAGACACGATATCAGGTGATTTTGTCTTTCAGGCAGACAATTCACCTCTACCCCGACCGCATACTTAGGCAGTATGGTTGGTCTCAAAGAATCCCAGAAACTGAGGCAGTTGTGAGTGAATCTACCCAGCTGACTGATGTGATGTGTGATACTTGGATGCAGCGATGGTATACTCGGCCCATTTGGTCTATCCCCAAATCTCTTCATTCAATTTGGGTGTCAGATTCTTATGTGAAGTGGACGAAAGCAGATTCTGCCAAGGTCCGAGCAGCTTTAAAAGTTGATGAAGGTTTGACCTGCTGCGAAGGGAACAAGCCAAAGACAACAGAGGCTTCTTCGACGAAGGCGACACTCCAGCTACACTGGTCCGTCTAATGTCAGGTCAGCGAGGGAGGACTAGGACTAAAGCTGAAGGGTCTAGTGCTAGAGGTGCGCGGGGGAGAGTGAGCCCCCAGATCGACTTAGAAAGGAGACTTGGTCCGAAGCTGGCAGTTCAGGACCGACTTGGTCCTCGAGACAGGCTACCCGAGCACGTACGGGCTCAACTTGGACCGGTTACAGTGGCAGAAGACCCGCTGTCGAAGAAATGAGTTTGAGCAAAGGAGGTTCCCTTGGTGATTCGGGAACGCTCGCCCCCACCCCGGCGACATCAGGCTCCACGTGACCCTAAGGACAAGGGAAAGGGCAAAATGTTCTAAAAATTAGTCTCCTTATTTTTATTATTTAAGTATTACTATTATTTTTTGTGGTGTGCTGTTTTGTGTTTTTTTTTTCGTGCGATATAATTTTGAAATTCCCGAGTTTATCGGGTTTTTAATAAAAGACATACTCCCTCCTATTGCAAGTATTCCTCCCACTTTCCTTTTTGAGCTTAGTTTGGTTTTCTTCCCACTTTCCTTTTTTGGATATAATTATAATCATTCTTTATTCTTCCTTCAATTCTTTATTCTTTTCCTTTACACCTAAACTCAACACCTTTTCACTTTATACCCCACCTTTTTTACACTTCATACCCCACTTTCTGTTCATCTCTCTTACTTTAACTCCACCATTTATTATTATTTACTCCCTCCTTGGTTTCCCCCCAAAAAAAATTGGGGAGGAATACTTGGAATAGGAGGGAGTATTTATTAGTGAATACCGTTTCTGTCTTTTTCGTTATTGCAGTGGTTGTACCCTTTTGAGGGGTTGCCTACGTATCCACAATTAGCGGAATCAAACCAAACGTAGTTCGGGCTTAGATTTTTTTTGCAATTACGAAATACACCATGACTATTAGTTCGAGATGTGTGACAGTAGGATAAATAATCCTAACTTATTGACTTGCTTATAATTTTTGAAAATTTATAAAAAGACAAATTTTTATAAACTTCTGCAAATGACATTGAGATAGGGTTTAAGGGTAGTAACGCTTCAGCTGGTCCAAGTTGGTTGGGTTGACGAATTCATTTCCGTCCAAGTCTGTCAGCATCACCGCTCCTCCTGATAGAACTTTCTTTACCAGATACGACCAGGGTTTGAATTTTTCTCTTGGGTCAACCGGCGCGGTAGTAATGCACGGACCGATTTGAGAACCAGATCCCCTTCCTTGATATTCTTGGGCCTAACTCTTTTGTTGAAAGCCCGTTGTATTCTCTTCTGATATATTTGGATATTGTTGAGGGCCCGGGACCGCCGTTCGTCTAGAAGAACCAAGGAATCGTATCGGGCTTGGACCCAATCTGCTTCATGCACTTGGCTTTCAAGTAAAATTCTGAGAGACGGTACTTCCAGCTCGACTGGTTGGACCGCTTCCATTCCGTATGTCAAATAATAGGGAAATGCTCCGGTCGCGGTGCGAATTGATGTTCGGTACCCCCATAGGGCGAAAGGTATTTTGTCAGGCGTTGTCAGCCATCTTTTTAAGTATGGTGACAATCGTTTTATTAGCTGCCTCTAACGCTCCATTTGTTTGGGGACGATAAGGCGAAGATGTATGTCTTTGGATTTTGTACTTCGCTAGCAAAGTAGCGGTTTCAGCTTGGAAATGGGTCCCGTGATCACTAATGAACTCGTGCGGGGTCCCGTATCAGCATATTATCTTATTTTGGATAAATTTGGCAACATGCTTGGCGTTCAAAATCCAGTATGACTCGGCTTCGACCCATTTGGTGAAATAGTCGATAGCCACCAGAATGAAGCAATGACCTCCCGTCCCGGAAGGGTTTACCTTTCCAATTATATCAATCCCCCACGTTGAAAACGGCCACGGTGATGTCATGGTGTATAGTAGGGATGACGGCATATGTTGCACGTTGGCGAAAATCTGACAGTTATGGCAGTGTTTGACATATAACTGGCAGTCGGTTTCCATAGTGTTCCAATAGTATCCGAGCCTCATGATTTTTCGGGCTAACATATGGGCGTTCATATGTGGACCATTTTCACCATCGTGCACCTCGGCCATAACCTTCTCGCCCTGTATTTTATCGAGACATAGGAGAAGAGCCCCCCTGTGCCGTTTTCTTGTATAATTGTCCGTCGTCCATTCGAAGAAATTGTGTGGCCAATCTTCGTAGGGCTTTCTTGGCCCGATTTTCAGTTCCCGGAGGATATTCTCTCGTCGTCAAGTAGGTTAGAACAGACTGATACCAAGGCTCCGGATCAGTTATTTCGATATCTTGAATGACGTGAATATGTGCCGGCTCGGACCGTCTTTCGACGCAAATTGGCATGCTGGTAAGATGCTCCGGGATATTTAGTAAAGATGCTAATTTGGAAAGTGCATCTGCAAATTGCTTTTCCTCCCGAGGTAGATAGATGTATTCTACCTTTTGGAATTGTTTTTTGAGAACCCTCACCCGCGCCTGATAGGCCACGAGATTGGCGTTTCGAGTCTTTCATTTTTGGAGAACTTGATTGATAACTAGAGACGAGTCACCGTGGACCCGGAGATTTGTTACCCCTAAATCAGCGGCGGCTTGCAACCCAGGCCATGAATGCATGCTTCATACTCGGCTGCGTTGTTAGTCACGTCAAAGTCCAGTTTAATGGATAACGGTGTATGCTCTCCTTTTGGTGATATTAATAGAATCCTGATGGTGGGATTTGTCGTGGATCCCACCGATCAAATAATAACCGGCTAGCACCTAACGGTAGTTAGGGTAAGTCGGGTCGTGTCCACGGAAACGGTGTCGCAATACTTAGACTAGGTTGGCCTAAAACGAGACTAGGTCACACAAACAAACACAAACAAGCGATAAATGGAAAACTATGATGGAGGAGAGGTAAGAACTAGACTAATGATGAATTATACTATAACAATGCTAAACAATGCTAATAATCAAACCAACTAGCAAACTAAGGAAATGATGACTAACTAATGAGATGAATCAAATATGAAGAAGGAGTGGGTTAGGTCGGGTTCATAAGTGTAGTAGGGTAACTTGGGTAATCAAGGGTGTAGGTGCCTCCTAATCGCTAGACTCGGTCCGGGCTCTCGCAACTTAGACCCTAGTCCACATGGTATGTATAATGACTATTCTCAACATGACCACATACAAGACAAACAATGAGTAGAGGGAGACTAGCATGAGAGGCATGGCCACTACAACTCATACAAGCATATCAACAAATACATGGTGTGCCAAATATGTGACTAACAACAAAGATTCACCCTTTACCCCCAATCAAACCCTAATCATCCATAATCTACCCTTAATCCCCCTACTAACCCACAAGAAAATTACTCACTCATAATCATGCTAACTACAACAATGAAAAGAGAAAACAACATCACAAACATCCAAACATTCATGGTGAACAATCAATAACAATAAACAATAATCAATGATTAAAACTAGATGATAAAACAAAGATTAAGAGAAGAGAAATTATACCCACTACAATTGGATGAAAAAGATGAGAACTTGAATTAATAAGAAACCCAAATAAAACCCCAAGGTTGTCAAGCTTGGGTGAGTCTTCAAGAATCTTCTTAATACAAGAACTAATTAACTAAGATTAAACTAGGATTAAGGAGAGATTAAAACTAATATGAGGAACACTAATCTAGGGTTTGAATGTTTGTAGAGAGGCTTAAGAGAGTCTAGGTTAATGTAAGATACATAAACAATACAAGAGGGAAGTATTTATATGGGTACAAGAATGAAGGAGGATGAAATAAAGGAGTTGCGGCTACAGCACGGTGGTCCCGACCGGGACGGCCGGTGGTTCCGACCGGGACGGGTTGGTCCCGACCGGGACGGCCTGGCAGTGGCTCCTCTAAAAGCGCACTTCATCCCCGACGGGATGAGGTGCATACCCGTCGGGGATGAGTCTTGTAGGCCTCCAATATGATCCTTTTGGTTCCTCCTTGCTTCACATGAACTTCTCATCAATTCTCGGGACTCGGGATCGGGTCTCGGAGGCTCGGGATTGGGTCCCAAGGTCTCCGGGTCGAATTCAAGGCATCGAGTGATCGTTCCTCCGCTTCGTTGGCTCCGAAAAGTGTATGTATTGAGTCAGAATCACTCCAACTCCTCAAGAATGGTCTCGGGAACCTGAAACGAGCTAGAGGAAGCATAAGTAGCCCATGAATCGCTCCCAAGGAGCGATTCCACAAGGAAAATGGGACCAAAACACTACGAAATAGGCACTACAAACTACACTTATCAAATCCCTACTCCGAATCCTCGGAAGTTGGACGCCCCGTCAAAATATAAATCCCATGTTTCTGTGTCGGTATGGAATATGTCTTCGTTTGGGAAGGCCCAAGTATCGGTGCGCCCTTCTTCAGATATGAGACTGTCGGCAAGAAATTCGGCCACTACCCGGCCTTTGATGGCTTTTAATGGTAGAAATTTACGGTCGAACTCTGCCAACATTAAAGTCCAACTGGACATCCTACCGTTAAGGATGGACTTCTCGAACAGCTACTTGATAGGATCCATTTTTGATAATACATGTACCTCGTGGCTAAGCATATAGTGTCAGAGTTTTTTAGTGGCCCAGACTAAGGCTAGGCACGTCTTTTCGAGCATGGTATATTTGCATTCATACTCAAAGAATTTCTTGCTGATATAGTAAATAGCCCGTTCTTCTGAGTCAACTGTCTGGGCCAGCATAGCCCCCATGGCTGTCTCGGTCGTTGTTAGGTATAATGATATAGGCAAACCGGGTTGAGGTGACATTAGTACAGGCGGAGTAGACAGAATCTCGTTGATTTTATCGAAAGCCGTTTGACATTTTTCATCCCACGGTGTCCGTTCTCCTATCTTCAGTTTCTTGAAAATGGGTTCACATACCATGGTTAGAAATAAACCGGCTGATATACTGGACTTTCCCGAGAAACCCCCTTATTTCTTTTTCGGTTTTGGGTGGCTGCATCTCGATGATGACTTTGATTTTAGCTGGGTCGACCTCGATGCAGCATTGGCTAACGATATGGCCCAGTAATTTGCCTGATGTTACCCTAAAACTGCACTTCTGAGGGTTTAGCCTCAAGTTGTATTTGCGCAGTCGGGTAAAGAATTTTCTTAGGGCCGCGATGTGCCCGCTTCGGTCTTTGGACTTGACGATCATGTCGTTCACATAAACCTCCACTTCCTTATGCATCATATCGTTTAATAAGGTTGTGGCGGTTCTTTGATACATGGCTCCGACGTTGATGAGACCAAATGGCATTACGGTGTAACAGTAAGTGATAAGGTGTAATGAAGGTGGATGATGGTAAGGTTTTGCCGTGGGTCCTACCAATCAAGTAATACCAACTAGACCTAACTAGTAGCTACGGTAAGTCGGGTCGATATCCACGGGGACGGTTATGAGGGTCTAGACTATGGTCTACCTAAAAACGAGGCTAAGTCGCCAAAACAACACAAAGAGAAGAGAATTGACTAACTATGTTGATGGAAGGAGATGAAACTAGACTAACAATGGACTAGATATAACAAGAACTAAATTGAATAACTAAAACTTGATGCAACTATCAAACTAGAGAAATTATGACTAAAAGGATGGAGAAATCAAATATGGGAAAGAGTAGGGTTAGGTTGGGTTCACAAGGGTAGTAGGATGATTGGGAGGTCAAGGGTGTAGGTTTCACCTAGTTGCTAAGGTCGGTCCGCGCTCTCGCGTCAAGGCCAAAGTCCGCACTCTCGTGTCTAAGACTAAACCCGAATACTCATGCAAGAAGTTACCCAATACACAAGGATTCAACCACAAATCAATCACACGATGAGAAGATGAAAACGAGCATGAGAAGCATGGCCACTACAACTCAAACAAGCAATTCAACAAACACATAGAGTGCTCAATATGTGACTAGTAATAAAGGATTCACCTTTACCCTCAATCAAACCCTAATCACCCATAATCCCACTTAATCCCTCTACTAACTCCACAATAAGTCTACTCACTGATAATGAAGCTAATACTAACAATGATAAGAGGAAACAACACAAATATCCAAACATTCATGATGAAACTAACAAGAACAAGAACAATAAGAAAAGATTGAAACTTGAAGAATTAAACAAGGATCAAGAGTAAAGAGAATAAGAAGATTATACCTACTAACAAGAAGATGAAAAGATAAGAACTTGCATTAATAAGAAAAACCCAAAACAATCTTCCAAGGTTGTCAATCTTGGATGAATTTTGAAGAATTCCCTTAATACAAGACTAATTACTAAGATTAAACCAAGATTAACAAATGATTAAAGAAAGATTAAACTAAGGTTTAAGAGAGTCTATCTAGGGTTTAGAATAATGTAGAGGAGGCTAAGGTGCTTAAACAATACAAAGGAAGGGTATTTATAAGGTTATAAGAGTGAAGGAGAAGAAAAGAAAGTCACGCGGCTACAGCAGCTCCTTCCCGGTCGGGATGGATGGTCCCGGTCGGGATGGGTCATCCTTCCCGGTCGGGATGGATCCTTTCCTGTCGGGATGGCCCATCAGTGGGTGTTGTTTTCCCGCACTCCTTCTCGGTCGGGATGGCTACTCTTCCCGCTCGGGAAGGGTCTTGTAGGCCTCCCTTACGGTCCCAAAGGTCCCTAGTTGCTCTTGTTAGGCTTCTCATCGATTCTTGGTGCTCGGGATCGGGTCCAAGGGGCTCGGGAATGGGTCCCAAGGTCTCGGGATTGAATCTAAGGCACCGAGTGATCGTTCCTTCTCTTCGTTGGCTCCAAATGTGTAGGAAACGAGTCGGAATCGTTCCAATTCTCCATGAATGGTCTTCGGAACCTAAAACGAACTAGAAGAAGCATAAGTAGCCCAGAAACCGCTCCAAAGAGCTATTTCACAAGAGAAACCGGGACCAAACACAACAAAAAGACACTACAAACTACACTTATCAACTCCTCCACACTTAACCCTTACTCGCCCTCGAGTAAACACCAACTAACTAAAAACTAAAAGAAACTAGACTAGTAACCGAGCGGGTATTAGCGCACCCTATGCCCTTTCAAATCACGCGGGAACACTTAGAGGACAAGTGCTCTCCGCAAGGCAAGTGGGGTCTTGCGACAAAACTGCGGATGCAACCGGACACAAAAACACACAAACAAACAAACAAACATACAAACAAACAACAATCGGTTGCACCCAAAAAGAAACAAATACCGCTTCCCTTCGCAAAGCGGTGAAGAAACACCGGTTAAGGACTCAAGGCAAGTGACAATGTTCCCAAGCTAATAATACAAACCGAAATGGACAAAACCCTAATATTATGACAACAAAGCAATAAAAACGTTGGTAACTTACCTAGGTTCCTCCTAACCTTCTAAGAACGTACCACGGGACGATAGGCGGGATGGAAAAAGGATGAACCACGGAGTTATTTGACACTGTAGGTAAGTGAAGCCCCGCCCCCTTCAGCGATAAGCCAAGAGGGTCGTCCCATGTTCAAAATTGTCCAACTAGTCCAAGGAAAAAGGTGGATAAAGGTTGCAAAATAAGGGAAGACTGACCTTTACCGCTATCCTCCTTCCTAGGGACTCGGTCCTTTGGTAGGATCTTCACGGTAACGATCGGAAAAAGGCTTATTTTGAGAGGGGGAGAATTCTTTTTGTGAGGTGATTTTCTTTGGCATTTTCATTCTTTTGCATTTGGCTTTTGATTTTCTATGCCATTCTTTTTTTCTTCTTTTGTATTTTCTTTTTGATTGTTGCGCCCTTTCTTTTCTTTCTCTTTTTCTTTCTTTTGACTTGATTTCCCTTTTCGATATGTATTGCTTTGTAGGCAATTCTTGCAACCAAGTGAGAGTTTCAACAATTTGCAACTTATTTGTGGAAGTGTGTAGGAGGTAGGGAAATGGGTAAGTCGGGACGGGCTCTTCCCTTCAAACCCACAAAAAGGGGAGAAACTTGGACTAATCAGACAATTTCGAACAAGGTCACCTAAGAGACGGGACCCGGCAACCAAGGCCTTTTCACTCCGTGGGTGGTCATAATGGTCAAAATGCAAATCCCGTAGTAAATCCCTAGTAGACTAGGTGGACTCAAGGTGAGAAACCAACAAAATCATCGATTTAAAGTCATTCTACTAGACTAAAGTCCAAGACTCGACTCATACTACTAGAAAGGGAAAGTAAACACTTGCTCACTAGCCTCAAAACCGGGTTTTCGAAAACCTTTTTCCGACACTAGACACAAACCACACAACAGAAAACAAAGACAAAATAAAATGAAACGAAACAAGACAAAACAAAACAAAATGAGAGAAAGAAAAGAAAACACACAAGGAAAACAAACACCACCCCGAAACTTATACATAAGCAACCAAATCAACCACAAACTTCACAAAGCTCCACCCGAGCACACGTCATCTCACAATCTCCTCCAAGCTCCACAAGAGACAAAGAGGAAAAAGGGATAAAAAGATGTTACCGGATGTCTTGAAAGCCCTCCAAAGTTAGCGATGATTGAGCTACCTACAAGGAAAAGGGAGGCCAAACACACACAACACAACAAATATACGACATAACAACACAAAAAGTAAAGGACACAAAAGAAAATCTTTTTGATTTTTATGGAAATTTTCAAATTTTTAGAGGTTTTTAAGATTTTTCGGAAAAAACTACGAAAATAAAACTAACTAGGCTAGGATATCGCTCTCCCACACTTAAACCGAGCAATGTCCTCATGCTCGATCAGTAGTGTGTGCGGAGACACGAAAAGGAAAAGAAACTACGAAAATAAAACTAAAAATCAAAAAGAAAAGCGGAGAAAAGGTAGAATGTGTCCGACCGGGGTGTAATCAAGTCACCATGGGCCGAGACGAGAAAAGATATGGATGGGGGAAGAAATAAAAAGAAGAAAAATAAATGGAAATGGGAGGGGAGGGCTAGGTGTAATCAAGTCACCTAGCCCGGATTCTGCCTAAATCCGACTAATTCCTACTAAAAAGTGAAAAACAACAAAAAAGCGAAAAGGCTTGTAAATTTGGATTTTGAAACGACTCTCGATGTAGTTATGTCATCGAGAGTCGGGAGCAATAATAACCACGGCCCCGAGGGCCACCATGATACGAATATGATAAGGGGAAGGGGAACAAATAAAGGGGGACAAGCAATAAAAGACGGAAAAGAAAAGAGAGTCGCCTTACCACACGGTTAGCAACTCAAAAGTCTCCATCGTCTCAATGTTCGATATCGGCACATTACTTGTCTTCTTCATTGTTATTCCTCTTCGTTCTCGATATGGTTGCATGGTTGAAGTACTAGGCTTGCAATGGTATAAGGAGGTGGGATTTGTTGTGAAATTCGGTGTTCAGTAAAGAGAAGATGGGGCGGAGGTGTATATATGAAGTATATGGGTCATGGATAGTTGCAAGGGTAGGTAGGGAGGTTTGGAGGGGGTATAAAGTGGTTGTGTGGGCTCAAATGTCAAAGAAGAGGCAAAAGGAGGAGCAGGGCACCATCCCGGTCGGGATGAACTTCTTCCCGGTCGGGACGGACTTGATCCCGGTCGGGATCACACTCCAGAGAACCCATTTTTCAGCACACTCATCCCGATCGGGATGACATCCTTCCCGGTCGGGATGAGTCTTCCAAGCCTTCATATTCTTGATAGCTTTACCCATAAGGCCACCAATACACCGAGATATGAAATCTCGTCCCCAAAAGCTTGTCAAAAGCTTCAAAAACCGACTGCTATGCCCAAATCCAAGCTTCTATCATAACTACTCTCCTCGAAACTTCATCTTCACTATTACCTATCGAAGATTCTCAATAAACATCCATCAAAATCCCTCCCTCACATCGCTCATCAAACATCCAAATAACAAGAATTTCACAAAACTCAAAAGAATAAGAAATAGATATATACAATAGGACGGTTCTTTTGGAACTCCGTCAAACCAAGGATGGTGCAATTCTTCAATCATTTTTCAACAACACTATAGATAGCTCCATCGCTATCAAGAGCAGGAAGTAACAAATCAAAGGCTCGAGAGAAATCTTCCATCAAGCTTGTGGAATACCAATCCACACTCCAAGGTTCTTCACAACCTTGTCTAGAAGTCCCCGGGGTATCCCGATCTACTAAGTTCAATGGCTTGAACTTGTACTTTCGATCCTTCGGTATATACCCAAACTTCCACTCATCTTCACAAGGCCCCAAGGGAGGCTCAACTCTCTTCTCAATAACTGACTCATCTTCAATAATGTCACATGGGCATTCACCCGCCCCTAGCTCGGAATCATCGTCTTCACTTCCACACAAGTTCTTGTCTTCTTTCAAGCTTTCACCCAACTTATTTCCTAGATCAAAGTCTTTCATGGCACGGATCATATTGCACGATTCTTCATTTTTAGGCGAGGTGTTGCCTTGGAGGTCAAACACGAGCTTCTCGTCGCCTAGTTCAAAGGTGATCCTAGCATTCTTTACATCAATCATTGCACCGGCGGTGTGTAGGAATGGGCGGCCTAGGATAATGGGGGTGATGGCATCCTCCGGCATATCGAGCACGAGAAAGTCAACAGGGATGAAGAATTTCCCTATTCTTAATGGCACATCCTCTAACATTCCTAATGGTCGATTTAGGGAACTATCGGCCATTTGGAGTGTGATAGAGGTACACTTAAGCTCTCTTATCCCAAGTCTCTCACAAATAGAATAAGGAAGAATGCTCACACTTGCTCCCAAATCACATAATGCCCTTTCAATCTTCAAGCTCCCTATGGTGCACGGGATTGAGAAACTACCCGGATCCTTTAACTTAGGAAGTGTACAGCCTTAAATGAGCTCGCTCACTTCTCTTGTGAACGCTATGGTCTCTTCCTTGTCGACGGATCTCTTCCTAGCCAAGATTTCTCTCATAAACTTTCCATAGGCCGGGACTTGGGTAATTAACTCGGTGAAAGGGATGCTCACATCCAACTTCTTCACAATATCAAGGAACTTGTCATATTGAACATCCACCTTTGTCTTCATTTGCCTTGTTGGAAAATGCAACTTGATATGCATCTTGTCTTGCTCATTAGGTTTGGACTTTTCAATTGACATTTTCTTTTTTCCTTTGTCTTCTTCTTGGGGTGGGGGAAGCTTGTCTCCATGGGGTTTCTCAACCTCCCACAAGACTTGCTCCTCCATGAGGTTTCCCCAACTTTCATCGTCTTGAGGTGGAGATTGCACTTCCTTCATAGCTTGTTGCTCACTAGGAAACAAGGGAGAATCATAAGATGCACCGCTCCGTAAGGTGATGGCATTCACATGTTCAAACTTCGTAGGTACACCTTGAAGAGGTAGTTGCCCCTTTTGTCTTGAAGAACTACCCGAAGCTACTTGAACTAGTTGGGTTTCAAGCATTTTCACATGCGTATCTCTTGCCTCGTTTTCCATTTGAAGGTTAGTAAAGAATTCATGTTGAGCTTTTTGCATCTCCAATTGGCTTCTTTGTATCTCCAAGATTGTCTTTTGTATCTCCGGTTCTCTAGGTGGAGATTTTTGATTGTGTGGGGTATTGGTAATGGCTAGGGGAACGCCATAGTCATGAGTTGGATACCGGCTCCTTTGCTTGTTCTCTTGTTGTTGATTTTGGGACCCTCGTTGTTGTTCAAAGTTCCCTTGGAACCCCTGAGTATTGCCTTGATTGTGATTGTGGTAACCTTGGTTGTTGCTTTGGTATCCTTGAGAATGTTGGTTTCCTTGGAAACCACCTTGATGATTGAAGTTCCCTTGATGGAACTCTTGATTGTTGTTGAAGGCACCTTGGTTATGTTGTTGGAAATTGTGTTAAAAGGCCTTTGATTGCCTTGATAACCTTGGAAACCTTGGTTGTTGTCCCTTAAGGGAGGAGGAACAAAGGGTACACGGTATTGTTGTTGGGCTTGTTGTTGGGAAGCTTGGAACATATGTTGATTTGGCACAATTTGAGCCTTGAAGTTAGAATATGGGGCACCTTGCTTGAATGCTTGGAAAGCATTCACTTGCTCAATGCAACTTCGACAATATGAAGACTCATGTCCATGTATACCACAAATCTCACATATCCCATAATAAGATGTAGGTGTAACCGTTCCCAAAGCATTAATTTGATGGATTGATTGTTGATTGGAGGAACTAGTGCTTTGACCTTGATTAAAATGGTGTTGGAGCTTCTTGTCAATAGTATCCATGTGTGTCTTTAATTGTGCTCCAAGGTCGGCACTTAATTGTGTAATGGCATCAATCTCATGCCTTCCCCCTCTACTTTTCTTTCTTGGCCTTGAGTATTGAGAGTTATGGACTGCCATTTCTTCGATCCTTGACCACGTTTGGTCATCATCAACTTCGGTGAACCTTCCATTGGACCCCATATTGAGTATGGCCCTTGAGTCTTCATATAACCCATTCCAAAATTTTTGTACAAGGAACCATTGTGATAAGCCATGGTGGGGGCACGATCTAATCAAAGCCTTGAACCGCTCCCATGCTTCATAAAGGCTCTCTTCATCCCGTTGTTGGAAACCGGTGATGGAGGCCCTTAGCAAATTCGTCTTTTACGGAGGGTAAAACTTTTGGTAGAACGCTAATGCAAGTTTCTAAAAAAGTATCAATCCCCATGGTTGCCTTATCGAGACTCTTGATCCTTTGCTTAGCTTTATCAATAAGAGAAAACGGGAAAAGAACCCAACGAATTTGGTCTTGAGTAATCCCGGTTTGAGAAATAGCATCACAATAATCGGAGAAGGTCTCCATGTGTTGGTGCGGGTCTTCGGTAGGCAACCCACTAAATTGACTTCTTTCAACCAATTGGATAAAAGCCGTTTTAGCCACAAAATTTCCGGTGTATGTCTCCGGTAAAGCGGTGGGACCGGGAAAAACGTCTTCCGTGAAGGTTGAATGAGATGAGAACTTCGGCATGATTGGATGCAAGGGAGATGATGGTGTAGATGGTGTGGATGTAGAAGTTGAAGGAGAACTAGGTTGAGAAGAGTGACTTGAAGAAGTACCAAAAGGATTTATGAAGATCCCTTCGGTATTGCCTTGAGGTTGCTCGTTAAAGTCGGATCCTTGGGCTTGCTCTTCAATGGTATTGCTAGTACCCGGTTGAGAATTTCTAACCCGATCAATCGTTCGTTGGCAAAAGGCTCTAAAGAGTCTCTCCGGCTCTGGATTGAAGAGAAAGAAGTCGTCTCTCCTCCTAGGCATGCACTACACACTTGGAACAAACGTGAGAACACCTAGTGCTTTATGGGCACTAGGCAAAGACAATAAATGAACACAACCCAAGACAAAGAGAGAAGAAAGCTAAATGAACTAAGAAAAAGCCTACAAAATATGCACAAGAGATAGAAAAAGAACACAAGAGGGGTAACTAAGTCAAGCTAATAAGCAAACTAACTCTAAACATGCACCATCCCCGGCAACGGCGCCAAATTGATGGTAGGGATTTGCCGTGGGTCCCTACCAACAAGTAATATCCAACTAATCCTAACTGGGTAGAAAGGGCAAGTCGGGTCGAGTCCACGGGGACGGTTATGAGGGTCTAGACTATGGTCTACCTAAAAACGAGGCTAAGTCGCCAAAACAACACAAAGAGAAGAGAATTGACTAACTATGTTGATGGAAGGAGATGAAACTAGACTAACAATGGACTAGATATAACACGAACTAAATGGAATAACTAAAACTTGATGCAACTGTCAAACTAGAGAAATTATGACTAAAAGGATGGAGAAATCAAATATGGGAAGGAGTAGGGTTAGGTTGGGTTCACAAGTGTAGTAGGATGATTGGGAAGTCAAGGGTGTAGGTTTCACCTAGTTACTAAGGTCGGTCCGCGCTCTCGCGTCAAGGCCAAAGTCCGCACTTTCGTGTCTAAGACTAAACCCGAATACTCATGCAAGAAGTTACCCAATACACAAGGATTCAACCACAAATCAATCACACAATGAGAAGATGAAAACAAGCATGAGAAGCATGGCCACTACAACTCAAACAAGCAATTCAACAAACACATAGAGTGCTCAATATGTGACTAGTAATAAAGGATTCACCTTTACCCTCAATCAAACCCTAATCACCCATAATCCACAATTAATCCCCCTACTAATCCCACAATAAGTCTACTCACTCATAATGAAGCTAATACTAACAGTGATAAGAGGAAACAACACAAATATCCAAACATTCATGATGAAACTAACAAGAACAAGAACAATAAGAAAAGATTGAAACTTGAAGAATTAAACAAGGATCAAGAGTAAAGAGAATAAGAAGATTATATCTACTAACAAGAAGATGAAAAGATAAGAACTTGCATTAATAAGAAAAACCCAAAACAATCTTCCAAGGTTGTCAATCTTGGATGAATCTTGAAGAATTCCCTTAATACAAGACTAATTACTAAGATTAAACCAAGATTAAAAAAGGATTAAAGAAAGATTAAACTAAGGTTTAAGAGAGTCTATCTAGGGTTTAGAATAATGTAGAGGAGGCTAAGGTGCTTAAACAATACAAAGGAAGGGTATTTATAAGGTTACAAGAGTGAAGGAGAAGAAAAGAAAGTCACGCGGCTACAGCAGCTCCTTCCCGGTCGGGATGGGTCATCCTTCCCGGTCGGGATGGCCCATCAGTGGGTGTTGTTTTCGCGCACTCCTTCCCGGTCGGGATGGCTACTCTTCCCGCCCGGGAAGGGTCTTGTAGGCCTCCCTTATGGTCCCAAAGGTCCCTAGTTGCTCTTGTTAGGTTTCTCATCGATTCTCGGTGCTCGGGATCGGGTCCAATGGGCTCGAAAATGGGTCCCAAGGTCTCGGGATCGAATCTAAGGCACCGAGTGATCGTTCCTTCTCTTCGTTGGCTCCAAATGTGTAGGAAACGAGTCGGAATCGTTCCAATTCTCCATGAATGGTCTTGGGAACCTAAAACGAACTAGAAGAAGCATAAGTAGCCCAGAAACCGCTCCAAAGAGCGATTTCATAAGTGAAACCGGGACCAAACACAACAAAAAGGCTCTACAAACTACACTTATCAGTGGTCTTACTCTTGTCTTCCTCTGCCATTTTGATTTGATTGTATCCGGCATATCCGTCCATAAATGATAGAAGGGCATGATCGGCCGTGTTATCCACCAGTACGTCAATGTGTGGTAATGGAAAATCGTCTTTTTGGCTGGCCTTATTATGGTCCCGAAAGTCTACACATACCCGAACCTTACCGTCCTTTTTAGGTATCGGCACGATGTTTGCAACCCAGTCTGGATATTCAGACACTTGTATGAAGCCCGCTTTGAATTGCTTGTCGACTTCTTCTTTGACTTTGAGAGACCATTCGGGCCTCATTCTTCGGAGCTTCTGTTTTACCGGCTTACACCCATCTTTGATGGGTATACGCTGTCCAGCTATTTCCCGATCTATCCCCGACATGTCCTTGTAGGACCATGCGAAGACATCCTTGAATTGTTGGAGGAGGTCCGTGAATTGTTTTCTCTCCTCGGAATCAAAGGATAAACCTAACTTAAGCATCTGGGGCTCTAAAGTGGTTGCCACATTGATGGACTCAGTTTCTTCAATTACTGGATCTCGGGACTCCTTTTGCTCGAGCTGCTCGATCAGATGCGGAGGTAGAGGTGCCTGTTCGTCGGGTTTCTCAATGTCATTGCATATAAAATTTTTGAAAGCATTTTGAAAATAAGACAAGTCGTAAGCGGAACGATTTTCGTTATTATTAATAGTAAATTTGAAAAATAGCGCAAAGAGAGCGACCATCTGATCATTGGTCAGAGGCGGGATAGGGAGTTCTCTCGGGACAGGCCCCGAGACTCCGGTGGAAGGGATTATAGGAAGAGGGGTTATAGACTGAACTCTAGCATCAGACCCTCTAGACTCGGACTCTGACTCTGACTCTGACTCTGACTCAGACTCAGACTCAGACTCAGACTCAGACTCGGTATCCGACATGTCTCCTTCACCGGTGGTCAGCTTGTAGACTCTACCCTGGCTGTCGGTCCACTTGATGGTCTTCCGCCATGCCCTTTTCCCGGTGTCAGCACCAACTTCGGAGATCAGCTTAGTTGGGTCAAACCTGTTGCTGCGGAGGATCAGGTTCACCAGGTCTTCTTTAGGAGCGGGGATGGCCTTATCTTTTCCGAATAGAAGCCCTAGCACGGGCCCGTAATTTGCAGCACCTTCCTTTGATTCAGTCTGGACGAGGGAAAATACGTCATCTGGGATGAAATTGCATTCCCAAGCCAATTTGGTCTCGCGATATGTGATGGTGGGTCGGTATAGACCCACTTGAATAGCCCCGAATACTGGTGTAACGAAGCAGTCGGTTAGTTTTGGGATGTAAGGGCCCAAGTAGGTACCCTTGATGATGTTTTGGGCCTTCTGAAGACCGGCCCGGACCAAGTTCCTTGAGGTCACAGCGTACCCTAGGCCGAGTCGCGATTCTCCATCGTTTAGGACCTCAATAATCTTCTCGGCCGGAAGATATGGTCTCGAGGTAGCCCCCGGTAAATAGCCCAAGTTTTGTAGCATCATATCAATGCTAGTAGTGAAATAGGGCTTGAAGAGATATTCTTCTTCAATCATTCCGATAAAATCAAATCCTCGTGGGTCAGCCCGGCCCATAGCGTTACAGCTTGCCACGGTCATGGGGGTTGCTTCCAGGGTGATGATGCCGTCTTGTAGAGGCATCTTGACCTTTCTATGGAGGGTAGAGGACACGGCCTTGACCGGATGGATCCAAGGCCTTCCAAGTAGTAAGTTGAAAGATGAGGTGACATCAATCACCTGAAACTCCAGTTCTTTCTCGATTGGGCCCATTATAATTGTCAGTTTAACGGTCCCAGCAACCGGCTTTGGGCTTCCATCAAAAGCCTGGATAGTCTGCGCCGTCGGGAGGTAGTCAGCCTCGGTAATGCCAAGGGCTTTAACGGTCCTTAAAGGTAGGACATTTACAGCAGATCCATCATCGATCAGGGTCATTGGGAGATACTTCCCTTGGTAAATCACCGTGATGTACAGGGCCAAGTTATGGGCGGCGCCGAATGGTGGGAGATCGGACTCGGAGAAGGTGATGAGTGGGCCTTCTTCTTTGGACTTGCCCTTGAGATAGGGCATGATAGTGGCTACCATTTCAGCGGGGGTAACCTGTGAGTCGACCTTGATTTGATCGAGAGCCTTAGTAAGTGCTTCCCGATGTTCTTGCGAGCTAACCAGAAGTTGCCATATGGTTAGATTAGCTCGAGCCCTCTTCAGTTGCTTGACTAGAGCCGTGTAAGTGCCTGGCTCCTCAGAGGTAGCTTCTGTCCTGGTAGGTTCAGTGACGGTTGTTGAGATAGGGGTGTCCTTAGAGCTGGCGATTTGATAAGGACGGCCGGTAGCGGCGAGGTGGTTGGTGGCTAAGGCTTTAGACTTAGCTTTTCGAACCACTTCGGTGGTGATGGGGACAGCTTCCCCCTTAGCTAGGTAGACGTCATCCTCGTCATCAAACCATATCCCATTAATTTGTGGAAAAAAAGGAGAAATGAGATGAGAACAATCAATCACCTTATTGGAGAAGATGGCATGAGCACTGAAGGGGTTTTCTTTGTTGCTTGGCTTGTCTCCGGGCAATGGTATTTTCCCGCTCTCAATTAAGTCTTGAATCAGATGCTTCAATTTCCAACACTTTTCAGTATCGTGCCCATTACCTCGGTGATATTGGCAATAGGCCTGGACATTATAGCTTTTGGATCGCTTCTCGACCGGGACTTCTGGAGTTGGGCCTATTGGTTGGATTAGGCCCTTTGAGGATAGCCTTTGTAAGGCGTATGTATAGGTAGTCCCTATATCAGTGAATACCCGAGTTGGAGTATTCTTTTTGGATGAGGTATCTAGTAGATTCACCTCGTCGAAGATGTTGCGGGTTGCAGCTGCAGATGTGGGCTTGCTGGTGGACGAGCTGGCCCCTTCATACCCCTTGGTAGAGGCCTTAGTAAAGCTCTCTAATCTTAAATCATCCTCGATTCTTGTACCCATTTCGGTTAAGGTAGCGAAATTGGGTATGACAGCGTACCGGAGATGGACTCGTTAAGAAGAAGATTCTTGACAAAGGCCTCCATTAACACCTTTTCTTTGGGCTTATCGACCAACTTTACATTCTCGACCCTCCACCTTTGAAGGTATTTGGTGAAACATTCTTTGGGCTCTTGAGCCATAACCTCCAGAGTACGCATCGTAGTCTGGATCTCGGTATTATCCGCGTAATTCCGAGCGAACTCCGTCGCCACATCATCCAAAGTCTTGTATTTCTTGGAATCGAGGCTGTAGTACCAGGCCTTTGGGTGCTTCTCGAGGGAAGAGGCAAACAGGTGCTTGAACATGGTGGATTTCACTCCCTTGACAACCATAAATTCCTTGAAGGCTCGAATATGATGGACCGGGTCTTCATTACCCTCAAACATCGGTAGGCCCGTAAGGTTGAGGTTGGCGGGTAGCTCGTCATTCAGAGGCGAATAGGAACAAGCGCTTTCCGTGTGGATCGAATTGTTCGTTGACAAATGGACTTGTTCTTCCAGCTTGCGAACGACGCTAACCAGTTCAGCTAGGGGCCCAATGTCTTCAGATCCGGAATTAGGACTCCCTTGCTCCACGGCACTTAAGCGGGTGACAATGGCTATCTGATCAGACCTGATAGTTGTCAATTGGGCTTCAATCTTATCTAGTGAGGCTGTCAAACTGTCCACAGCTTCTTGCATCTTGCGTTGGTATCTGGTTACCGGTTGCCCATCTGTAAGAATACCGTGTAATCAGAAACTAACCCAAATCCTAGAACAACAAGTACATCCCGAGCAAGGGAAAAGACTGAAAAGGAAATGACTCGAAAAAGACACCTAGACGGGTGACTCGTGACAGGTGGGCCTTCCTTAGGATTCGGCATGTGGGCCGAGTCCTGTTCGAAGGAAGGTGTTGGGGTTTTAATTACCTCGCAAGCGCACGATATAATCGTTGCACTAGAAAGGGTCGGTCCACAAGGAGTGTGGTGATTCCTAGTCGTTTTAATCCTAATTGTTTATCTAAGTCGATAGAGATTGGTGATAGAAGACTAAAGCTAGATGAATGAATATTAACTAAGACAAGAAACTACTAAAAAGAAGATGAAACTAAATTAAGAAAAGATGATGACTAGAGAAATAACGATTTATCAAGAATAAAGGGGACTAGGGAACGATGTCGCTTCAATCCACCTAAATCACTCCAAAGTATATCGTGTATCGAAGGAATCGGGGTTAAGGGCAAAGTTGTATCGTCTAGGTCGGCCACCTCCCTCCCGGGTTCGTGTCCGGCTTAATTTCCCGTTTACCTCCCTCCCGGGTTCGTAAAGCGGAATCCCTAAGTCAAATCCGAGGGTCACTCCCGTGATAAACCCCAAACCGACTCAAGTCAAAAAGGCACGCATACAAGTGTAAAAGATACCACGCTAGACACCACTCCCGTGTTCGATCTAGTACGGTAAGGCAAGATAGAGGGTCAAACCGGTCACCTATCCTAATCGACTCCCATCGATGACCAAGGGATTGGGACCGTCTCAAACTCCTAAACCAAGGCAATCCAAAATCCTCAACA
Organism: Agrostemma githago; assembly: GCA_958450325.1. Classification (NCBI taxonomy): domain Eukaryota; kingdom Viridiplantae; phylum Streptophyta; class Magnoliopsida; order Caryophyllales; family Caryophyllaceae; genus Agrostemma; species Agrostemma githago. Next base: position 51,728,929 of record OY288249.1, read on the forward strand.
CCACTTCACCCAATTACCTAATTCAATCGATACAAAACATACAAGAGGCACGATTTAGGCGAATTTAGGCTTCATCGACCCCTAGTGGGTGACTACTCACTAATCATGACTAAATTGATGGAATTAAGTATAAAGGTGGAGTCTTTAGCTATGAACATTGTTGTGAATTGAATTATACTACCAATTATAATAAAGTGGTCAAATTGGAATAATCTAATTGGGGGTTTCTAATACTAACATGAAATTTATAAACATGAACAAAGTGAGAGAAACTAAATTAATATCAAACTATAGTAACAAACAAAGAAAAGGGAAGACTAAAGCTAAGAACTTGAAGAAACAAGGAAGAACAAAACTAGAGTAACAAAAATGAGAAAATAACAAAACTTAAACAAAGGAGAAGTAAAAATTACCCACTTAAAGAAGATGGAGAGATTAAGAAGAAGAAATAATAATAATCATAAAAAGCTTGAATCTTTGACAATAAGGAAGATGAAGATCTTCAAAGACTACAAACCCTCTCTAAAACCCCAAATAATTCAAAATGTTTGACTTGTGTAATAGAAACTTCAGTTACCTAAAAAAAATGATAAAATCGAGTATTTATGGTTATAATTAGGTTACACAAAACCGTGCCAAAAAAGGGGAAAAAAACAGAGCCGGAGTTGCGCACGGTCTGACCGTTACGCACGGTCCGATGCGCACGGTCCCTTCTTCCTGCTTGAGTTACGCATGGTGGATCGTGCGTAACTAGATCTGCCCTTATTTCCCTATTTTTGGTCCTCTATGCGCTTGTCTAGGCTCGAACTCGGGTCACTTGCTCCCTTTTACCCGGGCGTGCTCGATCTCATCGTTTTTGACACGGAAAGGCCTAAAAACAAGTAACAAACACAAAAAAACCGAGTAGTACAAAATATAGATGAAACGAGCCAAAATGCCTAAGAAAACACGATTAATCAAGGCTAAATAAATGTCAAAATAGTGTGAAAATACGGTCAATGACGGAGTTATCAGAAGGTCCACGTGAGATATTCCCCAGACTTCCTAAGTCGAGTTGAGCTTAGAACATGCCACGAAACCCATACGAATTAGCCATGGACACCTTTGAAATATCCATGTTGGAATATATCACGGTATAGTGGGACGTTGGTCACCAGTACCGGCCCGAGAAAAGATAGGGTTATGCATGAACCGTAAAACTAAAATGCGTATTGTACTAGTCAAACGATTTCTATTCGAGTCTCACCCTGAGGATGCCGATGGTAAGTCACGCATCAGTTAATCCTCAGGGAGTCGCCAAATTGTGGACATGACATAGGTCCACCCCGACGCGGCCACGCGTGGGTTTGGGGAGGCGAATGAATCTCATGTGAGATGGATCGAATTGAAATTTAAATCGAAGTGGAGTCGCCACCAAACTTTGTGGGAGTTCGGGCCCATTCGAACCCACTCTATGTCTTAGTGGGACGTGCACAAAGTACGGCCCATTCGGATGTCAGAGTTTATTGGGTTCGTCCCTTTACATTTTGACCGATACCGATCGACATTATCGGATACCGTGTATTGAATGACTCTCTTGCGCCAACGGTTTCGGGCATCCGGAAATCGAGGTTCTGAGTAAGGGGTGAGGGTACGTGTTGGGAAGTTCACAAAGAACACCCAACCCCGCCCGCACTTAGCGGCCTCTACTAAGATATCACTTGAGTTTTGAATACGTGCGTTAGTAATTCGATTGAATGATATGCAAACAATATTTTGCCTAAATATGCGAGAATTTGAATAAGTTGCTAAGTCGATTTAATGCATCTAAATTAACGTCAAAGTTGTATTTAGCATATCGAGGTTCGTTTTAGTACAATAAAACAAACGAAATAAAAAAAAAAGATGCAAAAGACATGAACAAACGAGTTAGTAACGGTAAATAACGATTATAACGGTTTGTAAATAATATGGAATGATATGGAATGACGTGAATGACATGATGCATGGTTTTGAAAAGTAATATGGCATGTGATTGACTTAACACGCGTTGACCGAAGTCATGAAAAATATTATCGGGGCTCAAAAGACGTTGTGGGATTCTCGGTTTTGACGTAATAAAGAATACTCGACCGAGTCATTGAGGGACTCGACCGAGTGGACCTCGAAAAAAAGCTTCTGCCCAAAATTTGAGGTGTCACTCGAATAAGTCATTAAGGGACTCGATCGAGTGGTTCTCGAAAATGCATTCTGCCTCGGTTTTGGGACGTCACTCGATCGAGTGGCCTATGACACTCGGTTGAGTGGCCCTGTACGAACTATGGTTCGTCTCGATTTGTATGAATTTCAAAATTGCTCTTGATTTTGGGAAATCGATGATTTTGTTAAGTCGCGCAAAAATATTATATGATTTATACTCGACTCGAATTTTGGATACTCGTCGTATCCGATATTTGATTATGTAATCAATATCGAATACTTAGAGTGAAATCTAGAAAAAGTGTTATAAATCGTTTAAATCAAACTAAAACGAAATAGATTATCTCCGCGTTATAATGTCGTATTAGTTCTCTTGAACTACGTGACAATTATTTTAGCATCAACGAATTCGTGTTAGTTTAATTTTTTGGCTAATTCTTTTAGGTGCGATATTCGACTATAGAGTCGATATCACATATTTAGGAATAGACGCTTTAGATTAGAAGAAAATGATTCCCTCCGCATCTCGACTTTGTAATAAATCCTTGCGGATTATGTGATGTCAGATCCGCATCAACGGGTTTTGCCTTAAATTGAATAAACGTGTTTTGATTTGAGATAATTTTATAAATCGATGAATGCACGATATTAATGATGATGACGATTATGCAAAAATTAAAACGATACTAGAGACGCAATAAAAAACGATCTTGTTGATGTTGACTCGCTTCAACAATCAAATACTCGGGGTGTCGGGATAAGCGACCGGCCACATCGGGTGCGAGACCCTTGTATTCAGATTTTCTTATTCCGTCATCCTTTGTATTCGACACGAATTAGCGAGTATTTTAATGTTTTGATACTAGTAATATTAACGATATTAGAAGAAAAGAGACGAGAGAAGACGAGGAAAACAAAGCGAGAAGAGAAGAGAAAGAGAGAAGAAATCGAGATTTTTGCACCCTCATCCTACATGCTTCGTATTCTTGGACGGGACTCGTATAGTTGTGGCTTAGGCACGTAAGCTTGAGATTATGTAGATGGAGTTATGCTGGTTTTAGGGTTGTGTTTACTAGATGATATGGTTGAAGAGTTGTAGGTAGAATTCTGAAAAATTGTGTGTTGATTTGTGTTGCAAAGGGGTGTATATATAGAAATTCTCCCCCACCCTCGTCTAGGGTTACTCGATCGAGTGCCCCTGTTGACTCGGTCGAGTGGCCCAACATAAAGGTGACAGCGGGCCTGTTGATGGCCCACTCGATCGATTGAGCTGACACTCGATCGAGTGGATGAGGCGGATGGGCTAGTTTTGAAGATTTTATATTTGGGTTGGACTCTTGATATTTGCATGACTGTTTTGTGTTGTCGGAAACGGCTTTGACTGGGGTTTGACCCGGTCGCTAAAAGTCAGTTTTATTTTCGGTGTCGATTTTGACCCAAATTAGTCTTATTTGATTGGAAATGACCCACTAGGCCTGAATTTGAGGTCAGTTTTGTGAGATTTGTACCCCGTAAAAAGCCCAAGCTAGAAACTAACAGTTTCGAACCCATATCCGAGCGCGTAGAAGCACGTTTGCGTCCGATCATCATCGCGTGTTTTTTGGAAAGTGCTATAGACACCTAACAGCCAAATGTGGGTGTCTACAATGTCTATTTCCAACTTGGTCCATCTTTAATCTTTAGTGAGATCATACAAAAAAATATAAAGGGGAAATTGAAAAATCCTTTCAAATATACTTTAAACCAAAGTTGATGTCATCCTGAATACATAATATACTGTAATTTTGTATCTTCTTTATTGAACATCATAATACAAACTCCCATTAATCTTTATATCCTTAAACAAATAACACCCATGTGAGCAACATGCTCATGAAACAATTTGGGTGGTAGTCCTTTAGTGAGCGGATCCGCAATCATGGAGTTTATTCTAATATGTTCCACACACACAGTTCTCCCCTTTGAATTCTTTCTGTTATAGCACAACACTTGAGCCTAGTATCCTTGGACTTTATCACACTAATGTTGTTATTGGAATACAACACCGTGCTCTATTGTCACAAAATATCTTTAGTGGTTTTTGAATTGTATCCAAAACTAATAACCCCGTGACAAAGTTTTGTAACCATATGGTATGATTGGATGCTTCAAAACATGCTATGAGTTCTGCTTCCATAGTAGAAGTGGCAATAATTTCTTGTTTGACACTTCTCCATGAAATTGCCTTTCTTGCTAGCAAGTAAATATAGCCTGGAGTGGATCGATTGCTATCTATGCATCCATTGTGATCAGAGTCGGAGTACCCAATGATATCTAAATGATTCGAATTTTTATATGTGAGCATATAATGTTTTGTTCTTTGTAGATACCTTAAGACCCTTTTAACTGCCTTCCAATTATCCATTCCTAGGTTACTTAAGAATCTGCCTAACATTCCAACAATATACGCTGTATCTGGATGCATACAAACTTGGGCATACATGAGACTTCCAACCGCCGAGGTATATGGAATACTCATCATTTCCTTCTTCTCAAAATCATTTTTAGGGCACTGGTCGAGACAAAATTTGTCTCCTTTAGAAATGGGGTTGTCTCCTGGCTTACAATTATGCATGCCAAACCTATCTAGCATCTTATCGATATAGCTCCTTTGTGATAACCCAAGGACACACTGAGAACGATCTCGGTGTATCTCAATTCCTAATAAAAACGATGCTTCACTAAGATCTTACATCTCAAATTTAGTTGATAGAAATCTCTTGGTTTCGCACAATAAGCCTATATCGTTGCTGACAAGCAATATGTCATCGACATATAAAATCAGAAAGATATGCTTACTCCCACTGAACTTCTGGTAAATACAATCTTCCACTTTACTCATGTCAAAACCAAATGAGAGTATAATTTCGTGGAATTTGAAATACCATTGTCGAGACGCTTGCTGGAGTCCATAAATGGATTTCTTTAATTTGCAAACCTTTTTCCTTAAGTCCTCTAATACAAAGCTTTCAGGTTGCACCATATGAAACACCCCACATTGATTGAAGATGTCCTATTTATGAGCTTAAATGACTAGTGCTTTAAAGGATTGAAAATACTACTCATATCAATAAAGTGCACTTTCTTTTCTGGTCATCCATGCAAAAAAACTCTGCAGTTAAGCGTGCTTGACTCAAAGTAGTCTACGGATGGGTGACCTCCTGGGAAGGTTTCCAAGATGCGCATGAGGGAGATCAAAATGTGTCGGAAAGGACTCGTGTTGGTCTGTGGGACCATTACAGAGCCTGGCGAGCTACCGAGACTAACATTTTCGATCCTAGTTTGGGCCGGGGTCTTATAGGAACAGGAAATCTAAACAGATAAGTCCTTTCTTGTTTCTACCCATTTCTAATAATATTTTTATTTATTATTTCAATAATTTAATGTTATTTTCCCTAATTTCAGGTGTGAGCGTTGGGAGCAGTGATGGTGAGCGTTGGGAGCAGTGATATTCTGATACCAACTGTAATCCCCTAATAATTTTAACGCAATACAGTGACGGAAACATTGTAGATGTGGGATTAAAACACTAGATAACTATGTCTTAAAATAAATAAATGGTAAAGTCGATGCATAAGCCGCAAATAAAATTGGTTAAGAATAAAAACAATCCATAATCGGCTAAACAATCCATAGTACAGAAAGATTATTAAGCATAACAAAATCCACTACTACTTGCTAGCCCACCCTTGAGAATCACATATAAAGGTGGTAGTTCGGCGTGCTGGGCCGGGCTTCGTGCCTGATTGGGCTGGCCAGGTCGTGGAGTTGGGCTCGTGCCGTGCCGAGAACGGAGTTCCGGCCATACCCCCCCCCCCGCCGAGGCACGGACCCGGGCGTCCCGTGCCCAGGCCGGGTTTCGTGCCTGGTCATGCCAGGCCCGCCGTGCTTGTTTCCGTTCGTGCCCGTGCTTCAGTTTTCGTGTCAGTTTTCTGGTTTCGGGTCGTGCCTCGATCTATTTTTTTTTCCCGGAAAAAATGATGCACGGTTGTATATATAGTAGAAAAACCCTCTACAGTGGCGGTTGAAATAACCCTATGGTGACGGTTTTAGAGCGACATGATTGGTGAGGTCACTATAGGTAAATGATGGTTGTACAACCGCCACCATAACTTATCAATGGTGGCGGTTCTTAAGTGAAAACCGCCACTATAGATCATCTATGGTATCGTTTCTCAACTTAAAACCGCCACTATAGGTTATCTATGGTGTCATTTTCTCAACTAAAAACCGCCACTGTAGATCATTTATGGTGTCGTATCACAACCAAAAACCGCCACTGAAGGTAATCTATGATGTCGTTTCTCAATTAAAAACCGTCATTATAGGTCCTTTATGGTGTCATATGTCACCTAAAAACCGCCACTGTAGATTATCTATGGTGTCGGTTCTCAACTAAAACCGCAACTGTAGCTCATCTATGGTGTCGTTTCTCACCTAACAATCGCCACTATAGGTAACATACAGTGTCATTTTTAATATAAGAACCATTATCGTAGAGTAATCTATGGTGTCAGCTACGGTACAACAAGCATCACCATAGAGTAAGTTTTCACATCGCTTTTATAAAAACAACCATTATTGACATTTTAAAAAAATATATATCAACTAGGTTTGGATGCACCTCCCCATAAATTATATGTCAACCCAGATATATAAAAGATGACAACACAATGTCTGCAATAGATTCCAATCAACAATAATGTCATAAAAACATCTTCATTTCATCCAACACGCCAATTGTGTCAATGTTTATTAAGACATCCAAAAGTATATCCTTATACAAAGACCACAAAAAAGGAGCAATAAAAATAATCTAATATATACTATAAGTTCTCTAAGCATTTTGTCGCCCACGCCTCTTTAACTTCATCTATGTCCTCAAGTGTTATTGTTGAATCTGTCATAATCTACATTTCATACCATAATATTAAGAAAATTGTCATTGAAAAGTAAATAAAAGATCATTATAAACCTATAATTTAAAATAGGAAATACCTTCTCAAATTCTTCTTCCTTAGCTTTCTTTAGAGGAGTAATATGTTACGGAGTATGTGATATATCCATTTCATAACATAATAACCACACTAATAATCATCTAGTTGTTGCGGACACTAAATGCAATGATCGTGTCTTTGGTAGAAGTTCTCTTTTTCTTAGTATCCACCATACTCTCTAGGTGTGTTTCTTATCCTCCATACACCTGGGACTATTTTGAACCCAACATACATATTGAGGATGTCGTTCACTCTTACCTCTGCTTGAAAGTCAACAATGACGCAAAGTCACCTTATTTTCATGATGCTAAACTAATATAAAATGTTCATTTGATATAAACACTAATAGATACGAGTGGAAATTACATTCAGCTAGTTTGATGTACGCTATACTTCTTGATTAGATACTCAATCTTATTGTATGTATGTCCCATGTAGCACAAACAGTGGATTCTTGTGGACATGACATAGGTCCACCCCGACGCGGCCACGCACGGGTTTGGGTAGGCGAATGAATCTCCATATGAGAATGGATCGAATTGAAATTTAGGTCTATGTGGAGTCGCCACCGAATTTTGTGGTTATTCGGAACCATTCGAGCCCACTCTATGTCGTAGTGGTCCGTATACAAAATACGGCCCATTTCCGATGTCAGAGTTTATTGGGCCCGTCCCTTTGCATTTGATACCAATACCGACGTTATCGGACATTGTGTATTGAATGACTCTCGTGCGCCAACGGTTTCGGGCATCCGGAAACCGAGGTTCTGAGTAAGGGGTGAGGGTACGTGTTGGAAAGCCCACAAAGGACACCCAACCCCGCCCGCACATTAGCGGCCTCTACTAAGAATTCGAATGACTTACAATACGCGCGCTAGTTAAACGGGAAAAAGATATGCAAAGAGTATTTTCCATAAACATGTGAATGGAATTGAAAAGGGTTTCTAAGTCAATTTAATGCAATTAATTCTAACGTCGAAGTTGAATTTTAGCATGCGGATTCATTTAGTACAATAAACAAACAAGAATTAAATTGACAAAAGAAACAAGCAAACGGTTAGTAACGGTAAATCAATATTAACGGTTTGTGCAAATATTGAATTGAATTGAATGGTGTACAAGATGATGCATGGTTTGAAAATATAGTATACACGTGATTAATTATGCACGTGTTGACCTAAGTCGTGAAATACTACCGGGTTTTGAAAATAGAGTAATGTACGATTTATTGTGTTAATCGTTATGAGGTTACTCGATCGAGTAGTCGATAGACTTGATCGAGTAGACCCTGAAAAGAGGTTTCTGTTCCGCGTTTTAGACCATACTCGGCCGAGTTATTGACCAACTCGGTCGAGCACATGGCCATTCGATCGAGTCACTGTGAGACTCGATCGAGTGGAGGTCGTGAAAAACATTCTGGTTCGATTTTTGGGACGCCACTCGACCGAGTGGGCTAGGCACTCGGCCGAGTGCCCCCTGTACGAATTGTAATTCATTTGCAAATTTAATTGTTGATTTTGAAATTGCTTTTGATTTTTGAGAGTTTGACGATTTCACCGAATCGGACATAAATATTGCACAATTTACGTTCGACTTGATTTTTTTCATAAATCGAGAATTTTGTTGAACCGAATATATTTATTGTTGAATTTACACTCGATTCTAATTTTGAATACTCGTTGTATCCCACATTCGATTATTTGAATCGATATGTAATATTAGAGTGAAATATAAAAAAAGATAAATTGATTTTAGTCGTTTTAAATTAATTATCGTGATATGAACAAATCGCGTTAATTAATTCATATGACTTGATTGTTAGACTCGATATCCAATTATGGAATTGGTATCGAATCTAAAATCGACGCTTACTTGAATAAAAAAAGGACTTGATTCCCTCGACTTCTCCGACATCGAAATAAATCCCTAGGGATTGTGATGTCGGATCCGTGTCAATGGGTTTCGACCCTTATTAAAATACAACGTTTGCTTTTTCGAGAAATCAATGTGACATGCGAAAAACAATAATAATACAAACGATATGAAAATTATTGTTGAAATTGACCTATCTCAATAATCGAGTAATCGGGATATCGGAACAAGCGACTGTCAACGCGTGTGCAGTACACTTGTATATTCGGATTTCCTTATTCCAATATCACTCATACTCGACACAAATTGATAGGTATTTTAGTTCTTTGATATTAGTACTATCGATATTAATGATGCGATAATAATGATAAGACGAAATAAAAAAATGACCCGTATAACGACAACACGACGCGAGAAGGAGGAAGAAAAGAAGGAAAACGGGGTTTTAACACCCTCAACCTACATGTTCTTGTCTCGGATTAGAACTCGTAACCGTGGCTTTAACACTAGAGTCTTCGAGGTGGATGAAGGTTAAGTTATGGTGGCTCGGGTTTGTTGAATCCTAAAACTAGTTTAGGGTTTGCTAGGGTGTTGCTTAATGTTTGCCTAGGGTGTATTAGGGTTGAAGAGGAGTTGAATTAGGGTTGAATTTTGAGGTGTAAAGATGTGTGTCCAAGGTGTGTAGATGTGTGCATGGGGGTTGCTTATATAGGAAAAGCTAGGGCACCCGGTTTAGGGTTAATCGACCGAGTAGCCAGTTGACTCGGTCGAGTGGTCTCGTGCACCAGCCGTCGGGCTTGAATAAGGGCCCACTCGATCGAGTGGGTGGGGCACTCGATCGAGTGGCCCAGCTGGGTCGTACGGGTCACTCGTTTTGGACCGTGACCATGGATATTTGATGGGTTTGTGTTTGAATTGGACTTTTGATGTTTGAGGGTTTGTTTTGCATGTCTCAGAAACGACCTTGACCGGGATTGACCCAATCGCTAAGAAGTCGGTTTTAATTCCGGTGTCGGTTTTGGCCCAAATTAGTCTTGTTTGACTCGGAATGGTCCGCTGGGCCTGGATTTGAGGTTGATTTTGTGAGGTTTGTACTCTGTAAGTGTGTTAGCCAGTGATTAATGGATTTGAGCCCGTATCCGAGCGCACAGAAGCATGTTAGCGTCCGATCATCATCGGGTGTTTTTTGGGAAACTACCACAGACACCTGGCAGTCAAAATGTGGGTGTCTACAATACTAAACTAACAGAACAATGCACATAATAAAAAATACTTGAAGTCATTTTTCAAAATATGTTTAATCAATAACAGAACTAGTCATTGTTTGTGAAATTATTATATAGATAATCCCCAATATTTGATTATTCCTTACATCATGTAACATAAGTTTCATTCTTCGTAACCATTCAAGTCATCCGGCTCTTAAGCAATCAGTCAAGTAATAGAATTCGTGAGTTCAACCAAGACAAATAATGTGGCCTTTGATCTCATATTTACATAAACACCATCACATATTCATGTTTAACTATAAAAGAACAAATAGTAGGCCAACTACAAACAATTTGACCTTTCTATAGCATCTCACTCATTGATGTCCTATTTTCCAGTTTACAAGTTTACATCACACCCCAACATAAGCTCATTGTACAAAATTTAGAATAAATACAATTCCCAAGCTCATAATTTTCAATTTCCATAATCAATTATCTAATCAATCACAAAACTTTAATCAAACAACAAAGACAAAATAACACAAACCAAGAAAATAGACAACTAGGAAAGTTTCATCAAGGTAGAACAAACAAGAATTAAGAACTAACGGCCAGGCCACCACAAGAAGAAGAAAGAATAAATAGAAGAAAACATAAAAAAGATGGGAAGAGCACCATGTTGCGACAAAGCAAATAGTGAACGATTTTGAGTAAATAGAATTTAGGCTTAACCAAACTACCCAAAACATATGCTCTGTAGCAAATTTGAGAGCTTACCACGAATGTTACATTTGTGGCATATATAGCCCTATATAGGTCTTTTCTGCTGCAAACCACAACCTCCACCTAACGAAAAACACGATATGCTTATATTCCGATCTAAACCAGAACTTTCAGTCAACACCTTAATCTTGGTGTCCTTATCGAGTGGTGAATTCTGCACTGGGAGTGGAATGCTTGATGATCCTGGCAGTGAATTTAGAATTGGTCACATATATATCATCCCCAAAATCATCAAATTCTGATGCTTCAACATTCGGAGAGTTGCTGCTTGTAACATGTAAGTTGATCATCACCTTCATTCTCGACCTTAGGCCTACAAATAATAGGCACATGATGTGATCCAGGAACTCAACGTACTGAGGTAGTTCAATATCACACACACAGTAACGATAATAAGGCCCCAAAACCTTTGCAGCTCAGTTCGGCTGCCTATTCAGTTAAAAAACAACGGAGCCTAACATACTATACAACGATATGTAGCATTAAAGAGTAACAATTGAAATTGAAATTATGGTTTAGAGTAATTAATGACAAACCTTCGCTAGTTGAGCGTTGGTACTATGAACCTCTCAAATTTGATACTTTGTCATATCAAAACATCAACCCAATTATACCACAATCTAAGCAAGCTACAAATTATACTCAATTCGTACCCTAATCGATCGATGGCATCATGTCCATGGATCCGAGCTGCCAATTGGACATACAGAATATGGCACCTATTTGAATTGCATAGTTGATTCGATTTAAACCCTAGTGATTTCTAAGTTCTAACCAAATTAAACTCAAGAACAAAGGAACAAACCTTGATAATGATCTTGGGTTTCTGATGGCGAGCTGCGCTGATAAGTGTAGTTTGTAGTGCCTATTTCGTAGTATTTTGGTCCCATTTTCCTTGTGGAATCGCTCCTTGGGAGCGATTCATGGGCTACTTATGCTCCCTCTAGCTCGTTTCAGGTTCCCGAGACCATTCGTGAGGAGTTGGAGTGATTCCGACGCAATACATACACTTTTCGGAGCCAACGAAGCGGAGGAACGATCGCTCGATGCCTTGGATTCGACCCAGAGACCTTGGGACCCAATCCCGAGCCTCCGAGACCCGATCCCGAGTCCCAAGAATCGATGAGAAGTTCATATGAAGCAAGGAGGAACCAAAAGGATCATATTGGAGGCCTACAAGACTCATCTCCGACGGGTATGCACCTCATCCCGTCGGGGATGAAGTGCGCTTTTAGAGGAGTCACTGCCAGACCGTCCCGGTCGAGACCAACCCGTCCCGGTCGGGACCACCGGCCGTACCGGTCGGGATGATCCCGTCCCGGTCGGGACCGGCGTGCTGTAGCCGAACTTTCTTTTTCCTCCCTCCTTCATTCTTGTACCCCTATAAATACTTCCCTCTTGTATTGTTTATGTATCTTACCTTAACCTAGACTCTCTTAAGCCTCTCTACAAACATTCAAACCCTAGATTAGTGTTCCTCACATTAGATTTAATCTCTCTTTAATCATTAGTTAATCCTTGTTAATCTTAGTTAATTAGTTCTTGTATTAAGAAGATACTTGAAGATCTCTCCAAGCTTGACAACCTTGGGATTATTTGGGTTTCTTATTTATACAAGATTTCATCTTTTTCATCATCTTATTGTTGGTATAATCCTTCTTTACTCTTGTTCTTTATTATTATTTCAAGTTTGAATCTCTACTTAGTGTTTATTGTTATTGTTTATATTGTTCTTGATAATGGATGTTAGGGTTGTGATGTTGTTTCTCTTATTATTGTTAGTTTATCATTGATTATGAGTGAGTAGATTACTTGTGGGTTAGTAGGGGGATTAAGGGTAGAATTTTGGTGATTAGGGTTTGATTGGGGGTAAAGGGTGAATCTTTGTTGTTAGTCACATATTTGGCACACCATGTGTTTGTTGATATGCTTGTATGAGTTGTAGTGGCCATGCTTCTCATGCTAGTCTTCCTCTACTCATTGTTTGTCTTGTATGTGGTCATGTTGAGGATAGTCGTAGTCACGAGAGTGCGGACTAGGGTCTAAGTAGCGAAAGCCCGGACCTACCTCGACATCGGTTTAAGTTGCGAGAGCCCGAACCGAGCCTAGCGATTAGGAGACACCTATATCCTTGACCACCCAAGTCACCCTACTACACTTTTGAACCCGACCTAACCCACTTCTTCTTCTTCATATTTGATTCATCTCATTAGTTAGCCATCATTTCTTTAGTTCATTGTTTAGTTTGTGTTTAGTTACTTCATTTAGCCTTGTTATATTCTAGTTCATTGTTAGTCCACTTTCTTCTTCTCCTCTCATCATAATTCATCAATTGGTAGCTCTTTGTGTTTGTTGGTAACGTAGTCTCGTTCTAGGCCGATTTAGTCTAAACCTTGCGACACCGTCTCCGTGGACACGACCCGACTTACCCTAACTACCGTTAGGTGCTAGCCGGTTATTTATTTGGTGGCGGGATCCACGACAAATCCCACCATCAATTTGGCGCCGTTGCCGGGGACGGTGCATTGTTTAGACTTAGTTCGCTTATAGCTAGACTTAGTTACCCTTCTTTGTGCCCTTCTATCATCTCTTGTGCATATTCTCTAGATTTTTCTTGTTTCCTTAGTTTTATTTCCTTCTTTTCTCTTTGTCTCTACTTGTGCTTGTCTATTGTCGTTACCTAGTGCCCATAAAGCACTAGGTGTTCTCACGTTTGTTCTAGTGTGTAGTGTATGCCTAGGCGGGGAGGCGAATTCTTTCTCTTTAATCCAGAGCCGGAGAGGCTTTTTCGAGCTTTTCGCCAACGGACGATTAACCGAGCTAGAATCTCTCAACCAAGCGCAAGCAATACTCATCAAGAGCAAGCTCAAGGAAACGATTTTGAGCAAGCATCTCGAGAGACGGCCGAAGGGAATTTTACCAATCCCTTTGGATATTCTAGTCCTAGTTCCCCCTCTACATCTACTTCAACTCCGTCTTCACCACCATCCCCCTTACATCCAATAATGCCGAAGTTTTCATCCCACTCTACATTCACGGAAGACGTCTTGCCGGGACCCAATGCTCTACCGGCCGCTTATGCCGGAAATTTTACGGCCAAGACTCACTTCATACAACTTGTGGAAAGGAATCAATTTAGTGGTTTGCCCACCGAAGACCCGCACCAACATATGGAGACCTTCTCCGATTATTGTGACGCTATATCTCAACCCGGGGTTACTCAAGATCAAATTCGTTGGGTACTCTTCCCGTTTTCTCTTATTGGAAAAGCGAAGCAATGGATTAAGGGTCTTGATAGGGCAACCATGGGCATCGACACTTGGAAAAAGCTTGCGTTGGCGTTCTACCAAACTTTCTACCCTCCGGAGAAGACTAACTTGCTTAGGGCCTCCATCACCGGTTTCTAACAACGGGATGAAGAGAGCTTATATGAAGCTTGGGAGCGGTTTAAGTCTTTGGTTAGATCGTACCCTCACCATGGACTTTCACAATGGTTTTTAGTCCAACAATTTTGGAACGGTCTTTATGAGGACTCAAGAACTATACTCAACATGGGCTCCAATGGTAGGTTTACCGAGGTCGATGACGACCAAACATGGGCGAGAATCGAAGAGATGGCGGTGCATAATTCGCAATATTCTAGGCCTAGGAGGGCAAATCGAGGAGGTAGGCACGAGGTTGATGCTATAACTCAATTAAGCATTGACCTTGGAGCTCAATTGAAGACACACATGGAGACCATTGACAAGAAGCTCCAAGGTCACCTCACTCAAGTTCAAAGCATTGGTTCCTCCAACCAAGCCTCAATTTATGAAGTGAATGCTTTGGGATTTGCACCTCCTTTGCCTTATTATGGGATGTGTGATACTTGTGGAATCGTTGGTCATGACCCTATAAATTGTAGAGGAAGTATTGAACAAGTGAATGCTTTTCAAGCGTTCAAGCAAGGTGCCTCCTACTCTAACCAATACCAAGCTTCCAATCAAGTCCCTCAACAACAAGCCTTTCAACACCAACAACAACATCGTCCCTATGTTCCACCTCCCTTAAGGGACAACAACCAAGGTTACCAAGGCAACTCAAGGCCTTTCAACAACTTCAAGCAAAGTAACCAAGGTTCATTCAACAACAATCAAGGGTTCCAACAAGGGAACTTCAATCAAGGCGGTTTCCAAGGAAACCAAAACTTTCAAAGACAACAAAACCACAACCAAGGCCTTAATCAAGAATTCTCATGGGTTCCAAGGGAACCGTCAACAACAAGCAACTCAAGGCAATCAACAACAAAGCAAGCCTAGGAGCCGGTCTCCTATTCACGACTATGGTACTCCATTAGCCCTCACCGATACTCTGCATAATCCATCATCCCCACCACGGGATTTCGACATTCAAAAATCTATTATGGATGTGCAAAAGAGTCAAATGGACATATCAAGAAACCATCAAGAGCTCTTTTCTTATATTCAAGGGGAAAACGCGTCAAGAGATGCCCGTATGAAGATGCTTGAAACTCAAGTATCTCAACTTGCTTCGGGGAGCTCCTCAAGACAAAAGGGGCAACTACCTTCTCAAGGTGAAACACCGACATTTGAGCATGTAAATGCTATCACTACAAGGAGAGGTACATCTTATGACTCCCCTCCATTCCCTAATGAACAAGAGCCAATGCAAGAACCGACAAAGGAAATGGCACCTCCAATTCAAGAAAGCTCGAGCTTTGATAATCCAATGGAGGAGCAAGTCTTATGGGAGATCGAGAGACCCCAAGAAGACAAGCTTCCCCCACTTCAAGCAAAAGACAAGGTTAAAAGGAAGGTGTCATTCGAAGAGTCTTCCCCTATTGAGCAAAACAAGACCCAAATCAAGTTGCCTTTCCCAACAAGGCAAATGAAGACCAAGGTAGACTCTCAATATGACAAGTTCCTTAGTATTGTGAAGAAATTGGATGTTAGTGTCCCATTTACCGAGCTACTTACCCAAATCCCGGCATATGGAAAATTTATGAGAGAAATCTTGGCTAGGAAGAGATCCATCGACAAGGAAGAGACCATTGCGTTCACAAGAGTAGTGAGCGAGCTCATTCAAGGTTCTACGCTTCCAAAGTTGAAGGATCTGGGTAGATTTTCGATCCCTTGCACCATAGGGCACTACAAGATCGAGAGAGCATTATGTGATTTGGGTGCGAGTGTGAGCATCATTCCTTATTCTATTTGTTGCAGACTTGGGATGAAAGAGCTTAAAAGTACTTCTATCACGCTCCAAATGGTCGATAGTTCATTCAACCGACCATTGGGGATGCTAGAAGATGTGCCGGTGAGAATCGGTAAGTTTTTCATTCCGGTTGACTTCATCGTGCTCGATATGCGGGAAGATGCAATCACTCCTGTTCCGGTCACGGAAACAATTAACCCGGCTTTGGATCCGGGCGGAGTAATCGGATTGTCGGTGAACAATTGATCGTCTGATTTCCTTAAACCTCTCCTTTGTCCCACTCCCTCGATCGGACCTTCCCGGCGGAGCTGGCCTGCTCCCTGCACAATGAACGCACAGGGCCTCGGAGGTTGTCCGAGGGAACCCTCTCCGATGCCTAAGTTAGTCCGTGGAATGCCTTGATGAACCTAGCTCGTGAGGAACTAGGTGGCGTTTTTAGGAGTGAGAGTCTAGAGAGAGAAAATCCAACCCCTTTCTTGTGGGAAAGGGTTGAGTATTTATACCTTCCCACAAGAAAGAGAAGTGGGAGAGGAATGGATGGATAAGGAAGTGACAAGTGGCGGCTTCTCATCTACCCATTCCTAATTACCTCAGGCGAAATGACGGGCGGGCCCCTGGGGGTCCTGACCCTGTCGACCAGGGACTCCCCCAGGGCAGGCGGACTTCGTGTCGTGGCCGCTAGGCGCCAGCAGGCTGTGTTGGCCTGCGGTCTCAGCGGCCGACTGGTATCCTTAGCGTTTTATGCTTCTGTTTTAGCTTCTTGCCAGGGACTGGCCTTTTGAGCTTGATAGGGATCCTCTTGGGGCCTGCCCAGCAGGCGATTATTTGACAGGCTGCCGACCCCAATCAATTGGCCTTCGTCAGTAGGAGGAAAGTAAGGCTTTTCTTCTACTGGCGATTCTTGGTTGGAGGGCGGTTGACTTATTTCCATGCCTGCTACTGCATTTAATGCTTCGCGCCTTCCCAAGGAATGAGGCGCAACTCACGTCAGGTATACAAAGAGTTGAGGATGCTTTTGCAATGATTACACTTCTTCTCTAGGTGGATTTTTGGGAACCGTGAAGGGTTCCTGATTGGTGGTTCTCCTTCCAGGGTGGTTGGAAATTCATTAATGCCGTGCTTTCTCCTGTATAAAATCCTAGCTTTCTTCATCATTTCTGCTTTAGTCCATCTTCAATCTTTCCACTTTCTTCGTCTTAATCATGGTTTGGATCAAAAAATTCGTAACTCGCCGTAGAGCTCGCCATGTTACTTTCCTTTTTAGAGGATTTTGGAGACTTCGGTACGCTCGAGCTGCTTATCGAGTTGTTCATCGTAGCCGTCTTTCACGGCTTCGTTCTCGTCGGAGTGGCAGGAAGGTCCCTTCTAGGTTGAGCAAGCGTCTCAAGAGATCCTCACCTCTTGCTGCTCCCAGATTCAGGCGTTGCCCTCAGGGAGGGGGCTGCTTTGACAGGGGATGCCACGAATGCTTCCCGTGGCTGCACCCTGAGCAGTTTAACCCCAACTCTTCTGATACCGACTCCTCCCTGGCGTCGGGCCCCTCCTCGCCTGTGAGGACAGGTTGTCGCACCTGCGACGAATCCCAGGCCGTTCCCTTTGGCAGGGACTGGGAGGATAGCAGCCGTGACTCCGATGATAGCGAGGGTCTTGGTTGCCTGAGCGACAAGGATGGAGACGGAGCTCCTGATGATCCTTTCAAGGATTCCCCAGACTGGGACTGGGGCTCGGATTTCGGGAGCCCAGGCAGTCCTGGGGATCATTCCCCAGACTTGGGTGACGATTAGGCCTGCGTAGCAGGGTGTTTGATTTTGTCAGGCCGGAATTTTTGGGCCTTATGTATTTTCTTTTCGTATTCGGTTCAAGATGTAATTTTCCCCCTTTGGCTAATGAAATGAAAGTTAATCAGCTTCGCCATTTTTTTTTTCGAATGCGGGGGTGACGTCGTCGGTCGATCTTTTCCTCTGCCATTTTAGTCTTTCGAGGCCCTTCTTGGGAAGGGGTGAACAGCTCGTGTTCAGTGCGCGACACGTGGATGACAGTTGAGGGTCTTGTCAGGGAAGTCGCCTCTTGGGCTTCTTGGGCTTTATATAAACCCTTCTCTCCCTTCATTTTCTTCTTTTACTTTTCCCGAGACTTCAAACCCCTTACACTCTTGAATTACTTTTGTTGCTGGGCACTCTTCGAGGAGCAAGGAATACCCTCCGTCACTGTTTTTCGGCGACTTTATCGGCGTCTTTAGGTTAGAACTTCTTTAAACCTTTTTCCACCTCTTTTTTCCCTTCCATAGCCAATATGTCGCGAGTTCGTCCCCTTTCTTTTAATTTTTTGCTCGGGGGAACTGGGGGCGGCGACGGTGGCCGGCGTGACATAGCTTCTTCCTCCGGGGTCGGCCCTAGGGAGGAAGATGATCATCACAGGGGGGAGGGTGCTGAATCACCCGAACCAGCTCCCTTTGATGTGGTCGACTCCGATGACGAGGCCCTGGAGGTGGACCCTTCCAGGGTTGCCGGCCCCCTCATCCGCAGGGAGAGGGGGAGGACCTATTATTGGGACAAGAAAAAGTATGTGATCCCCCTAAAGACCTACCCTGAGGCCAAGAACAGGGACCTGATTTTGGAGAGTAATGCTACTAAGGTCATTGAACAATTTTATAATTTCGGGGAAGGGTACACAGTCATAATTCCAGGGGAAAGGGACACAGTATGCTGTCTTCCAGAAGGGTGTGTGGCCGTTTATCACAAGGCCTTGGAATTTGGCCTGCGATTCCCACTACATTCTTTCCTGGAGGAAACCTTCAGGAGGATGAACGTCGCTATCGCCCAGCTGACTGCAACTGCCATTAGATCTTTAGTAGCTTACACCTGGACCTGCCTTTTCCATGGCGAGGGGCCTTATATTGACGCCCTTCGTTTTATGGTCGGTCTTCAAATGGTGTCTTCGTCCGGGGGGGATGGCTCCCCTGGTTATTGGTCTCTGCAGAGGCAGAAAAAGTATGCCTTGGTCTGGCCGGCTCTGAGCATCCTGAAAGACTGGAAAAATAACTTTATATACGTCCATAGCGCGTCAGGGTGGAAGATTCCTAGACATTTTAGGAATCATGTCCACACCCGTATGCAGACGCGCGAGGAGTACCATCCAGGCGTCGGGGGGAAGGCTCTGGAGGTCAAGCTGAGCGAGAAGGAGGAGATTTTGATTAAAAAGTTTGAGATTGTGGTGGATAAACATGGGAACTTTGGCCCAGCCTTTTGGCTCCCTCACGCGGAGCTCATTACGACAGACGAGTATTTGCTTCCCTTGGGCCTGATTCCTGGCCTTGAAGGTAGTTCTAGGGAGTTTTTGTTGTTACGATTTTCCAGAGACTTTATTTCTCCCTGTTTTTTAGATGACCGCCTTTCCCTTTCTGCAGATTCCTACACTTGGCGCTGGACAAAGAAGCAAGTCAGGAGATTGGGCCTGAGTGAGGAATTAGTCGTTCTTTCAAAGCGTCCCTCTCTCCCTGCGAATTTCAGGAAAGGGAGCAAAGCCTTGATGAAGCTTGTAAAAGACTTTGCTGCTGGTCGAAGATTGCCTCTTCCTCCTCGGCTGTCTTCGTCGAAGCCGGCGACTCCCACCCCCAGCATCCATGAGGGGGAGGCTGAGGTTACTTCTGGAGCCACGCCCTCCCCTGGTCAGAAGCAGGGTGCTTCTCCGACTGGACCTCGGGCTTCGCAGGGAACGCAGCCTGGGAATTCCGAGGGAAATGGGGAAAGTGTTCCCTTGGAGTTGAGGAGGAAAAGAGACAGGGAACCTCCTAGTGCTGACGTGGTGGACCTGGAGGCAGATGTTGCCACCCCTGAGGCGAAGCGCTCTGCCCGTGAGCCTCCAAGTAAAAATGCAGAGTTCCTTTACACAGCTGGTGACAGCGTGGACGTGTCAGGCCTGCTTTCTGATTCCGGAGCCGTCTTGGGTGACCGCCTCACCAAAACTGTGACTTCAACTTCTCATCAAGTGCTTCAGTACTTCCAGCGCACTTCCAAGGTTCTGCTGGCGTCTGCCGAGCTGGCGGCTCTCAGCCGCCTGAGTGATGAGGAGCTGACGATCACACCCGGGGCTCCTTCTCCTGACCGCCTGGCCATGGTAGAGAGGGATATCTCCTTGATCAGTTCTTTGAAGGACAAGCTGGCAAGGCAAGACGGCGAGTTAGAGGAGGCAAAGAAGCAGGCTGGTTAGTGGAGGCTGCAGGGAGAGATGGCTGTGAAGGAAGTTGCCAAGCTGGAGGCTGATCTGAAGGAGAGCCGCCTGTCGTTGGACCGAGCTAATCTCTCTTTGGCTGAGATGGGGCACTTGAAGGGGAGAGTGACTGACTTGGAGGAGCAACTGTCAAGAGCTAAGTCAACTTTTGAACAGGCTAAAGGGGAATGGATGAAAGAGAAAGAGACCCTGGCTGAGGAGGCTGAAGCTGCAGTGGATGCCAGCTTCGCGAGCGGTGCCAACTCCTCTCTGGAGTTGGTGATGGAGGTGATAGGGGAGATGTTCCCTACCTTTGATGAGGACACCTTCCGGAGTCTTTATACCGCTAAGAATGAAGCTCGGGCGGCCAATCAGCCTGAGGCAGATGCCGACGCTCGCCAGGATGCTACGTGATGCCTTTTCTTTATAATAGTTCTTATCCTTCTGTGCTGAGCCAGTGTTATGGCCAGCTTGCTTGTAATATTTGCCACTTTGGTTTCTTCTCTTTAACTTTGTAAAGACCTTCTACCCTTCACGGGTCCTGTTTGTGGAATATTTCTCTTTGCTTTTTATGATTAGTTTTGATTTAGAATTCGGGGAATCTTTCCTTGACGTTAATCGCGCCTGGCACAGCTTGTCCGTGGCTTTTGTTCAAAGTCCAGGAGGTCTGCCCCCTGCCTGCCCAGAGGTAAGCAGGGGGGCTTTTGCGTTTTTTATACAAGGTTGGAGGGCCTGCCCCCAGTCCTTGTTGATCTGGCCTGTCCCTGGCTTTTGTTCAAAGTCCAGGGGGCCTGCCCCCTGCCTGCCCAGAGGTAAGCAGGGAGGTTTTTGCGTTTTTTATACAAGGTTGGAGGGCCTGCCCCCAGTCCTTGTTGATCTGGCCTGTCCCTGGCTTTTGTTCAAAGTCCAGGGGGCCTGCCCCCTGCCTGCCCAGAGGTAAGCAGGGAGGCTTTTGCGTTTTTTATACAAGGTTGGAGGGCCTGCCCCCAGTCCTTGTTGATCTGGCCTGTCCCTGGCTTTTGTTCAAAGTCCAGGGGGCCTGCCCCCTGCCTGCCCAGAGGTAAGCAGGGAGGTTTTTGCGTTTTTTTATACAAGGTTGGAGGGCCTGCCACCAGTCCTTGTTGATCTGTCCTGTCCCTGGCTTTTGTTCAAAGTCCAGGGGGCCTGCCCCCTGCCTGCCCAGAGGTAAGCAGGGTGGCTCGGATTTTTTGTTGGGGGGTTCATTTTTCCTAACTTTGGCAACAGGGGGGCCTCCCCCTATTGCCCCCTGCTCGTTTGTGTGTGAAAAACGCGAGTGTGAACTGGCAACGAGTATAAATCTGAATCTTCTAATTTCTTTTACGAAACTTTTGACATTAGGGTGGTCGGAGCCGTCGACATTCTTTGACCGTCCTCCGCCATTGTTTTTAGCAAAAAAAAAAACTATCTTTAGACCTGGTTCAGACATAATATTTCTTCAGGGTGTCCGCATTCCAGTGAGCGTGCAATTCTTGCCCTTCAAGGTTGGCGATTTTATATGTGCCTGGTCCCAGGATTTGAGTCACTTGGTATGGACCTTCCCAGTTGGCACTTAGCTTTCCATGTTCCCTTGATTTTCCAACCGCCTGCGTTTTTCTAAGAACCAGATCACCCATCTGGAAGTTTCTCTGGCGCACTCTGCTGTTGAAGGCTTTCCTCATTCGTTGCTGGTAGGCAACGATGTTGGTACTAGCCTCCTCCCTTATTTCATTGAC
The DNA here is from genome assembly GCA_958450325.1 of Agrostemma githago. Classification (NCBI taxonomy): domain Eukaryota; kingdom Viridiplantae; phylum Streptophyta; class Magnoliopsida; order Caryophyllales; family Caryophyllaceae; genus Agrostemma; species Agrostemma githago. Next base: position 51,751,161 of record OY288249.1, read on the forward strand.
CAGATCTAAGGTCTCAACCATTGCAGCTTCATTCTCGGTTTGGTTGTATTGCAGGGAGCGTAGAGATGGGATCCTTGCCTCAATAGGTAATAGAGCCTCTGCTCCATATACTAGACCGAGCGGGGTTTGACCTGTAGACTCTTTTCGGGTGGTCCTGATTGACCAGAGTATGCTGGGAAGCTCGTCAGCCCACCTACCCTTGAGGTCATCTACCATTTTCTTCAGACCATTTAGGATTTGCTTGTTGGCTGCCTCTGCCTGTCCGTTGGTTTGAGGATGACAGACGGCCGAGTAGGCAACTGCGATGTTGTGGCTTTCTAGCCAGATTCTCAGGGGATCATTGTCAAACTGCCTGCCATGATCAAATACCATCATTTTTGGTAGGCCAAATCTGGTGATAACATTTCGCCAGATCACCTTTCTGACTGCCGGCTCGGTAATATTGGGCACTGCTTCAGCCTCTATCCATTTGGTGAAGTAGTCTATGGCAACAATTAGGAATTTCCTGCCCCCAGTGGCCACCGTGAAGGGCCCTAGTATGTCCATCCCCCATTGAGCGAAGGGGATGAGGGATAAGATTGGCCTGAGTTCCTGGGCCGGGGCATGGATTGACGGGGCAAAGAGTTGGCACTTTCTGCACTTCTGGGTCAGGCTCTTGGCATCTGCCAGCATGGTAGGCCAGTAGTAGCCTGCCCTTAGGGCTTTGTGGGCCAGCGATCTCCCTCCGATGTGATGTCCACAAATACCTGAGTGGATATCGTCCAATACTTCAGCAGCCTGGTCTGCCCGTAGGCATTTGAGCAGAGGGTAAGTAAAAGATTTCTTATAGAGTTCTTCACCAATGATTATGAACCAGGCTGCTTTAGCCTGTACCTTTCTCTTTTGCATTGTGTCTGATGGTAGGATACCATGTTTTTTGAATCGGATGAAGGGGGTCATCCAACTTTCCGGCCCTTCCTCAACGGTGCTAATCGCCTGATAGGTGCTGGTAGATTTTTCGTGCAAAACATCAACCCATACCGACCTCCGTATGTCTTGTAGACTGGAGCTGGCCAGCTTTGACAGAGCGTCGGCTCGGTTGTTCTGCGACCGAGGTATTTGCTGGATTTCATAGGATTTTAGGCCTGACAGCTCCTGTTTTACTTTCTCAAGGTAGGTGGCCATGGTCTGATCTCTGGCCTCATATTCTCCGTTAATTTGATTGGCAATGAGCTGAGAATCAGTAGCTAGTGTAACTCGCTCTGCCCCTGCAGCCTTAGCCAATTTTATCCCTGTGATTACAGCCTCATATTCCGCCTCATTGTTTGACGCCGGGAAAGTGAACCTGAGCGCATGCTCAAAATCCAACCCCTCGGGGCTGGTTAATACGACGCCTGCGCCTGCACCGTTGGCCGTTGAGAACCCATCAGTGTGTACGATCCACTCCTCAGCAAGGGGCTCCTCTTCCCCTGAATGGGAGCATTCAGCCAAAAAATCGGCCAAGGCTTGGGCTTTGATGGCTGTTCTTGGCTGGTAAGATATCCCTAGCCCACTTAGCTCAATCGCCCATTTCAGCAGTCTCCCTGATTTCTCAAACTTTTCCAACACTTTCTCCAATGGTTGGTCGGTGAGGACCACGACAGGATGTGCGTCAAAGTAGGGTCTGAGTTTTCTGGCCGCTATGATGACTGCGTAGGCGGCCTTTTCTATCAGGGGGTAATTTCTTTCGGCTGTTCCCAGGGCGTGACTCACAAAGTAAATAGGTTGCTGTGAGTTTGCTTCCTCCCTTAGGATGACAGCGCTTACTGTCGTGTTCGTGACGGCGATGTATAGATATAGCTTTTCTCCGGCTACCGGTCTTGCCAGGGTAGGAAGCTTTCTCAGGTGATCCTTTAATTGCTCGAAGGCTTTCTTCTGTTCGTCTTCCCATTTGAACTGTTTGTTCCCTTTTAATATTTTGAAGAAAGGGGTGGACTTGTCTGCTGATCTGGCGATGAACCGAGCCAGGGCGGCCATTCTGCCTGTGAGCCTCTGAATGTCCCTGATGGTTTTAGGCTCCGGGAGATCTAGGACCGCCTGAATTTTCTCAGGGTTGGCGTCTATCCCCCTGGAGCTGACCAAAAAACCTAGGAATTTCCCGGATCGGACCCCGAATGTGCATTTTTTCGGGTTCAGCTTTATCTTGAATGACCGCAGGGAAGTGAAGGTCTCTTGAAGGTCTGTCAGATGTTCCTTGTCCCCCTTACTTTAGACGATCGCATCGTCAACATAGGCTTCTAAGTTTCTTCCCTTTTGGCTTTGGAAAACCCTGTCTACCAACCGCTGATAGGTGGCGCCTGCATTTTTCAGCCCAAATGGCATCATCTTGTACATGTAGGTGCCATGGCTGGTTATGAAGGCGCACCTCACTCTATCTGGTTGCCATAGGTAAACTTGGTGGTACCCTGAGAAAGCATCCAGAAAACTCAGCGTGGTGTATCCACTAGTGGCGTCCACTAGCTGATCTATTCTGGGCAGAGGGTAGCAGTCCTTAGGGCAGGCCTTGTTGAGGTTGGTAAAATCTACGCACATTCTCCATGCGCCTGATGATTTTTTCACCATGACAACGTTTGCCAGCCATTCAGGGTAATCACAGACTTCGATGAAGTCTGCCTTTAGAAGTTTGTCTATTTCCTCTTTTATTGCCGCATCTTTTTCTACGGACATGTTTCTTTTCTTCTGCTTCACAGGGCGAGCCTCCGGATTAATGTTCAGCTTGTGAACAATAAAGGCCGGGTCGACCCCTGGCATCTCGTCTGTAGAGTAGGCGAATACGTCCCTATTCTCTCTTAAGACTGCTATTAGTTCTTTTTGATAGGACTCCTCCAGGTCGGCCCCTATGAGGACCTGCCTCCCTGGCTCTAAGTCTACTAGCATGCTCTCCCCTTCAGGCTCCAGGCGGACTAGCTCTTGCTGGTCAGTCGGAATCCCACCTTCCCTGCTAGGAGAGCACTGGGCTTTTCTCTTTCCTTTTCTTTCTGTCTCATGGGCCTGCAGGGCCACGAAATAGCAGTGTCTGGCCGACTCCTGATCCCCGTGGACCTTCCCTTCCATGCCAAAGTCTGTTACATAGGCTATGGTGAGGGCCCTAATTGATACCGCAGCTTCTATTTCATCCAGGGTGGCTCGGCCTATCAGGGCGTTGTACGCGGATTTGGCATCCACCACGACAAATGACGCCCTGATGTTTCTTGCTGAGGTCCCCTCCCCAAATGTAACAGGCAGGTCGATAACTCCCATGGGTAGCTTGCCTGCTCCATTGAACCCGTACAAAGATCCGGGGGCTGGTTTCAGGTGCCTTCTTTCAAGGTTCATCTTCTCAAAAGCATGTTTGTACAAGAGATTTGTGTAGGCGCCAGTATCCACCATACACCTCTTGACAATATGATTACTGATTTCCAGGGTTAAGACCAGAGGGTCACTATGTGGGTATACGACTCTCCCTGCATCCTCAGGGGTGATGCTTAGGGTAGTGCCCCTTGGGCTGCTTGCTTTTTCGGAGTAGCAGATTTGGTTCCTTAGTTCGCGGATCTGCCTTTTCTGGCTGCGCCTGCTGGTCCGCCCCTCTGCATCCCCGGAAACTACATGGATGACCATGCGATTTTGGGCTGAGCCCTCAGGTTTGTCTGCTATCTCTTTCTGGGGTTTGTTTCTTGCTGCATAGTTACTCAGCCAGCCGTTTCTTATCAGTTTTTCAATTTCGTCTTTTAAGTGGCGGCATTCCTCTGTGGTATGGCCTATGCAGTCATGGAACGTGCAGAATTTTTTGGGGTCTCCCTTTGGGCTGCGAGGCTTGTTTGGACGAGACCATTTTGCTGTTTCTTTTTCTAACTCGAAGATTTCTGCTCTCGGCCTATTGAGGGCCGTGTAGCTGTCGAATCTTGGTTGGTATGTGGTACGCTCTTTTTTGGGAGTGTCTCCCTCCTCTCTCTGCTTGCCCGGCTCACTTCTGCCACGCCCACCCTGCGGTCCTCCCTGCGGCTTTGTTTGGCCTGCAGGGGTATCCGGCAGGCTGTGGAACTCTTCCTGCAGAATGAATCCTTCAGCAATTTTCCTGGCCATGGCCAAGGTTTCTGGCTGGGCCCTGATCATCTGATTTTTCATTTCTCTTGGAAGCAGGGAGATTGTCAGGGCGTAGGCAGCGGTGGAATCATCGATCTCCCTGACCTGCTGGATGGTAGGATAGGTCAAACCTCCTCAGGTACTCCCTTACACTTTCACCCTTTTTCTGTTTTAGGGTCATAAGATCAAAGCGAGTGAGGCATCTTCGTTTATTCCCAGCATATTGTTCGAGGAAGATCTCGGCCAACTCTATGAAGAATTTGATTGATCCCTGGCGGAGATCTCTGAACCATCCTTGTGCGAGTCCTACCAGGGTGGTTGGGAAAACTTTGCACCAGATGGCGTCATCCACGTCGTACATGCCCATGTGGCTCTCGAATGCCGCCAGGTGGTCTTCAGGGTCTGTTGTCCCATCAAACTTAATGGTGGGCATCTTAATTTTTGGAATAGGGTATTCTTGTACCTCAGGATGAAGTGGGGTTTTTGTGGGCCTGCCTACCAGTTGTGACCTGCTTTCCCCAGACTGGTTACCGTGAGAATCCCATTGTCTATGGGTCAGTTTCCTTGTACTGGGGGAGCGGTGCCTTGGGGGCGGCCTGCTTGCTGCTTCATCTTCTGTTTCAGGGGAAATCTGCCTGGGTCTCTTCCTCTGAGAGTGGCAGAGGTTCTCTCCCTGGTGGTACTTAGATTCAAGCGGTTGCCCCCGGTTGAGCCTGGATTGTAGGCTTTGGGATAAACCGGGGGCTGACTGTTCTTTGACTGCCGGTGTTAACCTGGAGAAAACCCCGCCTGGCCTTTCTCCCAGGCGCCTTGACATGGGCTCCCTGGGCCTCATCCTCTCCTGCAATTCCCGGGATAAGCCTCTCTGTTCTCCAGACGCAGATTCTGTTGTATGAATGGAGAATGCCTGCTGTTGAGCGGGTAGTTCTGGGCTGCCTGTTGTGATACGCCTTTCCACTTGCGCGTACACTTGGGCCGTCCTTCTTGCTTTCCTCTGAGCATTTCTGGCGGCGGTCCGCTTCGTGCCCCCAGCTCCATCCTTGCTTATTGAGGGTGGCTGCCTGGGGGCCGACGCGACCCTGCCTACCAGATCCCCAGGAGTAAACTCCTGGTTCAGCATTGCAGAGAAAAAGGCGGCTGTCTGCGCCATCTGAGCTGGGGTCAGATTTAGAGTGTGCCCTGGGTGTGTCCCCAGCTCAGGCGCTGCAGCAGCGCTCGGTACGCCTAGGAGATTGGTTCCCCCACCCCCAGGATCGTGGTGGGAGGAATCCTCTCAGGCTGTGGCATACCATACAGGGGGGTCACCGGTGGGACCGTCGGACCCGCCCCTGTACTGGTGTCAATGATTTCTGGCATGATTAATTTGATTGTCTTAGTTTTTTGTGATTAGGAATGGTTGATTTTTTGTGGGTAATTCGTGAGCACAATCGTTTTCCTCCCCACAGACGGCGCCAAATTGTTCCGGTCACGGAAACAATTAACCCGGCTTTGGATCCGGGCGGAGTAATCGGATTGTCGGTGAACAATTGATCGTCTGATTTCCTTAAACCTCCCCTTTGTCCCACTCCCTCGATCGGACCTTCCCGGCGGAGTTGGCGTGCTCCCTGCACAATGAACGCACAGGGCCTCAGAGGTTGTCCGAGGGAACCCTCTCCGATGCCTAAGTTAGTCCGTGGAATGCCTTGATGAACCTAGCTCGTGAGGAATTAGGTGGCGTTTTTAGGAGTGAGAGTCTAGAGAGAGAAAATCCAACCCCTTTCTTGTGGGAAAGGGTTGAGTATTTATACCTTCCCACAAGAAAGAGAAGTGGGAGAGGAAGGGATGGATAAGGAAGTGACAAGTGGCGGCTTTTCATCCACCCATTTCTAATTACCTTAGGCGAAATGACGGGCGGGCCCCTGGGGGTCCTGACCCTGTCGACCAGGGACTCCCCCAGGGCAGGCGGACTTCGTGCCGTGGCCGCTAGGCGCCAGCAGGCTGTGTTGGCCTGCGGTCTCAGCGGCCGACTGCTATCCTTAGCGTTTTATGCTTCTGTTTTAGCTTCTTGCCAGGGACTGGCCTTTTGAGCTTGATAGGGATCCTCCTGGGGCCTGCCCAGCCGGCGATTATTTGACAGGCTGCCGACCCCAATCAACTCCCATTATTCTTGGGCGCCCATTTCTACACACCGGCGGTGCTATGATCAATGTGAAGAATGGTAGGATCACCTTCGAGTTAGGTGAAGAGAAGCTAGTATTTAACCTCCAAGGTAACACTTCGCCTACTAATGATGAGTCTTGTAATATGATCCAAGCCACTAAAGACATCGATCTAGGGGTTGAGTCGGGACAAAGCTTGAAAAAGAACTCTTGTGAACTTGATGATGATGACTCCGAGAGTGGAGAGGATGAGTGCCCATTTCATGGGCTTGATGACAAGTTGAAAAGCAAGGAGAAGGATGAGCCTCCCTTGGGGCCACATGAAGACCGATGGACGTTTGGGTATGTCCCCAAAGACCAAAAGTACAAGTTCAAGTCGTTGAACTTGGAAGATAGGGATGCCCCGGGAACGTCAAGGCAAGGCCAAGAAGAGCCTTGGTATTTGGATGCTTATGTCTCAAGCTTGATTGAAGACTTTGCTAGGGCCTTCGACTTGTTCCTTCGTGCCCTTGATGGAGATGGAACTAGTTTTGGTTGTTGAAAAAGAATGAAGAATACACCACCTTTGTTTGACGGAGTTCCACAAGAACCGTCTCTTTGTATATATCTCTTTCTCTTGTAGTTTGTTTGGTTTTGTGAACTTCTTGATTACTTGGATTGATTGATGAGCGATGTGAGGGAGGGAATTTGATGTGTTGTTTGAGTTTATTGTGATAGGTGTGAAGTGAAAGTGCCTCCTAGGAAGGAGTGGTCATTATTTGAACTTGGATCGTGTGAAGGGAAGTCGGTTTTTGAAGCTTGGAACTAGCTTTTGGGAGCTATAGAGGTTAGGAGACTCTTCCCGGCCTAGAAGAGGTCATCCCGTCCGGGATGGAAGGCCCATCCCGACCGGGAAGGATGTCATCCCGTCCGGGATGAGGTGCACAAAAGATGGGTTCACTGACAGCTCATCCCGACCGGGACGAGGTGTTCCCGACCGGGACGAGACGGTCATCCCGACCGGGACCACCCATCCCGACCGGGATGGACCCCCTGTCCTCCTTTGGCCTTTTCTTCGTCTTTTGAGCCCACCCAACCATTGTATACCCCCTCCCAACCTCCCTACATGTCCTTACCCTCATTATATGACCCTTACACATTACATAAACATTTCACCTCAGTTTCTCGTCACTTTAAACCGACTTTCACATCAAACCCCACCTCATTTTACATTTGTGCCTCAACCATGGAACAGGATCGCGATTGGAGAGGGATAATGACGGCAAAGAGAAGCTACGTGCCTATATTCCCTTATGAGACGATGGAGCGAGTGAGTTGGTAACCGTATGGTACGGCAACTATCCTCTCTTTTCCGTTTTTATTTAGCTTGTCTTCATTTGTTTATTCCCTTTCCCTTATATCCTTTGTCTCACGGTGGCCTTCGAGGCCTTAGTAGGGTTGTTCCCGACTCTCGATGATGTGATTACATCGAGAGTCAATTCAAAATCCAAATTTTACGAGATTTTCACCCCTTTTGTAGGAATTAGTCGGATTTGGGCGGAATCCGGGCTAGGTGACTTGATTACACCTAGTCCTCCCCTCCCATTTCCTTTTATTTCTTTCTTTTTATTTCTTCCCCCATCCATATCTTTTCTTGTCTCGGCCCATGATGACTTGACTACACCCCCGGCCGGACACATTCTACCCTTTTCTTCACCTTTTGATTTTTTGCTTTATTTTCGTAGTTTCTTTTCCTTTTCTTTTGTCTCTCCGCACACTACGATCGAGCATGAGGACATGGCTCGGTTTAAGTGTGGGGGAGCGATATTCTATCGTAGTTAGTTTTATTTTTGTAGTTTTTCTAAAAATCTTTAAAAATCCTAAAAATTTGAAAATTTTTCACAAAAATCAAAAAGATTTTCCTTTTGTGTGTTTTCCTTTTATGTCGATGTATTGTGCATTTGTTGTGTTGCGCGTGTTTTGCCTCCCTTTTTCCTTATAGGTTACTTGAATCACCGATAGCTTTGGAGAGCCTTCAAGACTTCCGGTAACATCTCTTGTGATGTTGTGTGCTCGGGAGGAGCTTTGTAAAGTTTGGTTGATTTGGTGGCTTGTTTGGAAGCTAGGGGTGGTGTTTGTGTTATGTATGTGTTCGTTTTGTGTTGTTCTTGTTTTGTTGCTTTTGTTTCTTTTTCTTTCGTTTTCGTTGAGTCTTTGTTTTGTGTTTTGTTATGTGTCTTGTGTGTAAATATTTTTCGAAAACCCGGTTTAGAGGCTAGTGTGCAAGTGTTTGCTCTCCCTTTCTAGTAGTATAAATCGAGTCTTGGACTTTAGTCTAGTAGAATGACCCTAAATCAATGATTTCGTTGGTTTCTTACCTTGAGTCCACCTAGTCTACTAGGGATTTACTACGGGATTTGCATTTTTTTGACCATTATGACCACCCACGGTGTGAAAAGGCCTTGGTTACCGAGTCTCGTCCCTTAGGTGACCGTGTCTAGAATCGTTTAATTAGTCCAAGTTCTCCACTTTTTGTGGGTTTGAAGGGAAATCGCGACCCCCGACTTACCTATTCCCCTACCTCTTACACATTTCCACACAATAAAATTGCAAATTGTTGAATTCGTCTTTCTTGTTGCAATAAGAAATGCCAAAAAGCCAAATCAAGCCGAAAGGGCAAAGAAAAGAAAAAGAAAGAAAAAGAAAGAAAGAAAAGATTGAAGAAAAAGAAAAGGCACAAAAGCCAAAAAGAAAATAGAAAAGAAGAAAAAGAAATGGCATGGCAAAACAAAACAAAAATGCAAAAGAAGAAAATGCCAAAAGAAAATCGTCTCACAAAAATAGAAACCTCACACCTCACAAAATAAGCCTTTTACCGACTATTACCGTGAAGAGCCTACCAAAGGACCGAGTCCCTAGGAAGGATGATAGCGGTAATGGTCGGTCTTCCCTCATTTTGCATATTTCCACCTTTTTACTTGGACTAGTTAGGCGGTTTTAGACATGGGACGACCCTCTTGGCTCTTTGCTAAAGGGGGCGGGGTCTCACTTACCTACAGTGTCGACTAGCACCGTGGTTCATCACTTTCCATCCCGCCGATCGTCCCGTGGTACGTTCTTAGAAGGTTAGGAGGAACCGAGGTAAGTTACCAACGTTTTTATTGCTTTGTCGTCATACTATTAGGGTTTAGTCCATTTTGGTTTGTATTGCTAGCATGGGAACGTTGTCACTTGCCTTGAGTCCTAAACCGGCGCTTCTTTCACTGCTTGTTTGAGGGGAGCGGTATTTCTTTTCTCTTTGGGTGCAACCTTTTGTGTGTTTGTTTGTGTGTTTGTTTGTTTATGTGTTTTAGTGTCCGGTTGCATCCACAGTTTTGTCGCAAGACCCCACTTGCCTTGCGGAGTGCACTTTTCCTCTAAGTGCACTCGCGTGAGTTGAAAGGGCGTAGGGTGCGCTAATACCCGCTCGGCTAGTTTAGTAGTTAGTTTGTGCTTACTCGAGGGCGAGTAAGGGTTAAGTGTGGGGGAGTTGATAAGTGTAGTTTGTAGTGCCTATTTCGTAGTATTTTGGTCCCATTTTCCTTGTGGAATCGCTCCTTGGGAGCGATTCATGGGCTACTTATGCTCCCTCTAGTTCGTTTCAGGTTCCCGAGACCATTCGTGAGGAGTTGGAGTGATTCCGACTCAATACATACACTTTTCGGAGCCAACGAAGCAGAGGAACGATCGCTCGATGCCTTGGATTCGACCCCGAGACCTTGGGACCCAATCCCGAGCCTCCGAGACCCGATCCCGAGTTCCGAGAATCGATGAGAAGTTCATGTGAAGCAAGGAGGAACCAAAAGGATCATATTGGACGCCTACAAGACTCATCCCCGACGGGTATACACCTCATCCCGTCGGGGATGAAGTGCGCTTTTAGAGGAGCCACTGCCAGGCCGTCCCGGTCGGGACCAACCCGTCCCGGTCGGGACCACCGGCCGTCCCGGTCGGGACCGGCGTGCTGTAGCCGAACTTTCTTTTTCCTCCCTCCTTCATTCTTGTACCCCTATAAATACTTCCCTCTTGTATTGTTTATGTATCTTACCTTAACCTAGACTCTCTTAAGCCTCTCTACAAACATTCAAACCCTAGATTAGTGTTCCTCACATTAGATTTAATCTCTCTTTAATCATTAGTTAATCCTTGTTAATCTTAGTTAATTAGTTCTTGTATTAAGAAGATACTTGAAGATCTCTCCAAGCTTGACAACCTTGGGATTATTTGGGTTTCTTATTTATACAAGATTTCATCTTTTTCATCATCTTATTGTTGGTATAATCCTTCTTTACTCTTGTTCTTTGTTATTATTTCAAGTTTGAATCTCTACTTAGTGTTTATTGTTATTGTTTATATTGTTCTTGATAATGGATGTTAGGGTTGTGATGTTGTTTTCTCTTATTATTGTTAGTTTATCATTGATTATGAGTGAGTAGATTACTTGTGGGTTAGTAGGGGGATTAAGGGTAGAATTTGGGTGATTAGGGTTTGATTGGGGGTAAAGGGTGAATCTTTGTTGTTAGTCACATATTTGGCACACCATGTGTTTGTTGATATGCTTGTATGAGTTGTAGTGGCCATGCTTCTCATGCTAGTCTTCCTCTACTCATTGTTTGTCTTGTATGTGGTCATGTTGAGGATAGTCGTAGTCACGAGAGTGCGGACTAGGGTCTAAGTAGCGAAAGCCCGGACCTTCCTCGACATCGGTTTAAGTTGCGAGAGCCCGAACCGAGCCTAGCGATTAGGAGACACCTAAACCCTTGACCACCCAAGTCACCCTACTACACTTTTGAACCCGACCTAACCCACTTCTTCTTCATATTTGATTCATCTCATTAGTTAGCCATCATTTCTTTAGTTCATTGTTTAGTTTGTGTTTAGTTACTTCATTTAGCCTTGTTATAGTCTAGTTCATTGTTAGTCCACTTTCTTCTTCTCCTCTCATCATAATTCATCAATTGGTAGCTCTTTGTGTTTGTTGGTAGCGTAGTCTCGTTCTAGGCCGATTTAGTCTAAACCTTGCGACACCATCTCCGTGGACACGATCCGACTTACCCTAACTACCGTTAGGTGCTAGCCGGTTATTTATTTGGTGGCGGGATCCACGACAAATCCCATCATCATGCGCCCCAAAGAATAAGGAAAAAAGCGAGAACAAGATGAAAACGCCGAGGATGAAAGCAACAATTTCTTCGAACTAAAAATTGACGCGCTAATAGCCTAATAGTGAACTATTTCGAGTCGCGTTTGAACGCAAACCCTATATTAAAATCAAGGAGAAGAAAATGGAAGAGGGAAATGGTAGAGCAGCGATCAATTTGCAAGTCGCACGCAATTGAACCGAAACCCTAAATGTCGTGTTATTGGAGAAATTAGCTGAGTTTTATGTTTAGATATGAGTTTTAGGAGAAATGAAAGTATTTTAAGAGTCTTTTTTTAGAGGGGGGGAGTTGGTAATTTCTTAAATGAGCGGCAGATTGAAAAATTAGATTAGGCAGCATTTACTTCATTTTCATAGTTAAATGTTGGGGTAAGATTACTTGAGATGACATTTGTATTCATGTTACTAGATAAATGTCATCTAATTATTTATTTCTTATGGTGAGGTAGAATTCGTGCACATTATCCTTCTTAGAAAAGTTGTCGCCTTAACATCTATCATAGATACTTCCTTAAAACCTAATCTGATCGATCGTTTCGTAGTCCGGTACCAGCATGACATACACAACAAAATCAACCAATCATAAAGTTACTAAAAAAACTAGTAAGTCAATTCACAAACTCTTACTAAGACTCATTAAAAAGATGAAGTAAAGTGAGAAACTAAGGCATAATCATATGGAACCAAAATCATAAAATCATAAATTATGTAGGCAGAACTCAGAAATAAGAGTAAAAGAAACCTATAAGATACGATCGTGAGAAGAGATCGAGGCTCAAAAAGAAGAGCAAGGGAAGTTAGTTTGCTAATTAGAGGGAGGTGGGTTTGCTAATTTTAGGGTTAAAAGAAAATGACTACAAAGTCGAATTGAATATAAGACGGGTTGAACAAATAGTATGTTACGGTACAAGTAGACATCAAGTTAAAAGTCGTCCCAGATAAGAAATCATGTTAAAATTAAGCTAGAAAGATAAGTAAAATAACAAAAGACCAAAGTCGTAATAAAATTAAAATAAATATTCGAGACAAGCTCGAAGTTTGGAAAATAAAAAAATAGATCGAGGAAAATTTACAAAACATACTACGTGAATATTCATTACGAGAATTCTACCTCGAAAGTGAAAAATATTATTATTCCAATACTTATAGGTGACACTATTTGTGATGCGCCGGGTTGGGCTAAAAATAAGAGAAGACACTAGATTCATATCTGACTTTAAATAAATGTTGGGATATTTATTTCGGGATGGACCACGACTTTTTTTGGCCAAAATCAATGTTCAAGCCCAGAAAAATTTTGGATCAGGTTGGGCAATCGGGCTTGAAACCTTTCATCGACTCTAACTTTAATCATTAACTAATTTTTTATAGATCCGCACATATATAATTTTCTTCTAGTGCTTCTATGGTGACAGTTTTCTTAACAAACCGACATCAAAGACTTATAATGACAGTTATTTTTAAAACCACCACAAAATCCGTAAAGTGTCGTTATAAAATAAAACCGTGACAAAAAGTTGCACTCTATAGTGTCACTTTTTACGTCGGTTGTAAATATAACTGCCACAAAATACTATAGTGTCGGCTATAAAATAAAATCGCCACCAAAAGTAGCACTTCACTGTGTTATTTTTTACGTCAGTTGTGAATAGAACCGCCACAAAAGCTTATAGTGTCGGTTGTCAAATAAAACCGCCACCAAAAGTAGCATTCTACTGTGTTGTTTTTTACGTAGGTTGTAAATTGAACCGCCACAAAATCCTTATAGTGACGGTTCTAAAACAAAACCGCCACCAAAAGTAGCACTTTACTGTGTCGTTTTTTCAAAAAACCGCCACTAAAGACCTTCTCCACTTGTAATTTATACCTAATATGTCGTTTGTGCTAGAACCGCCACGGTAGGACCGACACGGTAGGGGCTTTTTCTACTAGATATGCGACCCGAATATTTGTAGATTTTGTAATATTTATAATATCTGAAAAAAATGATTTAGGTCATTAGGTGTTTGTAGATAATATAATATTTATATGTTATAGTGTTATAATTAATAGTATAATATTTAAATATAATTACAAGTTAATATTTAAATATATTAAGAAGTTATATAACAATTAACAACTATGAAAGTTAAAATTGATTATAACAAGAATTAAATAATATAACAACTAAGAAATATGAAACGTAAATAGAAGGAAAGAAATATTATTTTTACTGAATAATCATTATACAAACTAAAAGGTACAAATACAAATCTTCATAGTAAGTAAAAGAAACAAAAAAATAATTAAAGTGGACTTGTAAAATTGTAATTGAAAAAATAATTATGTCTACGACTCTACGATTCAACGATGCCACTGGAAGGCATATCGTTGGTGTAGACATCACTCTCTTGGTTCTTGACCTTGTTTTCGGTCTCTTGCATCCATCCAATCTTTGTAGCAGATACACATGCGGAGGGTATCGCAAGACAAAGACGTACGCTTATTGTCCAACAACCTTTTAGAGGCACTGAAGCAACGTTCAGACGCTACAGATGAAACTTGAATGGCAAAGAAGTCCATCGCCATTGCAGACATCACCGGAAGATCTTATACTTTTACTCGCCACCAGGATATAAAAGATCAATGTTTAATTTCTCTAATTCCGAAACATTGTGGAAATAATCATATTGCAGGTACATATGATATTCCGCAAGATCAGACATCCGTGTATCTTGAGGAGATGGCATCAGTCGAGACATTTGTGACAAGGACATGCCCAATCCTGTAGCAATCGTCAATCAGCTACATACTGCTAGCACCCGCAGCTGATCGAGATGTAGTACGAGTGATGGTGTTAGTGTTACCATAAATCCGCTCGTATTCACCAAATACTATACTAAAGTCGTGTCTAATTGAGGTTGCATAGGCCTCCTTGTCGAATTCTATGTTCATTGTTTTTTTTATAAAATTCAACAAAGTTAATGGCAACTTCAAATTTCCACCTAAGGTCTAAAATCACTGAAAATACAAAGACAAGAGGAATATCGTCCCAATATTTTAGCCATTTTGCCTTTATGTCGGGTAGAAACGCAGCATAATCAGGTAAACCTTAATATATTTGGAAAACAAGGACAATATTGATAATGTTAACAATGAAAAAAGGGGCCGTAGGCGCATATGCATGAAAAAAATGCAGTAGTCGCCTCCTCAAAAGCGCACAACAAGTCGATATACATTTCTATTTTATCTCAATCGTCCTCAAATAGTGGTTGATTGGGAAAACGAGAGTTCCAAAAAGTAGTTAGCGGATCCTTATATTCTAAACATGCCTGCAACATGGTGTACATTGAATTCCACCTCGTGTTGTTTTCTGCGGGAAATTTTCTGTATTTAATTTAATTTAATTTACAAAAGGCACGCCAATCTTGGCGCCTTAATTGACACCTATTCAAGTGCATAATTATATTACTGCTTTAAACTTGGCGTGATAGTGTCTTAGACCCACTAGACCATCCTTAACACATAGGTTTAAAATGTGACAACCATATCGAACATGTAACAATTTACCATCTAAAAAACATTTTGTAAACTAGTCTTCAACATGTTAGCACAAGAAGTCATAGACGTTGCATTATCAAATGTAATAGTCAAAATTATATCTCTAATTTCATAATCGCATATCGCTCTCACAATAATGTCGTGAATATTAGTTGCGGTATGCGACCTTCTAATCTAGCAAATAAAATTATTATTTTTTTGTAAAACTCAATCCTCACCTACCCAGTGAGCTTTTTAACATTGGTAAGAGTAATCGTAACCAGAGTCCCAGCCATCGGACGCTAACAATATTCTAGATTTCATATTTTTGAAGCATTCTATAAGCTCCATTTTAGCCTCCATATATTGTTTCATTGCTTTAGTTTTAACAATTTTATGACTCGTTTCTAGATGAGCCGGTTGGTTTGCTCTTATGTATCTGTTAAACGCTGGGTGTTCAGACAGAGCAAAAGGTTTTTCCATTTGAATTATTATTCTAGATAATTTGTCAGCGCATGTGTTATAATTGTACTTATAGTCTTCTTGTGATTGGGGTCGGGTCACAAATTGGTTAATGGATGTTTGACCGATCTCTTTGGGAACACATTTTTTAGCGTGTCGTCCTAGGTGACCGGTACTTGATGAACTTTTACCACTGAACACAGCCTTACAGTTATTACACCTAGCATGTTTTTTATCTACACTCTTAGTGAAACTTAGCCATACTTTACTTGTGGTACCCTTTGTACACAATTTAGCCATTTCTTCTTTCGTCTCCCAAACTATGTCATCACCGGACAATTGGACCGTTCTTGTTTGTACATTCACATTTGTGAACCGTGACATGCTTTGTGCCGATGTATCGTGAGCAGAATTTGTATACGATTGTGGTCCTTGTGGACCTTGTTGTGTAAATTGTTGACTTGTTTGAGTGAATTGACCCGTTTGTGTAAAAGGAAACAGTGTCGGTGGCAAAGGTGGTCTTCCCGACATTGTCGAGTATGCCGACATATCAAAATTAGATTGGTTGGGTGTCATGTTAAAAGGTTGTTGGGACTCTTGCCCGGTTTGTGCCCCGGTTAAATCGTAACCGTAAGGGGTCGACCCGCTCGGGGTGCCAAAGTTCATGAATGAAGGTGTGCCATCTAGCCATTGACTAAATTGTGGGGTCGTATGTAACACCCGCTATTTTTCCTAGCGTTTTTGTCTTTACCGTTATGACTCTGTCATAACTCTGTCACATTTCGGCCTTGCATTTCATCATTTTACTAAGCTCTATTTTCATTGTTGAGTTTAATGATATTTATTTATATTTTAAAAAGATTTTTAATTCTTTTAAATCCATTTATTTGATTTTCCTCGTAAACTATTTATTTTCCGCGAGGAATTCTATTTCTCTACGAATTAACGTTTTTAAGCTCGGATTTAATTTATTCCTCTTCCTAAAAATGTTTAAATACATTTGTATAATATTTTCAACTAAGAAATATTTTTGTTTACTAAAGGGTAGCCATTTATGATTTTAATACGAAGTTTCGCGAATAATTATTTTCTTACGCGAGGTTTACTCGAATTACCTTGAAATGCCTTTAACTATTTTACGATTATACTTTTTATCAACTTATAAATTATTTGAGACATTTTCCTCACATTTTGGACCGACTAAGCTTCTGGTCACAAATTTTACTACGTATTATTTATACGTTTCTTTTTGTCACGTTAAACCGCAAACGTAAGATTATTTTTCTTCCATTTATTCCATGCATTATGATCAACCTTTCATTCTCCCACATATCACTATTTTGGCTGGTCATTTGGTATATTTCTACATAGTTTTCATCAAAATTTATCATCATTTATGCTTAGAAACCATCCATTTCTTTCTTACATTCATTTCTCTCATAAACAAAAAAAATACTATTTCAATTCCCTCAAAAAACGTGACATCCTCCAGCAGTCCTACGCTGATTCTTGCTCCAATTCGAGTCATAATCGTGTCGTTTTTATCGTCAAATTAATCGTCGTTGCGATCCTTCCGTTATGGTAATAATCGATGTTGTTTTCGATCGTTATTCTCCTTGATTTTCTTAGTTTTTCTCATGGTATTTTTCTGCCATGATCTTCGTGTATTAAGGATTTGTGGACGATCCCGAGGCCGGCGAGTATATTATCGATTTCGGATTTGGATTAGAGGTAACGTCGATGTTACTCGGTATTTCATGATTTTATTTGTGTAATTACATGTATATTTTTATATTTTATTTTTGACAATATATGTATGTCATATAATCTGGAAAATTTTTAAAAGTTGAAAATTTGCATGTTTCGGTAATTTTTATCGCTTTTACGAGATTAACGATTAAATCGTCATATTAATTTGTAAAATCGTAATATTCGGCCTACACTTGTAATATATGATTTTATTCTGTAAAAAAGAGATTTTTGATGATTTTTAATAATTTGGTATTTTTCTGATATTTTTGATATCGACTATTGAATTATTACCGTTATCGGACAAGAACAATTAAAAACCAAATTTTAGTTATAGTACTTAAACATTTTATTTTAATCTGATTTTTGACGTGGTGAAACTTTCTAGTAAAATAAAAGTTTATGATTATTTTTCATAAGTTTTCGGAATTGTTAAGTGGATGAATTATTTAATCACTTTAAATCATCGTTTATCGTTAAAACCGCGTATGTCGTTTAAATACTCGATTTCTGGTCCTTTGATTAAATCTGGAAAAAAATATGATTTTGTTGATTTCATAATAAAATATAACTTTATGATTTTTAGTGCTTTAATAAAATGTTAGGACGATAAGTTTTACTAATGGAATCGTTAATTGTGAAAACAGGTTTTAAATGACAGTTTTATTGGAATTTGGTAAATCTGCAACTTTGGGAAATCTGAAAAATTAGTATATTCTGGAAAATGATGATTTTTAAGTTTAATAATAATTTTTGGACATTAATACTTAAATCGTTTTGTAATTACTATTTTTATTAATCGTTATTGTCGCAATTAGACGATTAACGAGAAAACCCTTTAAAAACCGAGTCTAAGTATTCTGGAAAATTTTCTTTTCTGGACAGAATGTCCATAAATATATTTTATCTATTTAAAGTAATTTTTGTACTATTTATTAAAGTCCTTAATTAATAAGTATTTATTTTTGGACAAATTACGATTTATCGTTAAAATGCTTCGTCTTACCTAAAAGATTTATTTTTCCAGCTATTTTGAAAATATTTAAATCTGAAACTTTAAGAGTTAAATCATCCCTTAACATACTCCAAATATATTTGTTGGTTTAATTAAATAAAGACGTTCAAATATTTAATTTGATATTTGCCGTAAAATCCTATTTATAATTTTATTGACGAAACTAATAATAATTAGGGAATTTTAGAATTATAACTTTTGAAAACACCCTGATTAGTAGTATTAATATGCTTAAGACATTTTTAATCATTTCATAACACTTGTACGATATTTTAATAATTTCATAAACCCAATTGTTCTCGTTTTAGAATTAATATCGTTAAGGCCGAAAGTATTAGTTTTATAAATCTATATCGTTTACTAAAATGTTGAAGTAGTATAAACTAATATTTTCGCTATTTTGATTTGATTCCATTTTTGTAAAGTTTCTAAAAATAGAAAGTTTTCTTTTTTAGAATATAATGGTTACTCCTTTTCTCTCCATATTATTTATAATGTTTATATCTTTTGAATATCGATAATGGCTTTGTTTTGGAGTTATGAAATAAGGACAAGTGTGAGGTTAGAGTAATATATTCTAGGGTTTACGGTTTTGCCATCAACTATAAGGCTAGTGTATCAGGAATCGGTACATTGGTTGTTGAACCGGGTGACAGGTATCCCAGGAGTTTTGTACATTTTGACCTTAAGCTTAGGCCTCGCAGTAAGTCGCCGTCATAAGTTGAACTGGGTGACAGGTAATCCCAGGAGAGGTATGCATTATCTTAAACTAGGGCCACGCATTTATAAGTCGCCGCTCTATTATGGTTGAGTAGCCTAGTTAGAGACCGAAGTTTGATTTGTTTGAACTAAGTTCTCGAAGCTAGTTTTTAGTATTCTCCTAGTGAAAGTCTAGCATTCATCACTACTCCTATCCATAACGCCATTTTGAATATTTTTATTATTATCGATATAGTTTTGATTTGTAGGTTGGCAAATGTTTTACGTTTTCTCCGGAAAACTCATTTTTATTATATTGTTTCGATACGTGAAGTTTTTCACTGAAAACTTATTTTCATTATAATGTTTTACTGTTTTCCGTTTTTACTATTTTTTTATATTAGTAATTACAGTTTTAAAATCCCGTTATGCGGCTGGGAGAACGTTGACGTTGCTCCCCACTGATTGTGGCTGTTATGTTTTAACATGGCAGGTGTATGTGTTTCGTTTCGGGTGGGCTAGCGAGCAGTTATGGATCCTACTTGTTTTAATAAGATCACTGTATTATGGATTGTTAAAAACCCTTTTTATGGATTTTATTTTATTTATTTTATTTTGTACCCATTTTTATTTTATGCCTTATGTATTGACTTACCATTTTTATTTAATCAAGACATAGCTACAGTGTGTTATAATCCCACTTCTACAGTGTTTCCGCCACTGTATTGTGTTAGAACTCCTAGGGGATTACAGTTGGTATCAGAGCATCACTGCTCCCAACGCTTACACCTGAAATTAGGGAAAATACCAGTAAATGATTCAAACAGTAAATAAAAATATTATTAGAAATGGGTAGAAACAAATAAGGACTTAACTGTTAGGATTATTTGTTCTTGTAACTCAATGACTAGCATTGAATATTTGTTTCTTTTATCGAGAAGAAGATGAAAGAACAAGATGCTGATATGCTGCTCCAGATCGGGACAAGACCTGCTTAGCACTCTCAACGCCTGCTGACTCGAGTGGACAACTTTGTGCCCCAAGAAAGAGGTTGATGGTGACTTTTCAGCTCCGGTTTAGTTTGCTCAAACTACAGGTTAGATGATTAAGTGTAGATCCCTGTTCCGTGACGTTGCAGTAGTAGATCCAGATGGAGCAACCCAAGACTTGTGTGCTCGTTCCTCTACAAGAAGATGAAGTAATCCTTTTTGTTCCCTCGTGAACTCTGGAGGATTGAAGATTCTCCTCTGGTTCAAGAACTTAGTAATATAGGATCATCGATTCTTTTCTTCCTTCCTCTATTTCTTCCAATTCTTCTCTTATATATTCTCATCTTCATTCTCTTGGTGAATCCTTGTTCTATTATTCTATTCTACCATCTTTCTCTTGAGATTCTTTGGTTAGACCGGATTCTGTCTTAGTGAACCCGTGTTATAGATGTTTGAGATTTAGTAAACCCTTGTTACCTGGTTTGAGGATTTTGAGTCTGCCCTACTTTCTAAGCAAGTAAGAAATTCTTGAGTATTAATTTGAATAGCAAAATGTTGCTTGATGGAATTATGATGATACTTTAGACACTGAACCTTGGGTTATAGGTTACCTTGATCATTTTGGGGTACTTAGAGTTGGATATATTTGGGAGTAGTAAGAGAGTATGTCATATTTGATGGATACCTAGTACCTAACCTAGAACCAAACTAAGGGTAACTGATAATATTACCTTGGATTCTTTACCTAATGCTTATTTAATGGATGCATCGCGAATATTTGGGATCATAGAGTATTGTTTAAGGTGTTAGACTGAGTGTTGTGGTACCATTGAAGGTTTTCATTAATGTCGTTAGAAATTTTGGTTGACATAGATTACCCGTATTTCTTAAAGATTAGATCGTTGATCGTCGTTTAAGGTTGTAACCTATGAACTTTGGGGTTGAGTGATCTAACTTGGGATAAATTGTTGTTGTCCCTAGAGAAGAGAATTATCTTGCACAATCACAGTTTGTTTTTATTGTGCTGTTTTGAGGAATATTATAATACGGATCATCTTATTAGGACTGTTATATCCTTAGACCAACGAGATTGTGGCTTCGTTGATTTAATAAATATTTTGGTGGTTTCGCTGATACAATGTGAAATTTGGTGGGATTTTTAGAAACCTTAGCCCAATGACGTGTTTGAAGATGTGAGTATCTGCGCCATTACCTATAGGTTTGAGAGTATTTGAGGATTTGTTATACTTTCCCCAACTTCTTTACTTGTGGCATTATAAACATGTTGGTAATCATTTTGAGGATTCTGTGCCCAAGCATTGTTATATTGGTGGACCTTGTTTAGTGTTCCTTACTCGAGAAATTTGGAACATACCACGAGTTCAAACCTTATGAGTTTTGATATTAGGAGCCTTATCGTTCAAGGGTTTGGGAATGTTTTGTTAACCATTGGAATCTTAATTGTGGATTTGATTCTAAAGCATTTGTGGATTAGTATCGTGTCGCTTGAACGATTGGATAGTCACGTAAGACAATTTTGGAGATAGTGACCGAGTAGCACCACCTAGTGCCTAATATTGGACTTAACGTTATTTGATGGATTAGGGACCCGGGTTGTGGGAGTCGTACCGGGAATCTCGAGATGGTTAATTTAATTCTTCAATCCTTGAGAGTTCTATTTGACTCTCAAATTCGTCCTCCCCTTAGCTTCTCTTGAATCCCGCTTCTTCTTCTTCTTCTTCAGCCAATCCCTTTCGACTTCTTTATCGGGTTTGAAAACTTTTGTTTCGATTTGTTGTTGACTTTGACTCTATTTATCCATTTATTATTTTCCCCAGACTTGTGTTATGAAAAGTTTGACTAATCTACAAATTTTTGATTTTCATGAAATTTTAACATTTTGAAGCATAATTTCAAATTTTAAAACTCCCCATTTTGTAAAAACTTTGAACAATTTAGCATTTTGGGTTTTCGTGAAATTTTAACACCTTGAGTTATAAATTTCATAACCGTGTACTTCGTTTTTGTTTTATTTTTGGTTGATAACAGATGTTTAGACCTGTTTCGAAATGCCTTAACAAATTATTTCAAAGTAGTTAGAAATTGATTCAAAATTTGATTTTTCAAGAGAACGGAATTTTATGAAGACTTTAACATTTCCAAAAACTTCGATTTCTATATGATTATGACATAAAACGTTTTAACTTTGTCGAAATTATTTTGTATGTTCAAATTTGATAACATTTTTTAAAACTTTCACAATTACTTTGATAACATTTCCGAAATTTTAACATTTTGAAATTAGTTTCCGTTTTATTGTTGGTGGACTTTTGAATCTGTTATTGAAAATTTTTGACGACTGGTTTGATTTTTACTAACTATAAATTTTGATTCCTCCAAACAGAATTTTGTTTCATCATAAAAAGAATTATTATGAAATTTCTTAAGCAAAAATTGTTTTACTTTTGTTTGGAAAATGTTTTGCTTACTCTGTTTCCTTCGAGTTTGTTTACAAATGTTATTTGACGTCGTTATTTTATCAAATAACTTTACTTTACGATTTCATTAATTAAAAGATTTTAAACTTCGGGTAGCTTAGCCCAATTTCTCTTGGAATAAATATTTGCATTCGATTTCGTATCACTTTGAAAGTTGTAAAGTTTTCTTTTAAAGTAAATTTTTTTTGCGAACTTTGTATCCTCATCTTTTCGAGTGAGGTAATTTCTGTTACTTTCTACTTATCCTTAGTTTTGAGGACGAAACTTTCTTTTAGTGGGGAGGATTGTAACACCCGCTATTTTTCCTAGCGTTTTTGTCTTTACCGTTATGACTCTGTCATAACTCTGTCACATTTCGGCCTTGCATTTCATCATTTTACTAAGCTCTATTTTCATTGTTGAGTTTAATGATATTTATTTATATTTTAAAAAGATTTTTAATTCTTTTAAATCCATTTATTTGATTTTCCTCGTAAACTATTTATTTTCCGCGAGGAATTCTATTTCTCTACGAATTAACGTTTTAAAGCTTGGATTTAAGTTATTCCTCTTCCTAAAAATGTTTAAATACATTTGTATAATATTTTCAACTAAGAAATATTTTTGTTTACTAAAGAGTAGCCATTTATTATTTTAATACGAAGTTTCGCGAATAATTATTTTCTTACGCGAGGTTTACTCGAATTACCTTGAAATGCCTTTAACTATTTTACGATTATACTTTTTATCAACTAATAAATTATTTGAGACCCTTTCCTCACATTTTGGACCGACTAAGCTTCTGGTCACAAATTTTACTACGTATTATTTATACGTTTCACTTTGTCACATTAAACCGTAAACGTAAGATTATTTTTCTTCCGTTTATTTCATGCATTATGATCAACCTTTCATTCTCCCACCTATCACTATTTTTGCTGGTCATTTGGTATATTTCTACATAGTTTTCATCAAAATTTATCATCATTTATGCTTAGAAACCATCCATTTCTTTCTTACATTCATTTCTCTCAAAAACAAAAAAAATACTCTTTCAATTTTCTCAAAAAATGTGACATCCTCCAGCAGTCCTACGCTGATTCTTGCTCCAATTCGAGTCATAATCGTCTTATTTTTATCGTCAAATTAATCGTCGTTGCGATCCTTCTGTTAAGGTAATAATCGATGTTGTTTTCGATCGTTATTCTCCTTGATTTTCTTAGTTTTTCTCATGGTATTTTTCTGCCATGATTTTCGTGTATTAAGGATTTGTGGATGATCCCGATGCCGACGAGTATATTATCGATTTCGGATTTGGATTAGAGGTAACGTCGATGTTACTCGGTGTTTCACGATTTTATTTGTGTAATTGCATGTATATTTTTATATTTTATTTTTGACAATATATGTATGTCATATAATCTGGAAAATTTTTAAAAGTTGAAAATTTGCATGTTTCGGTAATTTTTATCGCTTTTACGAGATTAACGATTAAATCGTCATATTAATTTTTAAAATCGTAATATTCGGCCTAAACTTGTAATATATGATTTTATTCTGTAAAAATGAGATTTTTGATGATTTTTAATAATTTGGTATTTTTCTGATATTTTTGATATCGATTATTGAATTATTACCGTTATCGGACAAAAATGATTAAAAACCAATTTTTAGTTCTAGTACTTAAACATTTTATTTTAATCTGATTTTTGACGTGGTGAAACTTTCTGGTAAAATAGAATTGTCTGATGTTTTTCATAATTTTTCGGAATTGTTAAGTGGATGAATTAATTAATCATTTTAAATCATCGTTTATCGTTAAAACCGCGTTTGTCGTTTAAATTCTCGATATCTGGTCCTTTGATTAATTCTGGAAAAAAATATGATTTTGATGATTTCATAATAAAATGTAATTTTATGATTTTTAGTGCTTTAATAAAATGTTAGGACGATAAGTTTTATTAATGGAATCGTTAATTGTGAAAACGGGTTTTAAATGACGATTTTATTGGAATTTGGTAAATCTGGAAGTTTGGGAAATCTGGAAAATTAGTATATTCTGGAAAATGATGATTTTTAAGTTTAATAATAAGTTTTGGACATTAATACTTAAATCCTTTTGTAATTACTATTTTTATTAATCGTTATTGTCGCAATTAGACGATTAACGAGAAAACCCTTAAAAAACCGATTCTAAGTATTCTGTAATTTTTTTTTCCTGGACAGAATGCCCATAAATATATTTTAGCTATTTTATGTAATTTTTGTACTATTTATTAAAGTCCTTAATTAATAAGTATTTATTTTTGGACAAATTACGATTTATCGTTAAAATGCTTCGTCTTACCAAAACGATTTATTTTTCCAGCTATTTTGAAAATATTTAAATCTGAAAATTTAAGATTTAAATCATCCCTTAACATACTCTAAATATATTTGTTGGTTTAATTAAATAAAGACGTTCAAATATTTAATTTGATATTTGCCGTAAAATCCTATTTATAATTTTATTGACGAAACTAATAATAATTAGGGAATTTTAGCTTTATAACTTTTGAAAACACCCTGATTAGTAGTATTAATATGCTTAAGACATTTTTAATCATTTCATAACACTTGTAAGATATTTTATTAATTTCATAAACCCAATTGTTCTCGTTGTAGAAATTAATATCGTTAAGGCCGAAAGTATTAGTTTTATAAATCTATATCGTTTTCTAAAATGTTGAAGTAGTATAAACTAATATTTTCGCTATTTTGATATGATTCTATTTTTGTAAAGTTTCTAAAAATAGAAAGTTTTCTCTTTTAGAATGTAATGGTTACTCCTTTTCTCTCCATATTATTTATAATGTTTATATCTTTTGAATATCGATAATGGCTTGGTTTTGGAGTTATGGAATAAGGACAAGTGTGAGGTTAGAGTAATATATTCTAGGGTTTACGGTTTGCCATCAACTGTAAGGCTAGTGTATCAGGAATCGGTACATTGGTTGTTGAACCGGGTGACAGGTATTCGGGAGTTTTGTACATTTTGACCTTAAGCTTAGGCCTCGCAGTAAGTCGCCGTCATAAGTTGAACTGGGTGACAGGTAAACCAGGAGGGATGTGCATTATCTTAAACTAGGGCCACGCATTTATAAGTCGCCGCTCTATTATGGTTGAGTAGCCTAGTTAGAGACCGAAGTTTGATTTGTTTGAACTAAGTTCTCGAAGCTAGTTTTTAGTATTCTCCTAGTGAAAGTCTAGCATTCATCACTACTCCTATTCATAACGCCATTTTGAATATTTTTATTATTATCGATATAATTTTGATTTGCAGGTTGGCAAGTGTTTTACGTTTTTTCCGGAAAACTCATTTTTATTATATTGTTTCGATACGTGAAGTTTTTCACTGAAAACTTATTTTCATTATAATGTTTTACTGTTTTCCGTTTTTATTATTTTTCCTATAATAGTAATTACAGTTTTAAAATCCTGTTATGCGGCTGGGAGAACGTTGACGTTGCTCCCCACTGATTGTGGCTGTTATGTTTTAACATGGCAGGGGTATGTGTTTCCCTTCGGGTGGGCTAGCGAGCAGTTATGGATCCTACTTGTTTTAATAAGATCACTGTATTATGGATTGTTAAAAACCCTTTTTATGGATTTTATTTTATTTATTTTATTTTGTAGCCATTTTTATTTTATGGCTTATGTATTGACTTACCATTTTTATTTAATCAAGACATAGCTACAGTATGTTATAATCCCACTTTTATAGTGTTTCCGCCACTGTATTGCGTTAGAATTCCTAGGGGATTACATCGTAAGTTGACCTGGTCCCTCCGATTGTGGTGTTTGTGAACCGGAGGGTTCTCCGCTACCTTGACGTTGTTGTGATCGACTCCTTTTTGACGCTGACTCGGTATTTTGTGATTCCGACATGATTTTAATATTTTAATGGATTAACAAATTAATTACCAAATTAATTAACAATTCAAATAACAAATTTAATAACAGCTACCAATTTAGTTCAATTGACAAGTTAATACGTAAAAAATTATTTACGAGGTATCTTAATTATAATAAATTAATAAGTGATGAATAAGTGAACTATAATTAAGTAGTAAACAACAATAATTAACAAAATTAAAGTAAAAGAGAGTAAGTTAGAAAATGCAAACAAAGTTTGTAGAAATCCGGAGAATCGGTTGAATATCGAGATTCGATAGATTATAATAAAAGAAAACCCGTAAACCTGATATGTTCAATTCTTCAATCTAGTAGATTAGCACCAAAAACGCAACCAAAACCTTCAATTCTTCAAACTTCAAGATTAATACTTATTATATTAAAATTAAAATATTTTGTATATAAATTGTATAAGATTAGTAATAATTTTTATAACTAATAATATATATATATATGTGTGTGTGTGTGTGTGTGTGTGTGTGTGTGTATAGAGATAGGTTCTAATGAGTCCCTATATATGTGTGTTGAGTCCCTAAGTCCTCATCCCATCCGTTGGATGGGAGATGGATGAAGGGACGAGATTAATCACTATATTATTAAAAAAAAAAAAAATCTGTTTCCAACAAAATAAGAAGGTGAATACCATTCAGTAACGTATCATTCACATTCAGCGTTCATTACTTTCTTCATCACTTTCTCGTTCATCAATTCATTCAATCAATCACTCTCTCGTTCATTACTTTCTTCGTCGATCTTCATCGTTCTCCCGTTCATCAATTCAGTTTCCATTACTTTCTTCATCGTTCTTCATCAATCTCTCGCTCATTCAATCATTCATTCTTTCTCCAAAACCATACAATCAAGACCACATTCAACAAGTAATCGTCTTCATCGCGCTGCATTTTACGTTCGATCAATCCGGCTTCTACTTTTCATTCAATGGCTGATATGCAAAACGTAGTAAACACAAACGGTGAGTATATACATTGTAGTTTAGACTGGAATGTATATGGGAGTCATTGAGATGATACTAGATTATTAGGTTCTACTTTTCTACGTTGAACTGCATATTCATCTGCGCACACGAAAATATATTGTTTTATTTTAGTTCACATACTGTGTTACTTTAGTGTGCAGTGTCTGTTATGTTAGTGACAAACCTCTATTACTTTTATGGTCTGTTACTTTAATTCATCGATGATGTTACTTTGGTTTACAATGTCTGTTATTGTAATGCATTAAAGAGTCATGGAGATATGTTAAAACGCCATATTAAAATAATAATAAAAAAAAATCTTGTTTCCTATAATAGTGGGACGTGATTGCCAACAAAATAGGAAAAAGATATTGGTTTATTTTAGTTCACATACTGTGTTACGTACTTTAGTGTGGAGTGTCTGCTATTTTAGTGACGAACCTCTATTACTTTTATGGTCTGTTACTTTAATTCATCGCAAATGTTACTTTGGTTCATAACGTCTGTTATTGTGACGACATATTAAAATAATAATATAAAAGATCTTGTTTCCTATAATAGTGGGACGTGATTGCCTACAAAATAGGAAACAAATAAAAAAGAGTA
Organism: Agrostemma githago; assembly: GCA_958450325.1. Lineage (NCBI taxonomy): Eukaryota > Viridiplantae > Streptophyta > Magnoliopsida > Caryophyllales > Caryophyllaceae > Agrostemma > Agrostemma githago. The sequence continues at coordinate 51,779,004 of OY288249.1, forward strand.
ACTGCCAATTGAGAGAAATATACTGCTTCACTATAGTCCACGACTTCCAATCAAAATAACCTACAAATCAAAGTACACGAGTCTCCTTCATCCACGAATTATACTCTAGACAACATCTCCTTCAATCTTGTGCCACTGCAACATCTCCTTCTATGGCTGATATTCAACCTGTCAAACAAACAAACTGTGAGTTTTTTGTTAGTAATTTATACTCTAGACACCATAGAAGCAATTAAAATGCTCCATATTATTGGATTTTACGCTCATTGTATGTAAACTGCATGTTATCACATACTTCTTAAATACGTGAATGAAATATACGTGGAGTTATTTTTGTGAACAATATTCGTTACTTTAATGCACACTAACCGTTACTGTAGAGACAGACATCTGTTACTTTATGTCTATTTTATACGCATCTTATGTTAATTTCCTCAATTCACTGGATTGTTTTTCAGTTGACGCGGACGCACACGAATGGTGCCGGGATGTGGGTGAGACTTTCACGCCATACGTAGGGCAGATATTCAAAGACCAGGAAGAAGCGGTAAACTTTTATAAAATCTACGCATTGGCCTGCGGGTTCAATGTGAGGAGGTACACAACGAAAAGGTGGCGGGGTGGTGAGATTAAATCAAAGCTGCTAGTATGTAACAGGCAGGATTTTTACAAAAAAAAGGTCAACGGAGATCCGACATCCAAGGAGGCCACGTCGAAGGGGGAAGCAGTGGAGGGGACAAAAGAGGGAGTCGCTGTTGAGGAACCGAAAAGGAAAACAAAGGTCCATCTTGTTGGCTGTATGGCAAGAATTAAGCTGTTCAGCAAAGGCGGTCCTTTAAAAATTGTTATTTTTAACAGCGGGCACAACCACGAGCTAATTTCACCAAAGGACAGAGAATTCCATAAGTTATCGAGAAACCTCACGAAGTACCACAAGCAAATGATCCTGAACAATTCACGGTTATGTGTTGAGTAGCTTCTTGCAGGTTCAATTATTTAACATCAGATCACTGTGTGTTTAGTTCACTGCGGCATAGGTAATATTTGGTTACTCTAATGCACATTCTATGTTACTGTGGTTCAGAAACTCTGTTACTTTAATGAATGCCGTCCGTGAATTATCAATTTCTGGTTACTCAATCAACTTCTTACTTTAATGACGTCTTACTGTTACTTCAACATTTGTCATACGTTACTTTAATCAACGGATTGTTGCAGCTGAAGATCGGTGCTACGCAGACGTACAAGATGTGTAAGGAGCAGGTTGAAGGGTTCGCAAACGTAGGTGCCAGCCTGGTCGACTTCAAGAACTTTGGAAGAGATATAAAGTGCTTCATCCATGAGAGGGACGGCCAGTTATTCATCGATCGTTTCAGGGGTATGGCGGACAATCGGAAGGGATTTTTTTTAATTACGACCTGGATGAGGATGGTAGTTTGAGCAGGGTCTTTTGGGCTGACGCTGTTGCTAGGAGAAACTACAGGTTGTTTGGTGACACATTTTCGTTCGACTCAACATTCGAGACGAATAAATATAAGATGATATTCACCCCATTTACCGGTGTCCATCACCACAAACGATCAGTGACTTTCGGTGGCGCTCTCATCGCGCACGAGGAAGAGAAATCGTTCAACTGGGTATTCGAACGTTTCCTGACGGCCATGGACGGCAAGGAGCCTGAGTACATCATCACCGATCAGGACCCTGGTATCATTGCATCGTTTGAGAAGATGTTTAAATCGACGTGGCAATGATTTTGTGTGTGGCATATAATGAATAAGGTACCCACTAAATACGGTGCCTCGCGGGCCGACTACCAGGAATTCTTGAAGAAATTGAATGCAATAGTGTGGGATGACGAGATCGATGCAGCGGAATTCGACGAGCGGTGGATGGAAATAATGGAGGAACACGACGTGGGGGATGTTCAATGGTTCGAAACTGCATTTTCGATTAGGAAGCAGTGGGTCATGGCGCACTGCAGGGATCTGAAGATGGGAGGCTTGATGCGAACAACACAGAGATCGGAGAGCGAAAACAGTTTCTTCAAGCGGTTTGAGAACCACTATGGAACGTTGGTTGAATTCTGGATGCGGTTCGAGAGTGCCATGGATCAGCAAAGGTATACCCAGAAAAAGCTTGACAGCGAGAATATACAATCTCTGCCGAAGACAACGACCCACCTCCTGATAGAACAACACGCAGCAATGGTGTACACCCACGTGGTGTTTGATGAATTTTAAGAGGAGGTAAAGCGTTCAGTGGGGACGTGCAGTGTGAGAGGATTTTCTGAAAGGGATGGGGTTGACGTAACTACAGTGAGGGACGCCACAAGGGGTAAAGAATTTCTAGTCCACTACAAACAAGGTACGCAGTTGCCTGCTTGCTGTCTTAATTTATACGGGATTTATGAGTTAAAGTAACGGAATGAATGTATTAGAGTAACACATCTTATAAGTTAAAGTAATGCGGTTTGTAGGTTGTAGATCCAGCACAGAATGCTTGTGTAGTGAGGGATTTATTTATTAAAGTAACAGAATGCATGTGTTAAAGTAACACATAGTATGCGTTAAAGTAACGCTGCTTGTGGGTTGTAGATCTGATAGTCTTAATGCTATAATAACCTCCTGCAGAAACGTCGGACATCAAGTGCACGTGTAAATTGTTTGAGACAAGGGGAGTACTATGTCGACACATAATTTGGATATATTTTTCGAAGGGCCTGACCAGTATACCCGATAACTACGTTGCGAGAAGATGGTCGAGGGATGCACTGCGCAATTCTCGTGTTGTTGATGACGGTGTGGAAGGCGATGACATTGACATCATAGATGGAAAGCAGATAGAGATGTCGAAACTGTGGTCGGAAGTTCATCAGACGATGGGTATTCTATGGTCTACTAATAAAGAAGATGTGGAGAACATGTGCGCTTTGATCCGCGAATTCAGGATGAAGCTTAAGCCGATTGGGGGTGGCAAGACATTGAATAAAACCCAGGAATTGGAAGAGATGCTAGGATGTACGTCAACATATGATATGACGATACTCCCACCGAAGATTTCGAAGACAAAAGGAAGCGGAAAGAGGTTGTTATCGAGCAAAGCGAAATCCATTGCACTTGCAAAGAAGCCGAAGCGCATGTGCAACAATTGTAAGCAGATGGCGCACCACGACAAGAGGAATTGCCCCAATCCCTTTGTAGCACGACCGCCACCGACTGTCAAACGAACTGAAGATGAATCAGAATCAGAATCAGAATCAGAATCAGAAGATGAGGACGAGGAGGATGCTGAAGATGAACCAGTATTATGATTTGGGAAATGTGCTTCTTTAGAGTAACGTAGCTTATTCTTTACAGTAACGGATTGAATGAATTACAGTAACGCTTTTTTAAAGAGTTGATTGAATTACAGATATTGATTCTTTGGTGAATATCATAACTAGAGTAAGTTTCGGTTAAAGTAACACACATAATACATTAAAGTAACGTGCTAGATGAGTTAGAGAAACACGGAATACCATTTTTAAAGAATTGATTCAATTGCAGATATTCATTCCATGGGTATAATGTTTTACTAGAGTACGATTCAGTTAAAATAACATTCATTATTCATTAAAGTAACATGCTAGATGAGTTAGAGTAACACGGAATATCATTCTTTTAATGTTACTCTTTTTCTACTTGTTTGTGGAGTACTCAATAAAGACGGCATTACTATTTTGTTTAATTGGACATCATATGTTAAATTAAGAAACTATGATGCAACGTGCAAGGTATTAGAGTTAAAGTAACACATGACATAAATTGAAGTAACAGATTACTCGAGTTAGAGTAACAGAGTTTGAGGGATATAATAACACTGAAATATGACAGTGACAACATAATTTGTCAAAACCTTGTACAAAACGATGTTTAGGTTTTTTGTTGAACAAAAATTCCAATTAATCCAATCATTTCCGGGTTACTGTTTCCGGCTCTTTCCTCGCTTATAAGTATTTAGTCCCTTAGTCTTCGCTCCTTCAATTAACTTTGGCCTAGCTGCCGCAAACTTTTTCACATCACCAATCAGCCGCTTTTGAACGCTATTCAAGTTTGCTAGGAGAAGAGTGGCTGCAAGCTGGACCACCAGGTATCTTCTGTTAACCTTCCTGCCGAGGTCTTCGTGATGGAATTCACGTCCCTCGTACAATAGCATGTGCATCAGAAGAAAAATCCCTGACTCATCCTTGTTTGTGACTTTTTCCTGCCAATCAAGCTTAATCGGGCAAAACCTGTACGACACAACTTCCCCCGCACGAGCAACTTCATAATGGTCAAGGAAATCACTCATATTCGCGACCTGAATATCATTGATGACAATAGTCAAGGAAATCACTCGTTGGGGCACAAGATTGTGATTAAAAACTTATGAAATGAAGAATATAGAGGCTTACAATTGTCCTAATGGCTGCAAAGAGGGTTGTATCTCTGATCGTTGTGTAGCGACGGTGGTCGAGGAGATCGATTGTCTTTTTCTTTCGGTTGACGACTATGCAGCAGAAGTACCTGTCAATGTTGATGGGTACAAAGATCAATTCAGCGTCCAGCTGCAACGTACCGCCACAATTACTCACGAAAATATGCCATTGCTCCATCAAGGCGTCCGTATTCTGAGTGGACGCACTGTCCGGATCTTCGGCAATAATCCTCATTATCGCATCCTGTAAAAAAGTTGGGATTGTGTGAAAATTTACAATCAATACAAAAGTAATTAGTTGGTGTCCTTGTGGTGAAGTGATCCTTCTGTTACTTTAGCAGATAACTGACGTTACTTCAGTGAACAAAATGTGTTACTTTAATTCATGAGATCCGTTACTTTAACCTGTACCATCTACCTTATTGTTCCAACATATATGATGTTACTTTAATTCATACCATTTGTTACTTTGGTTGACATTATCTGTTACTTTAGTGTCCACTCTCTTTTCACTACACAGTCTGTCAATTGATTATACATTCCATGCACTGTTAATTTAGTACATACCGTTTGTCGCAGACCAAAAAACGCCATCTTCGGAGAATTACCCGACCCGCTCCCGTTTGCGGCGAGGCTGTTCATAAGCATTGACCAGCACTCGAAAACAGATGACGACATGTCAGTACCCGGGAGCATGGACATCACATCATCCCGGGTCATTACAGCCAAAGAAGAATACTCCGCAACCATTTTGCTGTATTCAGAACACATCAGTAGGCATTGCGAACAACAGGTGAGTGACAAGAATTTAAACAACAATATATTCAGAATATGTGTAGTGTTCGTCTAATTACCTGCTGTTGTAGCTGCTGTGCTGAAATAAACAGTAGTCCACGACATTTTTCCGCAGGACGGGGAGATTGCCCAGCAGGGTCTTGTTATTTGCAAGGAACGGGCACGCCATCGCTACACTGACATCTGCATTGCCACAGTCGATGAAGCAGCCTAAGCCGTCCCCGTCCCCCTAGCTCGACTACCAAGAACAGAGATAATGGCTCGGTGGTGTCCGGTGATTTGAGCGCGGTTTCTGCAGCGGGTGTTTCTGGAGTGGATGGTGGCACGCGACTCTTTTTAGAGGGTCTCACGTCGGGGATCGGCTCTCCTGACCTCTTTCCAGACTCCCCGACGGACGCGGCAACATCTGACATGGTCTTACTGATGGCAAGGTTGGCTTTATCATTTACAAAGGAGGACACCCGCGATATCAACACGTCCCTCTCCTTGTTAATGTCACAGAGACACAACGTCGCGGCAATTTCTGCCCTGTACAGATTGTTCGCCTCGCTCGTGCCCAAGGGACAGTCGAACTCCTCTCCGGCGTACATCATCATGTGTATCATGAGGTATACCCCGCAATCATTAGCTGAGAACCTGCTGCCCTGCCATCTGAACGGGATGTTGACAAGAGGGAATGAAGAGACATCAGCCCCCTTGTTGATGCCTCGCTGAACCATATACTTACCCATTTCTTCAGCCTTGGTGACATTAAATAAAATAAATTAAATAAATATAAGAATGAGAAAATGACGAAAAACATTTGTTTTTTGGTCGTCCTTACATAGGACGATTTGTATATAAGAATGACAAAATATATACAAAAATGAGCAGACTTACTGAGAGTCGTGCCATCCCAACGTAAGGAAGACTTCCAAACTCCCCCTCGTCGTACGTTGGGATGGCACCAGGTCGCGTTGGTGATTATAGTTAAGGAGGAAGCTTACAAAATATGGGATCTAAAACCAAAAATACCAGGTTAGAATCTAGATCGAGATTCCCATCATTTTCATCAAGCCATATGTTCCAGAAGTTGAACAATGCTTCGCTCATGTCCACCAAGACACCACCCTTCCTGCTTCTCTAAATCTGGAGAGCTGTATCCTGCATGACATTTGTTGGAGTAACAGATCACTATCATTAGAGTAACGCATAAATTACATTACAGTAACACAGTCATAGAATTACAGTAACAACCTATTCTGCATAAATGCATTATATATAATGATATGATGCCATTTTATTAATATTACTAGGGCTTGTTGATTGTGTTACAATCACCATTTTGGACGAGCAAGGGAATAAGAAACAGCGTGATGTACGCCGCGGTGCAAACTGAGTAGCTGCCAAGTGATTCATAAGTATGCACCAGCAGTCAATTACAGCATTCGAGAGTTGCTCTCCAGGCGCCAGCGTGGCCAACTCACCACGGGGTATGTTGAAAAAGTCACTGAACCTCACAATCATCTCCCTGCAAATATTCGACCGGATTATGCAACACTCAACAAAAATAGACATTAAAACGCACTGACAAAATTAGGTGATGTAGACCACTTACGATGTACTGTATTTTTCATTTTTGTAGAAGACGTAGTCAATTACGTCTTTCCTCACAGACAAAACAGACCTAAAAAGCCTGCTATCCCCACGCAGGAAGTCCGACAGCGTAAGCTGGTCAGGATCTGGGACGTCACAATCACAAGAGCACCCAAGCCTCTCATCGACGACTTGCATGCATCCCAACTGCTTTTCAGAATGAAAAAAGAAAGGGTGGAAGACCTTCCTTCTGTCTACCACCACCGACAAACACTCATCAACCTCCTCATTTCCAATTCTGTCAATATCCCACAGAGAAAGCACTACCTGGCGGTCACTGTTTAAATTCAGTCCCTCTTGAATAACCTCATTAATCTCAGTCGTCGAGTACGGCTGAATGTTAAGATAATCCTCCTCGACTTGATTTGTATTTTTGGCCTCAAATACCGGCCCCTGCAACGACAGCTCCCTAGCGCGACGCAGCGCCTCACAGACTTCATCCACCACCCGGTGAAGCTCTGCTCCTCCCCAGAGTGTCTGGGATGCTTGTGATGGTACCGGGTCCTCGAGTAATGGATTGCCCGATGTTATACTCCTGATCTTAGCAGCATGTGAAACCCACCAGTCATGAAATGCGACTGCATTCCTTCCCATCATCAGATGAATCTGATGGACATCCTGCATGAAACAATAATTGTGATGCAAGTATGTACTAAAGTAACAGTGCATGGAATGTATAATCAACTGACAGAATGTGTAGTGAAAAGAGAGTGGACACTGGAGTAACAGATAATGACAACTAAAGTAACAAATAGAATGAATTAAAGTAACATCATACATGTTGGAACAATAATGTAAATGATACAGGTTAAAGTAACGGATATAATGGATTAAAGTAACACATATTGTTCACCAAAGTAACGTCAGTTATCTGCTAAAGTAACAGGAGATATGGAAGAATACCATGCAAATTTACAGACATTCAAGATTTACATCGTCTGATTCCATGGTTTCCAAGTCAGATACGTATAGATTAATTAATGAATTAATGACATGATTACTTACGTCGACCGCCCTGGCCCTCAGTTCATTATCATCTTCAAGACCACGGGCAAGCCTGATAGTAGTGAACTTATCTCCCTCTTGCACGGGCAATGTCGGATGATCAGACTGACCACTCTGCGTAATCCTCAACGACGAGGTCGCGTGAGCCCTCTTCACCACACGAAGGCAACGAGGGTATTCCACATCCGATCGGGTCAGTCGCCCGAGCCCACCACCGATAATCTCACCTGCCAACCGTTCATACATGCGCGGACCATCCCAGTGCTTGATCAGAGGGAGATCACACGGATTCCGGAGGTTACGGTAGTCAAATCGCTGGAAGTATGTGATCATTAAAAATGACAAACAGCCAAGTAGGTACGATGGTCGACTGGTTACAAAGTCCTCGCACGCACTAGCGAGTCCGTCCAGTATGAACGTGCACCAGTCAAAGGTTTTAATTCGCTGTACATCTTTCACAGCCTTCAACAATCTCAGATCAACCCCGTGATTGGACGTCGGGTTGAAGAAAATCGACATGCTGTAGAGCACAAACATCTGACAGAACAGCTCTCCGCCCCCCGCATCCTCCTTCAGTTTGTTCAGGACCCTTGAGAGAGGGATTGCGTCACAATCATTGACGACGTTGAAATCGTCCCTTCACTTTTTCTTTAGCATAACAACAGCCTCCTCTTCAGCTGCCTTCGACCGACCCATTGGCAGCAGCTCGATAGGGTCCGGTCCAAAAAGAAGAAGGAAACAGTCATGTACATCATGCTTGGTCACCAAAAACTGATGGATCCCACATCTAAATATCAGCGTATCGTCGCTGAATAATATCATGAAATCAGTCGCATATTTCACAGGGAAGGTTTTAAGTCGCATTTCAAGTACGCCACCAAACCCAATACTTGAAAGACATCCCGCTACCTCTGGTTTAGATTTGATATTAGTTCAACCAGGAGCTTCGAACTGCACCTGACAGATAAAGTACGATCGGCATTGGCGTCACCACCGTCTTCAGCCGACACTTTCTTCAACTTAGACGGCTTCACAGCGGTTTTCTTCGCCCGTCCTGCCTACTCCTTACCCTTGCCATTCTTCTCACCAGCGTCTACGATTTTACTACTTTTTGCCATCTGAGATGAGGTATTATCAGAATATAATCACAAATAAGGATAATGGTACGAAATGAGTGGAGCATTACATACACCTCGAACAAATTGGCATAGCATATAGATTAGAGTAACGGTTTGTGAAAAAAACAGTAACATATCATGTGAATTAAAGTAACCAAATTAAAAGTTGGAGAAAAAGGATCCTTTTTCGTGGATGTACGCATTAAAGTAACAGACATTATGTATTAAAGTAACGTAATATGTGCATTAAAGTAACAAGAAACACATGCATTGCAAACGACGCAGGTAATATGACATCAGTGACAGGATGTATAGGTTATTCATAAAAATAAAAAATGATACTAGTTAAAGTAACAAAACATATTCATTAAAGTAACAAAACTAACACGCAGGTGAAGACATGCAAACAGAGGATGTATATAATTAATTTCGGACATACAGAAATAATCAATGGTTCAACCAATCCCGCATCATAGATAAAAATCGAAAGGAATACAACGAAAACAATTAAAAGTAATTAGCATCACGATCAAAACCTAATTTACTGGAGAAGTAATTAAAAGCACAATCAAAGCCCTAATTTACCTTGAGTTTTTAAGTTGAAATCTGCTGTAGCTGCGACGTTGATGGAGGTAGAGAACAGTTGAAGTCTGTATGAGCGAAGAGAATACGAAGGTGATAGTAGTGATGGCGGGAGTGTTTCAGAAATTGAAATTGACCAGTAAAAATTGAGATTGAGAGGTGAGAGGAAGCGGTGAAAAGAGAGGAAACTGAACAGTTTGAGGGTGAGAAGAGTGAAAACGTGAGATAGGCGGGAGAGATTAAAGGAGGAGAGAGAAAATAAAATATATTTTGATAGATATTTTAGTTATTTCCTTAATTGTGAGATTAAATCTTGTCCATTGATCTTACATTAATCAAGGGCCAAGATGGGGACTCACGGACTCAATATATATAAAGGGACTCACCTGATCCCACCTCTGTGTGTGTGTGTGTGTGTGTATATATATATATATATATATAGAGAGAGAGAGAGAGAGAGGCGGGTTCCGGTGAGACAGGGTAACTTCTTACACCCATTGAGGCAGAATATAGACCATTAGATTAAGATGGAACATACATCCAAATAAGTGTTATATACATTAAAAAACTCATAATATACGTTATTAAACTCACTATAAATATATACACACTTAAATACTCAATATATACAGTAAAATAATTGTTATATATACACTCAAATAGTTTTTATGTACACCAATTAATCAACAATGGAACATACATCGAAATAACTGTTATATATACAGTATAAAAACTCATTATATACGCTATTAAACTCACTGCATATATACACTTAAGAACTCAATACATACAGTAAAATAATTTTTATATATACACCCAAATAATTAATATGTACATCAGTTAATCAACAATGGAATATACATCAAAATAACTGTTATATACACTAAAAAACTCATTATATATACGCTATTAAACTCTCTACATATATACACTTAAGAACTCAATATATACGGTAAAATAGATATTGTTATATATACACTCAAATGGTTACTATGTACACCAATTAATCAACATATATACACTAAATTAATTGTCAAATGTACTTAATTATTTGATATAGTAGAATTTTATATACCATAAAACAGTTATTATGTACACTGAAATTATTTTTATATACACCAATTTTATTTTAATATTAAAAAAAATAATTTTTTTTCGGGATTTGTTTTTTTGGATTTTTTTTTCTTTTGGGAAAAAAATGTTTTTTTTGGGGAAAAAAATGTGTTTATTTTTTCGGAAAAAAAAAGTGTTTTTTTTTGGAAATTTTTTTTTTTTTTTCGGAAAAAGAAAAAAATCCGATTTTTTCCAGATTTTTTTAAAAAAAAAATTCCTGAAAAATATTGATTTTTTTTGCCTGGGAAATTTTTTTTATGTATGAGTTTTTGTTTTAATCTTAGCCTTTAATTTGATTTTAATCTAATGGTTGAGATTGTGCCTCAATGGGTGCGGCGAGTTGAGCTACCTCAAAGGATCCTAGATCTATCTATATATATATATATAGAGAGAGAGAGAGAGAATGGATCATATAAGTTCCATATGAATTCATAAGTCCATAAGTCTTGTTTCCACCCTTTGGATCAAATGAAATTGATGGCTGAGATGTGATGATTTTTATGTATTTTTCAAAAAGGAAAAATAAAGTTTACACGTATTCCAAATACTTTCTCTTTTTTTCTCATCATCTTTTTCCCCACCGTATTCATTACCCTCTTTCCTCTCCATTACTCTCTCCAGTTCATTTCCACCATATTCATTCTCCATCCTTCATTCATCCACCATTTCCACCATATTCATTCTCCATCCTATCACCATTCACACTCTTCTTTCTCCATCTGTCATTCATCCACCATCTTTTTCCCTCGTTCATTGAAGAACAATAAAAAAAATCTAATTGTTCCAGAATTATCTCTTCATCATCAACCTCCAAAATCTCTTCGTCATTTATGCACATAAATGGTTGCTAATGAGGTTTGTTTTTTTTTGCTGTTATTAATTAATTTATTCATAAAACTTCAATTGATATATTTATGCTTAATATTTTTCAATCCTTTAATTGATTTTTTTGCATCTGAAGTTTAATTTATTCACAAAACTTTAATTTTTTGCATCTGAAGTTTCAATTAGGGTTTCGGGATTTTTCATCTGAAGTTTAATTTATTCATAAAACACGTAAAAGTGAAGGAAAATATGACAAACCCAGATGCTAAAATCACCCAAATATGGTAAAGATCGGATCTTTATGTCAAGAAAATGCAGTGATGAAATGGGTTTGTTGAAGGTTGAGATCTTTATGGTAAGATTTTATATTGTAATCTAGTGTTTTTAGTTGATGGTTGAGATGATTGAAGTTTGAAATAAAGTGACTTGTATTATAGTTTATTTGTTGAATCATATCTATATTTTCAGTTGTTAATTATAGATTTTTGATAAGGATGAAGAAGTGAAAATGAAGACGAAGATGAAGATGTGGGAAGATGATGAGACAAGTGACACTTTGTGTATAATCAGATTTAGTGTAATTTTAATCATTATCCGTGTAACTCAGTATCCGTTTTGGTACTGTAGTAAACATTCAAGTGTATGTATTGAAACTTCAATACATTTGTTTTATAACTTCAACTCAATTGTTTTGAAACTTCAGCATCTGTCATTCTGAGTTTAATTTGTAACTTCACATATTTTGTAACTTCAGTTAATATGTTTTGTAACTACAGTTCATATGTTTTGTAACTTCAGATCAATAAAATTATACTATAACAATAACGAAAAATACAATAAATTATATATCAAAAATAACAAATAAGACTCATATTATTGACTACCTTTGAACATTAATATATGTATTTTGGTTTACCCAAAAAAGCTACATAATCAATATTTAGGCAATCAATATTGGGAAAAGAAATCTCCTTAAATGTTATATGTTCTTTTTCATAAGTTTTATTCTCATCCTTTGGATTAAGGAAATAGGATGGTTGAGATTAACTTGGAAAAAAGAAAAATCAATCTATCTAATTAATGATGGTTTTTACATCACTTTAATTGGTCAATATGCAACTTCAATTACTTTATAATGTCACTTTAACTGATAAATTTGTAACTTCAGTTCATATGTTTTGTAACTTCAGATCAATAAAATTATACTGTAGCAATAACGAAAAATACAATAAATTATATATCAAAAACACCTAGAATTGTGGACGTTGAAGTTTCAAAACAACTGAGTTGAAGTTACAAACACAAACAATTGAAGTGACAGATAGATAAAGTTGAGGTCCCTCTACAAGCACTTAGAATTACAGACGTTGAAGTTTCAAAACAATTGAGTTGGAGTTATAAAAATAATGAATTAAAGTTTCAATACATAAATGAGAAGTTTTACAACATAGTACCAACAAAAATCAAATTCTCAACTACAATGGAGAAGATGAGACACCATGGATGCTGGTTTAAAGGAAGAAAACATTGGGTTAAGTGTCTTTTGAGAGAGAGGAGAATAAGATGTTGTATGAGAGAGAAATATTTATTGTTTATAGGAATTGATTATTAACATTAATGCTAGTTTAGTTAGGTAATGCCACCCTATACTAATCAATCTCAACCCTTCATCCTATTCCAATCCAATGCTTAATAATGGGACTTATGGACTTATAGGGAGAGGTGTTCTTATGCGAACCCCTATATATATATATATATATATATATATATAGAGGTAGGTTCAAATAAGGTCAACAACTTTTTTAAGTTCCTAAGTTCCAGTGTTAAAGTTACACAAAAAGTGCTTAAAGTTACACGAGATGAATGATAAAGTTGCACTTTATCACTTGAAGTGATAAAAGTGCTGAATGTTATAGTTACATATCAATTTTGAACAAATGCAACTTTATCGTATGTCATCTGTAACTTTAATATAGACTTAAAAAAATTGTTGACCTTATTTGAACCTACCTCTATATATATATATATATATATATATATATATATATATATATATATATATAAAGAGAGAGAGAGAGAGAGAGAGAGATAGGTTCAAATAAGGTCAACAACTTTTTTAAGTTCATAAGTTCCAGTGTTAAAGTTACACAAAAAGTGCTTAAAGTTACACGAGATGAGTGATAAAGTTGCACTTTATCACTTGAAGTAATAAAAGTGTTGAATGTTATAGTTACATATCAATTTTGAACAAATGCAACTTTATCGTATGTCATTTGTAACTTTAATATAGACTTAAAAAAGTTGTTGACCTTATTTGAACCTACCTCTATATATATATATGTGTGTGTGTGTGTGTGTGTGTGTGTGTGTGTGTTTGTGTAGAGTAAAGATCAAGTGAGTCCCCTTTTTTTTTGAGTCCATAAGTCCTATTTAGAGCCATTGATTTAGATGAGATGAATGATGGTGATTGAGTCTAGTAATTAAGGTAATAACTACCATATTTTGGAGAAAAATATAAAAAAAATCATCTCTCCTCCCTTAATTACCTCCAGCCACCTAAAATCCTCTCTCCTCACTTGATCACGTTTCATCACACTCAATATTCTCAGTCAAACTCACCCGCCTAACTAAAACCCTTCACCTTCATCATCCCAAACTCAATCTCTCGACTTCTGTTTTTTTTCAAAACACACCCGCTCATTCTCTCGTCTTCAGCTCTCTAACTTCGGCTCTCACATTGAAGCAGCTTTTTTACTTCAGCAAAGATAATCTTCAGGCGGCGTAATATAAGGTAAGTCGCTAATATTCGATTTTTGTACTGAAGAACTAAGGTTTAGATTATATTCATATCCGATTTCATTAATTTTCTCGCTAATATGTTGATTGATTTACTGTGCTGCGTTTGTGACCTATAATTTATTGGCTTCACTAGGAATTGTTGCGGTATCTGGGTTTTCACCTGTTTCGTCTAATTGAATTGAACTGCATATTCAGAAGAACATACTTCGAATGTTATTCTAATTCGCATACTCAGTTACTATAATATACTTGATGTGTTACTGCAAGATATCGTTTAGATATAGTGTTACATGTATGGTAATATTCTAAAGACGACCATGTGTTACTGTAACGTAGAAAACGTGTTACTTTAACTCCCATCTTTGTGCTACTCTGAATCCTTGTAATCTGGTGCACTCAATTGTGCAGACGTGTTACTCTAATTCGCATTTTATGTTACTCTAACACTTTCCTTGTGTTACTTTAACGCTTATCAGCTGAACTTCTATATTGTGGTGTTACTATAACACTTATCGTGTTACTTTAAAGAATTGAGTGTGTTACTGTAATCTAGAATACCTGTTACTTTAATTTGCATCTTTGTCCTATATTTATGTTACTTTAATGCGTATCAGCTGTACGTTTATTTTACATACAAGGTTATTGTACATACCAGCTACTTGTTACAATAGTTTTACATTACTACTGTACTTCGCAGATGGCAAAAGGTGGAGACAAATCAAGGAACACTGGTGGTGCGAAATCGCATCACAAGGAGCAGGTCAGTTGTAGGCCTGTGAGCCTTAGCATTGTTGATGTTTTCCTCTTACCTGGTGCATACTAATCCCTAATAATAGACAATATTTAGTGGTCCAACTTGCAGCCACACTTCTATTGGCAGACAGGAACAAGGTGTGGTCGCAATTGCTGGATAATGTAGATAAGTACGTCGATGCGAGACAAAAGATCATCGACGGTCTCAAGAGCAAGCCAACAAAGGGCCAAAAAAAATAATGTGTTTAATGAATCATGTCATATTCTTGCTATCTACGAATTAATGGTTTATATTCTTTAGATACTTGTAACACCCGCTATTTTTCCTAAGCATTTTTATTCTTTCCGTTAGGACTCCGTCTTAACTCTGTCACTTTTCGGCCTCATATTTCATCATTTTACTAAGCTCTATTTTAATTTTTGAGTTTAATAATTTTTATTTTCAATTTTAAAGATTTAAATTCTTTTTAAATCCATTTATTTGGTTTCTTCGTAAACTAACTAATTTTTCCGCAAGGAATTCTATTTCTCTTCGAATTGACGTTTTTAAACTTGGATTCAAGTTATTTCTTTTCCTAAAAATGTTTGAATACGTTTCTATAATATTTTCAACTAGTAAATATTTTTATTTACAAAAATTTAGTTGTTAATGATTTTATTACGAAGTTTCGCGAATAATTATTTTCTTACGCGAGGTTTACTCGAATTACTTTGAAATGCCTTTAACTATTTTACGATTATACTTTTTATCAACTTATAAATTATTTGAGAACATTTCCTCACATTTTGGATCGACTAAGCTCTTGGTCACAAGTTTTACTACGTTTTATTTAAACGTTTCATTTTATCACGTTAAAACGTAAACGTAAGATTATTTCTTTTCATTCATTGATGCATTATTATCAAAACTCTTCATACTCCTTTTTCTTTTCATTTTGGCCGGCCACCTTAGCATATCACACATTGTTTTCATCAATCTTTAAATCCCATTTATAACTAGGAAACCATCCATTTCCTTACATCATTTTATTCATTTATCAAAAGTTAAAAATTCTACCTTCATCCTCATTTTGGCCGTGGCACTCCTTCATCCTCTAGGATTATTTTTGCTTCAATTCTAGTCATAATCGACTCAAATTCATCGTCAATTAATCCTCTTTCCGTTTCCTTCGTTAAGGTAATAATCGACATCGTTTTCGATCAATATTTACCTTGATTTTTATTAGTTTTCTCATGGTATTTTTCTGCCATGATTTTCCTGTTGGGTAGGATTTTTGGACAATCCCGAAGCCGACGAGTATATAATCGATTCTGACTTGGAGTGGAGGTAACGTCGATGTTACTAGGTATTTCATGATTTTAATTGAGTATTTACATGTATGTATTTTTATGTTTTATTTTGGCAATATATGTATGTTATAAAATCTGGAAAATTTTTAAAAGTTGAAAATTTGCACGTTTCGCTATTTTTATCGCTTTTACGAGATTAACGATTAAATCGTCATATTAATTTGTAAAATCATAATATTCGGCCTAAACATGTAATATATGTTTATATTCTGGAAAATGTTGTTTTTGTTGATTTTTAATGATTTAGTATTTTTTTGATATTTTAGTTATCGATTATTGAATTATTATCGTTTTCGGACAAAAACGATTAAAAGCCGATTTTTAGTTATAGTACTTAAACATTTTATTTTAATCTGATTTTTGACGTGGTGAAACTTTCTGATGAAATAGAATTTTCTGAAGTTTTTCATAATTTTTGGGAATTGTTAAGTGGATGAATTAATTAATCACTTTAAATCATCGTTTATCGTTAAAACCGTGTTTGTCGTTTAAATTCTCAATTTCTGGTCTTTGGTTTAAATCTGGAAAATTTTTTGATTCTGGTGATTTCATATTAAAATTTAATTTTATGATTTTTAGTGCCTTAACAAAATGTTAGGAACGATAAGTTTTATTAATGGAATCGTTAATTGTGAAAACGGGTTTTAAAGACGGTTTTGACGGAAGTTGGTAAATCTGGATCTTTGGGAAATCTGGAAAATTAGTATATTCTGGAAAATTATGATTTTTAGGTTTAATAATAATTTTTAGACATGAATACTTAAATCATTTTGTAATTACTATTTTTATTAATCGTTATTGTCGAGATTGGACGATTAACGAGAAAACGCTTTGAAAACCGAGTTTTAGGATTCTGGAAAATTTTCTTTCTGGACAGAATGTCCATAAATATATTTTAACTATTTTACGTATTTTTTTTACTATTTATTAAAGTCTTTAATTAATAAGTATTGATTTTCGGACAAATTGTGATTTACCGTTAAAATGCTTCGTCTTACCTAAAAGAATTATTTTTCCAGCAATTTTGAAAGTATTTAAATCTGAAACTTTAAGAGTTAAATCATCCCTTAACATACTCTAAATGTATTTGTTGGTTTAATTAAATAAAGACGTACAAATATTTAATTTGATGTTTGCCGTAAAATCCTATTTATAATTTTATTGTCGAAACTAATAATAATTAGGGAATTTTAGCTTTTTAACTTTTGAAAACACCCTAATTAGTAATATTAAAATGTTTAAGACATTTTTAATCATTTTATAATGCTTATACGATATTTTAATAATTTCATAAAATTAAGTGTTCACTTTGGGTAATTAATATCGTTAAGGCCGAAAGTATTAGTTTTATAAATCCATATCGTTTAGTAAGAATGTGATGTTAGTATAAACTAATATTTTCGCTATTTTGATATGATGCTATTTTTGGAAAAGTTTCTAAAAATAGAAGTTTCCTAAAATAGAAAGTTTCCTCTTACCTAAAATAGTAAGTTTCTATTTATAGAAAGGTTTCCCATTTATATAAATGTTTATTCCTTTTATCCCCATATTATTTATATTGATTATATTTATTTTTGAATATCGATAATGGCTTGTTTTGGAGTTATGGAATAAAGTCAAGTGTGGGGTTAGAGTAATAATCTGGGGTGTACGTTTTTGCCATCAGATATAAAGCCGGTGTGCCCATTTGGGGCACATTTGGTCGTTGAACTGGGCGTAGTTTCGCCCAGGAGAGTGTGCATTGTGCTCTTAAGCTAGATATTGCATCGTGTTAGTCGCCGTCAGTTGAACTGGATACATTTGGTATCCAGGAGGGGTGTAGACTACTTAAACCAGGACCTCGCTGCACGCAGTCATGTTATAGTTGAGTTGCCTAGTAAAAGACTGGATTCTGTTATGAGTTAAGTCTACAGTTCTCGAAGATAGTTTTTAGTATTATCCTAGTGAAAGTCTAGCCTTGTGCACACTAATCGAATTTCCATAACGCCATTTTGATTATTTTATTTATTATCGATATAAATTGGTTTGCAGGTTGGCAAATATTTTTATGTTTCTTCGGAAACCCTTTTGATTAATTTGTTTTACGCTAAAACTTTTTTTAATATACTGTTTTACTGTTTTCCATCTTTACTATTTTTCCTATATTAGTAATTACTTATTTAAAATCCTGTTATACGGCTGGGAGAACGTTGACGTTGCTCCTCACTGATTGTGGCTGTTATGTTTTTAACATGACAGGTATGCATGTTTACGGGTGTGGGCTAGCGGGCAGACATGATCCTTGCTCGATTAATTTTAATAATTATGTTTTGTGGATTGTTAAACCCCTTTGTGGATTTATTTAATTTTGGCCATTTTATTTAGGGCCTAATGTTTGACTTTACCATTTATATTTTTATAAAAACATAGTTACAGCGTGTTATAATCCCGACTCTACAGTGTTTCCGCCACTGTATCGCGTTAGAATTTCTAGGGGATTACAATACTTGTTATGTACATTGGTATTTTTACTATCACCATTGTAACAAAGCTGTTAAACCCTGTGTTACAGTGACTGACTGTACCTGTTACTCTAAGTAACTAATGGTGTTACTATGGCAATGAATGAAGTTTACCCAAAATACATGTGGTCTCATAATCAGCGTGTTACATTGAGGTATTATAAGTGTTACTTTAATGAACAATTGATGTTACTCTAAGTAATTAATGGTGTTATTCTTTGTCTCATGGTTAAACAATGCTATTATCATCAATTACTCTGACGCATTATATATCGTTCTTTAAAGAACGACAATCGTTAATTTGGTAATGAATGGTTCCAATCCAAGTTATCCTCACTTACTTTGGTAATCATTTGTTTAAACAACACTGCTGTCCTCAGTTACTTTAATGCATTATGTCTGTTACTCTAATTGACGAAAGGTGTTTACTCCAATAGACTGAGGTGTTACTCTAACCAAATGCACATGTATTAAATAAAATATAGAGTTAATTGCTACGTAGCACAGCGCTACTTGTAAAAAAATGTGCAAAAAATTAGTTATTCTTGTAAACAAAAAAAAAGAAAAATATTTTTATCATGACCAAAGACACAAGTATTCTCAAAACACATGTTCCTCCTCCTCATCTTCCTCGGTGTCTTCCTCAGTTTCCTCATCTTCGTCGTCGTCATCCACTTCATCCTCCTCATCCTCACCAATGGGTGGTTTAGTAGGCTGTTTAGGGGGTCGTGCTGCGTACGGATTTGGACAATTTCTTTTGTCATCCTTTATTTGGTTCTTGGCAAATGCTACCTGCAAAAAAAAAAACTCGTTATTCCCACGAGACACATGTGTTACTTCAACTCATATGTTGAGTTACTTTAACTCTTAAAGTATGTTTTGTTTTACTCTAATTAAAATTAGGTATTACTGTAATTCATAACGTATGTTACTTAAGCACCGTGTCTGCTTTGACATAAAACAAAACAATAATATCAGTGAAGCATATGTTAAATCTGGAATCTATACTAAAACAAGAGCAATGAACCACTGTTATTAATCCATGATTAATCAAATGAATAAAATTTTACCTTTTCCACTGTTGCCCTGTGCGTTCGCTTCTTTGCCAATACCACCTGCACAAAATTAAACAACGTTACACCCATGCAACCAATGTGTTACTTCAATTCATAAGTTGTGTTACTCTAACTAGTACAGTACGTTACTTTAACATCATCATCAAAACCCTTTTTCTAAAAGTTCTGTGCGTTACTGTAATTGCAATTAAGTGTTACTGTAACTCAGAAGGTATGTTACTTCAATGACGTTTCTGCGTAAATACAAAACAAAACAGTAGTATCAGTGTATATCATGCAAAACCTAAATAAGAAACATAAAACCCTGAAATCTATAAAGATCGAGAGAGCAACTAACCATTGACAGGAAACTATGGTGAATGAAATAACAATGAAAGCAATATCAACATTAAAATTGACGTTAAAAAATAACCATTGATAAAAAACTATGATGAATGAAATAACAATGAAAGCAATATCAACATTAAAATTGACGTTAAAAAATAACGCAACAATGAAAATTGACGTGAAAGAAATATTGAAACTCACCATTGTTATACTCGATCAATTGCTTATCAACAGTTGAAGAAGATGACGCTGTCAATGAATCCATTGTAACGGGATTTCGAGCACAGAATTGATTGAATAAATGAATGAACGTGATGAAGAAAGGGTATTTTTTCACGTTTGAATGAATGAATGAACGTGATGAATGATGAATGAACGTGATCAAGGGAATTATTGTTTCCTAAATTCTTGGGAGCTATTTTAGGAACGTAAATCTTATGAGGACTTATGGACTCATATAGAGTAAAGGACTCATAAGAGCCTTACTCTACATACATATACATATACATACATACACATACATACATACATACATACATACATACATACATACATACATACATACATACATACATACATACATACATACATCCATACATACATACATACATACATACATATATATATAGAGGTGGGATCAGGTGAGTCCACTTATATATGTTGAGTCCGTGTGTCCTCATCTTAGCCCTTGATTCAATGTTAGATTAATGGACCGGATTTGATCTCATAATTAAGGAAATAACTAACAAATCTGGGTAAATATATCATTTCTCTCTCTCCTTCTTAATTATCTCAATGCAAATCTTTTTTTTCTCTCTCTCATCAATCTTTTTAAATGCCTCCTTCTCTCACACAACAAGTTTCTTCAAAATTAAGTTTTTTTCATCTTCACCAAAAAATCATCATTTTCCTACTGCCATTGTACGTATGTTACTATGTTACTGCCATAATCCATAAACTATGTTACGTTAACTCATATAACGTGTTACTTTAATTCATGAACTGTGTTACTTTAATTCATGAACTGTGTTACTTTAACTCATAAAATCTGTTACGTTGTATAATATTCTCTTGCAAAAACTATTACTCTAACTCATACAATGTGTTACTCTAATTCATGAACTGCGTTACTTTAACTCATATGACGTGTTACTTTAATTCATGAACGGTGTTAATTTAACTCATAAAATTTGTTACGTTGTATAATATTCTCTTGCAAAAACTATTACTATAACTCATACAATGTGTTACTCTAATTCATGAAATGCGTTACTTTAACTCATAAAATCTATTATGTTGCATAATAATCTTTTGCAAAAACAAGACTTTCAATCAACCAAAAGAATAATGTATGATCTATTAAGGATACTCCAAAATAAAAATTATAAAACTCCATTATTATAATTCCAATGTTTCACACCTGTAACTATAAGAACTGGATATTTGAAATCAAATTATAATCATAAACTTTGTTACTGTAACTCATTAAAACTGTGTTACTGTATCTCATTAAATATGTTACTCTAACGCATAATGTGTTTTATTCTAACTCATTTTACTCCAATTAAGGATGTTACTCTAACGAATAATGTATATTACTCTAACAATATATTGTCCTACTCAGAATTGTGTTTCTTCTTCAATCATCTTCTTCTTCTTCTCCTGATTCTTCTTCTTCGTTAGACGATGATTTACATGACGTTTCCTCCTCCTCCTCCTTCTTCTCATCTACATCTTTGAAGATATGCCCTATGTATGGAGGAAATTCTCCCCCACATCCCTTCATCATTCATGTGCTTTTGCGTCTACTGAAAAAAAAATAACAGTGCCAATAAACGTGGCGAAAAAAAACAATCAAAACTTGAAATATGGATTAAAGTAACCGTTAACAAGTATTAAAGTAACAGATGAAGTGCACGGAAGTAACATTGAATTAAATAAACAGAGGATGCTTATACACCAAGTATAAAGTAACAGATGTCAGATATTAAAGTAACAGATAGTGTGAATTAAAGTAATAGATAATGTTCATTAAAATAACACCAGATATATGTTAGTGCAAAAAATTCATATAATGATAAAAAATGAGAGTATGACGCAGTATCTTACTCTTTGATATTGTTTCCTATTTTGAAGTCATCATGTCCCATAATTATAGGAAGCAGTATTTTTTTTCTTTTTTTTATATGGCGTTACTCTTTGATATTGTTTCCTATTTTGGTGGCAATCACGTCCCATTATTATAGGAAACGATATCTTTTTTTTTTATTATTTTAATATGGCAGTTTCCTAAATTCTTAGGAAACTTCAATGCACTACAATAACAGATGAAAAGAACCAAAGTAACGACTGGAGTGTATTAAAGTAACACGACATATAAAGTAACAGATGGTAGACATTGTAACAGATGCTCTACACTAAAGTAACAACTGGAGTGTATTAAAGTAACACGACATATAAAGTAACAGATGGTAGAAATTAAAGTAGCAGATGCTCTACACTAAAGTAATGCTTAAAGTAACACGACATATAAAGTAATAGATGATAGACATTAAAGTAACAAATGATAGACATTAAAGTAACAGATGCTCTACACTAAAGTAACGCAGTATATGAACTACAATAACTCAATATATTGTGCGTGCGCAAATTTCATATGATGAATCAGGCATTTAACAGTATGCAGTTTCCCATATTGTAAACGTAAAAACTAATAATTGAGTAGCATCTTAATGACTTCCATGGCGATTCCAGTATAAATTACAAAGCATATACCCACCGTTGTGTGTTCTACGATTTGCATATGAATCTATGATGAATGACACGACCATGAAAGCAATATCAACATGAAAATTGACGCAAAACATGAATGACACGACCATGAAAGCAATATCAACATGAAAATTGACGCAAAACATGAACGCAAATTGACGCAAATTAATCAAGATGATGAATAAAAATTGACGCAAAACATGAAAGCAATATCGAAACTCACCATTGTTATACTCGATGAATTGATTATCAACAGTTAATGAAGATGTCGCGATCATTGAATTCATAGTAACGGAATTTTGAGCACAGATTTGATTGACTGAATGAATGAACATGATGATTGATGAGAGCATTTTTTTTTCGGTTTTGATAAACTTGTAACGTGAATGAATGAATGAGAATGAAAGTGATTATGGGAGTTATTGTTTCCTAAAATCATGTGAGTTATTTTAGGATGCTAAATCTTTTTTTTAATACAAAATATGAGGACTTAGGGACTCAATTCTTATAAGGGACTCATTAGAACCCATCTCTCTCTCTCTCTCTCTATATATATATATATATATAACTGTTCTTTTAATAAATGGATCATAATGAAAACTTTTTTAGTAGTCATTCTGAATGATCTCGTGGGTTGTATATAAAGAAAGTCTTATTTTTCAATATTAAATGAAAAATATTTTTACAAAATGAACCATCTCAAGTATTTGAACTTCTTCATCCACGATTTGTGAAAATTTTTCGTAGGGTGTTTAATGGTATACTTCTCATTTTATACATATATTTTAAAAAAGTTAGTGTAAAAAATCTATCTCAAAAATAAAATTAAAATTAAACTGCAATACAATGAAATACTCCTTTTTTTTGTCACAAAGTTAATGACATCATATTTAAAAATTTCTTGAATCATTTCCATACAATGTTTTTTTTGCCATTTTTTTTGACATTGATGACAATTAGGGGCGTTTGGTTGGCGAAGGGGTAAGGGAATGAAAAGTAAAGGAAAAGGTCATTTGATGTTACTATTTGTTTGGTTACAAAATCTAAGAGAATGAGAAACAACTACAAGTCGGATATGAATACGAGTTGACTCAAACACGAGTCACTTTTCGTGTTACGGTCGAAATAACTTATGATGCCTTCCTTTTTAACAATTAAAAATTGATTTTTTTTCATATTGAGTAATTAAAAATAAGGTTTAAAATTTAAAAATTAAAAAAATTACTCGTATATGATTTTACAAATATTCTATTACTAAATGATATAAAAGTAATACTCCCTCCGAGTTTTATTGTTCTTCCCCTTTCTTTTTGGGGAGGAAAATAAGGAGAGAGTATTATATTAATAAAAAAAGATGGAGTAATATGAAAAAGCAGAAGAGAAAGATATTATATTAATTGAATAAGAAAAAGTGAATTGTAAAAGTAGGAGAGAAGAATATTATATTAATTAATGAGGGGTAATTGGTGTAATATAAAGAAAGTAGTGGGGTAGGATGATAATGTTAGGTGAAAAAAAAAATTCTTTAAATAGAAAAAGGGAAGAAGATCAAACTCAGCCCAATAAGAAAAGAGAGAAGAACACTAACACTCGGAGGGGGTATGAATTGCATTTTTTGATTATTTTTATAATTTATGATGTTAAAGAAATAAATTTTTAATTGTTATTTTAAATACTCCCCCACTTCATAACCAAACACACCATATTTCTTTTTGGGTAATTTATTATCAAACACACCATTTCTTCTTTTGGTATGTCCTTTTCCCACTTTATCCTTATGATGATTTATTATTTACACCAAATAGCCCTCCACTTGGCCCACTTGCATTTTTTATAATTAACCATCTAACTAGGTATGTGACTCGTGAAATTCACAGGTTTATCCGTTTCAAATTCACAGGTTTATCCACTTGTATTTATGCACGTTTCTTCAACAAATGAGATCTAGTTTTTTAATTTCGTGAAAATCACGGAGATATTCAGTTTCACCTTTTTTAGTTATACTAACTCTATACTTTGTTTGTTAAATTACTATATTCACTTTCCTCGTTTTCAAGTATGTATTTTATTTTGGTGATTAAAATATAAATTGTTCATTACCTTGAGGCTCAAATAGTAAATAGTAAATACATTACCCAAATAACTTGTACTATTTAAAATATTTCTTTAAATTAACACTAAAATATTGCAATTTCTTCTCAATCCTATTTTGTAAATTACATACATTTTGAATATAATTAAAAGTTCACTCTTATAAGAAAGACAAAGAGTTTTGATGTATCTTGAATGTGTCTATAAACATAATAAATATAAAGATCAATAAAAATATAATATTATACTTCAAAAAATGAGAAATTACGGACTTGACATGTAGTCATTGGCTTCGCATAATTTCGATAAATAAATAAATCTCAAAAATAAATTTTGAGCTAACATTAAAATCGACAAACAACAATGCAAATTCATACGGAGTATCGATCATATATTTAAAAGTGGGGGTCGTATTTATGAAATAAAGTGATCAAAATGTGAATACAAATTCTCAAATGTTTTTTTTATCATCTCTTCATGGCTTTAATGTTTTATATTAGTTTTTTTAGTTATACTATGATGTTCTTATTGGTAGAATTAATATTAACTTTGATTAATCATTAAGACGAAATAGATGAAAATATAATGTATTATTTTTTAATTATAATACAAAGTTCATAATGCAAGATAATATAATGATTAATATTAATTTTAACTGATTATCCAGACGAAAAGAGATGAAAAGGTAAACCCACCAAATTTTCAAGTTTTGTTTGCCCCAAATAATTGATAGTCATTATTAATTTACTTTAAACTAACACTCAAAATATTGAAACTTTTCCCAATCACATTATGTAAAATACTACTCTACAACTTTAAATATGAATAAAAGTTCACCTTATCACCAGAAAATCAACGTGATTTAAAGTTAAGTCATAAATGTATTATAAAATTAATCAATATGAAGATAAATATGTAGACACCCAGATTTGGACTTGGTAGCTGCAGAAGCGCCCAACAAACACCCGATGACGATTAGACTGCAACGGGACGCGGGTTCACGATGTTTTAAGTAGTTTTGTTATAGATAGGATCAAGTAAATTACTCGGAAAAATTAAACTAACATGATGGCAGCCTTAGTCATGTCGTTACGGTCGCATAGACACTAATTAGAGTCAATTCTGACACCAAGATCCCGAGTCGGTCCTGAAACTCGAACCGAGTCAGCACCGCGCCAAGCGAACCTTGGTATGCGCACCCGAGGCCCACTAAACTCACGGCGCTAGATCAAACCCGAGAGAACCTTAACCTCCAAGTTATGTATCATACACCCGTCTCTCGGTCTTGGAAAGTATCAAAATCGTATCTTCAAAAATCCAACCGCGCCTCACCCCACGCGTCTGAGACTCCCCACGCCCGAACCCAGGCGTCTGAGTCTTGGTGCGCCACAACTCAGACGTCCATATGGGTGACGAGGGCCGAAAACACCTATAAACCCCCCCCCCCCTCACCTCATTCATTCGACACACAATTCTCACTTTTCTTCTCCCTCTACTTTCTCGCTAAGGGCTCGAACTCCGACACCCGAGGCAAACGATCCACTCGATTGTAGTTCCGATAAAAGCGACATCGGCGCTACTCCTCACCTTCGAGCACCCCACTCGATACCGAGGTGCCTGTGTTCGACTAGCTCAAGTCTAGTAACGAAGTTCTGCCGGATTAGCAGCAGAATTAGTCCATAGTAACGGAGCTCTGCCGGAGTAGCCGCAGGAGGGGTCAACGGTAACGGAACTCTGCCGAAATCACTAGGCAAGCAAGGAGGATCCGCCTTGGAAGCCGAGTCGTCACTAGGTTGTCATCTAAACAAAACTTTACATTTTTGCACTTTCTTTTATTATGCACTACGACAATACTAGGCATGGACACTAGGTCCATAAACACAAACTAAAGCACGTAACGTCCCAACTTCAACCGCAAATACTAAAATACACTAAATAGACCCGAGTAGTTTCGAGATCCGTTCTCAACTATCTATGCATCGTGTCCCGTTTAGTGTATACTCCGAGGGTGCAACTCCTCACAATGTGATTTACTTACATTCGCATTTACAATTTTTCGAATGATTTATTGCTTTTATGACCTTATAATCGCATGCTAAATCACCTAACACGAAATTCAAAACGTAAAACAACGAAAACTGAACAAAGTGATGGTCAGGTTCCGTATTAGTCAGGGTGCTCGCCTTATTAGGTTCGACGCATGTCTATTAATACCGAGCCGACGCATCTTAAGCAGAATACCAGGTAAGGTATATCATGATAATGACTAATATCCGTAGTATCGCGTTAAAACTGACTTGCTAATACGTATAATACTAGTACTCTCTACTCTCCCACGTGCATCTTTTCATGGGCTGCTTGTCATGTGAAATCGCATGCAAAGAATGTAAACACAACTACTTTGACGGCAAAACTTACTTGTCCTTAAACAACCGACGTAGCAAACGGTATAGTGTGAAAACAAAAGATGTTACAGTATTTCCGCCACAATAAAAGAACGAAGTTTTCAGCCCACCGATTGATTAGTAGAGGCCGCTATAGTGCGGACGGGATTGGGTGTTGACATCTATCAGATGTTGGCTTCCCAATACGTACCCTCACCCCTTACTTAGAATCGACGGTTTCCGGATGTCCGAAACCATTAGCAATGAGAGTCATTCCAGGCATGGAGTGCATAAGGGTACAAGTCTTTATCTTTAGGTCCCGTGCCCTTCAACTTTGAGCCGGCTAGGGATCAATGTTAACTCGAATGGTTTCCAAGTCCCCATAATTGAGTCGGTGGCGACTCCACAAATCGGCAACGAATTCAGTTCAATAAAAAGGTCGCCTTACCAAATGAATCGGCCTTTAAACATCTACAACCACGACTCGATCGATTCCAAATGGAAACAAGGGTGCCCGCACCCGTCTAGTACAAGTCTTGATCGTCATCCGAATCGAGGTCAGAAACATTGCCCCGTACGCAAGATCGGACCGGCCCTCGACAGGGAGGGGGCGCGTGGGTGGCCACCGCCACACGTTGAAAAACAGGGTCGGTCCCGCGCGGATGCGCGCTGGGCGTCGGGCGGTGCGGACGGACCTCCATAGTTTGGCGACTCTGCTGGGGATTTGGAAACAAGTTTCTAGTGGTGGTGTAACTTGAACGAGGTTGGTGAAGCTCATTTCCAAGTTCCCAGTTGTGGTCACTACAGGTTCTGGCCCTAAAAAGCCAACCCTAACCGATATCAGGACCAATCGACCTCTTCACGGTAAGATCCTTAGGGACACGCGGGGAGATCCTCGATTCACGCTCCGGCCGCCAAACGCGTATCTCGTGGGAATAATAAGCGGATAGTTCCGAACGGACGGTATGAAACTCGTCTCCCTAGACGATTTGTCAATGCCTAAGTAAAGACTATTCGTGAGCAGTAGCCTACCCTAACCTACCCGTGTCTGCATCCAGCATGAGTGTATGCATTCCTAGTTACGTGTAGCGTTTTTGCACAACCCAAATAGAACACTAAAAATCTGGATTCAACCACGCCAACATATTCAACCGCACCCAATTTCGTTTTCGAAAAAAGCCTCTTCTTTTGAAAACAACCTTTTTTAATGCCGATACTCCGGCCGAACCGTGATTTTCAAAAAAAAAGGAAAACATTTTTAGATGTCATCATCATGGCAAATTTTACACTCACTATTTTCATATGTTTTTAGTGCAACCATCACCTTGGCCGAAGTAAAACTCGTCAACAACGAACACCGTTAATACCACCGAGACTCCCAATTAATGGGATCAAGGTACCTTAAACGGTTACATTTTGTTTCAAAAAAGATTTTTTTTTTACACAAATACCGTTAACAAAACCGAAGCTTCAATTAATGAAGTCGAGGAACCCAAAACGGTTACACTCATAAAACACTTTTCACAATGCATCACCCCCACCTTTAAATGCTAGTTAATGCAACCAGCGAACGTGGGTCATTCGTTTTAAAAGTTTTTTTTAAAAAAAAACAACACTATTCACCACCTAAATTCCTTAATAAGGATTTAGTCACACCTTCCGAAGCACTGTCACGGACATCGCGCTCTACCGCGAACACCACATACACCATGACCATCGAACTAGCTAATTGATAGTAGTTTCGATGAAAGCACCACGTCATCATTTTCAAAACCGGTTCCCCTAAGAACCGTGTTCCTTTAAAAAAAACATTTCCACTTTTGCTATCGTCGGAATCCCGACACACACCTATAGCGACACACTTTCACGTCACAAGCGATGTCTTCACGCCATCGTCACTTTTTTTTTTCACAAATCGTCCTTTTAAAAATCTTTCCCCTGCAAGGATTGGTCGTTTTCAAAAAAAAATCAATGTTCTTTGATCCTGAGCCGGGATCGCGATCAACTTCTTACGTCGTACAACCGTGTGATTAACTGTCTGTGTTAGTTACTAGAGTCGCCTCTACTCGAGGTCTTACATTTTGGGTCGTCTCATTCCGAGAAGTCCGCTTTAAACCTCACCTCCGAGGTTTGTGTCAAATCATCTCGCTACAAAGACCTAAAATCCGTTAGGCGTTTCGCCGAATACACCATGAGTCTAAAGCACCTGAGTCCCTAAAGTCAGTGACCGCACACACACGCGAGTCAAGGGTCTCATTTTCGCGTCGCTCAGTCACGAGCATTCCTCGAGTCTCTAACACGTCCGACGAAATCCTCCTGACTCCCGATATTATCTTGCAGAGATCATCCTCCACCGTGACTACCGTCCCAAATTTCAGTGTCAAAGATTTAACTCATATGGTTTACAACCTCATCACCTCCGTAACCTCCATTGAGGCCTCTATTCGTAACTTCAATGAGCGGATGGACTCCCTCGCAGTCAAAACCCAAAACCACCCGTCAATCCAAGTGAACAAGAGTAGTTCTTCCCAAAAGAGGAAAACCCCTAGAAAGTTTGCCAGCTTAGACATCCTCTATGACGAAGCTTTAGCCGTCGCCATCTAACATGATTTACTATCCCCTCTAAAACCTTCACCCGAGATCCCTCTAGGAGAAAGAAGCAAATCATGGGATCCCAGAGCATTCTGCTCCTTTCACCAAGGACCGGGACATGAAACCCAATCCTGCACCAAGCAAAGACATGCCATCCAAAACCTGATCGAGGAAGGAGCGTTTCCCCCTCTCAAAAAACCATCACACATTCAATTATAATTGAATTGGCTAAACAAACACAAACAAAGGTAATAATGCACTTTAATTCCCTTTCCCTTTCCTGAATACCTCAAACCAAAAGGCCCCTCAATTTGGCACAGTCAATTATGAACAATACCAATGTGATCACGCCATCCATGGTGTAATTATAACACGCTGTAACTTTGTTTTTATAAAAATATAAATAGTAGAGTCAAACATTAGGCCCTAAATAAAATGACCAAAATTAAAAAAAATCCACAAAGGGGTTTAACAATCCATAAAACATAATTATTAAAATTAATCGAGCAAGGATCATGTCTGCCCGCTAGCCCACACCCGGAAACACGCATACCTGTCATGTTAAAAACATAACAGCCACAATCAGTGAGGAGCAACGTCAACGTTCTCCCAGCCGTATAACAGGATTTTAAAACAGTAATTACTAATATAGGAAAAATAGTAAAAATGGAAAACAGTAAAACAACATATTAAAATAAGCTTTAGCATAAAACAAATTAATCAAAAGGGTTTCCGAAGAAACATAAAAATATTTGCCAACATGCAAACCAATTTATATCGATAATAAATAAAATAATCAAAATGGCGTTATGGATAGAATTAGTGTAGACGGCTAGACTTTCACCAAGAAAATACTAAAAACTAGCTTCGAGAACTTAGTTCAAACAAATCAAACTTCGGTCTCTAACTAGGCTACTCAACCATAATAATAGGACGGCGACTTATAAATGCGTGGCCCTAGTTTAAGATGATATGTACACCCCTCCCGAGCACCATAAATACTCAGTTCAACCCGACAGCGTCTTACACTGCGAGGCACGAGCTTAAGAAAATATACACACACTCCCGAAGACCATATATGCTCGGTTCAACAACCAGTGTGCCCCATAAAGACACACCAGCCTTATAGTTGATGGCAAAAACGTAAACCCAGAATATATTACTCTAACCTCACACTTGTCCTTATTCCATAACTCCAAAACAAAGCCATTATCGATATTCAAAAGATATAATCATTATAAATAATAAGAGAACAAAAGGAAAAGGAACCACCTTCCAAAAGAGGAAACTTTCTATTTTAGGAAACTTCTATTTTTAGAAACTTAACCAAAAATAGCATCATATCAAAATAGCGAAAATATTAGTTTATACTAACATCACATTTTTAGTAAACGATATAGATTTATAAAACTAGTACTTTCGGCCTTAACGATATTAATTATTAAAGTAAGAACATTTGAGTTTATGAAGTTATTGAAATATCGTACAAGTGTATAAATGATTAAAAATGTCTTAAAATTTTTAATAATACTAATCAGGGTGTTTTCAAAATTTACAAAGCTAAAATTCCCTAATTATTATAAGTTACGACAATACAATTACAAGTAGGATTTTACGGCAAATGTCAAATTAAATCTTTTAACGTCCTATATTTAATTAAACCATTGAATATATTTAGAATATTTTAAGGGATGATTTAACTCTTAATGTTTCAGATTTAAATATTTTCAAAATAGCTGGAAAAAATAATTCTTTTAGGTTAGACGAAGCATTTTAACGATAAATCATAATTTGTCCAAAAATCAATACTTATTTAATTAAACACTTTAATAAATAGTACAAAAATTACGTAAAATAGCTAAAAGATTGTTATGGACATTCAATCCAGAAAAGAAAATTTTCCAGAATCCTAAAACTCGGTTTTTAAAGCGTTTTCTCGTTAATCGTCTAATCTCGACAATAACGATTAATAAAAATAGTAATTACAAAACGATTTAAGTATTATTATCCAAAAATTATTATTAAGATTAAAAATCATGATTTTTCAGAAAATACTATTTTTCCATATTTCTAAAAATTCCAGCTTTAATAAATCCCATCAAAACCGTCTTTAAAACCCGTTTTCACAATTAACGATTCCATTAATAAAACTTATCGTTCCTAACATTTTATTAAAGCACTAAAAATCATAAAAATACATTTTATTAAGAAACCATCAGAATCATAATTTTTCCAGATTTAAACCAAAGACCAGAAATCGAGAATTTAAACGACAAACACGGTTTTAACGATAAACGATGATTTAAAGTGATTAATTAATTCATCAACTTAACAATTCCAAAATATTATGAAACAATTCACAAAATTCTATTTTATCAGAAAGGTTTACCACGTCAAAAATCAGATTAAAATAAAATGTTTAGGTACTAGAACTAAAAATCGGCTTTTAATCGTTTTTGTCCGATAACGGTAATAATTCAATAATCGATATCAAAAATATCAGAAAAATACTAAATTATTAAAAATCATAAAAAACAACATTTTTCCAGAATATAAACATATATTACATGTTTAGGCCGATTATTACGATTTTACAAATTAATATAACAATTTAATCGTTAATCTCGTAAAATCGATAAAAATATCGAAACATGCAAATTTTCAACTTTTAAAATTTTTCCAGATTATAAGACATACATATATTGTCAAAAATGAAATATAAAAATATACATGCAATTACACAAATAAAATCATGAAATACCGAGTAACATCGACGTTACCTCTAACCCAAATTCGAGTCGATTATAAATTCGTCGGCTTCGGGACCATTCAAAAATCCTTCAACACAAGAAAAGCATGGTGCATAAATACCATAAGAAAAACTAAAAGAATTAAGGTAAATAATGATCGAAAATAACATCGATTATTACCTTAACGAAGGGATCGGAATAACGATTAATTTGATTATGAAAACGAGATGATTATGACTCGATTTGAGACAAGAATTAGCCTTGAGAGGCTACTGCATGCCATGGATAAGAGAGAAGAATGAAGGAATTTTTTGGTTGTTTAATTAGCAAAATGAATGAATGGGAAATGGATGGTTTTAAGCATGAATGTTAATAAAACTTTTGATGAAAACTATGCTACACTCCCTTCATAAAGATGGGCAAAAGAGAGGAAGGGGAGTATGAAAAGTTTGTTCAATAATTTGTCAAATAAATGGGTAAGAAAAGCATTATCTTTACGTTTTAATATAATAAAACGAAACGTATACAGAAATAACTTAAATTCGAGCTTTGAAACGTTAATTCGTAGAGAAGTAGAATTCCTCGCGGAAAAATAATTAGTTTACGAAGAAAATCAATTAAATAGATTTAAAAGAATTAAAATCTTCAAAAATAAAAATAAGTATCATTAGACTCAAAAATGAAAATAAAGCTTGGGAAAAAAAATGATGAAACATAGGGCCGAAAAGTGACAGAGTTATGAGGAAGTCATAACGGTAAGGATAAAAATGCTAGGAAAAATAGCGGGTGTTACACATGGGGTATGGGCGGATGATGATGACGATGTCTATATCCACGAGCCAATAGTCACGATCCCAACAACCACCCAAACCAAGGACATAAGCCACGTCACTAGATCTGGGCGACCCTACCAAAACGTCACAGTCGACATACCAAACACCTATCACACTCTTGAGAATACCCCAACCACCGACGAAATTCCTATTACCACCCCCGAGGTACAAATAGTCAAACAGCTACAAAAGGCCAAAACCTACCTTTCCATATGGCAACTCATAGCCAACTCCTACAATCACCGTATGGCCCTAGTCCAAGCCTTGGGAAGAATGAACATATCCTCAACCGTTACACCTGAAGATATGATAGGACATGTTCTTCAGGAAGCCAAGGGATTAAAGGATCCTATAACCTTCTCCGACGAAGATCTCCCGCCTTTTGGACCAAAACACAATCTAGCCCTTTACGTCACAATAACTTGTTTGGGCAAGAAGGTACCCATGACCCTTGTGGATGACGGTTCCGCTGTAAACGTAATCCCTCTCAAAACCGCCCGCGCCCTAGGAATGTCAGACACCGACTTCATACCCACCAAATCCGGAGTGCGCGCTTATGATGGCACGAGGCGTCCGGTTGCGGGGATCGCAACCATTAACACCATTATGGGGCCCATAGAGAGGAAAATGGACTTTCAGGTCTTCGATGTCAAAACCAGATCCTACAATATGATCCTAGGACGCCCTTGGATCCATGCCCTTAAAGCCGTACCGTCTACCTTACAGCAAAAGGTGAAGGTTCCCATCAACGGTGAAATAGTTACCATCCATGCCTCCCCCATAAGAGCCTTCGTAGGAAAGCCACCACCTCGCAAGTTACGGAGGATGCCGATACCGAGTTGAGGGGAGTTCATGTAGTAAACCTATTAGAACAAGACCTAACCCCATTCGACTTCGATCAGTACTCCAACCTAGCCATTAACTTCATAATGAGGCAGCAAGGGCACTTCCCGGGTTTATCATTAGGAAAAAACCCCAAGACCACGAGCAAACTCCGAGACCCCATCGAACAGACCCACACGATGGGCTTTGGGTACCCCGCAACCGAGGACGAAATCCGCGAGCACATGATTATCATGCGCGCACGTAAGACTAAGGGTATCCAAATCCCGCCTAATGACCTTACCCTAAATGGATGTTTCGTAAAGGAAGTTGATAACGAACCTTACATGGGATTTCTGAACAAGGCTACATCAAAGGCATTCGACATCCTGGAATAGAAATATTCCAAGACTGCTACTTCATCCCCGAAACCACATCAAACACCCCAAAACCCGAACACACATCTTGTATGGATGATCTGGCCAACAATCTCTTGTTCGGGGAGGAGCATTTCGTCCCCATAAACCCAAGTGAGTTAGTCAACGTGGTCATGACAGACAATCAATTTGACCCTATCTCCCTTATTGTCAATACCGACAAAAACCAAGAAGGTAGAGGGTGGAGGAAATCCGTCACGTGGGTTAACGAGAATGGTAGGAGGTTTAAGCTAATCACAGGAGAGGGGAGGATGTTCGAGGAGTCTGAGTCCGAATCCGAAACAGAGTCCAAGTCTGAGTCCGAATCCGAGTCTGGAACGGGCCAAGAGTCTAGTATCGGTTGTCTTCCATCTACATCCGTGTCTGTTCAGGGTGAACCGGGCCCTGTCCCGGAAATCCCAATAATATTATCTCTGTTAAACGAACAGAGGGTCTCCTTATCCAAAGTCCTCGACATGCTTGATTTAACTAATAATGAAAACACTTTCGCTTATGACTCGTCGCATTTAACATGCAATGCCATTATCAATAGTAAACAAAATAAAAATGACCAAAACAACTCTTACGACACTTATCTCCCACCAGAGACTTTGAGAGAGTTAGCCAGACAAGAGTTAGGTGCCCCGGTAATCGAGGACACTGAATCCCTAAACATTGGAACCCCCTCGGAAGTCCAAATCCTAAAAATAGGAACCTTCTTAGATCCTACTGAGAGAGAGCAACTCATGAGCCTACTCACACAATTCAAAGACGTCTTCGCCTGGTCCTACAAAGACATGCCAGGCATAGACAAAGACATCGCTGAACACCAAACCCCAATCAAACCCGGGTTTAAACTAGTAAAACAAAAACTACGCCGCATGCGACCCGAGTGGGCCCTTAAGGTCAAGGAAGAGGTAGACAAACAATTTAAAGCCGGGTTCATACACGTCTCCGAATATTCCGACTGGGTAGCCAACATAGTCCCCGTCCCCCAAAAAGGACGGGAGAATCCGGGTCTGTGTAGATTTCCGAGACCTTAACAAAGCCAGTCCAAAGGACGACTTTCCTTTACCTCACATAGATATCCTTGCAGATAATACCGCCGATCACACCCTACTCTCTTTCATGGACGGGTAAGCCGGGTATAATCAAATAAAAATGGCAAAAGAGGACATGTTTAAAACAGCCTTCACCACACCTTGGGGAACCTATTGTTACTCGGTGATGCCTTTCGGGCTTAAGAATGCCGGGGCAACCTACCAAAGAACCGCAACCACCCTTTTACACGATATGATGCACAAAGAAGTCAAGGTGTATGTAGATGACACGATAGTCAAATCCCGAAACCGAGAAGGGCATGTCCCGGCCCTCGAAAAATTCTTCAAACGCCTACGACTATATAATATGAGGCTTAACCCACAAAAATGCGCCTTTGGAGTTACATCTGGGAAACTTTTAGGTCACGTAGTGAGCCAGCAGGGAATCGAAATAGACCCATCCAAGATAAAAGCCTAGTTAGACATGCCCGCACCCTCGAACGAAAAGGAGATTAGAGGATTTCTGGGAAAGGTCCAGTACATCAGCCGCTTCATTGCCAAACTAACCATGGTCTGTAAACCCATTTTCAAAAAACTATAAATAACCGAACCTACCATCTGGGCCGATAAATGTCAAAGAGCCTTTGACAAGGTAAAAGAGATACTAGCACAACCCCCAGTGTTAATGCCTCCGAAAAGGGACTACCACTTTCCCTTTACCTTACCGTAACCGAGACCGCAATGGGGGCCATGCTAGTGCAAACCGTTGACAAAGAAGAGAGAGCTATTTACTACATTAGCAAAAAATTCCTCGAGTACAAAAAAAAATACATACCCCTAGAGAAGACATGCCTTGCCCTAGTATGGTCAACCAAGAAACTTCGACACTACATGCTTAGCCATACCGCGCACGTATACTCAAAAATGGACCCCATCAAATACACCTTCGATAAACCTGTCCTCAACGGACGATTGGCCTGGTGGACACTTATGTTGGCAGAATTTGACTTAACATATGTACCCCTTAAGGTCATTAAAGAAAGGGTCGTGGCCGACTTCCTAACCGAAAACCCAGTAGAGGAAACATCATTAACCGACACCTGGTCCTTCCCTGACGAGGACATTTTGTTCGCTGAGAGCGAATCGTGGGACCTATACTTCGATGGTGCCTCGAGCATGAGAGGGTACGGCGTAGGAATCCTCCTGATATCCCCGATAGGAGACCATATACCCATATCAGTCAAACTAGACTTCCCCGTTACCAACAACGCAGCTGAATACGAAGCCTGCTTAATAGGTCTAAAAGCAGCCACATCTCTAAGAGTTAAAAACCTTAGAGTACATGGGGATTCATCCTTAGTAGTCAACCAAGCCACGGGTACCTGGAAGGTTTACAACGAAAGCCTAACCCCATACCAAACCAAAGTGGAAACAATATCCCGAGAATTCACCAAAATAGACTTCATACACATACCCCGCAAGGAAAACCAATTCGCCAACGCGTTATCCAAACTAGCCTCACTAATAAACATGCCCGATCACCTTTTATCTATGCCTATCTGCGTAGAGAGAAGCGAACAACCAACCCACATCCATAACCTCGAAACCGATGATACCCCGGAGGAACCCTAGTACAAAGCAATACTAGACTTTAAAATTCACGGGTCATATCCACCCATCACCAACACCAAGAACAAAAGAATCCTACGAATACAAGTAACCCATTATGTCCTGAATCAAGGACTATTATACAAACGAACCCCGCAAGGAGTCCTCCTTAGGTGCATAAATAAAAACCAATCCGAGAGAGTCATGGAAGAGGTACATGACGGAAAGTGCGGACCCCACATGAGTGCACACCTACTAGCCCGAAAAATAATAAGACTGGGCTATTACTGGATTACCTTAGAGGCAAATTGTC
Organism: Agrostemma githago; assembly: GCA_958450325.1. Classification (NCBI taxonomy): domain Eukaryota; kingdom Viridiplantae; phylum Streptophyta; class Magnoliopsida; order Caryophyllales; family Caryophyllaceae; genus Agrostemma; species Agrostemma githago. Next base: position 51,816,962 of record OY288249.1, read on the forward strand.
GACGTCAAGTTCGTCACTGCCACAATTGCCAAATATTTGCCAACATCCAACACCTACCGCCATATCCTCTACACACTATAGCCACACCCTGGCCTTTCTCTACTTGGGGAATAGACATCATAGGAAAAGTACACCCATCCGGGACCAGCAAACACTGCTTTATACTAGTGGCCGTCGATTATTTCACCAAATGGGTATAAGCCACCTCTTACACCGTACAAACCTCAAAACGAGTAGTCAAATTCTCACAAAATAACATCATCTGCCGCTATGGCATACCTCGCGAAATCATCAGTGATCTGGGGGCTCATTTCAGAGCCGACACCAAAAAACTCCTAGACAAATACAAAATCCGAAGACACAAATCCTCACCCTATAGAACAGAAACAAACGAAGCCGTAGAAGCAGCCAACAAAACCATCACCACGATCCTTAAGAAAATGATAGACAATTATCGGGATTGGCCAAACAAAATCCCCTTCGCCTTATGTGGGTACTGAACATCCTATCGAACACCCACCGGAGCCACACCATATTACCTAACCTACGGTTCCGAAGCTGTATAACCCGTAGAGCTAGAAATACCATCACTAAGTATATTAGCTGAGAGCGGTATTCCCGAAGAGGAATGGAACCAAAAACGATATGACGAGCTAGTACTCTTAGACAAGCATAGGATACATGCCTTATCCAACGTACAAGCTTACCAGCAACGCATTCAACGAGCCTTTAATAAACGAGTGAAATCCCGAAACATACACGAGGGAGACTTAGTAATCAAATCTATTAGAGCACCCCTTCCCGTCGATCCTAGAGGGAAATTCAAACCAAACTGGGGGGGGCTACTTCGCTAAGAAAATACTCTCGGGGGGCGCCGTGATCCTCACCGAGCTAGACGGTCAAGAGTTCTCCACTTCAACCAACATGGACAAGCTCAAACGATACTACTCATAAACATCCCGACGACCCCCTTCCCGACCTCTGACTTAGGGGGAAGCCATGCAAAATGACAAAAAAAAAAAAAAAAAAAATAACAAATTCGCATCGATAATTGGCATAAAAGAGTCTAAAGCAAAATCACTCACATTTTTGAAAGAACTACAAACATGGTTAGATTCCGTTTAAAAGCGGATACGTAGGTGTTGTGTGCTAAATTTAGACCGTTTTTCGCCTCATTTAGACCCGTTTTTCCATCATTTTACGAGTTTATAGTGCGATTATCTCTATATTTTGTGTACTTCTCGCATTAGCGTCCCTCTTGTGCGTTTTACGTGTTTTTGGCAGTTTTTCTATCAATTTTGATAGGATTTGGCACCAAAATCACGATCGAGCATCCATGAGCACAAGAGAAGGGAATACCGTCCAAAGAGCAAAGCACACAACTTAAAGTATAAAGCCATCCAATCAATCGACGAAGAATGAGACAAGGAAAGAGGCCAGAAGAATGACAGGGCGAAATTTCACCCGGTGAGACACCACTGGGCGAAATTTCACCCGACGGTAAAGTGCCTCCCCGAAGATTTTTCCGAGCTTCCCCACCGGGCAAAGTTGACCGGGCAAAATTTCGCCCACCGGGTGAAATTTCGCCCGATGGTGAAGAACGTCGGAAATCGCAAAAAATGAAGAAAATCTCACCGGGCAAAATTTTCACTCGGTGGGATTAGTCCATCAAGCCGCAGGGCGAAACTTCGCCCTATGAAGATGCAAAGGATGATTGTCTCATTAATGAAGCAAACGTTGGATCTGGGCTTTAGGTTGAGAGACCCATTAAGGATTACTATATATATGTTACCCTAATTTGTTGCCCAAGGCATCACCTCATTAGTGTAGTCAATCCATCATTAGAGTAAGCAAGTAGTAAGAGGCCTCAATTAGTGTAGTTACACATCCATTAGTATTAATCTAGTAATATTCTTAGTAATTCTCTATAATTCTAGTAGTTTACATAGTAATTAGTAATAGATCTACTTAGTTTCCATCAACAATTCTCTAGATTTAAAGTTTGTAGAAGATTATCCAAGTTTTATTTGAAGATTTGTGGGTTTATTGAAGAATTGGTGACAAGTTCTTCATCTTCTCCAACAAAGATTCAATCTTTATTTATGCAATCTTCTTATTTCTTCTAGATCTTCATAGTTGGTACATTTCTTTTCCACTCTCTAATCTCTAGTTTAGATTTAATTTAGTTTTCTCATTATTTTCTTGTTTAGATCATCTTAGTGTTGTTAGTTTCTATAGATTTTATTCATGTTGTTCTAGATTATTCTCTAGCTTAATTTGGTAGTTCCATAGTTTAGTGGGTAATTGTTAGATCGTAGTTCTCTCATCATCTTGTAGTTATTTTCCTTAGATCTAGTTAATATGCATGCTTTAGTTAGTTTCTCCTTAGTTAATGTTTTATTGTCTTCCATTATGATTAGTGAGTAGATTTCTTGTTGGGGGGTTTAGGGATGAGGACTTGGATGATTTGAATTTAGGGGTATTGGTGGGTTGCTTGCTTCTGGTTGTTGTGTCATTGTTGTTTTAGTCCGGCCAACTAGACTGACCTTGACTCGTTTCTATCAATATGGGAAAACTCGGGGTAGAAATTACCACAATTAGAGACCTACCCTTCTTCGCCGCGAAAGCGGGCTTTTAGGTGGGTTGGGTGAAGAAACCGAAAGGTGACATTCTCCCTTTATCAATGTCGCGACAAAAACTCGATCCAGACCTTCTTAGACCCCATGTTCCGAATCCCGACTTCCCCTTAACGCCTTTCCCTAGATTGATCACCCTTAGCTATTCTCGTAGTTATTTCTCTAACATAGACTCGACCCTTAGAAACCCCCCCTCTAGACATCAAACACGCCGCTTTAAACTTGTCAACACACTCCGTTCCCTGTGGACCGACCTTGGCTTACCACGAATACTTGTTTGTTTTTGTGTAATATCGAGTCTTACAAATATCATTTGATCCCCCGTCTTTCGTTAACGATCGATCCGATTGGGAGGGGATCAGTAGGAAACCCTCCTTCGGGTACAACCAAACAAACAACAACAAAAAAACAAAAGAAATTGATTACTCGATTCATGTACAGACCGAGACTCTGTCCACGTTCCGGCTAATGATTGATTAAAGTGATGAAGCACAAATGACGAGCCGAGGACGGGGTGAAAACCCGAAAGGGCGCCCCAGGCAAAATGAAGAAACGAGTTGCGAGCCATCGTTAAAGAAAAAAAAATTACGAGCCGAGGACGGGGTGAAAACCCGAAAGGGCGCCCCGGGCAAAATGAAGAAGAGTTGCGAGCCGTAAAAACAAATCCAAAAAAGAGAATAAAAAAAAAAAAAAAAAAAAAGGTGAGCCGAGGACGGAGTGAAAACCCAAAAAGGCGCTCCGGACAATATGAAGAATCGAGTTGCGAGCCAACAAAAGAAAAAGAGAGAAAAATAATAATAACAATGTGTTTCTCACTGATAATCAAATTTGATTAAATCGAGCCTTTGTTGGGGCATTTACATCAAGCATCTGAAACCCGGACATCCCGGAAAGCAACAACGTGTCAAAACTCCACAAAAAACTAGTACTAATACGCCACATAATATCAACTAATAAGACATAATACAAAATGGCTGAACTCTACCGGTCCAACCTCTTCTTCCCCTTGCCATTCGGGTGTACCTGCTTGTGTTTGTCATCATCAAGTTTCTGAACACAAGTTTCTACCGCCCTAGCCCAAGGCGAGTCCAGCCAATCCCACTTTCCTTCCTCTCTAACATTTTTAATATGGGTCTCGTTAGTCTTGGCCCGCATAGATGAACTGACGGAACTAGAATTGGTAACGCTGTCTTTGGTCAGGCACTTTGTGACAGTCATTTGACTCACCTCCTCGCCCCTTAGTGGCGCTGTCTTCCTAACTTTTGAGTTGCTCTTTCCTGACGGGTGTTCACAAACCCCCTGCCGGACGGAAGTAATGTCGGTCGGTCGAACGCTCTCAATAACAACGGGACGTAAAACCTTCTGTTCCCAAGACGCCCTAAATTCCCTGAGCGAATCCTCTATCCATGGGTCGAAACTAGAAATGTCCTTATCAGTCTCCGAGGTGGAAGGTTTCACACCCATTTGGTTCGACAACACGCCTGGATAAATATTAACAAAGCCTCGGTTGAAGACAAAAATGGAAACCCGGTACGCCCACTGATATTCCACCATGGGATAGACCACCTAATGACCAACTGTCCTTTAGCCAAATAGGAAAGCCACACCTTTTCCTTGTGGCCTTTACTCCACACTTGCACCGTCTTCTGGCCCGTGAAACCCCTGTAGTTATAACTTTTGAAACACCGGGGAGGGTCGATCATAACAAGCTGCTCCTGTAACCAAACTTGTACAAACCACGACAAAGCATGACACCTCCAAACTAAAGCAACCACAAAACAAAAAAAACACACAACAAAAAAGGAAAAAAAACAAGCAACAAAGGAGACACGACACCCAAAAACACCTGTAAAATCACCCGGGAACCCCGAAAAGATGTCTTGTGGAGTCGGGCGTGAGCATCGAGACCTAGAATGAGCTCACCCAAAATAACCAAAGAGGGCGATCGTCCACGTTCCATTCCCATAACCACGTCCAAAACTCGAGGGTTACCTCAACCTTCACGCACCCTCGCATCCTCGAAAAGATAATAACAAGCCACCGCGATGGTAAAAGCACGCCTACATGCTAAGGCCGAAACATAATGGGAACCAGCCTGTGAGAATGTCCTGAAAAGCAACTCTAGGTTAATGTCATCTCTCCCAAAGAAACTTTTAGCCTCCTCCAATGAAGAAAGGTCCAAAAAGTGATAAAACTGCTCCACATAAGCATCATCCCCTAAAGGCACGCAAGGCCGAACCGAACTCCACCCACCTATAGCATCTATCTCTTCGGGGAAAGGACAAATTTTACCCCCGAGAAAGGCAAAAACATGGTCTTTTTAGTCCCAAAACTTAGAACATACCAACAAGAAGTCATCTTGTATCTTGACCCGACTCAGTGCACCGACCGTTGACAAACCGTCATTTGAGCAAACCTCGGGGTCACATTTCTTAAAAGAACCCGCCCACTCGGTTAGGATATTCCCGAAACCTGACATGATCCTAAGTATGGATGTTCTAGACCCTATGGATATTCTAGTACGTCTAAAACGAGCACCCACAACCTGTATATATAGCCCTAATCCAACAAGAACTAGGAAACAACAAAAATTTCCATAAACAGGGCTCGGACCGCCCAGGCCCAGGCGCCCAAGTCTCCAGCCGGCCGAGCCCAGGCGACCCAGAACCCGAGAGCCTCAGCCCAGGCGCCTACCCCTAGGCAGACAACATCTAGAGCAACCCAAAATAGAGACATCGATCTCGTATTATCACTACAGCTACCACATGACACCTCAGACATCGGGAACAACCTCCCAAAGTCACCAAAACCCGCTCCGAAAAACGAAATACCCATGCAGGGACTATAGGAACACGAGTTCACCCGTCGGACACACGAGACTTCGGCGTCTTTTTCATTTTCTTTTTAGGGGGATAAACTACCCCACCTAGGCTTGTTGTAGCCTTTTAACGATTATTGTCAAGTCGCGTCTGTAGCCCAATATGGCAATGTCATGAGTATGGAAAAAATGATCTAACTTTTTTTTTTTTCAAAAGTTGCCCGAATTTTTAACTTTGACTTCGTTCTGAATGTAAAAAAACTACACTCATCTCCTAACACACTCGGTCATAACACGTTAATGTTTTACATTCGCCCATTTCAAGTCAAAACGTTTTAATCGACGTACTATCTGATCTGATTCCCGACTCAAGCTAACGCATTTTAAAACATCCAAAAAGGAACTGTTTTCGTACTCCCATGCAATGCCAACGCATCCTAAACTAAGACCGAATCACAAATAAATGAATGCAAAGTGATTACTTGTCAACCTAGATAAACAATTCACTGAACGAAAACACAAGACTAATCCAGCTAATTGAAATACTACGAATCTCAAGAATACATACAAAACACACAAATCCATACAAAAATCGAGGCTAGGGAGGACCTCTAGAAGCCGCGCCAATGGCTATCACGCCCTCACAAATGTCGTCATCCAAACCTAGATCCTCCAGATCCAAAAGAGGAGACTCACAACCATCCATTCCCGATAGCATGTCTAAGGTAACCGTCTCGGGGACTCCTCCAACCTCCTCGGTAGTACCAATAGCGTGACACGAGCTTCAACCTCAGCCTCCCTCTCGATCCCATGCCTAGCCTCACCCTGCGCGGAGGTCTCACCCTGAGACCGAGCCAGCTGCTCCTTTAGCTTGGCAATCTCGTCAGCCCGGGATTGTAGGAGCTGTCGCGCCTCAGCCACCTCCGCCTCAAGCTCGGTCACCCGAGTCTCCAGCTGGCCCACCATATCTGGGACATCCTACAAATACACCTAAACATTAGAAGAACAACCAAGCAGCCTAGAAAATTACCCTAGTCACGCAAACTCACCGATCGAGGCCACGAAGTGTCACGGGATACCCCGAGGCATAGACCCGGAAGCGGTTGGCGGCCTGCCACAACCGCTGATGGCAAGCTGATGAAACCTGAAAGGGGAAACCGCGAAAGTTAGACGAACCGATCCTAACTCCTAGGCCCTAACCTAAAACGAAAACAAAAACTCACCCGGTATACCAGGTCATGCCACTCTATCTCAGCATCCATCTCCTCGGCAGAAAACGGGGGGAGAGGTTCAGTGAAAGGTATCCTAGCCGCGTCCACCCTAAGCAGCGTCAGGGGAAAATCTGGGGGCTGAATAGCATCAGCCGGATCGGCCAGCTGAGTGATAAGTGTAGTTTGTAGTGCCTATTTCGTAGTGTTTTGGTCCCATTTTCCTTGTGAAATCGCTCCTTGGGAGCGAATTATGGGCTACTTATGCTTCCTCTAGTTCGTTTCAGGTTCCCGAGGCCATTCATGAAGAGTTGGAGCGATTCCGACTCAATACATACACTTTTCGGAGCCAACGAAGTGAAGGAACGATCACTCGATGCCTTGGATTCGACCTCGAGACCTTGGGAACCAATCCCGAGCCTCCGAGACCCGATCCCGAGTCCTGAGAATCGATGAGAAGTCCTTGTGAAGCAAGGGGGGACCTTAAAGATCATATTGGAGGCCTACAAGACTCATCCCCGACGGGTATGGCCTCAACCCGTCCGGGATGAGGTGCACGAATTGCCATGCTACTGTTTTGGACCCCTCCCGGTCGGGACCGACCCGTCTCGGTCAGGATCAGACCGTTCCGGTTGGGACCAATCCCGTCCCGGTCGGGACCAACTCGCTGTAGCCGGAACTCTTATTTTCCTCCTCCTTCATTCTTGTACCCCTATAAATACTTCCCTCTTGTATTGTTTATGGATCTTACATTAACCTAAACTCTCTTAAGCCTCTCTACATCATATAAACCCTAGATTTAGTTCCTCTCATTAGTTTTAAATCTTCCTTTAATCTTTAGTTAATCTTAGTTAATTAGTCTTGTAATTAGTTCTTGTATTAAGAAGATACTTGAAGACTCCTCCAAGCTTGACATCCTTGGAGATTATTCGGGTTTCTTATTTATGCAAGTTATCATCTTTTCTTCATCCTATTGTTGGTATAATCTTCCTTTCTCTTGTTTATTGTTATTATTTCAAGTTTGAATCTTTACTTAGTGTTCTTGTTATTGTTCTTGTTTTCTTTCATTATGGATGTTTGGATTGTGATGTTGTTTTATCTTTTCATTGTTGTAGTTAGTTTGATTATGAGTGAGTAGATTCCTTGTGGGTTAGTAGGGAGATTAAGGGTAGATTATGGGTGATTAGGGTTTGATTAGGGGCAAAAGGGTGAATCTTTGTTGTTAGTCACATACTTGGCACACCATGTGTTTGTTGAAATGCTTGTTTAAGTTGTAGTGGCCATGCTTCTCATGCTAGTCTTCCTCTACTCATTGTTTGTCTTCTATGTGGTCATGTTGAGAATAGTCATTATACATACAATGTGGACTAGGGTTTAGACGCTATCAACGCTAACCTACCTCGACATCGGTTTAAGTTGCGAGAGCCCGGACCGACTCTAGCAACTAGGAGACACCTACACCCTTGATTACCCAAGTCATCCTACTACACTTATGAACCCGACCTAACCCACTTCTTCTTCATATTTGATTCATCTTATTAGTTAGTCATCATTTCTTTAGTTTGCTAGTTAGTTTGATTATTAGCATTGTTTAGCATTGTTTTAGCCTAGTTCATCATTAGTCTAGTTCTTACCTCTCCTCCATCATAGTTTTCCATTTATCGCTTCTTTGTGTTTGTTTGTGTGACCTAGTCTCGTTTTAGGCCAACCTAGTCTAAACCTTGCGACACCGTCTCCGTGGACACGACCCGACTTACCCTAACTACCGTTAGGTCTTAGCCGGTTATTATTTGATCGGTGGGATCCACGACAAATCCCACCATCACTGAGAAAGCAACAAATCGGTCGATCAGGGGGCAAGAAAATGCTAAACCACGAAACAAACCTTAGAATCAAAAATTAGAACCTTACCACAAGGCGGTGACAAGCTAGCCCCTGGCTGACATGAGATAGATAGGAGGCACCATGCACCAAGAGCGCATCGCCTCCTTCTCCATCCCTGTCCTCGAGGACCTCTGCGGTCGTCGGTGGTTTGAACATGGTCCGGGGAGGATCAACCAGCACCCTGAAGTCGTCGTACAAACACTGACGCACCAACCGCTCGCCCAGATACCAAACTGGGAAAAACAACGCAGGAAGGAGCATCCTCCTATAACTCCGAGGCCTTAGCTCCGCAGCCCCGTACTCTGGCACGCCCTCGTAATCGGCCCAAGTGTGGGCCACAAACTACACAAACAAAACCAGCATCTCAATAAATCCTAAACCTTGGGGGCAATTAAGTAAAATAAGACATAAAGAGAAAACTTACGTCCTCGAGGCGTAGCTGGTTAACCAGCGCGTTCTCCGACAGGTAGTGGTTGATTGTGTACTCTTAGGCTGAGCCAGCCTCCACTCGATCCCCGCCAGGAATCTCCTTGGATGAACTCGCACCGTTTCAGGTGCCAAACAGGGGAAGTGGGAGTAGATCCAAGCCTACAAAATCCCAAAACACCTTAGCAAAACTAAGCCGAGAAAAGCATAACCTAAAACACAAATTAAAGAGAGAATAGCAACTAACCTCCAGTATAAGACCCGGACCCACGATGGGTAAAGTTGAGGTCGATTCTATCTCAGGCGGCCTCAACATAACTTGCAGGCAGCGAGTCATCTCCGCAAAAGCGGCGGTTACCCAATCATAACGTCCAGGTCAGCTAGGAGAGGCAAAATTCTAGTACTAAACCTCTCGCCTTTATCCGTGAAGTGGGTCGATCCTAGGAAGTATCACAACCACAACTGGGTGTCCTACTTCGGTGTGTTGGGTTCTCGACCCTCTAACACCGCCACCCGCTCGAAGTGATCGGTGATGTACGTGCTCACCAGAGCATGAAGCGCACTATATGCCTCACGCTCCATACAATCCCCGATAAGGCTCCGCAGCTCATCACTATCTAGCCTAGGGCTCTTGGCAGCCCACCTAATCCTATCTGGACCCCAGGGCAAACCGGTAATCATCCCAAAATCCTCTAGGGTCATCCCGACCTCCCCAAAGGCCATATGGATGGTCGAGGTAGTATCATGAAAGCGATCTACCATCGCTCTAATCAACATGAGGTTGAACTTAGTCTTGCAACCCACCAACCGGACCCACCGCTCCACCACGGGACCTAGTGCAGTCCTCGCGATAATCCCTTTTACCGCGGAGGTCAACTTCTGAGAGTAAATCTCGAGACATGTAGTAAAGCCCGAGAAAGTCCTCATCGGACCTGGGGGCTGCAATCCAAGACAATACGAATATAAACGAAACAAATCTAACCGAATCCGAGCCAAAACCCAAGACATAACTAATAAACACAAATAGGACACTCACCAGACCATGCATGATGCGATGAGAAACGTGTACGTCAAGATGAAACAGCAACTGATGACCATCCCAGTCCCGAGCCCACTCGGGACCCTTGTATCCAATCTCCTCATTCTCAGGTACGGGAACCGGAACGTGGGCCCTCCTAGCAATTATCTCAGGAAGCCTGCGGTTCCTCACCCTATCAAAATCAGCCTCGTTTATGGCCTCTGGATCACGACGCTGAGATGAGATACTCCGTCGCCTCCTGCGAATCCCACGGGAAATCTGTGAACTCGTCCCGGCGGCCTCGCCACTTGTATCCGCCGAAGGAGCTCCCTCGGGACGCTCGGTGTTACCTCTAACTATAAAATCAAACAAAACACGAAAAAAAAACATACCTCAGGTCAGGCTAAGCAGCTTAAACAGGTAAAAAAAGGGTCAAAATTTCAGATACGGATATTAAAATTCCGAAAAGACTGCTAACACCCATTTTCGATCCCGGTCACGATGGAAGTAGTTTCGGCAAAATCCGGCATCGTTACGACATCTTTTGGTCCGTCGTAAGACACGCGAAACCTCACGGAGAGCCCTAAAAGCCATCCTAGCCCATAAAAATCGACAAGGGAGCTAGGCATATCCTCACAAACACTATTTGAGCAATATTACGCAAAACAAGTTCGGGAATATCCGGGAAAACGGTCCCTAACCCTAGCATCTCGAACCTATCACCATAGGAAGCCATTGTCGCACCTCGAAATCCCCTATCAAGCTTATAACTACCCTAACAAGCTCTAATCGACCCTAATTTAACAATGAGATTAAGCAGAAGCATCGAAACTTAGTAAATTTAAAAAACCCAAATTGATTTTCTAGGGTTTCAACAAAACAAACTCACAATCAACCAAATCAAGCAAAATCGACAACAAACAAGTAAAGAACACTTACCCGGAGTCGACATTTTCGAGTATGGCGGAAATCGAGACGAAAATCACGTAGAGAAATCGAGAGATTGATTTAGGGGCGAAGGGGACGAAGCGTTTGAATTTTGGATCGAATGAACGATCGCCCCCAACTTCGTTTACTTAAACAGACCCGGTCCACGAGAACCCGACCGCCTCAGTTGACGCGCCCGGATCCTGAACCACTGGGGGCTAGGCGCCTGAAGATTAGGGCACAGATGGGCGCGCGTCTGAACAGTCCAACACAAACTGAAATGAAAACAAACGAGGCTTAACAGTCGATATACACGAAACACGCATCTTTTAAGACAAGCAAAATAACAATAACGGAACAATTACTAATCAATAAAGCACGGCCGTTACAAGAAAAAATGATAATGAAACAAGTATAAGAGCCGCACTTAACGTGAACGCTGCATCCGAACACATAATAAAGCAAACTGAACCGAACCAATCTAAGCAAACTCTAAACAAATCTCAAATGCGTAACGAACCAAGATAAAGCCAAAGCAAATCCAAACAAAATAAGACAAACCCGCACAACAAAAGCCTCTTAACTAAAACAAACAAACAACAACAATTTTGCCCGAGGGTCTTAGTTATCCCGGAGGCACAACAACAACAATTTTGCCCGAGGGGTCTTAGTTATCCCGGAGGCACAACAACATCAATTTTTGCCCGAGGGGTCTTAGTTATCCCGGAGGCACAGCAACAGCAATTTTGCCCGAGGGGTCTTAGTTATCCCGAAGGCACAGCAACAACAATTTTGCCTGAGGGGTCTTATCCCGGAGGCACAACAACAACAATTTTGCCTGAGGGGTCTTAGTTATCCCGGCGGCACAGCAACAACAATTTTGCCCGAGGGGTCTTAGTTATCCCGGAGGCACAACAACATCAATTTTTGCCCGAGGGGTCTTAGTTATCCCGGAGGCACAGCAACAGCAATTTTGCCCGAGGGGTCTTAGTTATCCCGAAGGCACAGCAACAACAATTTTGCCTGAGGGGTCTTATCCCGGAGGCACAACAACAACAATTTTGCCTGAGGGGTCTTAGTTATCCCGGCGGCACAGCAACAACAATTTTGCCCGAGGGGTCTTTGTTATCCCGGAGGCACAGCAACAACAACTTTTGCCCGAGGGGTCTTAGTTATCCCGGAGGCACAGCAACAACAACTTTTGCCCGAGGGGTCTTAGTTATCCCGGAGGCACAGCAACAACAAATTTTGCCCGAGGTTTCTTAGTTATCCCGGAGGTACAGCAACAACAATTTTGCCCGAGGGGTCTTAGTTATCCCGGAGGTACAGCAACAGCAATTTTGCCCGAGAGGTTCTTCGTTATCCCGGAGGCACAGCAACAACAATTTTGCCCGAGGGGTCTTAGTTATCCCGGAGGCACAACAACAACAATTTTTCCCGAGGGGTCTTAGTTATCCCAGAGGCACAGCAACAGCAACCTTGCCTAAAGGGTCTTAGTTATCTTGAGGGCACAGCAACGGCAACCTTTGTCCTAGGGATCATAGGCATCCCGAAAGACAGCTATTCGAGTGGAGACTGACGCCCTCGAATAGTTCATCTTGTTTTATTTTTTCTTTAGGGGTCATAGGCATCCCGAAAGACAGCTATTCGAGTGGAGACTGACGCCCTCGAATGGTTTATCTTGGTTTATTTTGTCCTAGGGGTTAGAGGCATCCCAAAGACAAGTGTTTGAGTGGAGACTGACGCCATCGAACATTTTATTTCGCCTTGTTTTGTCCGAGGGGTCACAGGCATCCCGAAGACGACCGCTCGAGTGGAGACTGACGCCCTCGAACGTTTTATTTCATTAAGTCGAAGGGTTCACAAGCATCCCAAAAACATTTGTTCAAGTGGAAGCCAAAACATATTAACATTCCTCACTTCTACGCTTAACGCCTCACCTACACACAAAGGCATTTAAAATTGAACGAACCTTTAAGCAATACGAAAAGGCAAAACGCGCAAGCATGAAGAACTGAATAACGAGATGACAAGTACCGGCCCGGGCCCAAGCATGCAACCGCAAGCAAAGATGTCAGGTATGATTTCTAGGCTTTGGCTGGGGAGCCTCAACACGTAATACAATGGACTCAAAACGACCCGACCGGACAGCCACCAGGTCGTAATCCTTGATTGACCTGGGTGGCTATACTTTGAATTTCGCCTTATCCAAGCCTCAGTCAAAGTGGGGGTTCAGTAGACACCCAGATTTGGACCTGAGGGCTTGAGAAGCTCCCAACAAACACCCGATGACGATTGGACTGCAACGCGACGCGAGTTCGCGATGTTTTAGGTAGTTTTTCTATAGAACGGATCAAGTAAATTATTTGGAAAAATTAAACTAACATGATGGCAGCCTTAGTCGTGTCGTTACGGTCGCATAGACACTAATTAGAGTCAATTCTGACACCGGGACCCCGAGTCGGTCTCGAAACTCGAACCAAGTCAGCACCCCGCCAAGCGAACCTCGGGATGCGCACCCGGGGCCCACTAAACTCACGGCGCTAGGTCAAACCCAGGGGAACCTTAACCTCCAAGTTATGTATCATACACCCGTCTCTCGGTTTTGGAAAGTATCAAAATCGTATCTTAAAAATTCCAACCGCCTCACCCCACGTATCTGAGACTCCCCACGCCCGAGCCCATGCGCCTGAGTCTTGGTGCGCCACAACTCAGGCGTCCATATGAGTGACGAGGGCCGAAAATACCTATAAATACCCCCCCCCCCTCACCTCATTCATTCGACACACAATTCTCACTTCTCTTCTTCCTCTACTTTCTCGCTAAGGGCTCGCACCCGACACCTGAGGCAAACAATCCACTCGATCGTAGTTCTGATAAAAGCGACATCGACGCTACTCCTCTCCTTCGAGCACCCCACTCGATACCGAGGTGCCTGTGTTCGACTAGCTCAAGTCTAGCAACGAAGTTCTGCCGGATTAGCCGCAGAATTAGTCCATAGTAACGGAGCTCTGCCGGAGTAGCCGCAGAAGGGGTCAACGGTAACAGAACTCTGCCGAAACAACTAGGCAAGCTAGGAGGATCCGCCTTGGAAGCTGAGTCATCACTAGGTTGTCATCTAAACAAAACTTTACATTTTTGCACTTTCTTTTATTATGCACTACGACAATACTAGGCATGGACACTAGGTCCATAAACACAAACTAAAGCACGTAACGTCCCAACTTCAACCGCAAATACTAAAATACACTAAATAGACCCGAGTAGTTTCGAGATCCGTTCTCAACTATCTATGCATCGTGTCCCGTTTAGTGTATACTCCGAGGGTGCAACTCCTCACAATGTGATTTACTTACATTCGCATTTACAATTTTTCGTATGATTTATTGCTTTTATGACCTTATAATCGCATGCGAAATCACCTAACATGAAATTCAAAACGTAAAACAACTAAAATTGAACAAAGTGATGGTCGGGTTCCATATTAGTCCGGGTGCTCGCCTTATTAGGTATATCAGGAGAATGACTAATATCCGTATTATCGCGTTAAAACTGACTTGCTAATACGTATAATACTAGTACTCTCTACTCTCCTACGTGCATCTTTTCATGGCCTGCTTGTCACGTGAAATCGCATGCAAAGAATGTAAACACAACTACTTTGACGATAAAACTTACTTGTCCTTAAACAATTGACGTAGCAAAAGGTATAAGGTGAAAAGAACGGATGTTACAGTATTTCTGCCACAACAAAAGAAAAAAGTTATCAGCCCACCAATTGATTAGTAGAGGCCGCTATAGTGCGGGCGGGTTGGGTGTTGACATCTATCAGATGTTGGCTTCCCAATACGTACCCTCACTCCTTACTCAGAATCGGTGGTTTTCGGATGTCCGAAACCATTATTGGCAATGAGAGTCATTCCAGGCATGGAGGGCTTAAGGGTACAAGTCTTTATCTTTAGGTCCCGTGCCCCTCAACTTTGAGCCGACTAGGGATCAAAGTTGACTTGAACAGTTTATGAGTCCCCATAATTGACTCGGTGGCGACTCACCAAATCGGCAACGAATTCAGTTCACTAAAAAGGTCGCCTTACCAAATGAATCGGCCTTTGAACATTTACAACCACGAATCGATCGATTCCAAACGAAAACACGGGTGCCCGCACCCGTCTAGGACAAGTCTGGATCGTTATCCGAATCGAGGTCCGAAACATCGCCTCGTACGCGAGATCGGACCAGCCTCCGACAGGGAGGGGGTCGCGTGGGTGGCCGCCACCACACGTTGAAAAACTGGGTCGGTCCCGCGCGGGGCGCCGGGCAGTGCGGACGGACGTCCACTAAATAAAATTATAATATTATGCCTGAAAAAGGAGAAATTGCGGACTTGACTACTGACTGTCTGGCTTCGCATAAATTCTCTAAATAAAATGCAAAAGTTTAAATTAGAACTAAATTAAAATCAATAAACGACAATGCAAACTGATGTCTTACAAAACTAAAGATAATGTTTAAAAAATAAAGTGAATTAAAGGTAAATACGAAGTCCTCAATTTATTTATTTATTCATTTCTTTATATAATTTTTTTTAGAAAGTATGTATATTAAATTTGATTGGTCACTAAGATGAAAGTAGATTAAATGGTGAAACAATAAAATTATTAAGAGAAGAATGTTAGAGATAAAGAGAGAGGGAGAAAGTGAACCCTAGGGATTAGCGCCGCTTTCCTTCTGCAACATGGCAGGATCGAAAACACCAACACAGTCTACACATTCTAAGCCTAAGAATAAGCATAATCTGCAACAATCACACCCGAATTCCACGAAAACCCAAAAAATGATAAAAATGTAGGACCTTCAATCACTGAAAATCCAAAAACACGAAACATCCACATTATTATTGGGGTACCACCATTGAATCTTGAGGACTTTGATCAGGGGGTAGATGAGAATGAGGGGCTCTAGATAACGCAGGGGTCAAAACGAAGCATAACCCTTGAGGTTATTCCTGATGAGGGGAACGAACTTCTGCAGTTTACTATGGAAGGTGTTAAGGAAGAGATTGAGTATTGGCAGAACTCAGTGTAGTGTTTCATCCTTGGGGCAAATCCGCCATGGGAGGTTGTGGAAGGATTTGTTAAAAGAATATGGGCTAAACATGAGGTTGACAAAATATCATTGCTCCTAATGGAGTGTTTTTAGTCCGTTTTAAGACAGCGAAAGCTCGAGAAGATGTGCTGAAACAGGGGCATTTCTTGTTTGATAATAAACCGCTAATCGTCAAGCCATGGCATGAGAAAGTGGAACTTATAAGGAAGGAGGTGAAGCTTGTTCCGGTATGGGTTAGATTGTCAAGTATTCCTCTAAAATTTCTGGGGTAATTGTTTACCACATATTGCTGGTTTGATTGGTGATTTTATTAAGTTGGATGCCCTTACCGATGATAAAATACGGTTGGGGTTTGCTCGTGTTATGATTGAAATACCTGTGGGGAAACAATTGGAGGAATCCATCCAATTTCAGGATGAGGAAGGGTGCGTAGTAGAGGTGGGAGTTGAGTATGAGTGGAAACTTATCATTTGTATGGAATGTAAGAGACTTGGTCATGATAAGGAGCATTGCAGAAGTACGAGAAACAACAGGAAGTTAAGAAGGGACAGAAGGTTTGGAAACCTAAACAGATTCCCTCTGTGGTTCCTCCTGCTCCTGTTCAGGAGCCTGCTGTTGAGGTGCTGGAAACCCCTGCTGAACAAGTGCGGCAACTGGATGTAGTGTGGAACAAGGATGGCTCTTATAATATGCGTCCTTCACCTACTAAACCAATAATTAAGCTCAGTCGTCAGGAGAGAGTAGAAGCAGGGAGAAGTGGGCTTAAGTTTGGTGAGAGCACGTTTCTTGAGGTCTTAAATGGTACAGCGACCCCTAGAGTTGGTGTTGGGACTAGTGGTAGTGTTCCTCCACAGAGTGTGGGGGATGAATAATTTTGTATTCTGGAACATTAAGGGGATGAATAGTCCAACCAAGCAAAAACAAATTAAATGGTTTCTACATTCTATTCAGGTTGGGTTATTTGGTCTCCTTGAGACAAAGGTTAAACCTACGTCTCTAAATAGAGTTACTAATAGAATTTGTGAGGGGTGGAGTATAACTACAAATAGCCATTGTCATAAAGGTGGTCGGATATGGGTTCTATGGAAGCCTATTTTAATGAATGTGGCTATTATTGAGTATAATGCCCAATTCATCCATATGTATATTTTTGATAATATTATTAAACAAGCCTATTTCCTTACTATGGTTTATGCCTTCAATGATGTTGAAGGGATAGTGGCTTTATGGGAAAAGCTGAAGAATTTAGTGTGTGTATTGATGAGCCATGGGTGGTTTGTGGTGACTTTAACTGTGTCATGCAACCATTTGAAAGGCTAGGTGGAGGTACAAGTGCTAGATAGATGGAGGATTTTCATAATTGTATTGATCACTGTGGAATTCAGGATATACCTGGTACAGGATCATACTATACGTGGAATAACAAACTGGAGCCTGCCCATAAGGTCTATAGCAGGCTAGATAGATGTTTCATTAATGACAAATGGAGTAGGAGGTGGTCTAGAAGTTATGCTAAGTTCCTCCCAGAAGGGGTGTTCAATCATACACCGTGCCTCATATTGAATGGTAATAATAATGTTAAGAAGAACAGGTCGTTTAAATATTATAATATGTGGATTTCTATTCCTGAGTACCTGGAGAGTGTTCAGAATATATGGGAGTTGAATGTTCAGGGAACGAGAATGTATTGCTTAGTTTCCAAATTAAACTTGTTGAAGAAACCTTTGAAGGTGCTGAATACTAATTTCTTTCAAGACATTGAGAAAACTGATGGTATAGCTTACCAGAATTTGCTGTACATTTAAGAAAAGTTGAGAGCTGATCCACTGCATCCTCAATGGCTTATTGCAGAAGCAAATGCGGCTATTTCTTATAAGGCGACGGCTGCTGCTGCTGAGGAATTTCTGATTCAAAACTCGAAGGCGAACTGGATGAGAATTGAAGATGATAATACGAGATATTTCCATAGTGTGATAAAAGGGAGGCAAAATGCAAATAAGGTGTTGATTATAATCGATGACAAAGGGCAGATGTGCACTGAAACTGATAGTATACAGCAGGCATTTCTCTCGTTTTACGAGAACTTATTAGGGATGGAGCCTGTAACATAAGAGGTCAATCTCAATATTGTTAGGAATGGAAAATGTTGTACTGAGGAGCATTGGTCGCTGCTGAATGAACCTGTTACAGCTGGCGAGGTTAAGGCTGTGGTATTCTTGATTCCTAATCATAAAGCACCAGGTCCTGACGGGTACTCAAGTGCTTTTTTAAAGGATGCTTGGGGAGTAATAGGGGGTGAAGTTAGTGATGCAGTAATTAATTGCATTGGAACAGGCAGTATTTTGCAGCAGATAAATCATACGAGTATTACACTTATCCCTAAGTGTGAGTTACCTCTTAATGTTTCTCAATTCCGACCCATATCATGTTTCAATGTGATATATAAGATCGTTTCCAAAATCCTATGTCGTCGATTGGCTAAGGTGCTACCCTCAATTATCTCTGAGAATCAAGGCAGGTTTATCCAAGGTTGAAGCATAATAGAGAATATCCTGATATTTCAAGACATTGTTCGTCTCTATAATAGGAAGGTTGCCTCACCACGATGTATGTTTAAAGTGGACTTACAAAAAGCTTATGACTCGGTAAGTTGGTCTTTCCTTGACCAAATGAGCTGCGCTTTAAATTTCCCAGACTCATTTCGGAAGTTCGTTATAAAGTATGTGACAACGGTATCTTATTCGTTGGTCATCAATGGTGATATGGTGGGTTTCTTTAAGGGGAAGAAAGGGTTGCGACAAGGGGATCCGCTCTCTCCATTATTATTTACAATTTGCATGGAATACCTAAGTCGAATCCTTGGAGTAGCAACGAGTCAGATGGCCTTTAAATACCACCCTCTTTATAAGCAATTGAAATTAACTGATATGATGTTTGCTGATGATTTATTAATGTTCAGTAAAGGAGATCCGCAATCTATTATGGTCATCTTACGGGCTTTTGCGTCTTTCTCTCAAGCGTCTGGGCTTCGTATGCATAATTTAAAATCGGATGCTTATTTCTGTTGCGTTGAATCGGACATCAAGGCTGACATTCTTAAGGTTTCAGGTATTGTGGAGGATACATTGCCTTTCTGATACCTTGGAATCCCGATTACGGCTGGTCGTATTTTGAAGGAGGACTGATCTATACTTGTTGAGAAGATTATTCGGCGCATTAGGAGATTTGGTGCGAGAAAATTATCGTATACTGGTAGGCTGACCCTTGTGACATCTGTTCTTACATCCTTATATGTGTATTGGGCGAATATAACCATAATACCAGCGGGAGTAATGTATAGAATCGAGTCCATCTGCCGTAATTATTTATGGGATGGTGGTGTCGATTTCAATAGGGTACCCATGGGTGCGTGGGAAAAAATTTGTTTGCCAAAAATTGAGGGGGGTCTAGGCATTAGACAAGGAAAGTTGTGGAATATAGCAGCAATTGGGAAACTTGTGTGGTGGATTTATTCTAAGCCGGATCATTTATGGGTCAAGTGGGTACATATACATTATATGAAAGGGAAGGATTGGCACGACTACTTTCCCGACAATGATGTTGGCTGGAATAGGAGGAAGGTCTGTAAGGTAAAAGAGAGATTAAAAGATGAGTTCGTGAAAGGAAGGTGGTCGTTACAGCTAGAATATATATACGGTTAAAGGAGCTTATGAGTGGCTTCGTAATCGCGCACCTAAGGTGAACTGGTACCCTTATGTATGGAACAAGCACTCTATTCCTAAGCATTCCTTTATTACTTGGCTCATATTCCATCAATCCTTGGAGGTTAAGCAATCTTTATAAATTACGCATTGTTGATAGCCCTTGGTGTCCAATTTGTCAAGACAAAGAAGAAACACATGCACATCTATTTCATGAATGTGTTTATAGCTCGAAGATAATGGAGAGCTTAGCCACAAAATGGGAGATGCAGGATCCTCGAGGGGATTGGTATCATTGGGTTGGGATAAAAAGATGGTCTAAGCTTCGGAAACAAGTGTGTTGGAGTGTGATAAATGCAGGTTATTATGCCATTTGGATACAACGGAATGCAGCTCGGATGAATGGATGTATCCAACATCCTCAGCTTGTTACGGAAAACATCGTGCAGCAGTTGACTCAACGTTTCAAAGCAGGTATAAATGGACGTATTGCAAGTAGAGATATGATGTGGATAGCTAGATGGAATTAGATTGTGTTTCTGTTAATTGAGGTGTAAATTGGAACCGATATTGTAATTTGGCGATTATTATTAATACAAGCTTACATTTACCAAAAAAAAATCAAATTATTAAAATTTATTGTTAGAAAACTATTATTAAGTTTTCACACTTGAAAAAAAAAATCTATTAAGCTTTTTCAAGAATAATAAATTATGCTTTAAGTGAAATATTAAGTTTTGTTTGTCATTTCTTACTAATTTTTGTATTTATTGATGATTTAACTTTAAAATCAAATATTGAATACACCAAAATAATTGTATGTCATTCTTAGTATGTTACTTTGATTATTAACACTGAAAATATTGCAAATTATTTTCAATCCTATTTTGTAAATTACTTCAACTTTGGATATAAATAAATGTTTACTCTTATGAACACAAAATTCATAAGATTTACAGTTACTCAAAATTTATTTATAAAATAATCAATATAAAGATCTATTGAAATAAGATTATTATACCTAAAAAATGAGCTATTGTAGACTTGATCATTAGTTTCACATAAGTTTTCTAAACAAAACAATTGAAATAAAAAAAGAATCAACAAAACAATGCAAATTCATTTCTTACAAAAATGAATTGAGTATACATAAAAATGAAGCGATTGAAATGTGGATAAGAACTCACAAAACAAAAATGATTTTGTCATCCCTCCATTTTATTACTTTTATAGGTATAATTAGAAGTTCTTAATAATAAATAATATAATTATTAATGTTAAAATTGATTGAACATTAATAAAAAAGAAGATGAAAAGATGTAACATTTAAATGATTAAGTATTTTATTTTCAAAAACCATTTAGTTTTAATATTAATAATAAATTTATGCTTTAAATGAAATATTAAGATTTTTTTCCATTTTCGTAAAAAAAGTTTTAAAAAAAATATTTCTTTGACATATGGAATAAAATTTAATGTTTTAAGTTTCCTTTTAACTATATTGTATAAAAATATAATACATTGTAAATTTTTTTAAAAAATGTAATAGTTTTGACAAATGAATCTTTTTTGACGAAAAGGTTTTGCCAAAAAAAAACCCTAATAACTGAAATTCTTAATTTTAAAAAGGTTATTAAACTATTTATTAATTTTTTTTAACAAAGTATAAATTTTTTTTGTGATGAATACTTAATAAAATTATTAATAAATAAAATTCAAACCTTTTTGATAAAAAAAAATAGTAATTTCATTAATTATTATAACAAATTATTAAATAAAGGTAATTGAAAAGTTTGTGATTAATTAATAATTTAATAATTTTTAAAAAAAATACAAGGTTTAATAGATTTTCTTTAGTAAAAAATTCAAAATTCTTAAAACAAAAAATATAGGAACCAAGGGTTGCCTTCTAATAATATATAATGATATAGATAGATAGACAAGTTATTAGATAATATTTTAGAAAAGGTTGTGATTACAAAAATGTAAGTGATGATAAATGTATTAATAAAATGAATCATCTTCGTGGAAAGTATAAAAATAAAATAAAATAATGGAGTAAGTTAAACAAAATAAAATTTTCCATTCTTTATCAATCAATATTATTTTTCTATTGATTATTATAATAAATAATTAAATAAGGGTAACAGAAAAGATTTTGATCAATTACTAATGTAATTAAATACAAATTTAATTAAAATAAAACTTAATATCTCATATAATAATATAACAAATTATTAAATAAAATTTTTAGAAAAGGTTGTGATTAAAAAAAATGTAAGTCATAATAAATTTATTAATAAAGATAAATGAAAAGAATTTGATTTGATTTGATAAAACAAAGTAATAACGTAATAAATGGTAAATGCAATAGAAATAAAATAAAAAACGAAAATAATTTCGCTAAAAAACATTACCCTTACAAATGAAAACTCTTATATCTAAATAAGTTATTACGTAATACTACTTTCGATGAATAAAAAAAATTAATTATTAATTATCATAAAAAATTATTAAAAATTAATTACTATAACCAATTACTAAAGGCAACCGAAAAGTTTGTGACCCTAATTAATGTGATTATTTATAAATTTAATAATAAAAGTGCAACTTTATAACGTATATATAATTAAATAAACACCATATATATTGTAGACACCCACATTTTGACTGCCAGGTGTGTATAGAAGTTTCCGAAAAACACTCGATGATGATCGGACGCAAACGTGCTTTAACGTACTCGAATATGGGCTCGAAATCAAGGGTATTTGGCTTGAGCTTTTTACGGAGTACAAATTTCACAAAACCAACCTTAAAATCAGGCCCAGTTGGTCATTTCGAGTCAAATAAGACTAATTTGGGTCGAATCCGACACCAGGGGCAAAACCGTCTTTTAGCGACCGAGTCAAAACCGGGTCAAAGATATTTTTCGAGACACACAGATCAGCCATGACATCTCATGAGTCTGGTTTGAGCTCAAACGCTACAAAAATCAGCCTAAAAAAATATTAAACAATTCCGTTAAGGGTAGAATTCGACCTCCAGTAGGAATCCTATCCGAACACCCGATCAAATACTCGACCGAGCATCAAATACTCAGTCGAGCAGCCTGTTTCCAGCAAAATTCCATGGCTTCTTTGCCAAGAAAAGAGAATTCTCGTTCCTCTCGACTTCTTACATTTCCTATCCGAACCGGTATTTCTTGTCGTCCAAGCAAGGATACCTCTCCTAACCTCCTTTCCTATAAATAGGACCATCTACGACATTCACAATCAACACATTCATATACATCGACACATCTACAATCTCGTAACATCCAAACATCCAACATAGCATCGAAAGACCGATAGTGTAACCCGACTCCGACCAAAAACCGACCACCACTCGCCACCTTACACGACCCGAAACACCACCCTAAACTCACCCACAATATCTCGACGCTCCCGTGTCTAAGCCACATTTCGACGAGCCCTGTTCCGAGAAGACAAAGCATGTAGGTTGAGGGTGTAAAATCAATCCCGTCTTCTCCCTTTTTCTCTTCCCTTCTCTCGTCCTTTTCTTCTTTTGCGTCGTATATTCGGTCCTTTTTTTATTATGGGTCATCATCGCATTTTTTTTTACATAATATCGATACTATAAACTATTTTCATATAAAAACAACGTTCTTAAAATACGATATCGACTCTATAGTCAAATATCGTATCTAACAAGAACTAAATTAATCTCGTTGATGCTAAAAATCGTCACATGGTTTTAAAAACTAAATATGACGATTTTAACGCGGAGAGAATTAACATTCTTTTCTTTTCATTCAATTTTTTTTAAAAACTTTTTTATAATTTTTTTTCCTAAAGATAATTCCGAATATTTGATATCGATTTCATACTCGAATATCGAATACGACGAATATCGAAAATATAAGGCGGGTATAAATTAATCCATATTTATACGCGAACTAACGATTTTCGAGAAATCAAACCCGAGAGCAGCCCGAGATGCCTGCCGTACGCGTCCCGGGCGAGACGCCTTCCCGCGCGAGTCACGCCTCTCTTGGGCGAGTCGCACGGATTCCTGAAACCGTGACGTTTTTTTCGTTTTTCTTTCTTTTTTCCAGAATCGTTTCTTAAGTAAAACAGCGTCTTTCTTTGCATATTTCAAGTTTTCGATAAATATTTTTGACCTCGGTCAACACGTGCTTATTTAATCACGTGTCACAAAATTTTTCAAACCATGCATCATATTCACGTCTTTTATTCAATTTAGAAACCGTTTACTAACCTGTTTGTTCTTTGTCTTTGTTCTTATTATTCATCGTTTGTTTTATTATACTAAAATGAACCTCGCATGCTAAAATACAACTTTGACGTTAATTTTTAGATGCGTTAAACGACTTAGCAAACATAATTCACATGTTTATTCTAAAAATACTCTTTGCATATCATTCAACTGTCGAACTAATGCGTGTACACCAAAAACGAACAATATCTTATTAAAGGCCACTAAGTGCGGGCGGGGTTGGGTGTTCTTTGTGAACTTCCCAACACGTATCCTCACCCCTTACTCAGAACCGTGGTATCCGGATGTCCGAAACCATTGGCATACGAGAGTCATTCAATGCCCGATTACCGATAATGTCGGTATCGGTATCGCAACGCTAAGGGACGAACCCAATAAACTCTGAAATCGGAATAGGCTGTACTTTGTGCACGGTCCACTACGACATAGAGTGGATTCGAACGGGCCCGAACTCCCACAATGTTCGGTGGCGACTCCTACTTCGATTTAAATTTCAATTCGAGACCTATCTCACATGAGATTAATTCGCCTCCCCAAACCCGCGCGTGGCCGCGTCGGGGTGGACCTATGTCATGTTCACAATTTGGCGACTCCGCTGGGGATTCCTGATGTACCACTTGTCATCGGGGTTCCTAGGGTGAGACTCGAAAAGAAATCGTTCGATTAGTAATGTACGCGTTTTAGTTCAATGGTTCATGCATAACCCAAATCTTTCCCGGGCCGGTTACTTGTGACCGACGTCCCACTATACCACGGTGCATTCCTAAATGGGTGCACTAAAGACTTCGATGGCGGAACTCGCATGGGTTTTACGGCATATTCTAAGACCAACTCGGCTTTGGAGGTCCGTCCTGATTTGCGAGAAAGCTGTCGTTGTTGGTATAGACCCTATTTCGACCGACTGAGACTTAGATTAAGAGCATACATGGTGTCATTATACTGTTTCCATGACTACGTGCTACTTGATTTACTTGTCATCTTTTTTCAAAAACCATTATTTCAAAAAAAAATTGCATCTTTTCAAATTTATCCATTTTGTAAAACCCGGAATGCTACCGAATTTAGGACTCATGATGTTTGACTAAAAATAGCCTATTTTTAGCCGGTATGCAGCCCGAACCTTATAAAAATTTTCGAAATTCCGGCCCGATAATATTTTTCCGGTTTTCAAAAAAAATCGGGCCATCCAATCCGAGGTTTTTTTTTTCGGGTTTTTTCTAAATCCTAAATCTCCTTTTCAAAACCTTCCTCTTCTTAGGACTTCCCGTATTTAGTAGTGTCGGGTCTTGTCATAAGTTGTTGGAGTCTATTGCGTCGAAACTCTGTCAATCCTACATCACGAGTTTATTCCCCACCCAGTCCGCCTTATTTGTCAAGGCACGACTGACAGGCTAAAGTCGTATGCCTCAAATTACTAATTTATAATCACTTATAACCAACAAACTAAAACAATAGTATAATGGAAATAAGGGTCAAACCCACAAGGAATTGGTTTAACTATAACTGCGTACTAATATAGAATGATAAATAACTAATTAATTAAACAATAAGAAAGGGGGGTTTTGAATAATTATCTAACAACTAAATCTAATAAAGATTAAAACTTTGACTAAATCAAATGATGAGAAAGAACTTAGACCCAAGCACAAATCCACACTCAATAGCGATTGATCATTGTAAGATGATTTCAATTAATAACCTTGACTACTCTATTGTGAATATGAAATTCCAATTCTCTTAAGAATAGTTAACTAAAACGAATCCCGTTCTTAATTAACCCTAACCGTAAAACAACCTAAACAATCCAGTTCTAGGTTCAATTAGACGGAAGCAATATAGATCTGAGAATTCAATAGATAATAAATAGCACGTACAATCCAGTCGTACCTTAGATATTTATGTGAATCGCTTCTAAGTACTAATATCAACGTATCCCGTTCAATATTAATTCCTAGTTGTTACTAGTGTAAAGTTAATCAATAAATCCTACTCAATTAACGATACTAACGATAGAACGATGCAATTAAATACTAGTTGTACACCTAGCAATCAATAACAACATTCATGAATTTAATAACAAAGCAATTCACAATAATCAAGATTAATAATTAAAACATTCAAACTCACAAACGATTATCAAGTGCTTCAAAGACTTAAATCTAAGTAGAGAAATTAGTTACACATACTTGAAACCGGAAAATTAGGGTTCTTCAAAGTTCTCCCTTTTCTTCCTCTAATCTTACGTTAAACTTGATGTGATGATAATAATCTAATAGTCTCAACCTAAGGCTATATTTATCCTAATAAAAGTTTCCTAATAATAAAATAATAATAAAATATCTTAAGGATACTAGTAATACTAATAATAATAAAAACTAGTATTAGAGTTTCCTAATTAATATCTAAGTCTTAAAATATAGCAAATATCACGAGATATGACGGTATCGCGCATAAAGTTCCAGACTCTCATGCGACTCGCCCAACCCTTGCGCGACTCGCGGGAGCGCGCGACTCGCGGGACGTGCTGTTGCTGTTTCGTGCAATTCCTTGATTCCGTCGTTCCGGGTCTTCAAGTGGGATTCCTTCTTCTTCATGCTTTAGTCTTTCTTAGCCCAAATCGACGGTCCAATGGTTAACATGCTCGAAATAGCCTATATTACATTTATACCAAATCGACACAAATGCAATACAAGACAACCGATTTAGCTCACAAAATAAACCAAAAACCGTCGTAATAACTACGTCTAAATACGGCTCATCAAATATCCCCACGCTTGAACCTTTACTCGTCCTCGAGTAAAACTCGAAGAACATCATAAACACAACCATCACTGATCCAATATGCGTGAGAATAATAATAACACACTGGCCCTCACTCGTCTTCCACCAATCTCCCTCGTTATGAGTTAAAGCACCTTCCAATCCAACATTCTCATGAAATTCAACTCACATGCTCAACTGACTCAACACACCAATATCAAACTATTATCATTGACCCAATTCATCAAAACAAGGCACATTAGCAAATAAATATAAGCTAAAATTCACATCTAACGCCCCTTATTTCTCCAATCCTAGAACGGATCACATGTGCTACAAATGTCACCGGTGGTACAAAACATATACCACAGTATTCCACAACCCACACATGTGATCAATCCTAAACGCCTCTAATAGTTCAATATACCAAACAAAACATCACCAATCGCATAGAATTTAGAGCTACGACTACACCGCACCGCGATTCTCCTCACCTTATATATCCAACTAATCCTACCCTTCTGACCTTCTATGTCACCCTTATTATGACGCCAACACCAAAAACGGAGAAAGTAGTAGTGATTTTTTTTTCCTAATTCCCTCATTTTGCCTAGAGCGTCCGCCCTTGCGGATTTTCACTCTAGCTTTCATTTTTTCCTCACACTACTCTCGTGGCACGCAACTCGATTATTCTTTTTACCCGGAGCGCCCTTTCGGGTTTTCACTCCGTCCTCGGCCACATTCCCCATTCTTGCCTAGGCGCCCTTTCCGGGTTTTCACCTAGCCGGGTTTATTTCTTTCTTTTTTCGATTTTTTCCAATTTTTTTCCTTTTTTTTCTTTTTTTTTAAAATTTTAATTTCATTAAAATAAACGACGTAATACAAAATAACTACTATATACAACGAGATAATTTCCCTCCCCACGCTTGAATAACACATCGTCCTCGAATGTGTGAATTAAGGACAACAAAATAAATGGGAAGAGAAATACCTCGGAGGCTCAAGAGTGAGAAGAGGAGCCGGCGTCACGTGACCTAGCCTCACGTGCCACCCTCCTAGATGATCTCGCTTGCTCACGGGCCGCAAGCTCTGCATAAAACTCGGGAGATGGTTCCGAGTAGTCATTCGGGTGCAACTTCAACTGTAACCGATTCATACAACGACCGAACTCAGCGGCCAACCTACTGTTATCAACAGATTCTTCCACTCGATCTTCTAATGATTCGCGCCAACCGCTCCAACGATCAAAATCCGACGTACCCTCGGGTTCCTCCACAACCGGGGCACGAGACTCGGTAGTCGGCCTAGGAAACTGTGCATCATGTTCAATGTAAAAATCAGCCGCAGTAGGCCCCAATGGTAACGGTTTCCCATCCGGACGAGGCAAAATCAAGAAATGCTGGTGGGACGTGCCGAGCGTCCAGATTAGGTGGTGTTTAGCAATTGGTCGCGAAATCATAGAACAACTTTCCATAAACTTAATGCTGATAGTAGTATCACCTACGACAGGAGAATCCGTCATCTGGGGTAGTCCAAGATATCGAGCTAAAAGAGTAATCATACCCCCCATCGGAATGTTCCCCGAGACCGCTTTCTGCTGCTTCTCACAACGAGTCAAGAATATATCGACCCAATCCGGGGTTCCCAAACATTCGGGCATCATGGCCCACAAATACATCAAATCTGCCCTAGGTAGATGAGTCGGTTCACCATTGCAAATAAATGTGGAGTTCAAAAGTCGGTGAGCATAACGAAGGGCAGGATGACGAATATCAGCATTTTTAGCCCCCTCATAAGCATTCTTAGCAATTTTTAACCAAAACTCCTCCATCATACGCGTAGTAGGGGTCAGAAACGCCGCCCCCCTCTCGGTGCTATTCCCCACGCCTCCCTCAACTCAGTAAAGTCTACATCTCGTTCTGAATCTCCGAGATGAAAAGTAATGTGAGGGGGATCGTCATCACGGTGGACTTCTAGGGTGGACAAGAACTCAAGTGTGTAGCGCTTGTACGTGTTCGCGTGCATATAGTAAAAGTTTGCTAACCCAATACGCGTTAATAACGTCAACACCTCATCACTAATTCCGAGCAACTCCAATGCCAAATTATCGACAAACTTAGTTGACAAAATAGCTCGATCAAATAGTTGACGCCATACCGATTTCTGCTTCGTACTCAGATTCTTACACCCCATATAGTCAACCGAAGTCGTTTTTTGCTTCTTTGGGGCCATGACTCAAGATTTTCTAAAATAAGTGATACTAACTTAACTAGAGAAGTCTTGACTCAGATGCAACTCCTTAGACTCAACCGTGACAGACCTGACTCGGAATCAACTATACCAAACTGACCAACTAGACAAAAATGGAGGTGGTTTATGACTCGAATCAGCAACCAACAACTCACAACACACAACCAAGACAAACCCTACACAAGCTCTAAACAAATTTTGACAGGAACATAATGAAAGGAGGGATTTGGGTGACTTACTATCAGCACACAAAGAGGACAAGCCCTAAACAGATTCACAAATTGTAGGAAAATAGAGTGAAAGGATGAAAAGGGTTGGAAACTTACTGAAACTGGACAAAATACAGCACCGAGCGAAACCCGACTCACACGACCGCCTGAATACCGTTGACAAGCTGAACAGAAGGTTCCCGACAACACGCGCGAGTCGCCTGACCCCGCGCGACTCGCTTGACCCCGCGCCGGACCACGAACAGCGACGACAATAACAGAACCGACGACGACGCACGAACTGACGACAGACGGCGGACACAAGCAGACCCACAACGACACAGGCGAGTCGCCTAGCTGTCGCGCGACTCGCCTGACTTCTCACCGGACCGACGACGACTCGACTTAGACTCGCACAGGGAAGGATTATTGATGGTAGTGGTGGAATAGGGAAATTGATTTGGGGAAGAAGTAGATCTAGGGTTTTAATTTGATTTGGGTAATTGGGAATAGGGATAGATGAGGGGGAGAAAGAAGATGAAAAGGAGAGGGAGTCGGGTTTCCTGTTTTCAATTTTTAATTTTTTTGATTTTTTTTTTAATAATAAAATAATGACCTGTATGTGTAGAGCCACGCGAGTCGCATAGGGTACGCGCGACTCGCGCGGATGCCTGAAACTTCGTTCCTTTTTCTTCAATTTTTGCTCAGGTTTTGAAGGATCTCCATGCTAGTCGCCCAGGACCCATGCTAGTCGCCCCATCTCCTGGAAAATCGACGCTTTTCTCCTATTAAAACATCAAAAGTTAGTAATAAAAACTAAGTTTAAGAAAAACAATGATTAAGAAAAACAACAAAATTAACACTACGACCTATGACCCATAAAATAAAACTTTACAATAAAAATCTACAAAGCGGGTTGCCTCCCGGAAGCGCTTTTGTTTAAAGTCGTTCGCTCGACTAAGACGGAGGTTAGGTAGAAGACGTCATGTCCGAGAGCTTGCTTCTCCCGACACCCGATCCGTCACTCCTTTCACTAGTCGGTTTAAGCCTTACGCCGACTAAATCTTTTACTTTTCCATTTTGAAATTGTAAAACCGTTGGACGCTTGCTTGAGCTCTTTCGAACCATCCATTGATCGAACCGTGACCTCGTTTTACCTTTATTTAGCTCCGCGTCCTTACGCGACTCCCAAAGAATGACACACTTGGGTCCCTTAGAAGGAGGTTCCTGCACATTCTTACGAAACACAAATTCCTTGCTAGAAGGGGTAGACGAAATCGGTTTAGGAACCGATTTCACCACTTCTTGTGAGTTAGGAGATAAATGATCAAAAATATCAACACGACATAAGGTATTGTCTTTCGGGGAATGGGAACTGGGCTTATTTATGTCGAATTTAACGACTCTACCCTCAAATTGCATGCTAAGTGAGCCATTAGGGACATCGATTTTTGTTCCCGCGGTCTTTAGAAACGATCGTCCTAGAATGATAGGGGTTGCACTATAGTCATGTTCCATGTCCAAAACATAAAAATCGGCCGGAAAGACCAACTTATCAACTTTAACTAGAACATTCTCTACAACTCCCTTAGGATAGACACTCGATCGATCCGCTAGTTGCACTACTTTCCCGGTTTCCCTCATAGGACCGAGTCTAAGACATTCATAGATAGAAAGAGGGATGACATTAATAGAAGCTCCCAAATCTAACATAGACTTGTCAAACAAAGTATCTCCTATGGTGCAAGGTATAGTGAACATGCCCGGGTCGCCACATTTAGGGGGTAATTTCTTTTGAAAAATAGCGGACACATACTCACTACCCTTCCCTTTCTTAGCTCCCTTCAACTTGTTATTCCTTTTAATAGTACATAAATCTTTCAAGAATTTAGCATATTTAGGAATACTCTTTAAAAGATTAAGAAGGGGAATGTTTACCTCACACTTTTCAAATACCTCGTAGATATCCTTGTCGTGCTCATAACGACGGATCCTCTTGAGTGCCTCGGGGAAAGGGACATTCGGTTCCGACACCGGTGTAGTAGGAGTAATTGACTCCTTCTCTTGCACATTCGAAGGTTCCTCACCTTCCTCGATCACTATCTCCTCTTCTTGAACCATAGCTTCTTTGGCCTTCCTCTTCGGCTTGTCGGCCTCCACCAATTGTCTCCCATTCCTTAAAGATACGGCACTCACGTTTTCCTTCGTAAGAATGGTTTGACTAGGTAGTTTTCCAGAATCTCGAGCCTCCAACCTACCAATGGCGGTCGCCATTTGGCCCATTTGAACTTCCAAACTTTGAATGCTAGCTTTGTTCTCCGTGTGATGTTGAAGAACCGTAGCTTGGAGGTTGGACATTTGGGTGGTCACCGTAGCTTGGTTAGCTGCCAAAGCACGTATCATGTCTTCGGTGGACATTTGACCACTAGGTGGAGGCGGATTAGGAACCGTGTTAGGAATAACTTGTTGCTTAGCAAAGAGTTGTTGCTTCGGTTGACCAACTTGATTACCTTGATTAATTTCTTGGTCGCCTTCCCGATTCCTCCACCTCATATTCGGGTGATATCTCCATCCAGGATTGAAAGTGTTAGAGTATGGATCCCACTTTTTGTTTTGCCCGGTTTCCCACACTCCGTTCACCTCCTCTTGACCTTCATACATTTGAGGACAATGCTCACTCGGATGTCCCTCGGTAGAACAAATACCGCACATCATAACTTGATTTGTTTTTCCTGACATCATATTCTGGACAAGAGATGTTAAACTATCAACTTTTTGTTCAAGACTCGAGGATGATGAATTACCTATGGTATGCAGTCCCCGTTTAGGGAACTTCCGAGAGAAGTCTCGAGAGCTTTCAGCTAGCTCCTGGATAACTTCTATAGCAGCATCTGGACTCTTGTTCACGATCGATCCCCCACAAGCCGCATTCACAGTGCGAGCATCCTCCACACAAAGACCTCCGCAAAAGTACATCACAAGGTCTTGAGGATTGTAGCCATGATATGGGCATGTAGCACACAGCTTCTTAAAGCGTTCCCAATACTCATACATCGTCTCACCGTCTCGTTGCTCCGCATTACTAATCTGCTTCTTCAATTGGGAGGCCTGAGATGCCGGAAAGTACTTCTCAAGGAACGCCTTCTTCATTTTCACCCATGTATCAATACTTGCCGGTGGCAAGTAATACAACCAATCTCTTGCAGAATCCTTCAATGAGAAGGGAAATGCCCTTAGCTTGAGCTGCTCATTAGTGACAGATGCCGGTTTCATACTCAAGCAAACAATATGAAAATCCGACAAATGCTTATTAGGGTCCTCATCGCTCATGCCATGGAATGTGGGTAGTTGATGGATCAAACCCGACTTCAATTCGAAAGTGGCATTCGCACCCAACGGTGGGTACGTAATGCACAAAGGTTGTTGTGCAAGGTCGGGTGCTGTCAACTGCTTGATTGTGTTGGCCATGATATTCGACTCGTCTTCGGATTCGGATTCGGAGGAAACTTTAGTGTTCACGGGATTAATAGGAATATCGTCGAAAAACTCTAGATCCTCGAATTCCTGCGTTCCAATAACTATTGCTCCCTCTCCGATTCTCTGTGACCTGTGAAAGGTGCGTTCAATCTCTGAGTCGAATGCCTCGAGGTTCAAGTTAGAAGAACGAGTATTATACATAAACTACACAAAATAAAATAAAACAAAATAAAATTAGCTTTAAAAAAAATACTTAAAAACTACACTAGAAAACACAAAAATAATTAATATCGATTCCCCGGCAACGACGCCAAAATTTGACAGGCTAAAGTCGTATGCCTCAAATTACTAATTTATAATCACTTATAACCAACAAACTAAAACAATAGTATAATGGAAATAAGGGTCGAACCCACAAGGAATTGGTTTAACTATAACTGCGTACTAATATAGAATGATAAATAACTAATTAATTAAACAATAAGAAAGGGGGGTTTTGAATAATTATCTAACAACTAAATCTAATAAAGATGAAAACTTTGACTAAATCAAATGATGAGAAAGAACTTAGACCCAAGCACAAATCCACACTCAATAGCGATTGATCATTGTAAGATGATTTCAATTAATAACCTTGACTACTCTATTGTGAATATGAAATTCCAATTCTCTTAAGAATAGTTAACTAAAACGAATCCCGTTCTTAATTAACCCTAACCGTAAAACAACCTAAACAATCCAGTTCTAGGTTCAATTAGACGGAAGCAATATAGATCTGAGAATTCAATAGAGAATAAATAGCACGTACAATCCAGTCGTACCTTAGATATTTATGTGAATCGCTTCTAAGTACTAATATCAACGTATCCCATTCAATATTAATTCCTAGTTGTTACTAGTGTAAAGTTAATCAGTAAATCCTACTCAATTAACGATACTAACGATAGAACGATGCAATTAAATACTAGTTGTACACCTAGCAATCAATAACAACATTCATGAATTTAATAACAAAGCAATTCACAATAATCAAGATTAATAATTAAAACATTCAAACTCACAAACGATTATCAAGTGCTTCAAAGGCTTAAATCTAAGTAGAGAAATTAGTTACACATACTTGAAACCGGAAAATTAGGGTTCTTCAAAGTTCTCCCTTTTCTTCCTCTAATCTTACGTTAAACTTGATGTGATGATAATAATCTAATAGTCTCAACCTAAGGCTATATTTATCCTAATAAAAGTTTCCTAATAATAAAATATCTTAAGGATACTAGTAATACTAATAATAATAAAAACTAGTAATAGAGTTTCCTAATTAATATCTAAGTCTTAAAATATAGCAAATATCACGAGATTGGACGGAATCGCGCATAAAGTTTCAGACTCTCATGCGACTCGCCCAACCCTTGCGCGACTCGCGGGAGCGCGCGACTCGCGGGACACTTGCACGACTCGCGGGACGTGTTGTTGCTGTTTCGTGCAATTCCTTGATTCCGTCGTTCCGGGTTTTTCAAGTGGGCTTCCTTCTTCTTCATGCTTTAGTCGTTCTTAGCCCAAATCGACGGTCCAATGGTTAACATGCTCAAAATAGCCTATATTACATTTATACCAAATCGACACAAATGCAATACAAGACAACCGATTTAGCTCACAAAATAAACCAAAAACCGTCGTAATAACTACGACTAAATACGGCTCATCAACGGCTCACCTGCGTAGGACGAACTCCCACAAAGGGAAGCCCGTTTACACATTCGAGTCCAAAGTCTGGGGAATTGTCACGTGCATCTTCCTTCGAACGGGCCTAGGCCCACTTTGCTAAATCCTAAGGAAACCCCACCGTCCACGAGTCACCCGTCTAGGAGTCGATTTCCAGTCTTTTTCTCGTCTAGTCTTTTTCCTTGCTCGGGATGCACTATTTGATTCTAGGATCTGGTTCCGTTTATGATTACACGGTGTTCTTACAGACAGGCCACCCTTCACCCGAACCATGATGCAGCAAGCCATAGACGAGTTAAGGGCCTCATTGACCAAGCTGGAAAACATGATCACGACAATGAGAGGGGACCAGATCGCCATCCTTACCCGAGTAAGTGCTGTGGAGCAAGGAACTCCCAGTGGCAGTGTCAAAACCGATGGGCCTTTAGCTGAATTGGCCAGCGCAGTCCACAAACTGTAGGAACAGGTCCATCTGTCGACCCAAAACTCAATCCACACGGAGAATGCTCGAACCTATACACCCCTGACTGATGAGCTGCCTACCAATCTTTACCTGACCGGCCTACCAATGTTCGAGGGTACTAAAGACCCGATCCATCATATCCGGGCTTTCAAGGAGTTCATGGCCCTTAAGGGAGTTATGTCAAACATGTTCAAGCATCTGTTCGCTTCTTCTCTCGAGAAGCATCCAAGGGCCTGGTACTACATGCTCGATTCCAAGAAATACAAAACTTGGGATGACGTGGCGACAAAGTTCGCTCGGAACTACGCCGACAACACTGAAATCCAGACCACAATGCGCACCCTGGAAGTGATGGCCCAGGAACCTAAGGAAGGATTTAGGAAATACCTTCAAAGATGGAGAGCTGAGAGCGTCAAGCTGGTCGATAAGCCCAGCGAAAAAGTCTTAGTGGAGGCCTTCGTGAAGAATCACCTCCCCTCTTACCCAACTTCGCCACCTTAACTGAAATGGGGACGAGGATCGAGGATGACTTGAGACTAGAGAGCCTTACTAAGGCCTCTACCAAAGGTTATCAAGGGGCCAGCTCATCCACAAGCAAGCCCAGATCTGCTGCTACCACTCGTAGCATTTTTGACGAGGCTAATCTACTTGATACCCCGTCCAAGAAGATTACCACGTCCCGGGTATTCACCGACATAGGTATTACCTACGCTCATGCCTTACAAAGGCTATCATCGAAAGGCCTGATCAACCCGATAGGCCCAACACCCGAAGTCCCAGTTGAGCGTCACTCTAAGGCCTACGACGTCCAGGCTTATTGCCAATATCACCGGGGCAATGGGCACGACACCGAGAAATGCTGGAAGCTGAAACATCTAATTCAGGACTTGACTGAAAGTGGAAAGATCCCTTTACCTGGAGGCAAGCCCAATAACAAGGATAATCCTTTAGCTACCCACGCCATTTTCTCCGGGGAAATAGTTGACTGCTCACATCTCATTTCTCCATTTGTCCCACAAATAAACGGGATCTGGTGCGACAACGAGGATGATGTCTATCTCACCAAAGGGGAAGCTGTCCCCATCACTCCCGAAGAGATCCATAAGGTAAGTCCAAAGCCTTAGCCAGCAATCACCTTAGGGACACTCTTGTCATCACCGAGCCAGCTAGGTTGGAAGCCGCCCCGGAAGAACCAACAACCAAAAAAGCTCTCGTAAAGCAGCTAAGCAAGACTCTAGTTGACCTCTCTATATGGCAACTCTTAGTTAGCTCACAGGAACATCGAGAGGCACTCACTAAGGACCTCGATCAAGTCAAGATCGACTCCTTGGCTACTCCAGCCGAGATGG
Organism: Agrostemma githago; assembly: GCA_958450325.1. Lineage (NCBI taxonomy): Eukaryota > Viridiplantae > Streptophyta > Magnoliopsida > Caryophyllales > Caryophyllaceae > Agrostemma > Agrostemma githago. The sequence continues at coordinate 51,853,212 of OY288249.1, forward strand.
TAGCCACTGTCCTGCCTCACCTAAAAGGCAAGGCTAAAGAAGAAGGCCCACTAATCACCTTCTCCAATGCTGATCTACCATCTTTCGGGCCTACCCACAACATGGCCCTCTACATCACGGTGATCTGTCGTGGAAAGTACCTACCAATGACCCTAATAGACGATGGGTCCGCAGTCAACGTCCTCCCCTTGAGGACCGCCAAAGCCCTCGGCATCACCGAGGCCGACTACATTCCAACAACTCAGACCATCCAGGCCTTCAATGGAATCCCAAGATCTGTAGCTGGGGCCGTGAAACTTACCATCATAACCGGCCCAGTAGAAAAGGAGTTGGAATTTCAGGTGATTGATGTCACCTCTTCCTTCAACCTACTCCTAGGAAGACCATGGATCCACGCCGTCAAGGCGGTATCCTCCACCCTACACCGGAAGATCAAGTTGCCATTGCACGATAACATCATCACCTTGGAGGCAACAACTATGACTGTGGCTAACTGTAACACTTCGGGCCGCACGGATCTCTGGGGATTCGATTTCATAGGAATGATTGAAGATGAATATCTCTTCCGACCCTACTTCACAGCTAGCATCAACAAGATGCTACAAAATCTAGGGTATCTACCGGGGGCTACTTCCAGGCCGGATCTCCCCGTAGGCAGGGTTATTGAAGTCCTAGACAACGGCAGATCTCAAACCGAGCTAGGCTATACCATAACCCCAGAAAATGGGGTCAAATAGGAACTAACATCGTTACCTTTATTACTTCAGTATTTGGGCCTGTCCAAATGGACCTATACCCGCCCAATACCACACGCCCTGGGACCCACTTGGCCCAGGACTGCAACTTCATACCCGATGACATCTTCACCCTTATCCAGTCCGAAGATGCTAACAATGCTGAGCCCGCACTAGGACTGTTTTTTGGAGAAGAGGTCGCAAGCCCGGCGCCAAAAGAAGAGCTGATCAATCTCATCCTCCGCAGCCGCAACTTCGATCCAACTAAGCTAATCTCGGATGTTGGATTCGGGACAGAAAAGAGAGCCTGGAGGAAGACTGCCAAATGGAGTGACATTCAAGGAAGGACCTACAAGCTCATCGCTGGAGAAGGAGAGATGCCTGAGTCTGAGTATAAGTCCGAGTCGGAGTCTTAGTCAAAGTCTGAGATTGAGTCTAGTAAGTCTGGTTCTAGGGTCACTCCTGTAACTCCCCCTCTCCCTTTAGCTACTCCTGGTACTCCGGGGTCTGTCCCGAGTACCCTATCTATCCCGCCACTGACTAACGATCAGATGGCAACTCTTTTCGAGCTTTTCTCTAAATTTATGAGCAATAATAACAACCGTTCTTATTACGACTTGTCTCATTTTCAAAATACTTTCAATTTCAAAAATGTTTTATGCAATGACATTGAGAAACCCGACGATTAGGTGTCCGTTCCTCCACATCTGGTCGAAAAACTAGAGCAAAGGGAATCCCGGAACCCGGTAATCGAAGAAACCGAGTCCTTTAATATGGGAACAACCTTAGATCCTCAGATACTTAAGATTGGGTTATCTTTAGATCCCGAGGAGGAACAACAATTCACGAATCTCCCCCAAGAATTCAAAGACGTCTTCGCATGGTCCTACAAGGACATGCCGGGGAAAGATCGCGAAATAGCCGAGCACCATACCCCACCGATCAAGGAAGGATTCAAGCCGGTTAAACAAAAACTCCGCCGCATGAGGCCCGAATGGTCCCTTAAAGTCATAGAGGAATTCGACAAACAATTCAAAGTTGGCTTCATACAGGTATCCGAATATCCGGATTGGGTTGCAAACATCGTGCCGGTTCCTAAAAAGGACGGTAAGGTACGTGTCTGTGTAGACTTTCGGGATCTTAACAAGGCGAGCCCGAAAGACGATTTCCCGTTACCACATATCGACATACTGGTGGATAACACAGCTGATCATGCCCTTCTATCGTTTATGGATGGGTATGCCGGGTACAACCAAATAAAAATGGCGGAAGAAGATATGGATCCACCTTCATTACACCTTGGGGTACTTATTGTTATACTGTTATGCCATTTGGTCTCATTAAAGCCGGGGCCACGTATCAACGAACTGCCACAACTTTTTTACATGACATGATGCATAAAGAAGTGGAAGTGTATGTGGACGATATGATCGTCAAATCTAAAGACAGGGACGGTCACATCACCGCCTTAAGAAAATTCTTCACCCGACTGCGCAAGTACAACATGAGGTTAAACCCTCAAAAGTGCATTTTTGGGGTAACATCTGGCAAATTACTGGGTCATATCGTAAGCCAACGTGGCATCAAAGTCGATCCAGCCAAAATCAAGGCCATCACCGAGATGCAACCTCCTAAAACCGAAAAAGAAATAAGAGGGTTTCTCGGGAAGGTTCAATACATCAGCAGATTCATTTCAAAGCTAACCATGGTATGTGAACCCATTTTCAAGAAACTGAAGATAGGGGAGCGAATATTATGGGATGACAAATGTCAAGTGGCCTTTGATAGAATCAAGGAAATCTTATCCGCGCCACCAGTCCTGATGCCACCTCAACCCGGTTTGCCTTTGTCACTATATCTAACAACGACAGAGACAGCCATGGGGGCTATGCTAGCTCAAACGGTCAATTCCAAAGAACGAGCTATCTACTACATCAGCAAGAAGTTTTTAGAATATGAATGCAAATACACCATGCTCGAAAAGACGTGTTTAGCTCTGGGTTGGGCCACGAAGAAGCTTCGGCATTACATGCTCAGCTATGAGGTACAGGTGCTATCTAGAATGGATCCAATCAAATACCTTTTTGAAAAGCCCATCCTCAATGGCAGGATATCAAGAACGACCCTGATGTTGGCAGAATTCGATCTAAAGTTCGTACCATTGAAAGCCATCATAGGCCGGATAGTAGCCGAGTTTCTCGTCGACATTCCCGTGATTGAAGAAGGTCACACCGACACTTGGTCCTTCCCAGACGAAGATATTTTCCATGCCGATACCGAGACATGGGACTTATACTTCGACGGGTCATCTAATTTCCGAGGATTCCGAGTAGGGATTCTTCTAATCTCACAAAAAGGAGAACATACTCCCGTTACTTATAATGCTGCTGAGTACGAAGCATGTATCTACGGGCTACAAGCCACCGCCGACTTAAGGGTCACGAACCTCCGAGTATACGGCGATTCATCTCTGATCATTAATCAAGCACTCCAAAGATGGAAGACTCGGAATGCTAATCTCGTGGCCTACCAGGCACGAGTAAGGGATCTCGAGAAACAATTCCAAAAGGTAGAGTATATATACCTACCTCGGGAAGAAAATCAGTTCGCGGATGCACTCTCAAAACTGGCATCTTTATTAAATATTCCCGATCATTTGACCAGTATGCCGATTTGTGTTGAGAGACGATCTGAGCCGGCATACATCCACGACATCGAAGATATCAAAATACCCGATCCCGAGCCATGGTATCAAGCTGTGTTGACATACCTAACAAATGGGGAATATCCAGCCGGGACCGACAACCAAGCCAGAAAAGCCTTACGAAGGCTGGCAACCCAATTCATCCGTACCGACGACGGGCAGCTTAACAAAGAGACAACACAAGGGGCTTTCCTTCTATGTGTCGATAAAACTAACGCTGAAAAGGTTATGGCTGAAGTACACGATGGCGAGTGCGGCCCACACATGAATGCCCAGATGTTAGTCCGGAAAATCATGAGGATCGGGTATTACTGGAATAGCATGGAAACCGATTGCCAGTTATACGTAAAGCATTGTCATAACTGCCAATCTTCGCTGATATACAGCATATGCCACCATCCCTGCTATATACCATGACGTCACCCTGGCCATTTTCAACATGGGGAATCGATATAATCGGGAAGATAAATCCTTCGGGAACCGGCGGACACTGTTTCATTCTGGTAGCTATCGATTATTTCACCAAATGGGTCGAAGCTGAGTCTTATCGCATTCTCAACGCCAAGCATGTCGCTAAATTCGTCAAAAATAAGATAATATGTCGGTACGGGATCCCGCATGAATTTATCAGTGATCACGGGACCCATTTTAGAGCCGAGACGGCAGCCCTATTAACCAAGTATAAGATTCAAAGGGATACATCTTCACCTTACCGACCCCAGACCAATGGAGCGGTAAAAGTAGCTAATAAGACAATTGTCAAAATACTCAAAAAGATGGTTGATAATTACCGGGACTGGTCCGATAAAATACCATTTGCACTTTGGGGGTATCAGACGTCAATCCGTACTGCAACCGGCGCAACACCGTATTACCTAACGTACGGGATGGAAGCAGTCTAGCCGGTCGAGTTGGAAGTACCATCCCTCAGGATCTTACTCGAAAGTCAAGTACCTGAAGCCGATTGGGTTCGAGCACGATATGACTCGCTAGTCCTGTTAGACGAACGACGATCTCGTGCCCTCAATAATATACAAATATATCAGAAGAGGATTCAGCGGGCCTTCAACAAAAGGGTGAGGCCCAGGAACATTAAAGAAGGGGATTTGGTCCTCAAGTCTGTTCGAGCTTTATTACCAGTAGACCCAAGGGGAAAATTCAAACCTAATTGGGCCAGGCCATATCTGGTGAAAAAGATTCTATCAGGCGGAGCTGTGATGCTAACGGACCTGAACGGGAACGAGTTTGTCAATCCAACCAACCTGGACCAGCTGAAGTGTTACTACCCTTAAGCCCTTTCTCCATGTCATTTGCAAAAAGTTTATTAAAATCCTTTTCTAAAAATAAACTTTCAAAAGCAAGTCAGAAGCTAGAATTATTTATTCTACTGTTATAAACATCTCGAACCATAGTCTTGGTGTATTTCAAGATTGCAAATTACTAAGAATCTGAACTACGTTTTGTTTGATTCCATTTATTATGGATACGTAGGCAGCCCCTCAAAAGGGCACAACCACTGCAATCGAGAAAAGAAAACAGGAATGGTCGACTCCCCGGAGATGAAGTCTGGGAGTTGATTTCCGATTACCCGTCCACTATCGACGGAACAGAGCAGGAGTTCAAAGACCTCAAGAAGTTGAAAAATGATTGGTTTAAACGTAGCATATTTTTTGACCTACCATATTGGAGGACTTTGTAAATTCGTCACAATTTAGATGTGATGCACATAGAGAAAAACTTCTTCAAGCAGTTGATTCACACGGTGATGGATGTGGAGGGAAAGAGTTGTGACACTATAGGCTCCCGGCGAGATGTATAGAATTTTTGTGACCGTCCTCAACTGCAGATAAAACGGGATGGGTCGAAACCGAGAGCCTTGTTCACACTTGACAAGGCTCAGAGAAAGGCGTTGTTGGACTGGGTAGAAAAGTTAAAGTTCCCTGATGGGTACGCCTCCGACTTCAAACGTTGTGTTGATCTTAAGTACCTGAAGCTGCAAGGGTTAAAGAGTCATAACTGTCACGTCTTCATGGAGAGGTTGCTTCCGGTATCACTAAAGCACCTTTTGCCACCGACGGTGTGGAATTCTATAACTGAGATATCTCAGTTCTTCCGAGATTTGTGTTCTTCTACAGTATCAATTGAGGACATGACTCGGCTAGAGGATCAAATTCCACAGATACTATGCAAACTTGAGATGATCTTCCCACTGTCGTTCTTTAATTCTATGGAGCATCTACCTGTCCACTTGCCCTACGAGGCTAAGGTTGGAGGACCTGTCCAGTATAGATGAATGTACCCATTTGAAAGGTACATAAATTTTAGTAACTTCATTTATACATTTAATTTAAACGTAGCTAATTTTTATTAATTGAAATAAATAACTTGTTTATTTAGGTTCCTCAATCATTTGAAGAAGAAAATTGGTAACAAGGCTAGGGTAAAGGGATCTATTTGTAATGCATATTTGACAGAAGAGATTGCAAACTTCTGCTCCCTCTACTTCGAGAAAGATGTCCAAACAAAAACCAAGAACTTGAACCTAGAACATTCGGTGTCCATTGATCCTACTATACCCGAGTTTTTTCAAAAGAAGGACGATGAAGGAACTTCATCCGCTGAGGGTTCTAGGTAGGGGTGTTCACCGGTCCAAACCCTGACCGGACCAGTTTGAACCGCGGACCGGAAACCCAAAAAACCCAAACCCGCGGACCGGACCGGTTAACAAAGAAACCCGGACCGGACCGGTTAACAACGAAACCCGGACCGGACCAGACCGGACCCTCTTAAGACCGGACCGGACCGTAAAAATACACTAAATTTGATATTTTTTTTAAAGTGTGGACCGGACCGGACCGGACCGGGGACCGGTTACCAACTTTTTTGGGACCCGGAGACCGGACCGGCATTTGCCCCGGTCTAGACCGACCCGGACCTTACGGTCCGGTCCGGTCCGGTTTGCCGGTCCGGGTCAATTTTTGAACTCCCCTAGTTCTAGGACACTAGATGAGAAAGAGTATAGCCGAGCGCACCTTTACCTACTCTCTAATTGTGAGATCTTACAGCCTTATGAGAGGCAATTTGTAACTGAATATGTCGCTGCGAACCCTGACGTGAACCCTGATGACGTTTGGAGTAAACACGACGAACATTTTTCGAAGTGGCTCAAGGATCACGTAGTTGCCTTAGACATACATGATGACTTGGTTAGAAGTTTGGCATTTGGTCCAGTGCGAGCGGTTAAAACCTGGAAACGGTACTCGGTGAATGGGTTCAATTTCCACACATTCAACTACGGGAAGAACAAGGCTAGATGCAACTTTGGTGTGAGTGTGTCATCTCTTGATGGTGATGAGTACTATGGTATTTTGGAGGATATTTTTGAGTTGTGTTATGCCGGCAAAGAACGAGCGTATAGAGCTGTGGTATTCAAATGTGAGTGGAAAGACAGCTTCGTGAACGGAACCCGAGTGCATGAACGTTACAAGATTGTGGAAGTTAATCAAACAAGGAAATATCCTACGTACGATCCGTTCATACTCGCCCATCAGGCGAAGCAAGTCTATTTTGCTCCTTCTCCTTACACGAAAAATGACAAAAATCAAAGTCAATGGTGGGCAGTCTTTACAACTAAACCACGGGGACAAATAGACAGTTCTCTGTTCCAGGAAGAAGCTGCGTCAACTGGTACACGCTTATCTTCTATTGAAGAGGCCATATTCTCCGAAGAAGATCAGGATGAAGGGGCAGAGGAAGATTTTGAGGATAATGTTGATGATGGACAAGGAGATTACATGGTTAGACATGTTCCGGAGATCCTTGAGGAGGATGACGGATACGATGAAGGCAATTGGGAGGACGATCAAGTGGAGGGTGAGGAGACGGAGGAGGAGGATCAGACTGAGGAGGATGAGGCTGAAGACAATAACGACAGTGAAGATGACTAAGCGAGTTGTTGTAGTAAGTTATATTGATGATTACATGATTAGGTCACTGTGCTACTTATTTGGTACATTACTTAAATCAAGTTAGAATGTAGTCGCTAGTTGTTGTTAACATTGTTTAATTTGTTGCAAGGTGAAGATAATGGCAGGCGGTAGATCGACCAGGAAACGTGGTGGGGGTAGTAGGTCTGCTCAGACGTCCACCACGCAGCAGCAGCAGGAGGAAATGGTCCCCGAAACGATACCGGAGCAGACCGATGAGCATGAAGAGGAGGAGCAGCAGCAGGGGCAGGTGGAAGAGCTAGAGAAGGACGATGCCGGTCGGGTGATTCTCAAACCTACAGGCACATGGTAATATAATCTAACTTGTTGATTATTCTTTTATAACATGTTTATTTTTGGACTACATCTTGTATGATTTTGTACATATATGTGCTTCTGGACTCGGTGCAGGTTTCTGCATAAAGATGTCGTCAGAGGCTGTACTACCAGCTACTTGATCGACAAAGGACAGGGGTATGCCTGTTGGTCTCAGGTGCCGGCGGAAGTACGGCAGTGGTGGTTCAACCAATTCCGGGTACGTGGATTGTTTTTTCTACCGAGTTTTTAATTTATAATGAGGACTTTGTAAATAATTTTGCTACTATTTATTAATCCTCCTTGATTGTGTAGTTGAAGTTCAGTTGGGCACCCGACTTAGAGGGAAGGGTCTGGGACCGGTACAATGAGGCGTGCACACGACGTTTCACTTGTGTGATGAATAAATGACGTACGCGGGGGACTCCGCTAAAGGACCTTAAAGGTGTTGTTTTTATTTAGGTACTCAATTTTAACAAACAATCTAACTTCAATATTTCACTGTATTAAATAATATATTGGGTCGTCATATTTTAGGTGAAGCATTGGAGAGATGGGTCGCCTACCACGACAAGAAGGACTTTAAGGTCAGGTCTGAAAGGGCCCAGAAGAACAAACTGTCCAACTGTGAGCATGAGGGCCACGCAAACCCGACACATCATCGGGGTTCTCAGTCTTCTTTCAGTCGTGCCAAGAGGGTATGATTTCTACTAATTAATACCGTACTCTTCCTTGATTAATCGGAAACTATTTTCGCATGATTTATATTTGCCTAATAACATTCGTACTCATTTAATAGCTGCAAGCTGAGCTCGGGAGGGTGCCAACCGCGGCGGAGGTATTCTTCGACATGCATGGGCAGACCGATGACAAAGGGACTAGCTTTAAGACGAAAAAGGATCAGGCGATCTGGGTGAGTACTAACTATTTCAAATAAATCGACTTTAGTTGGTAGATAACTATCTTCGATGATTTCATCTAATAATAACTTCAATTGAAATCGTTGTTCTGTACGCAAGACGCCTACCAAGAAGAGCTAGCGAGACTCGAGGGTGATCCTGATGCTGCGGAAGTAGACCCGAATGAGACTTGGTTCATGGTCGTCAAGGGTTACAAGAATGGTAGTGTATACGGTGTAGGAAATGCACACGGTATGTACTTCACACCTCCCACACCGCGTCTCAGCACCTGCACACAAATGGAGTACACGCCGGCCGGATCTCGGCAACCCAACCAGGAGAAGGACGCCATGAAGGAACAGCTGACGGCCCAACAGCAGCAGCTGAAGGACCGGGCCGAGAACATAAAGAAGATGCAGGAACTGATGGCCATGTTTCAGGGCATGTTCAGAAATTACAACCAAGGTCGTTCCCCATCCCTTCCAGACGACAGAGACCCATTTGATGATGGTGGTGGTAACTCTGGTGGTGCAGCTACCTTCACAGTTTGCTGATTGTTTTTTTTTTTTTGTAACTTTATTTACGGATTATGTATCTTCTAACTAGTTTAGATTTGTGTATCTTCAAACCGTATGTTAAATTTTTTTTATATAAGTTTTTTCAGCATAAATGAGTCGAGATATGAAGTGTTTTGGTTGACTGAGAGTGAATGAGGTTGAGGTATTGTGGATAGTCCACATTTGTTGTTGGTTGAGTGTTGTGGATGTGGTTTATATTGCAGGTTTTGGTTAGACATTGAACGCATGTTTACGGCCATGCAACAACATAAATAACGTCCGATAACGGACGCCATGACAGACGCCAGGGGAAGCTAATATGGCGTCCGACTGTGGTTGCCATGTGTCCCTAGATGGCGTCCACAGTCCGACGCCAACTTAAGGGCCCTGACGTCCGACTGTGGACACCATCTGGGGACCCCTGGCAACCACAGTTGGACGCCATCCATGGCGTGCACTGTCGGTCTCCATTTTCCTTGGCGTCCAATAGTGGACTCCCGTTTTAAAAATGGGCGACTGGTCGTGGCTTCCGCTTTCTGACGTCTGTTTGCGGACGCCGGTTCCTTTATAGCGTCAACTGTCGGTGCCCACTAGGTGGACGCCCGGAACTGTTTTTCTTGTAGTGAATTTGACCAAAAGGAAAAAAATTGTAAAAACAAAAACTTTTAAATATAAAAGGGTTGTTTAAACATTAAATATATGCCATGTGGCAAAAAATTTAATGCTTAATAACCCTTTTAACTATATATATAGATGACAAGTTACCCTCATCTAACTACTCCCTCCAAAATGAAGACCCAATTAATAATACTGCAACAATAATACGGACTACACCAACCAACTAAATCTCTCTCTCTCAGTTCATTTACGTTCCGAATTCACTCTCATTTCTTTGGATGAATTTAGAAACGGATTCATATCAACCCTAAATTCTCACCCGCCGCACTCCTCAACCAAATTCCTCTAAAAAAGAATAAAACTCAAAATTTCGTTCATCAGATTCTTGCATACTCTCTTGAATTTTCTGATATTCCTCTTCACCATGAACTCATGCATTGATGTGGTTGATGACAATGAAGGTGGCGTTATTAAAGAAGGGGATGATGATGACGTGGAAGAAGATCCTCCGATCCGACAACTCACCCTTTATATCCTATTGATATTCTTCACCCCTTAAAGAAAGAGAGGTCCTCTTCAAAATTTTAATCTTTTTATTTTGAAATATCTCGTTTCTGACAATTTCGAGTATACTCGTCAGAATTATTATTATTTTGTTCCTTGATGTTATTGTTATTGTTATTTATTGTAATTGTTATTGTGTGTATTGTGGTTTCCAAGATTAGAATGTCACTTTATTTTCTGTGAAAGATGATCATCCTCATCAATAAAGATTATGAAGTTCTGATATGTTGTCTTTGATGTTTTGTTTTTGCGAATTTGATGGTGTATTTGTTTAGATCCGATTTTCTCGTTTTTTCTCTATAGGTTTGGATTGGAAGGCACATAGTCTTGGATTCTTTAGAACATTTTTTTCCATGGTCTGGTCAGCGACGTTGTCATTAAAATGTTTTAAGACTTTGATTTATTGATAAAAATACTTAATGATTTCATATTTGTTAACTTGACTCAGCGATTAAAATCGTAATGTTCAATTGGAAAATGTTGATCATAATGTGTTAGTTAAGTCAACACTCAATGATGAAAACCCTTAATGGTTTGAGGGTGATTAATGTGTCTTAGTTAAGCCACCTACATTATTTGCCTATTGGATGTATTTGTTGTGTATATGGCGGCCTTTCTAAGACATAGAGACTCAATGATGATAAGCCTTAATGGTTTGATAGTGACTAATGTGTTTTAGTTAAGCCAACGACATTATCTGCCTATTGGACGTGTTTGTGTATGGTGGCTTTTCTAAGACACAAAGACTCAATGATGACAAGCCTTAGTGGTTTGAGAGTGACTAATGTGTTTTAGTTAAGCCACCGACATTATCTGTCTATTGTACGTGTTTGTGTATGGCGGCTTTTCTAAGACATAAAGACTCAATGATGATGAGCCTTAGTGGTTTGAGAGTTTTTTCTGCAATGTTGATTCCAGTTCAGTTTTGTGACAGATTTGAACATAAAAATGCCTTCCATTGCTTTACAAAAAAACCATTGCATTACATGAAGCACCACATAATCCAGATGTACATAATCAAGATGTTCTTTACACTAATACATATATAATCTGGCATTGCCTTAAACGGGTACAAAAAATGACCGATGTCATAGTTTACATTATAAACTCTATCATTGACGATATATTTAGTGTTTATGGTGTAAACAAACTTCACTTAATCTATAGGTTATATTCCATGTCTTCCATTGGTTCTTCTAACCCACTACCTTCACCTAGTTCCACCATATAATCAGTGCATTCCTTAATTAAATCTTGATCCACTGTCAAGTTTCGAGGTAGTAATCCTTGGGCAAGTAGTTGGTCTTTCTTAAAATGTGGAATTGCAAAGTTGTTATGACCCTAGGCCTTCATGACTGCAACCATTACTCCTTGTAAACTTAAGAAAATTGTATTCAACTTTGATGGATTATACTCTTCGAATGCTTTCTCTACTGCACCAACTTGTTCCACCACCGCTTTGGCTGGTTTTTCTGCTTACAATGATTATTGTATTGCCCTAAAAAATCCCAAGTCATTTGTGTTCAAATCTGGTGAATTAGGAGGCTGAAAAATCAGTTTTATATTAAAACCTTCTGAACTTGCAGCAGCTCTAAAGTCTGGGTCATCGTTCTTGATTTGAGGTTTCACATTATCTTGCTGTATGTATATGTGCTTGTTTGCTGTTGAAGGCCATTTGGCTTTGATGACCGGAATGATCTTGTTAATTAGGCAATCTTTTGTGACTTCTTTTGTGATAGATTATGTAGCTTTGGTCTCCAAAGTACCTGCTGGTCGGTTTTTTCTCCCACGTAACGCTGGTTGTTGTGATGTGAATGGGAAAATTCCGATTTTCCCATCAAATACAAGTTCCCCATGAATGTTGTATAATGGTCTACTTACAGCGCACATGAACATAAATTTCGTAAGATACCTCTTAGATTTACATGATTGATGATATACTTAATTTATATCGTCTTTCCTTCTTGCTTTACTTGTTTTTGCTTAGTTTAATCGCTTTTAGAAGCGGTTTTTGGGCTACTAATGTCTTCTCTTGAGTTGTCTTGTGTTTCGAGGTTCCTATGGCAAGAACGCAGCTTTTGGAGTCGATTTCTACGTCATAAGCGCCTATTCCGAGTCATGAGACTTCCTTAGAGCCGAGGAAAAGCAAGAAGAAATCATCCCGGGAGGCTACATGACCGTGTAGCAAGCCGTGAAAAAGAGACGAGAGGAATGAAGAAGATTTAGGGCGACATGGCCGTGACCCATGACCCTCATGGCCGGGACGGGGGTGCCTCACGGCCATGAGCCCCTTAATCACGGCCGTGAGCCCCCTGTCTCTCCTCACGCTTCGACACTTCATTCCCCTTATTCATGCAACCCTATATATACCCCCCTCTTGTAAATTTTGAAGGCACAAAACCCTAGATAAACCTTTGCCTCTTTAGAGTAATTCTAGCTTAATCCTTCCTTAATCACTTTTCATTTAGCCTTAATTTAGTGTTAATTCTTGTTTCATGTTTGGATGCTTGAAGACTTGTAGTAGATTATTCAATCTTGACAACATTGAGTATCTCCTTGGGTTGATTTTATTCAAAGTTCTCTCCTTTCATTCTTCCTTGTGTTAGTTGGTATAATTTCTGTAATCCCCTAGAAATTCTAACGCAATACAATGGCGGAAATACTGTAGAAGTGGGATTATAACACACTGTGGCTATGTCTTGATTAAATAAAAATGGTAAGTCAATACATAAGCCATAAAATAAAAAAATGGCTACAAAATAAATAAATAAATAAATAAAAACCATAATACAGTGATCTGATTAAAACAAGCAGGATCCATAACTGCTCGCTAGCCCACCCGAAAGAAAACACATATACCTGCTATGTTAAAAACATAACAGCCACAATTAGTGGGGAGCAACGTCAACGTTCTCCCAGCCGTATAAAAGGATTTTAAAACTGTAATTACTATTATAGAAAAATAGTAAAAATGGAAAACAGTAAAACACATTATAATAAAAATAAACTTTCAGTGAAAAACTTCACGTATCAAAACAATATAATGAAAATGAGTTTTCCGAAGAAAATATAAAACATTTGCCAACCTGCAACCAAATTATATCGATAATAATAAAAATATTCAAAATGACGTTATGGATAGGAGTAGTGTAGACGGCTAGACTTTCACTAGGAGAATACTAAAAACTAGCTTCGAGAAGTCAGTTCAAACAAATCAAACCTCGATCTCTAACTAGGCTACTCAACCATAATAGGACGGCGACTTATAAATGCGTGGCCCTAGTTTAAGACAGTGCACACCCCTCCTGGGATTACCTGTCACCCAGTTCAACTTATGACGGTGACTTATTGCGAGGCCTAAGCTTAAGGTCAAAATGTACACAACTCCCGGGATACCTGTGACCCGGTTCAACAACCAATGTACCGATTCCTGATACACTAGCCTTATAGTTGATGGCAAAACCGTAAACCCTAGAATATATTACTGTAACCTCACACTTGTCCTTATTCCATCACTCCAAAACAAAGCCATTATTGATATTTAAAAGATATAATCAATATAAATAATATGAGGATAAAAGAAGTAAACATTTATATTCTAAAAGAGGCAACTTTCTATTTTAGGAAACTTCTATTTTTAGAAACTTTACTAAAAATAGCATTGTATCAAAATAGTGAAAATATTAGTTCATACTAATACCATATTTTTAGTAAACGATATAGATTTATAAAACTAATACTTTCGGCCTTAACGATATTAATTGTTAAAGTGAGAACATTTGAGTTTATGAAATTATTGAAAAACCATACAAGTGTTTATAAAATAATTAAAAATGTCTTAAACACTTTAGTTCTACTAATTAGGGTGTTTCCAAAATTTATAAAACTAAAATTCCCTAATTATTATTAGTTTCGACAATACGAACATAAATAGGATTTTACGGCAAATGTCAATTTAAATATTATAACGTCTTTTATTTAATTAAACCAATGATTTAACTCTTTTATTTAGAATATGTTAACGGATGATTTAACTCTTAAAGTTTCAGATTTAAATATTTTCAAAATAGATAGAAAAATAAATCTTTTTGGTAAGACGAAGCATTTTAACGATAAATCATAATTTGTCCAAAAATAAATACTTATTAATTAAAGACTTTAATAAATAGTACAAAAACTACATAAAATAGTTAAATTATATTTATGGACATTCTATCCAGAAAAGAAAATTTTCCAGAATCCTAAAACTCGGTTTTTAAAGGGTTTTCTCGTTAATCGTCTAATCTCGACAATGACGATTAATAAAAATAGTAATTACAAAACTATTCAAGTATTAATATCCAAAAATTATTATTAAAATTAAAAATCATGATTTTCCAGAAAATACTATTTTTCCAGATTTCAAAAAATTCCAGATTTAATAAACCCCGTTAAAACCGTCTTTTAAACCCGTTTTCACAATTAACGATTCCATTAATAAAACTTATCGTTCGTAACATTTTATTAAAGCACTAAAAATCATAAAATTACATTTTATCATAAAATCATCAGAATTATAATTTTTTCCAGATTAAATCAAAAGACCAAAAATCGAGTATTTAAACGACAAACGCGGTTTTAACGATAACGATGATTTAAAGTGATTAATTAATTCATCCACTTAAAAATTCAGAAAAATTATAAATAAATTCATAAAATATTCTATTTCATCAGAAAGTTTCACCACGTCAAAAATCAGATTAAAATAAAATGTTTAAGTACTAGAACTAAAAATCGGCTTTTAATCGTTTTTGTCTGTAAACGGAAATAATTCAATAATAGATAACTAAAATATCAGAAAAATACTAAATTATTAAAAATCATCAAAAACTTCATTTTTAAAGAATATAATCATATATTACAAGTTTAGGCCGAATATTAAGATTTTACAAATTAATACAACGATTTAATCGTTAATCTCGTAAAAGCGATAAAAATTTTGAAACATGCAAATTTTCAACTTTTAAAAATTTCCCAGATTATATGACATACATATATTGTCAAAAATGAAATATAAAAATTATACCTGCAAATACACAATTAAAATCATGAAATACCGAGTAACATCGACGTTACCTGTAACCCAAGTTCGAGTCGATTATAAATTCGTCGGCTTCAGTATCATTCAAAAATCCTTCAACACAAGAAAAGCATGGTGGAAATATACCATGAGAAAACTAAGAAAATTAAGGCAAATAACAATCAAAAACAATATCGATTATTACCTTAACGAAGGGATCGGAATGACGATTATTTAGGAGATGAAAATGAGACAATCGAGACTCGATTAGAGATTAAATCTGGCTGGAAAGGGTGCTGGAAAATATCAGCCAAGATGAGTAAATGAGAGGAAAAGAGAGAGTTTTGGCCTTGAATATTATTTAGTGGTTAAATGAATGAAACTAATGAAGAGTTTATGAATGAATGTGACTTATAAAAAATGATAAAAACAAGGTGGATGTACCACTAAAACACATGGCCAAAATGGATGAATAAGAGAGTGAAAAGTCTATGCATGAGTCATCAAATTTAATGGATGAGAAGAAAATATCTTAATCCTTTAATCATTTTATAAAATGAAATGTTTATATATAAAAGAAAGTGTAATGGTGGTGTGTGACAAGGGTCACGGTCCAAATGCTTCAAGGTGAGTCCAAAATAAGTCGTAAGTCGATAAAATTAAGGATCGTAAAATTATTAAAGTCATTTCAAAGCAATTTGAGTAAATCTCGCGTAAGAAATCAATTAATTACGAAACTTCGTAATAAAATCATTAAATGATAGGTTTTCATAAATAAAAATATTTTCTTAGTTAGAAATATTATATAAACGTATTTGCGCTTTTTTAGAAAAATAAATAACCCAAATCCAAGCTTAAAATGATAGTTCGTATAAAAATGAGATTCTTTGTGAATTAAATAAATAGTTTGCGACGAATATTTAATAAATAGATTTATTATAGGAAAATAAATCATTTAAAATATTTTAATGAAAATAAATAATATTTGAGTCGAAAATATTATGAAGTTTGAAAATGAAGAATAATGAAGGGAGAAAAAAAAATCACAGAGTCATGACGGAGTCATAACAGAATAGATAACAACGCCTAGAAAATTAGCGGGTGTTACAATTTCTTCTTCTCTTTTGTTTAAAGTTTGAATCTTTGTTTAAGTTTTGTGTTGATACTTGTTTAGATTTCAATATGAATGCTTTTATGTTGAGTTTTCTTATAATAGTTGTTTGTTCTCCTTTAGATATGTGTGAATAGTCCTCTTGCTAGGATTAGTAGGGGGATTGGGTGTTTTCATGGGTGATTAAGGGTTTGTTTAAGATGTTGGTGTTAGTTTTGGTTGCTTCTTGGTTGTATGCATGAATCATGTTTGATGAAATGCTTGTATGCCTTGTAGTTGCAAATGCATGTTTTCTTGCCTTCTTCTTATGACCTTGTATGTTGCTAGGATGGGTTCTTGCGCGAGAGCGGAGAACCTCTAGGACGGTTTTGGAGCGAGAGCCCAGATTATGCCTAGATAGCTTGACTACCCCTTCGTTCTTGTTCACCCTCGATTCTCTCAACACCCTAGAACTTAACCTAATCCTACTACTCCTTCTCTTATTGAATTCTCTATCCTTTTAGTCATTGTTTCTCTTGTTAGTTGTCTTAATCTAGTTTAAATCGAATCGTTTAGTTTATGTCATCTTTAGTTTCTAGTCTTGTCTTAACCATCCTTTCATTGCCTTTGCTTGTTTAGTCTTGTTTTTAGCCTAGTGATCGTGTTAGTAATCAATTCTCGATAATTCTCTTCTATTGTTTATTTCTTTGTGACATAGACTAGTCTTTAGGTGAACCTTTGTCTAAACCGTTTACCGTCCTTGTGGTTCGACCCGACTTGCCCTAGCTACTAGTTAGGATCGGTTGGTTTATTGGTGTCGGTATCCATGACAAATCCCAACCATCAATCGATATGGTAAGGTTTCCCCATCGACAACATAATATCTTTGGCTATCTCTAGAAATGTAAAACCACTTCTCATCAATGTGGACTGTATTTTCCATATCTTTAAATGTGATGACATGTTGTTCATGTTGAACTATATATTAAAGAGTTTAGGCAGAATTTTAACTTGTCCAATATGTTTTTATCCGTAAATTGAGGGTGAAGTGCACTTGTATGTGGTCTGAGAAAGCCTTAGACCACCCAACTATGGACTGTTCCCATTGCCACACGCACTTTTTTGGCAAATCTCTCCATGGTACTCCCACAACTAAAATCCAAACCCTTAATGAACTCTAGATCTGGCATAACCCTTTTCTTATTGTTGTTTCCATATCGCAAACTTTTCACATTTACCGTTTCTCCTAACTCTTTTTGTTTTGCAGCCATGTTCCAAAGAACCCTAATTCTGGAACGATCAACACCCCACCGCTCAGAGACAACCTTGATTAGCCCCCGCTGAAGTTTGACCTTGTCGCTATTTTCAAGTAAAAAATAAACAACATCAATCCTCTCAAATTCTGTCAAACACTTGCCAACCATTTTTTACTTTTCTTATTAGAAGTTCCTCTGTAATTTTTTGTGATGATGTAATTTAATAGTGCTACATTTTCTAGTAATAGTGAGAGTGGATTCTCTCACTATGAAATGTGGAAGATGAAAAAGTATCAACTTCTCTCACAAAGAAGTGAATTTAAATTACTGATTTGGCAAAAACTTGGAGGGAATTCTGTTTGGTGGGAAATTTAAATATTTCACCACCCAAACACGTGCCATGCCTTTTTCTCTTCTTAAGCATGTAATTAGTTCAATAATTATATGGGTACTACATACTCCCTCCAGTTTTCTATGATTGCCCCATTTCCCTAATATATGTGAGGAGTTTTATTTTGAAACGGGGCAAACATATAAAACCGGAGGGAGTATTATAAAGTAGGCCCACATATTTGTTCAACCTTTTTTTATTCACCCCTAAAACATTGTGCCATGACATCATGGAGTGTTTGGTTTTGAAGGGAGGGAGTATAATAAATTAACGGGTCGGATCTCAAATCTAAATTAATGAGTCATTTCAAATTTGGGTCAAATGGGTCACTGTTCAAAAAATATGGGTCTTGACCCTAAAATAAATGGGTCAAGCGGTCGAGTAAAAATTTAACAGGTTTACGGGAAGAGATGGTGAGTGATAGAAGAGGTAATAGGTAATCAAAATTCAAACCTTGGGGAGTGAGGTAATGTAGATAGAAGGGTTTGGGGAAAATGAGGATGATTGGATAAAGGAAAGGGAATGGAAAAAAGGCTCAAACAAACACACAAAAAAAAAAAGAATGATATAGACCTGTTCATATTCGCACGATATATTTAATTTGTAACTTTTACAAATATTCAATAATACATTTCAACATGAAGTGAATAATTCAGTAGATAAATTTGTTCAAACTATCTTAATTACTTTTTTACTTTCTAAATTGCATTTAATTAGTAATATTTTATAAAATACAACTAATGTACTCCCTCTGACTTGGGCATTTATTGTTCTTTTATATTATTTGTGAGAAATATTTTAATCAAAGGCCAACAAATGACCGAGACGGAACAAGTAATCATTAGTCTTTTTTAATTAATTGTGTTTATATATAAAATTTGATACATTAGAGTTAATTACTATTAATGTTTGTTTCTATATTAATTAGATATTAGCGTTTGGAAGAAAAAACTAAAAGAGAATTAATCTCTTTGTATATAGGGGATAACGTTAAAAACGGATAATTTTTCTTAATTTTTCTTAATTTAGATATTGGAGTGTATAACTTTAGGGTTAATTTAGTAATAATTGAGTCAATAAGATATTGAAGTGTAGTGGTAGAGAAGAAATACTACATACTATGGTCAAGGATTCGATTTGCATATAGCTTAGTTATCTTATTTTGTAGCCTAATACCAGGAGTTTTTCAAGGGAAATATAATTATTCCTATGGTGTAAAAATTAGGGAATAAATTTGTTAGGGATATTTTTTTCTTCCTAAAATTATCTTGGTGAATCATTGGATCCATTTTTTAAATAAAAACGGTGAAAATATGAGGTCCAAATTCTCTGAACTGGATTAAAGGCTAAAATGGAATTGTTTGATGAGGAACTAGAAAGCCATGTTTCTATAATTAAGAAGAGCATTTGAACGGGAAAGATAAAAAATCGTTCTTGTCCGGTGGTTTTGTTTTGGTGAACACTAGATTAATACCAGTGGCGGACCCAGGGGTGTGTACAGTCCCCCAAGTACGCACCCGTGGATTTTTGTTTTAAAAAAAATAATGTAATGCTTAGGACAAAAATAAAACAGGTCTGAATTTAAGCATTCAAAACAACAGTGGTGCAGTGGTAAAACACTTGGTATTCGGACAGAAGGTCCGGACCTTCGCGGTTCTAACCCCTTGTAGACATCACACTCACTTTTTTGTTTTGCTAGCTTTCCGGACCTTCGCGGTTCTAACCCCTTGTAGACATCACACTCACTTTTTTGTTTTGCTAGCTTCCTATTGAGCTTGCTGCAAATTTTGATTCCAAAATTTGTCACTAAATACATTTTTCACTCTCTTTTTTATTTTCTTTTCATATTTCTTCGTGTTTTTCCTTTTATTTTTACTCATACGAGTTTCAATCTAGCGAAACATCAATATTCCAAATTTGCGTGCAGATAGAAATTTGAATTCTATTTGATATATTCAATCTATGGGCTAATTTGTTTTATCATTTTGTTGTCCGCGTTTATTACATTTGAACTCAATTTATATTCCAAAGTTTTAATGTAACACCCCTGATTTGTATAAATTAAAATTTATTCATATTTTATTATGTTTTCGCTTTAACTTGTAAATCTTAAAATTATTATAAAAAAAATTTATTTTTCAATCGTTTCGAACTCCTAAAATTTTATTTATCTCGCAAAGTCTTTTTATGTTTAAAACGTAACTTTGATTTCGTTTCGATTTGTCCATTTATTTAACTCTTATCGAAAGTCCATTTCGGCGATTTAAATTCTAAATTCTTTTCATTTATTTATATTTAAGCTCGAATTTCTATTTTCAGCTCGAAACTCATTTATTTTAAGTTTCGTCGAAACATCTATTACCTCTCCTCGAGAAATCAATTTATCACTTTATCGAAGATTTATTATTTATTGGGAAATACTATTTCATCGTCGAATTATTTATTTCTATTAACTTCATTTTCGTCTCGAATAATTATTTATCTCTCGAGAAACGTTTATTTTACTCATTTTATTAGTCGGCCCAATTATTTGTATTAATTCGATTTTAATTTGATTTCGTTGGTCAGTCAACTTATTGTCTTGGAAACCGTCTCCTACTTGTACTTATTCGATTAATCGGTTTTCCTAACCCCTCATTTAACCCACTTGACCACTTGATTCATTTCCCCTTCCTCTTGTTTTTCCCACTTATTATTAACGTACTCACTCCTCTCTTCCTCTTTTTCCACTTCAACAGTCCATCGCTTCTTCATGCATCCCTCCTAATCATCTTGTTTTCCCACTGTTTTTTAACGTAAACACGTCCCCCTTTTCCCCTTACTGTTAATTCAACGCATTTCCCTTGTCCACCTCTTCGTTCCTCCTTCCTTGTTATTCTTTTTGCTTTGTCTGCCAACTTATCCCTCCATATTGATTCATTTGGTAGCCACCATCACCATCCTTTTTGCATCCATACCATCCATCACCTTCATCCATCGTCATCAATCGATCCCTTGCTTTTTTCGTAGCCCTACCCTCGCTTTCTCTTTTGTCTTCTCGACCAATGCACCCCTGTTTTTCCTCTGGTGCGTACTGCAGTCAACCTAGTCGCCTATTAGACATCGATATCGATTTCTCCTGTCTTTCGTGCGTCTATTCTTGCTGCTCTATTTCTATCTTGTTTTTCTCCTTCTCTTTGTTTCTTTTCTTATTTCGGGTTTGTTTGTATATTGTTCCTCTTGTCCTGTTGATGCTCCTGCTGTTGCCTTCCGCACCTGTTTGTGAACCCGGATCCGAACCTCTGATGTTGTCTTTTGTCGCCTGATTTCATTTTAGGTGACCCCCTTTATCCTTTTTATCTTTCCCGTCTGTTTTTTTTCTTTTTTGTCCGAGTCTTTCCCCGTTTTCTTCTTTATCTTCTGATTTTGTACTTACTTGTGCTATTCCTCTTGCTACTGCATCTCGTGTCATTTTGTGTTCTGTTGATGGTTCTTCTACTACTTGTCAAAACCGTTGTTGTCGGTACATCGTCATTATTGCTTCGTTTTTGGTTGTTGCGCTGCTGCTCGCTGTTGCATTGCCGTGTTTTTTATAGTTGTTGTGGATCAGCTCGGTTGTATTCTCGTGTTGTTGGTGGTTATTGTTGTTCCCGGCTACTGTTCGTGGTTGCTGTTGTGGTTTATGCTGCTACTATTGTGTGTATAGTCGTCCTTCGCGTTTTAATGTTTATTCTCATGATCGTTCTGTTCTCATTTGCTCTGTCACTAATGTTGCTACTCGGTTTCTATGTGACCTACTCGTGTATTACTACCCAATGTTGCCCACGTCGTTTCTCTCTTATTCGTTTATCAGTTATGGACTGTTCATCCCCGATTTTGATGTTTTTCGAGTCCAACTTTGTCTCTCTCATTCTTCTAGTGGTATATAGATCTCCCTCCGTTCTTACTTCTAATCTTTCCGTTCACCTCTTTATTTTGTGGGTAATTCGATTGCCCATTCGTTCTCTTTTGTTCTACTCAGGTTACGGTAATTATACCATACGTTTGCATTTCATAGGATTTCCCGAGTTCCCTTGGAAGACAAGTACGTGATCGATGTGGGTATCAACTCAAGGTAACTTTAGAACGTTACTCGATTTTGTATCGTATGTTTGAATAGTAGTATGTAGTAAATACTTTACCTTCGATTTTCTAAATCTTACCTATTTATTATTTGCTAAAATTATTTTAATCGTGTGCATTATAAATATTTTACAAGTATTTGATATCATTTTATAAATCGTTATTCGTTAGTAATTTAATTATTAAAGATCGTTACAATATTTTGTAGGTTATCGTGACACTAGTAACTGAATAATATCGATTTCATATTTTCGTCATATCTCATTAATTTATAATTTTAACTCAAATGGTGTTTTTATACTATAATCCAGATATACTTGTTCAATAAATTAATTTTGTTTTACGACTTATATTAATAAATGAGAAAGTAGACGAATTTATTTTAAATACATTTTTAGTCGAGACTATTTTCCCTAATAATTTCTCATTTTTCTACGATTGATTATTTTTAATAAAATTCGTATTATTTTATATAAAATATATTTGCTAAAAAGACTAATTTGAACACTTTGTAAAATCTCGTTTCATTTATAAAATCCGTCGACTCAATTAATTTTGATATCTTATTCTTAAAACATATATTTTCTAAAATTTATAATTTTAACTCGATTTCCTAATTATTTATCAAATACTATATATTGACTTATTATATTTTGTATACATTTTGAGTAACGAATTTAGAAAAATATTATGTTACGATAACGACGATAATAATAAAATCTTAATTTCGTTAAAAATGCTATTTTTATACATATCACTTATTTTAACTAAGTTTCTAAAATTAGTAAGTTCCTAAAATTAGTAAGTTTCTATTTATATAACGTTTCTCTTTTATATAAAATGTTTATTTCTTTTGTTTTCATATTATTTACGATGAGTATTTATTTTTGAATATCGATAATGGCGATTTTGGAGTTATGGAATAAGAACTAGCGTAGGGTTAGAGTAATACAGTCTAGGATATACTGTTTTGCCATCAACTATAAGGCTGGTGTATCCATTTGGGATGCATTGATTGTTAAACTAGATACATTTGGAGTCCAGGAGTATATGTGCATTGTGCACTTAAGCTAGATATCGCATAGTGTTAGTCGCCCTCAGTTGAACTGGATACATTTGGTGTCCAAGAGGGGTGTATATTACGTAAGTTGGGACCTCGCATTGATAAGTCGCCGTCCTATTATGGTTGAGTTATCTAGATTAGCGACTGAACTCCAATATGTGTTAAGATTGAAGTTCTCGAAGCTAGTTTTAGTATATACCTAGTGAAAGTCTAGTCTTGTACACACTGATCGAATTTCTATAACGTCATTTTTTAATATTATTATTATCGATTGACTTTTTTAACTTGCAGGTTGACAAGTGCTTTAAGTTTCTCTAAAAACTTATTTTTATTATATAGTTTTAATGTTTTTCCATTTTAAATATTTTTATATAATAATACTATTATTTTTCATATGATATAATATGGCTGGGAGAACGTCCGAGTTACTCCCTATTGATGTGGCTGTTATGTTTATAACATGACAGGTATTTGCTGCTGAGTTTTGGGTATGAGCTAGCGAGTAACGTGAATCCTACTCTTTCTTCATTCACGATTTATGGATTTGTATAAACATGTTTGGAGAATTTCCTTTTTAGGCCTTTTTTAAAAAGAAGTTTTTGTATTGACTTACCATTTCTTTAATAAGATACTAGTTTGATGCCCGTGCGATGCACGAGTGCAACAATAACTTTATAATATGATTGTTCTATTATCAGCTAATTACCATCCTTTAATTCTACTAATCTAATTTGATACCCAACCATGTTATTACAATCTACAAACCGTGTTTTGCTAATATTATTGATGGGAAGGATTCGTCGTGTATCCTACCAACAAATAACACCAACCATTCCTAACAAGTAGATAGGGCAAGTCGGGTCGAATCCACGGGGACGGAAAGAGGCTCTAGACAAGGGTTTACCTAAATACAAGACTAGGTCACAAGATCACAAGGAATGATAACTAGGGAGAATTGATTACAAACATGAATGCTAAGCTAAACACGAATGCTAAGCTAAGAACAAAAGTAAATAACAAGGATGATGAAAAGGGATGAAACTAGAATTATGAATGAACTAGGTATAACATGAACTAAATGAATCAACTAAAACTAAATTCAATCAACTAACTAGAGGAATAATGACTAAAAAGATGAAGAAATCAAATAAGGGGAAGAGTAGGGTAAGGTCGGGTTGATAGGTGTATAAGGCTAGTGGGGAAATCGAGGGTGTGAGTTTCATCTAGTCACTAAGGTAAATCCGCGCTCTCGCGTCAAAGACAAACCGGAAAACTCAAGTAAGAGGTTACCCAAAACTACAGAATTCAATCACCATTCAAACATACAACAAGAAGGAAGAAACCAACAAGAGTAGCATGACCACTACTACTTTAACAAACAATTCATCAAACACATGGCATGCAAGAAGGGTGACAAGCAACAAAGATTCAACCTTTACCCACAACCAACCCTAATCATGTACATTGAACAAACTGTAGTGGCACGTTTATAGCTTTTGTGCTGTGCTGTTTCCTCTTTTCCATCATGTACATGTTTGTAAATTGCTCCTCTTGAAGTAATACAACCCTCACATTTCATCAAAAAAAAACCCTAATCACCCATAAACAACACCTAATCCCCCTACTAACCCCACAATGAATCTACTCACACATGTTCAAACTAACACTAACAATAACAAGAGAAATCAACATAATAACTAAAACATTCATAATGAAGAATAAACCAAGATGAACAATAAACAAACGATAAAGACTGAAACTTGAATGATAAACAAGGATTAAAAAAAAGAGAAGAGTAATTATACTAAACTAGCAAGGAGGAAAGATTGAAACTCGTATAATAAGAAAACCCAAATACAACAACCAAGGTTGTCAATCTTGGTTGGATTGTTCAAGAAATCCCTTAATACAATAGTAATTATCTATATTAAGCTAAGATTAACAAAAGATTAAGGAAAGATTAAAGATAAACTAAACTAATGAGAGGAGTTTACTAGCTAGGGTGTAGAATAATGTAGGATGCTTAAAACAATACGAGATGGGGGGTATATATAGGGGTACACGAGTGAAGGGGGGCGAAAAAGCGAAACCGGGTGGAGCTGGGCCCTTCGCGGCCGGGAAGGTGATGATACCGGTCGGGAAGGGATCCATCCCGGTCGGGAAGACAGTGATCCCGGCCGGGACCACCCTCCAGGAGTCCGTCTTTGCTCGTCACCTAATCCTGGTCGTGATGGGTGTGTTCCTGACCGGGATGGGTCCGGCCTGTAGGCTTCAAATATGGTCACGTAGGTCGCTACTTGCTCTTCCTAGGCTTCTTATCGACTCTCGGTGCTCGAAACTAGGCTCCAAGGGACTCGGGATCGAGTCTAAGCCACCGAGTCATCGTCGCTTCTCTTCGTTGGCTCCATATGCGTCGGAAACAAGTCATAATCGTTCCATTTCTCCAAGATAGGCCTTAGGAACCTAAAACAAACTAGAAGAAGCGTAAGTAGCCTCGAAACCGCTCCAAAGAGCGATTCCACAAGAGAAACCGGGACCAAACACAAGAAATATGCACTACATAACACACTTATCAACTCCCCCACACTTAACCCTTACTCGCCCTCGAGTAAGCACGAACTAACTAATAATTAAAAGAAACTAGACTACTAACCGAGCGGGTATTAGCGCACCCTACGCCCTTTCAACTCACTCGAGAACACTTAGAGGACAAGTGCTCTCCGCAAGGCAAGTGAGGTCTTGCGACAAAACTGTGGATACAAGCGAACACGAAAACACACAAAAAAACAAACAAACAATCAGTTGCATCCAAAAAGAACAAATACCGCTTTCCTCAACAAAGCGGTGAAAGAGACACCGGTTAAGGACTCAAGGCATGTGACAAAGTTCCCAAGCTAATAACACAAATCGATATGGACAAAACCCTAATAGTATGACAACAAAGCAATAAAAACGTTTGTAACTTACCTAGTTCCTCCTAACCTTCTAAGAACGTACCACAGGACGATAGGCGGGATGGAAAAGGATGAACCACGGAGTTAGTCGACACTGTAGGTAAAGTGAAACCCCGCCTCCTTTAGCGATAAGCCAAGAGGGTCGTCCCATGCTCAAAAATAGCCTAACTAGTCCAAGTAAAAAGGTGGATAATGGTTGCAAAATGAGGGAAGACCGACCATTACCGCTATCATCCTTCCTAGGGAGTCGGTCCTTTGGTAGGATCTTCATGATAACAATCGGTAAAAGGCTTATTTTTGAGGGTGTAAGGTTTTTTGTGAAATGATTTTCTTTGGCATTTTTCTTTTGTATTTTGCTTTTGATTTGCTATGCCATTTCTTTTTCTTCTTTTGTATTTTGTTTTTGATTTATTGTGCCTTTTCTTTTTCTTCTTTCTTTTTTTTTCTCTCTTTTTCACTTGGTTTGCCTTTTAGATAAATCTTGTATTGTAGGCATTCAATCACAACCAAGCATGAAACTTCAACAAATTGCAACTTATTTGTGGAAAATGTGTAGAAGGTTGGGAAATGGCTAAGTCGGGGGGCCCTTCCCTTCAAACCCACAAAAAGGTGGAAACCTGGACTAATCAAACAATCTCGAACACGGTAACCTAAGAGACGGGACTCAGGAACCAAGGCTTTTTCACTCCGTGGGTGGTCAAAGTGGTCAAAATGCAAATCCCGCAGTAAATCCCTAGTAGACTAGGTGGACTCAAGGTAAGAAACCAACGAAACTGTTGATTTAAAGTCATTCTACTAGACTAAAGTCCAAGACTCGATTCATGTCACTAGAAAGGGAAAGTAATTACTTGCACCCTAGCCTCAAAACCGGGTTTTCGAAAACCTTTCCTACACTAGACTCATACTACACATCACAAAACAAAGACAAAAGAAAACGAGACAAACAAAACAAAATAAAACAAACAAACACAAAAATAAACAAACACCACCCCGGAACTTCCAAACAAGCAACCACATCAACCACAAACTCCAAAAAGCTCCACCCGAGCACACATCATCATAAAATGTCCTCCAAACTCCACAAGAGACAAAGAGGAAGGGATAAAATGATGTTACCGGATGTCTTGAAAGCCCTTCAAAGTTAACGGTGATCAAGCAACCTACAAGGAAATCGGGGGAGCAAAACACACAACACAACAAATATACAACACAAAGACTTAAAAGAAAAAGACCCAAAAGAAAATCTTTGTGGTTTTTTATGAGAATTTTCAAATTTTTAGGGATTTTTAAGATTTTTTGAAAAAACTACGAAAATAAAACTAATCTAGACTACAATATCGCTCCCTCACACTTAAACCGAGCAATGTCCTCATGCTCGATCAGTAGTGTGTGGAAGACACACAAAAAAAAAGAGAAAAAGGGAAAATAAAGCTAAAAATCAAAAATGAAAGTGAAGAAAGGGTAGAATGTGTCCGACCGGGGTGTAATCAAGTCACCAAGGGCCGAGACGAGAAAAGATATGGATGGGGGAAGAAATAAAAAGAAGAAAATAAAAGGAAATGGGAGGGGAGGGCTAGGACTAATAAAGTCACCTAGCTCTGATTCCGCCCGATTCCGGCTAAATTCTACCAAAAGAGGAAATAAAAATAAGGAAAAACAGAAAAGACTTGTGAATTTGGATTTTTCAAATGACTCTCGATGTAATCACATCATCGAGAATCGGGAGCACTAACCACAAAGGCCCCGAGGGCCACCATGACACCAAAAGGATAAAGGGAAGGGGAACATACAAAGAAAGACTAGCAATAAAAGACGGAAAAGAAAGGAGAGTCGCCTACCAAACGGTTAGCAACTCAATCATCTCCATCGCCTCAATGATCATATTCGGCACGTTGCTTGTCTTCATCATCGTTATTCCTCTTCTTTCTCAATGTAGTCGCATGGTTGAAGTACTGGGCTTGTAATGGTGTAAATGAGGTTGGGATCCAAGGAGAAACTCAGTGTGTAGTGAAGAGGAGATGAGATGAACGTATATAATTGAGGTGCAAGGGTGAAATGATAGTTGCAAGGGTGAGTAGGGAGGTTGGGAGGGGGTATAAAGTGGTTGGGTGGGGCTTAACTGAAGAAAGAAAGGCAAAAGGGGCTGCTGGGGTCGATCCCGGACGGGAAGAACACGATCCCGGTCGTGATGCCTAGGTCCCGGTTGGGAAGAGACTGATCCCGGTCGGGATGGCTCGTCAAAAGCTGTTGTTTTCATGCCCAACTCATCCCGGTCGTGATGGCACCCATCACGGTCGGGATGGCACCTTTCCCGAGCCTTGAAGCCTTCATTCAATACTAGTTCCACCCAAAAGACAAATAATACTTCGGGATCATAAATCCCGTCCCCAAATAAAGCTTGTCAAAAGCTCAAAAACCGACTTCCTCCACAAAGCTAGCTTCTATCATCCATATCCTATTCTAGTTCTTCATCGTCACTTCACACCTATCAATCAAGCTCAAAAACTTCCATCAAAGATCCCTCCCTCACATCGCTCATCAAATAACCAAACGACAAGAATTCCACAAAACACACAAATCCTAGAATCAAACTCGCAAATCACACAAATACAACTACCAAAAACTCAAAGAAGAGGGAAGAGATATATACAACACGACGGTTCTTGAGGAACTCCGTCAAACCTAGGATGGTGGATCTTTACTCTTTATCAACATAATTGCACACAATTCAATAGCCCTCAAGAGCACGGAGCAACAAGTTGAAAGCTCTTGAACAATCTTCATTAAAGCACGTGGAACACCAACATATATCCAAAGGTTCTTCATAACCTTGTCTTGACGTTCCCGGGGCATCCCGATCCACTATGTTCAATGGCTTGAACTTGTATTTGCAATCTTTTGGGATATACCAAAACTTCCATTCTTCTTCATGGGGCCTCAAGGGAGGCTCAACCTTCTTCTTTCCTAGCAACTTATCTTCATTCACATTACAAGGGCATTCATCCACCCCAAGCTCAAAAGCATCATCATTTAGCACATGGTCAAGAAGGGGAGATTTGGAACTCAAGCAAGTGAGTTCACTCATCTCCGGACTACTCCCTAGATCTTCATCATCAAGCATATAAAAACCATTCAAATTATCACACAAAGGAATTACATTTACATCATTTTCACACAATTTGTTGGCCACCTCCAAGCTTTCACCCGACTCGTTCTCTACCTCGATGTCTTTCAAGGCATGGATCATATTACATGACTCTTCATTTGTAGGCGAGGTGTTGCTTTGGAGGTCAAACATAAGTTTCTCGTCGCCTAACTCAAAAGTGATCATACCCTTCTTGACGTCGATCATCGCACCGACGGTGTGTAGAAATGGGGGCCCAAGGATAATGGGGGTGGTTGCATCCTCCGGCATATCAAATACAAGGAAGTCAACCGGAATGAAGAATTTCCCGATCCTCAATGGCACATCCTCTAACATTCCTAATGGTCGATTAAGTGAACGATCGGCCATTTGGAGTGTAATCGAGGTACACTTGAGCTCTTTCATTCCAAGTCGCTCACAAATAGAATAAGGGAGAATGCTTACGCTTTCCCCTAAATCACACAACGCCCTATCGATCTTCAAATTCCCTATGGTGCATGGGATTGAAAAACTACCCGGATCCTTGAGCTTAGGTAAGGTGGAGTCTTGAATAAGTTCACTCACCTCTCTTGTAAATGCTATTGTCTCCTCCTTGTCCAAGGATCGTTTCCTAGCCAAAACTTCCCTCATGAATTTTCCATAGGCCGGGACTTGGGTAATTAGCTCGGTGAAGGGGATGCTCACATCTAATTTCTTCACAATATCGAGGAACTTGTCAAATTGAACATCCGCATTTGTCTTCAATTGCCTCGATGGGAATGGCAACTTGATATGTATCTTGTCAAGATCATTAGGTTTGGATTTTTCATTTGACACTTTCTTCTATCTTTGCTTTGTCTTCTTCTTGGGGTGGGGGAAGCTTGTCTTCATTAGGTTTCTCAACTTCTCACAAGACTTTTTCCTCATGAGATTTTCCCAATTTTCATTGTCTTGGTTCGGAGATTGCACTTCTTTCGTAGCTTCATTTTCATTAGGAAACAAGGGAGAATCATAGGATGCACCGCTCCTCAAGGTGATAGCATTCACATGTTCAAATTTCGTTGGTACACCTTGAGGAGGTAGTTGACCCTTTTGCCTTGAAGAACTACCCGAAGCAACTTTAGCTAGTTCGGTTTCGAGCATCTTCACATGAGTAGTAAGTGCCTTGTTTTCCTTTTGAAATTGATTGTAAAACTCTTGTTGGCTTCTTTGCATCACCATTTGGTTTCTTTGCATCTCTTGATTACTTCTTTGCATATCCAACATAGTCTTTTGCATGTCAAAATCTCGAGGCGGAGATTGTTGGTTATGTGGAGTAATGGTGATGGCTAAGGGAATGCCATAGTCATGAATTGGAGATCGGCTCATTGGCTTGTTGTCTTTTTGAGTATTTTGAACCCCTTGTTGATTTTGGAAGTTCCCTTGGAACCCTTGAGAATTGCCTTGATTTAGGCCTTGAAAGTTACATTGATTGTGATTTTGGTAACCTTGGTTGTTGTTTTAAAACCCTTGAGAGTATTGGTTTCCTTGGAAACCACCTTGATGATTGAAGTTCCCTTGATTTTGGAACCCTTGATGATTGTTGAAGGCACCTTGGTTGTTGTTTTGTTGTTGGAAGTTGTTAAAAGGCCTTTGATTGCCTTGATAACCTTGGTAGCCTTGGTTGTCCCTTAAGGGAGGAGCAACATATGGTAGACGGTATTGTTGTTGCGCTTGTTGTTGGGAAGCTTGGAATATATAAGGATTTGGAACATTTTGAGCCTTGTAAGTGGGGCACCTTGCTTGTATGCTTGAAAAGCATTCACTTGCTCAATGCTACTTCGACAATGTTGAGGCTCATGTCCATATATCCCACAAATCTCACATATCCCATAATAAGAGGTAGGAGAAACCACTCCCATAGCATTAACTTGATGGATTGATTGTTGGTGGGAAGAACTTGTGCTTTGAACTTGATTAAAGTGACCTTGGAGCTTCTTATTGATGGCATCCATGTGGGTCTTCAATTATGCCCCAAGATCGGCACTAAGTTGTGTGATAGCATCGATTTCATGCCTTCCCCCTCTATTTGCCTTCCTAGGCCTAGAATATTGAGAGTTGTAAACCGCCATTTCTTCAATCCTAGACCAAGTTCGGTCATCATCTACCTCGGTAAACCTTCCATTAGAGCCCATATTGTGTATGATTCAAGAATCTTCATACAACCCATTCCAAAATTGTTGGACCAAAAACCATTGGGAAAGCCCATGGTGGGGGCAAGATCTAACCAAAGTGTGGACATGACATAGGTCCACCCCGACGCGGCCACGCGCGGGTTTGGGGAGGCGAATGAATCTCCATATGAGATGGGTCAAATTGAAATTTTAAATCGAAGTAGGAGTCGCCACCGAACTTTGTGGGAGTTCGGGCCCGTTCGAACCCACTCTATGTCGTAGTGGGCCATATACAAAATATGGCCCATTTCCGATGTCAGAGTTTATCGGGTTCGTCCCTTAGCATTTGATACCGATACCAACATTATCGGATAACGTGTATTGAATGACTCTCGTTGCCAATGGATTCGGACATCCGGAAACCATGGTTCTGAGTAAGGGGTGAGGGTACGTGTTGGGAAGTTCACTAAAAACACCCAACCCCGCCCGCATTTAGCGGCCTTTACTAAGATATCGTTCGTTTTTTATGTACACGCGTTAGTTCGACGGTGGAATGATATGCAGACATTATTTTCCTAAGCATGTAAGAGAAAAATAAATAGGTTGCTAAGTCGTTTAATGCATCTTAAACTAATAACGTCAAAGTTATATTTAGCATGTGAAATTCGTTTTAGTCTAATAAAAGAAATAAAATAAACTGCTACAAACACGAGAAAACGAGTTAGTAACGATTGAATAAGTCGAATAAAGATGCAAATACGATAATATGTCATGATTTTGAAAAAGGTTTATGACACGTGATGGATTAACACGTGTTGACCGAGGTCGAAAAAGTATTTATTGAAATCTGAAAATATGTCGCGAAAGTCGCTATTTTATGTGGGGAACGAAAAGAATAAAAACGAGAAAAAATGAAGAAAAATGCACGGTTTTCCAGGCCCTCGCGCGAGTCGCCTGGCAGACGCGCGGCTCCTGTCCCATTTTTTTTTCGAAAATCGTCAATTTTTATAAATCGCGTACAAATATGGATTAACTTATACTCGATTTATATTTTCGATATTCGTCGTATTCGATATTCGATTATGAAATCGATATCGAATAATTAGAATGGTTTTAGAAAAAAGTGAAAAAAGTATTTTGAAAATTGTTTTAAAAAAAGAAAAGAAATTGGACAAAAAGAAAAAAAAAATGTTAATTCTCTCCGCATTAAAATCATCGTATTTTGTAACGATTTTTTAGCATCAACGAGATCTAATTTAGTCCTTGTTTAGTACGATATTTGATTAAAGAATCGATATCGTATTTTAAGAACGTTTATATACGAAAATAGTTTTTATAGTATCGATATTAGAAATATGTGAAACGACCCATATAAAAACGAGGACCGACGACACGATGCAAAAAAGAAAAAAAAAAGATGACGAGAAAGGAGAAGAGGAGGAAGAATCGGGTTTGATTTACACCCTCAACCTACAAGCTTTGTTTTCTCGAAATAGAGCTCGTCGGGAAGTGGCTTAGGCACCGGAGCGTCGAGATGATGGGGATGAATTTGGGTGTTGGTTTGGTCGTGTAAGGTGACGTGAGAGGGGGTCGGTTTTGGTCGGGCGTGGTCTCGATATATGTGTGTCGGGATGATACTATCGGTCTTTCGATGCTATAAGTAATTAAAGGTGTTGAGGATTAAAGGATAAATAGATGTATATAATTGGTAGCTGTGTATAATTGATAGATGTGTCATGAATTGTTTGACCGGAGAGTCCTATTTATAGGCGAGGTGGTTTAGGAGAAGTACCTTGCATGGACAACAAGAAATACCGATTTAGATAGGAAACGTAAGAGTTTGAAAGGGAACGAGAGTCTCGTTTCTTGGTGAGGAAGCCGAGTATCTCGACTGTTTTGGCTGTTTTGGCCGAGTGTTTGACACTCGGTCGGTAATTCGATTTAGTTTTCGGATAGAATTCCACTTGAGATCGAATTCTATCCTCGAATGAATTTGTTTAGTATTTTCGAGGCTGATTTTTGTAGTATTTGAGTCCAAACCGGACATGTAGTGTCACGGCTGGTCCGTGTGTCTTGGGAAAATATATCTTTGACCGGGTTTGACCCGGTCGCTAAAAGACGGTTTTGCCCCTGGTGCCGGATTCGATCCAAATTAGTCTTATTTGACTCGAAACTACCTACTGGGCCTGGGTTTGAGGTTGGTTTCGTAAGTTTTGTACTCCATAATAAGCCTAAACCAAATGTCCATGATTACGAGCCCATATCTGAGTCCATCAAAGCACGTTTGCGTCCGATCATCATCGGGTGTTTGGCGTGAACTATTATAGACACCTGGCGGTCAAAATGTGGGTGTCTACAAAGCCCCCTCTCTGACTGAGGCTTGGACAAGGTAAAAGTCAGAGTAGCTACCAGGTCAATCAAGGATTAAAACCTGGCAGACTTCCGATCGGGTCGTTTATAGTCCATTAGACCTGCGTGAAGGGCTCGCCAGCCATAAGCTAGAAATCGTACCTGGGTTGATGTTAATAATGTCGCGGGAGCTTGCCTTGGAAGCTATGGGTGTATCTGTTTACAGATACATCCCGTCTTGGAATTACGCGGGAGCTTGCCTTGGAAGCTGTGGGTGTATCTGTTTACGTATACATCCCGAAAAAAGGTCGCTTGAGTTTCTCCACTGGGGAATTTTTGAGAATTCTTCGGGAGTCTTGGGTGTACCTGTTTGTTGATAACAATTTGCATGTAATATCTAGGCGAAACACCAACTCACGCTGGGGAAGAAATGATTTTTGATTGATTTTTGGAAAGAAAATGCTGAAATTTTTTTTTAAAAAAATTTTTGGAAATAAGGATGCTTGGGATGACTTGATTCCTGATCAGATTCTGACACGGATTCCTAAAATCCCCTGGTTAGGCCTGTATGCCTAGATGAAGTAGGGAGCATGATAAAATTTCCTATTCCTGTGGTGACTAGGAAAGGGATTTTCTCTATTATAAATAGAGGGTTCTTGCTCTTTATTTTTCATATTCCAACCCAAATCTTTTCTTTCTATCTTAAAATCCTTAGACTTTTAAGACAAAACAAAAAAACTATTCTTGCAATGGGTATTGATCATCTGACCGCGATGCTTCAGGCATGGGCTCAAGACTTTCGAGACGAAGATAAAGTTCAGCTAACTCAAATGGGAATTGTTGCTTTATTCCCACTTCAGCGACTTAGGGTAGATTCGCACTTTCTCGATGCTTGCTTATCCTTTTGGGATACTACCCACCATGTTTTCGCATTCCTTCGAGGAGAAATATGCCCCCTTCCTGAAGAAATTGCAGTTATAGACGGTTGGTGCCCTAATGCTCGTCCTGCTATTCCCCCATTTTATCCTGACCCAAGGAAGAGATTAAGGGATTTTCTAGGCTTGTCGCATGCTGAGACGGCCCGTATGGTAAAGGGAGATTCGGTTTCTTTATTTGACCTGGCTGACAAATTCATGAATCCAGTTGGCGCAAGAATTACTTCTACCCATAGGCGTAGGGCTTTTGCATTTTGTATGTTGCATCGATATGCCTTTGAAGGTCGGATGGATGCTGACTCGTGTTTAGGCGAAATCAGGATGATTAGCATAGTTGACCAGATGGAGACACGTCACAGCCCGGCTTGGCTGATAACCGAGGAGGTTATTATGGGCCTTGATGCTAGAAGACTTGACTCGGATCGACAGTTGACAGGAAGCATCCGTCTTTTGCAGGTATTTAACCGTTTTTCCTCTTTTTTCCGAAAGATTGCCCGAATTTTCCGAATTTTTTTTCCTCAGAATTCTCCAAATTTTCAATTTTTTTTTTATTTTTTCGAAATTTTGATTTTCTCGAAAATTTTTAAATTTTTTTCCTTTATTTTCGATTTTTTTTTAAAAAAATTTTCCGAATTTTTTTTTTTCAAATTTTCCCAAAAAAAATCGAATTTCTTGATTTTTGGATTTTTCGAAAGTTTTTTACTTTCGAAATTTTTTGCAGATCTGGTTGTCCGAGCGCCTGTCAATCATAGAGCCCCCGGTGAACATATCTAGATATCGCAGCTGTCAGATTGGCTCCAGGTCCCGACGAATAAGCTCGAGTCATCATATAAATCGGAAATATTGGGATGAAGAGCTAACATTCCATGGCGGGCCTTTGATTAGATGGAATGTCATCTGGTGGTTTCTTTCAAGACTGACGGGATTAGCTAAAAGAGACAAAGCCCGTTATCTGGTGATCTTGTCTTTGGATTGGACCGTCCATATCTACCTAGATCGTATTCTGAGACAGTTCGGTTCGTTTCAGCAGATCCCCGATACTTAAGCAATCATTAGCGTTTCGCTCCAATTGACGGACACTATGTGTGACACGTGGCTACAACGTTGGTTTAATCGTGTCATATGGACTATACCTCGCCCTTGCCAAACCGTTTAGGTTTCTGAGTCATACCGAAAATGGACTTCTGAAGAATCCAAAGAGACCAGTAAAGCTTTGAAGACTGACGAGGCTTTTGACTTGGCTCGTCGAGAATCGGTAAAAGACAATAGGTGGTTCTTTGATAAAGAGGAAATTCCAACTACCTTCGTCCAGCCGGAGTCGGGTTCTAAATCAAAAACTAAGACTCGAGCTAATGAGACCGGTGCTAGTGACTTGGAGAGAAGGCTCGGGCCGAAACTAGCGGTCCGAGATGGGCTAGGTCCGTGTGACCGGTTACCCGAGAGGGTGAGGGCCCGCCTAGGATCGAGTGAGGTGACCGGGGAATCGAGTTTGAAGAAACGTGCCCGGGTCAAGGAGGTTCCCTTGGTGATTTGGGAGCGTTCACCTCCACGTCGACGTCGGTGGACGGAAAAGGAAGCTAAGTACAAAGGAAAGGGAAAAATGCCTTAGTTTATTATTATGTAAGTATTAGTATTATTTATGTGTGCTCTTTTTTTTTTTTTTTTTTTTGTAATTTTCCGAGTTTATCAGGATTTTTTTGAAATTAATAAAAGAAATTTATTAAAAGCCGTTCCTGTTTTCTTTTCTCGATTGCAGAGGTTGTGCCCTTTCGAGGGGCTGCCTACATATCCACAATAAATGGAATCAAACCAAACGTAGTTCAGACTTGATTTGCAATTTCGAAATACATCAAGACCATTGGTTCAAGATGCTTGTAACAGTAGAATAAGTAATTTTAACTTTAGACTTGTCTTTAAAAGTTTATGTTTTGAAAAGATTTTTTTTAATAAACTTTCGCAAATGACATTGAGAGAGATGGGTTAGGGGTAGTAACGATTCAGCTGGTCCAGGTTAGTGGGGATGACAAACTCGTTTCCGTCCAGATCCGTTAGCATTACCGCTCCGCCTGATAGAATCTTTTTTACCAAATATGGCCCAGCCCAGTTAGGTTTGAACTTTCTCCTTGGGTCCACTGGTAATAAAGCTCGAACAGACTTGAGAACCAAATCTTCTTCTTTGATGTTTCTGGGCCTTACCCTTTTGTTAAAAGCCCGTTGGATCCTCTTCTGATAAATTTGTATATTATTGAGGGCACGAGATCGTCGTTCGTCCAAAAGGATTAGCGAGTCATATCGTGCTCGAACCCAATCAGCTTCAGGTACTTGACTTTCGAGTAGGATTCTAAGTGAAGGTACCTTTAACTCAACAGGTTGGACCGCTTCCATCCCATATGTAAGGTAATACGGTGTTGCCCCGGTCGCAGTACGAATCGAGGTCCGGTATCCCCAAAGTGCAAATGGTATTTTGTCGGGCCAATCCCGGTAATTATCAGCCATCTTTTTGAGTATGGTGACAATTGTTTTATTAGCCGCTTCTACCGCCCCATTGGTTTGGGGTCGGTAGGGTGAAGATGTATGCCTTTGAATTTTGTACTTGGTTAATAATGCTGCTGTCTCGGCTTGAAAATAGGTCCCGTGGTCACTGATGAATTCGTGCGGGATCCCATATCGGCATATTATCTTATTTTGAATAAAATTGGCGACATGCTTGGCATTGAGAACACGATAAGACTCAGCTTTGACCCATTTGGTGAAATAGTCGATAGCCACCAAAATGAAGCAGTGTCCTCCGGTTCCCAAGGGGTTTATCTTCCCAATTATGTCGATTTCCCATGTTGAAAATGGCCAGGGTGACGTCATGGTATACAACAAGGATGGCGGCGTATGTTGTACATTAGCAAAGATTTGACAGTTATGGCAATGTTTGACATAAAGCTGACAATCGGTCTCCATGCTGTTCCAATAATAACCAAGCCTCATGATTTTCCGGACTAACATCTGGGTATTCATGTGTGGGCCGCATTCGCCATCGCACTACTACAAAACCCTTACTTTCTAGACACTTTAAGGTCGACGCTTTTCAAAGCGTCTTACTCATATTCTACCTTTGATTAAAATAATTTGCTTATCTCGCCAAAAGTTAGTAACGCGCCCATCCCATTATTTCATTCTCGCGCTTTCTAAAAGAAAATCTCTTTTCATATGAAAACCCTAAGTTGGTAAGTAACTGCGCTCCATTCCTAATTGAATTTCTACGTTAAGTTCTCATCAATTTCTCTCTAATTTGATGAATCAAATTCCATAATTTAGTAATCTTTCAACAATCTCTCTCCAATTTATTGAATTCTGAGCAATTAGTGTAACGATTTGTTGATTGATTTGATTGTTGTTATGATTATAGAATTGGCAGAGAAACTCCACAAGTTATGCGACCACACGGTGATTCTCCAGTGTTAAATTCCGTCGAGAAATCTCGCCGTCCTCGTAACAATCAAATCAAACGAAGATCTCACGAACATAATCGAAGAATACGACAAATCCTCAACAATTTCCGGCAAAGAAGCGAAAATCAGAGCATCCTCTCTCCGCTGAATCACTCCACCTCTTCACCGGCGTCACTGATCTCGTCTTTTGCTTCTAGCCCCGACCTATCGCCGTCATCCAACGATCCACGCCGCTAATTGACTTTCGTGCCTTTCATTTGTCTTGCATATGCATGTGTGCCGATCGATGATCACCGTTGGTCATTATTGTTTTAGTCAATTCTTCTCTGATAGTTTAAGCAAGGTAGGTTTGCTGATTTTTGTAGGTTGCTAATTAATTTTTAGGTAGTGATTTGTTCGATTTAGATTGCAATTTAATTACTCTATGAGTTTTGGTTATGAAATGCCATTTTAGTTGGTTTAGTATTTTGATATTGAATTAGTGACTTAATTCATCCTCCAACTTGGTTTTCACATCTGGCTAACCAATGTTGGATATGGATTAAACTTTCAGAAAGATAGAATTTGGCCGATGAGCCCAGATGACTTTTAACCAACCCCAAAAATATTATTAAGAGTGTTGTGGATACTACTAAAAATACAAAAATATTATTAAGAAGAATCGATTGTCATGTGCTCTGAGTTTCATCATCTGAATTGGTACAATGAGAAAACATACAAACTAATCAATAGTTATATCCTCTTAAGTTTAGTTTGTGATTTAATTTATATGAAGTTATGATACTGCTAGAATCAGTTTGTTTGATGAAAAAATAAGGAGTTCTGTGGATCGGAGCCTTTGAAATTGAGGATTAAAGGATGCATATATTTTTTATTAAAAGAAAAAAACATAAGCTTTAGCATCAAATCTAGGTTTTGAACCTTCTTTTGCTCATGTACATATCTAGTGTTTTTATAGTTGATTGTGCTTATTTGTCTAAGATACGTTTGTGGAACTGTAGAAGACGAATATAAGGTCTCAGTTGTTACAGATGAGAGTTGTGGAAGGTGTAGCTAACGCTAAGAAAGTAGTAAAGGAAAATGTTGCAAGTGTAATCAATATTATTAAACATAAACATTTCGGAATGCCAAATTAGGAGTGCTTGGAGCAGTTAAGGTCATTCAGTTGGTG
Source organism: Agrostemma githago (assembly GCA_958450325.1). Taxonomy (NCBI): domain Eukaryota; kingdom Viridiplantae; phylum Streptophyta; class Magnoliopsida; order Caryophyllales; family Caryophyllaceae; genus Agrostemma; species Agrostemma githago. The sequence goes on from OY288249.1 coordinate 51,892,678, forward strand.
AAAGCTTCTAAACTTAATTTGATTTGATGATTGGTGGAGAACATGTGTAATGAAGTTACCAAGACAAACTAGCGGTAACTTATTCAAGGCATTTTCATTTCATTAAAACAGACTCAGTATTATCTTTAAACTGAACGTTTTCTAGAGTATGATATTCTATAGGTTACTTATTAATGAAAAGGTCTTTGTTTTTTTTTTGTAGATGATGTACATTTTGTCTCGAAATTGTCTTCCTTTCACATTTGACACAGATTATTCTAGCGGAGGACTTTCTGTTTGCGCAGTCCCCATGGTACGACGTTCAGAATTTGGAAGTGAATATGTAGCCGTCAACAATTTATAGAGAGGAGTTGGATTCGAGACTGGTTATGTACTTCTTATTGCTCGATAAAAGTAGTGTATTGTTTTGTGCAGGTGTACCATAATTTTTTGACAGGAGTGAGGATTGGGTTGCATTTTTTTTGCGGCAAACTATAGAAGAGACTTACAGGTAAAAATACCTAATTACATTTCTAAGAATAAGAGTGTGCATGTTTTGGTTGTGACTTGTGAGTATGTGGATGAATCTTGGGGTAAAGGAATTACTATCCTAATATAATGAAATTATTGTCGAGATCCCCCTCCATTATGCTTTCCCTCAATTTGATATTACATTACATTATGTGTTAATAGTGAGACTTGAGACCAAGTTGATTTATTGATTGATTTGAGACATTGCGTTTTGCATTCTTTTCAATAACGTTTGTGATATCCTTGTGTTTAATTGTGGGGGTGATTGATTTATTCTCTTTGTTTTCTTTCATCTTCTAATAACTTGATCATCGTTTGTGTTAATGCTTTTACGTTATTTAGAGCACTAATTTAGCTCGATCAATTCACTAGCTAGCCGTGTAATGTGACAAACAAAACAATACACTACTATAGTCATTTTGCTTATATGTTACTTGGTCAGGTAATTTTTTTTAAGAAAAGCTCAATAATTCTAGTTGGGTCTGAATGACAAACAAATGAAACTACATGTTGATATTTTCAACTTTTGTTTGTTCCGTGTCGTTTGCCGATATTTCAGGCATATTCAATGTGAGCCACTCAAGCTGGTAGTTTTGTGGTTAATCCTACTTTTTAGTGTGGTAAACAGGAATTGTGGCAATGTTGTGAACCCTCGAGTGGCTGACAATCTCGTATTATTTGTGCTACTCTTTAGATAAATCCTTTATAAAGTTGCATAATGTATGTGTTTTCCATTTCAATGTCTAGGTCATTCACCCTATTCATGATCAGTCATTTTATCTGTATAAAGAACACAAAAGGAAACTGAAGGAGGAATACGGTAAGTATACACTATTTTAGAAAAGCGTTACTATGAGATTTTGCCCAACGCGGGGAATTTTACTCCCAAATACATCACGTTAAGCCTGAACTTTTATTTAATCAGTAGAAATTGAGACGTGGACATTCGTTCAAAAACCTGGAGAAGCAATTTTCATACCTGCTGGCTGTCCTCATCAAGTTAGAAACTTGAAGATAAGCATTGTCTTTCTCAGGGTACCCATGATCCGCTGTTCTCGTATAAGTAAGATTTGTTTATGGTGTTGTTGTATGATGAGGGTTTAAATAAGTAATTCAATGAGAATTAACCTAGTGCCTCAAAGGCTCTTGCTTAGGCAAGATAAGGAGGTCAGATCTATGCAACTTCATTCCAATAGACGTATACTAAAAATTACTTCATGATTTGAATTGACTGACTGCTATTTCACCTTAAACAAAAAGGCATAGAATTTAGTGAGTCATTTAAGCTTTATTCCGCGATATTATTCTCGGTTCAAATGCAATTAGGAAAAGATATTTCTATTCATATTCTGCAAAAACCAAACTTTTGAGTTATTATTAACTTAGCAAGATTGGTGTTGTTGAAATTTCTTAATTGAATTTTTGTGTTTGCGTAGTCATGCATCAAAGTTGCGCTTGATTTAGTATCACCTGAGGATGTTGACGAGCCGATTTTGTATTTATTCTACCATTTGTCACTCTTTATATACTAATTAGTTGGGTGTGTATGATAACTGATGTGCTATAACTAATTTGAGTTTTGACAATGAAAGTTTATATACTCTTTAGCTCTTATTCGATGAAAGTTTAGTCTGAGAAGACAAACACTGTATGGTGGACAACCAATTGTTTTTAGTCTACTGTTTTTAGTCTACGCCAAGTATTAAAATTCCTTCCAAGCTCGTCGAGTTAATGCTTCCATTGGTGAGGTCACTTAAAGGCAAAATATCGATCAAATGTGGCTCAAATTTTGCCAAATTTAAGCCTAAAGGTGATTTAGATGCAGTGAACTGTTTATAAAAGATGGTTCTATTCTATATCAGGGCGGGTGTTAAAAATAACTCCTATTGAGAACTGGGCTTGCAAATTTTCCTCGTTCGCTTATGGTTGATGTTTATAGTTTCTTGCACTTATTGATCTACATGAAGGTATAGCTTTGACAGCCAAGTCATATCCTCATTTGGCAAAAGGATCCTTACCCTCTCGAGAATCTCAAATCAACGACTTCTCAAAAGCAGAAGAATTATTAGGATATGGAAAAGGTTTATGTCTTTACTCTTAGGAATTTGTTTTCAATTCATCAAAAATCTCCAATTGAATCTATTTACGATGTTAAATAGTTACGTCATACTATTTCTCTCTTTTGGCGCCTTCATGACCTCCGTCAGCTCAGAATCTTGCTTGATTTGTAGTTGGATTATATTACGTGTTTTGCTTTAAAGAGTATAGGCTTTGCCCTCCTTTTCGTCCATGGAACCACTTCCTCAGGCACTGTTGAATGCTGATGTCTCTCTGATCGTTTAATTGTTGTCATTCATGTTGCAGTTGTTGATATACTGCTGTGGAGAGATGAGATGGAATCTTTTTCATTTTTCCTCGTCACTTGTGCAATATTTTACTGGTTTTTTCTAAGTGGACGGACATTTATCTCGTCGACTGTCGGACATCTGCTACTGGCCACATTGTTTCTTATTGTAAATAGCATTCTTCCAGTTAACATGTAAGCATTTTCACTTCCTGTAACCTCTCGGTGAAAGATATACTATCATTTTTATGTGTCATACACTGTCAATGGTTCAACTAATTTGTTGGGTGTGTATAATAACTGATGCGCTATAACTAATTTGAGTTTTGACAATGAACTGGAAGAGAAGAATAAGAGAGACCCAAGTGAATTGGAGATATTTAAGCAAACTCATACGAGGAAAGATGAAACCTTTGTGAAGGATACACTAACAGGGGATTTTCTAGTAAGCTTATAGTTATAAACCTCTACAACCCAATTGCTTTTCATTTTTCTATTTCTTTTTTAAAAGGTTAGAGGTATATCTATTAAATAATTTTTTGTTCGGATTGATGCAGATATTAATATTGACACTCAAACTATGTTATATCCTAAAAAGTCCCAAGTAGAATTTGAGAATGATGTTTTTAACAAGCTAATGTTTGGGGAGGAGGTCCTTGAACGTCCCTTGGGTTACGGATTTGGTGTGAATCAAACTGATATATATGGGGTGCGTAATATCTTAAGAAAAGAGAGATTTAAGTGAAGTCAAAAGGATACTTCAACTTTTCGGGATGTGCAAAAGGTTGTGGATAAGTTGACAGAGGAGAATGAGGGAATGAAGAAGAAAAATAAAGAACTACAATTGAAGTATGCTGAGACTAATTCGTTACTAAAAAACATTTTGAATGTAATGAGTAGTGGGGGAACATCAAATGAGAGTGCAAATATGGCAAAGACAATCTTGCACAACATTGCTGATCCTGAGGTAATTTATTTTTCTAAAATGCATTTATATTTTCTACCTATTTATGGTTCATTATATGGTCTATTCAGTTTTTCTTATTATAATTTTTTACCACTACAGGACATTGTACAACACAAAAAGGGAGATGATGACGGAATTGATGGATGACAAAATCGACTCACTAGTTTTGAACCTCGACTTTAAATTCAATGTTTTTTCGGAGGAAAACACGTACCTTTTAAAATAATACTGTAGTTTTTTAGTATTTTTTTAATTTTACTTTGGATTGCGAAATATATGATTGGATGGAGATTATTTTAGGTATTCGTCGTATGAAACTCTATTTATTGATTGCGAAATATATATATGATTGGAGATTATTATAATTAAGTGTTTGTTTTCTGAACGACCAACTCGATCTTTGTGTATATGGATATCAATTCAGTAAATGTAGAGTCCCGCTTTTTAGACAACATAAATACGTAATCGCAAGCAGTATTCAGTTGTTGGAAATATAGAATTACTCTTATATTCTTTATGATAGGATTCTCGACGCTTTTACGATTTCAAAGTGTCGATAACTGAATTTTATATTATTATTTCTCGACACTTTAAGTAGTAGAAAGTCTCCCGCTTTGAAAAACATTTGGCCGGGAAAAAAATCGCGACATAGAAAAGCGCCAAGGTTACATATTTTAGTGTACCACGTAGTGACGCAAAAAAGCGTCTTAAATAAAATATTCAACGTTTTAATGCGTCGAGAATGACGACATAAAAATGCGTCGAGAATTCCCGACGCCAAAAATCTCCACGCTTTCTAGAAGCGTCGAGAATTAAATTTGCGACACTTAGAAACGACAAGAACCCACCTTTAAAGCGTCAAGAAACCAAGAATTTTGTAGTAGTGATCATGTACCTCAGCCACAACTTTTTCAGCGTTGGTTTTATCGACACATCGAATGAGAGCCCCCTGTGCTGTCTTTTTGTAAAGTTGCCCATCTTCGGTGCGGATGAACTGGGTTGCCAGTCTTCGCAAGGCCTTTCTGGCTCGGTTGTCGGCTCCGGGTGGATATTCTCCGGTTGTTAGGTACGTCAACACAGCTTGATACCATGGCTCGGGATCGGGTATCTCGATATCTTCGATGTCGTGGATATATGCTGGCGCGGATCGTCTTTCGACACAGATTGGCATGCTGGTCACATGATCGGGAATATTTAGTAAATATGCCAATTTTGAAAGTACATCTGCAAACTGGTTCTCTTCCCGAGGTAGGTATATATATTCTACCTTCTCGAATTGCTTCTCGAGATCCCTTACTCGTGCCTGGTAAGCCACAAGATTAGCATTTCGAGTCTTCCATTTTTGGAGTGCTTGATTAATGACCAGAGATGAATCACCATGTACTCGGAGGTTCGTGACCCCTAAGTCGGCGGCGGGTTGTAGCCCGTGGATACATGCTTCATATTCAGCGGCGTTATTAGTGACATCGAAGTCTAATTTGATGGACACGGGAGTATGTTCCCTTCTTGGCGAGATTAGGAGAATCCCGACTCCAAATTCTCGGAAATTGGATGCCCCGTCAAAGTATAAGTCCCATGTTTCCACTACTACAAAATTCTTGGTTTCTTGACGCTTTAAAGGTGGGTTCTTGTCGTTTCTAAGTGTCGCAAATTTAATTCTCGACGCTTCTAGAAAGCGTGGAGATTTTTGGCGTCGGGAATTCTCGACGCATTTTTATGTCGTCATTCTCGACGCATTAAAACGTTGAATATTTTATTTAAGACGCTTTTTTGCGTCACTACGTGGTACACTAAAATATGTAACCTTGGCGCTTTTCTATGTCGCGATTTTTTTCCCGGCCAAATGTTTTTCAAAGCGGGAGACTTTCTACTACTTAAAGTGTCGAGAAATAATAATATAAAATTCAGTTATCGACACTTTGAAATCGTAAAAGCGTCGAGAATCCTATCATAAAGAATATAAGAGTAATTCTATATTTCCAACAACTGAATACTGCTTGCGATTACGTATTTATGTTGTCTAAAAAGCGGGACTCTACATTTACTGAATTGATATCCATATACACAAAGATCGAGTTGGTCGTTCAGAAAACAAACACTTAATTATAATAATCTCCAATCATATATATATTTCGCAATCAATAAATAGAGTTTCATACGACGAATACCTAAAATAATCTCCATCCAATCATATATTTCGCAATCCAAAGTAAAATTAAAAAAATACTAAAAAACTACAGTATTATTTTAAAAGGTACGTGTTTTCCTCCGAAAAAACATTGAATTTAAAGTCGAGGTTCAAAACTAGTGAGTCGATTTTGTCATCCATCAATTCCGTCATCATCTCCCTTTTTGTGTTGTACAATGTCCTGTAGTGGTAAAAAATTATAATAAGAAAAACTGAATAGACCATATAATGAACCATAAATAGGTAGAAAATATAAATGCATTTTAGAAAAATAAATTACCTCAGGATCAGCAATGTTGTGCAAGATTGTCTTTGCCATATTTGCACTCTCATTTGATGTTCCCCCACTACTCATTACATTCAAAATGTTTTTTAGTAACGAATTAGTCTCAGCATACTTCAATTGTAGTTCTTTATTTTTCTTCTTCATTCCCTCATTCTCCTCTGTCAACTTATCCACAACCTTTTGCACATCCCGAAAAGTTGAAGTATCCTTTTGACTTCACTTAAATCTCTCTTTTCTTAAGATATTACGCACCCCATATATATCAGTTTGATTCACACCAAATCCGTAACCCAAGGGACGTTCAAGGACCTCCTCCCCAAACATTAGCTTGTTAAAAACATCATTCTCAAATTCTACTTGGGACTTTTTAGGATATAACATAGTTTGAGTGTCAATATTAATATCTGCATCAATCCGAACAAAAAATTATTTAATAGATATACCTCTAACCTTTTAAAAAAGAAATAGAAAAATGAAAAGCAATTGGGTTGTAGAGGTTTATAACTATAAGCTTACTAGAAAATCCCCTGTTAGTGTATCCTTCACAAAGGTTTCATCTTTCCTCGTATGAGTTTGCTTAAATATCTCCAATTCACTTGGGTCTCTCTTATTCTTCTCTTCCAGTTCATTGTCAAAACTCAAATTAGTTATAGCGCATCAGTTATTATACACACCCAACAAATTAGTTGAACCATTGACAGTGTATGACACATAAAAATGATAGTATATCTTTCACCGAGAGGTTACAGGAAGTGAAAATGCTTACATGTTAACTGGAAGAATGCTATTTACAATAAGAAACAATGTGGCCAGTAGCAGATGTCCGACAGTCGACGAGATAAATGTCCGTCCACTTAGAAAAAACCAGTAAAATATTGCACAAGTGACGAGGAAAAATGAAAAAGATTCCATCTCATCTCTCCACAGCAGTATATCAACAACTGCAACATGAATGACAACAATTAAACGATCAGAGAGACATCAGCATTCAACAGTGCCTGAGGAAGTGGTTCCATGGACGAAAAGGAGGGCAAAGCCTATACTCTTTAAAGCAAAACACGTAATATAATCCAACTACAAATCAAGCAAGATTCTGAGCTGACGGAGGTCATGAAGGCGCCAAAAGAGAGAAATAGTATGACGTAACTATTTAACATCGTAAATAGATTCAATTGGAGATTTTTGATGAATTGAAAACAAATTCCTAAGAGTAAAGACATAAACCTTTTCCATATCCTAATAATTCTTCTGCTTTTGAGAAGTCGTTGATTTGAGATTCTCGAGAGGGTAAGGATCCTTTTGCCAAATGAGGATATGACTTGGCTGTCAAAGCTATACCTTCATGTAGATCAATAAGTGCAAGAAACTATAAACATCAACCATAAGCGAACGAGGAAAATTTGCAAGCCCAGTTCTCAATAGGAGTTATTTTTAACACCCGCCCTGATATAGAATAGAACCATCTTTTATAAACAGTTCACTGCATCTAAATCACCTTTAGGCTTAAATTTGGCAAAATTTGAGCCACATTTGATCGATATTTTGCCTTTAAGTGACCTCACCAATGGAAGCATTAACTCGACGAGCTTGGAAGGAATTTTAATACTTGGCGTAGACTAAAAACAGTAGACTAAAAACAATTGGTTGTCCACCATACAGTGTTTGTCTTCTCAGACTAAACTTTCATCGAATAAGAGCTAAAGAGTATATAAACTTTCATTGTCAAAACTCAAATTAGTTATAGCACATCAGTTATCATACACACCCAACTAATTAGTATATAAAGAGTGACAAATGGTAGAATAAATACAAAATCGGCTCGTCAACATCCTCAGGTGATACTAAATCAAGCGCAACTTTGATGCATGACTACGCAAACACAAAAATTCAATTAAGAAATTTCAACAACACCAATCTTGCTAAGTTAATAATAACTCAAAAGTTTGGTTTTTGCAGAATATGAATAGAAATATCTTTTCCTAATTGCATTTGAACCGAGAATAATATCGCGGAATAAAGCTTAAATGACTCACTAAATTCTATGCCTTTTTGTTTAAGGTGAAATAGCAGTCAGTCAATTCAAATCATGAAGTAATTTTTAGTATACGTCTATTGGAATGAAGTTGCATAGATCTGACCTCCTTATCTTGCCTAAGCAAGAGCCTTTGAGGCACTAGGTTAATTCTCATTGAATTACTTATTTAAACCCTCATCATACAACAACACCATAAACAAATCTTACTTATACGAGAACAGCGGATCATGGGTACCCTGAGAAAGACAATGCTTATCTTCAAGTTTCTAACTTGATGAGGACAGCCAGCAGGTATGAAAATTGCTTCTCCAGGTTTTTGAACGAATGTCCACGTCTCAATTTCTACTGATTAAATAAAAGTTCAGGCTTAACGTGATGTATTTGGGAGTAAAATTCCCCGCGTTGGGCAAAATCTCATAGTAACGCTTTTCTAAAATAGTGTATACTTACCGTATTCCTCCTTCAGTTTCCTTTTGTGTTCTTTATACAGATAAAATGACTGATCATGAATAGGGTGAATGACCTAGACATTGAAATGGAAAACACATACATTATGCAACTTTATAAAGGATTTATCTAAAGAGTAGCACAAATAATACGAGATTGTCAGCCACTCGAGGGTTCACAACATTGCCACAATTCCTGTTTACCACACTAAAAAGTAGGATTAACCACAAAACTACCAGCTTGAGTGGCTCACATTGAATATGCCTGAAATATCGGCAAACGACACGGAACAAACAAAAGTTGAAAATATCAACATGTAGTTTCATTTGTTTGTCATTCAGACCCAACTAGAATTATTGAGCTTTTCTTAAAAAAAATTACCTGACCAAGTAACATATAAGCAAAATGACTATAGTAGTGTATTGTTTTGTTTGTCACATTACACGGCTAGCTAGTGAATTGATCGAGCTAAATTAGTGCTCTAAATAACGTAAAAGCATTAACACAAACGATGATCAAGTTATTAGAAGATGAAAGAAAACAAAGAGAATAAATCAATCACCCCCACAATTAAACACAAGGATATCACAAACGTTATTGAAAAGAATGCAAAACGCAATGTCTCAAATCAATCAATAAATCAACTTGGTCTCAAGTCTCACTATTAACACATAATGTAATGTAATATCAAATTGAGGGAAAGCATAATGGAGGGGGATCTCGACAATAATTTCATTATATTAGGATAGTAATTCCTTTACCCCAAGATTCATCCACATACTCACAAGTCACAACCAAAACATGCACACTCTTATTCTTAGAAATGTAATTAGGTATTTTTACCTGTAAGTCTCTTCTATAGTTTGCCGCAAAAAAAATGCAACCCAATCCTCACTCCTGTCAAAAAATTATGGTACACCTGCACAAAACAATACACTACTTTTATCGAGCAATAAGAAGTACATAACCAGTCTCGAATCCAACTCCTCTCTATAAATTGTTGACGGCTACATATTCACTTCCAAATTCTGAACGTCGTACCATGGGGACTGCGCAAACAGAAAGTCCTCCGCTAGAATAATCTGTGTCAAATGTGAAAGGAAGACAATTTCGAGACAAAATGTACATCATCTACAAAAAAAAAACAAAGACCTTTTCATTAATAAGTAACCTATAGAATATCATACTCTAGAAAACGTTCAGTTTAAAGATAATACTGAGTCTGTTTTAATGAAATGAAAATGCCTTGAATAAGTTACCGCTAGTTTGTCTTGGTAACTTCATTACACATGTTCTCCACCAATCATCAAATCAAATTAAGTTTAGAAGCTTTCACCAACTGAATGACCTTAACTGCTCCAAGCACTCCTAATTTGGCATTCCGAAATGTTTATGTTTAATAATATTGATTACACTTGCAACATTTTCCTTTACTACTTTCTTAGCGTTAGCTACACCTTCCACAACTCTCATCTGTAACAACTGAGACCTTATATTCGTCTTCTACAGTTCCACAAACGTATCTTAGACAAATAAGCACAATCAACTATAAAAACACTAGATATGTACATGAGCAAAAGAAGGTTCAAAACCTAGATTTGATGCTAAAGCTTATGTTTTTTTCTTTTAATAAAAAATATATGCATCCTTTAATCCTCAATTTCAAAGGCTCCGATCCACAGAACTCCTTATTTTTTCATCAAACAAACTGATTCTAGCAGTATCATAACTTCATATAAATTAAATCACAAACTAAACTTAAGAGGATATAACTATTGATTAGTTTGTATGTTTTCTCATTGTACCAATTCAGATGATGAAACTCAGAGCACATGACAATCGATTCTTCTTAATAATATTTTTGTATTTTTAGTAGTATCCACAACACTCTTAATAATATTTTTGGGGTTGGTTAAAAGTCATCTGGGCTCATCGGCCAAATTCTATCTTTCTGAAAGTTTAATCCATATCCAACATTGGTTAGCCAGATGTGAAAACCAAGTTGGAGGATGAATTAAGTCACTAATTCAATATCAAAATACTAAACCAACTAAAATGGCATTTCATAACCAAAACTCATAGAGTAATTAAATTGCAATCTAAATCGAACAAATCACTACCTAAAAATTAATTAGCAACCTACAAAAATCAGCAAACCTACCTTGCTTAAACTATCAGAGAAGAATTGACTAAAACAATAATGACCAACGGTGATCATCGATCGGCACACATGCATATGCAAGACAAATGAAAGGCACGAAAGTCAATTAGCGGCGTGGATCGTTGGATGACGGCGATAGGTCGGGGCTAGAAGCAAAAGACGAGATCAGTGACGCCGGTGAAGAGGTGGAGTGATTCAGCGGAGAGAGGATGCTCTGATTTTCGCTTCTTTGCCGGAAATTGTTGAGGATTTGTCGTATTCTTCGATTATGTTCGTGAGATCTTCGTTTGATTTGATTGTTACGAGGACGGCGAGATTTCTCGACGGAATTTAACACTGGAGAATCACCGTGTGGTCGCATAACTTGTGGAGTTTCTCTGCCAATTCTATAATCATAACAACAATCAAATCAATCAACAAATCGTTACACTAATTGCTCAGAATTCAATAAATTGGAGAGAGATTGTTGAAAGATTACTAAATTATGGAATTTGATTCATCAAATTAGAGAGAAATTGATGAGAACTTAACGTAGAAATTCAATTAGGAATGGAGCGCAGTTACTTAGCCACTTAGGGTTTTCATATGAAAAGAGATTTTCTTTTAGAAAGCGCGAGAATGAAATAATGGGATGGGCGCGTTACTAACTTTTGGCGAGATAAGCAAATTATTTTAATCAAAGGTAGAATATGAGTAAGACGCTTTGAAAAGCGTCGACCTTAAAGTGTCTAGAAAGTAAGGGTTTTGTAGTAGTGTTCGGCGTCGGTATGGAAAATGTCTTCATCTGAGAATGACCAAGTGTCGGTGTGTCCTTCTTCGGTTATGGGACTGTCAGCGAGAAATTTGGCTACTATTCGTCCTTTGATGGCTTTCATTGGTACGAACTTCAGATCGAACTCTGCCAACATTAGGGTCCATCTTGATATCCTGCCGTTGAGAATGGGCTTTTCAAAAAGGCACTTGATCGGATCCATTCTGGATAGTACTTGTACCTCGTAACTGAGCATGTAATGTCGGAGATTCTTGGTGGCCCAGACCAAAGCTAAGCACGTCTTTTCAAGCATGATGTATTTACACTCATACTCTAAAAATTTCTTGCTGATGTAGTATATAGCCCGTTCTTCGGAGTTGACCGTTTGAGCTAGCATAGCCCTCATGGTTGTCTCTGTCGTAGTTAGGTATAGTGACAAAGGCAAACCGTGCTGAGGTGGCATCAGGACCGGTGGTGAAGACAAAATTTCTTTGATTCTATCAAAGGTTGCTTGACACTTGTCATCCCATAGTAACCGTTCCCCTATTTTCAGCTTCTTGAAGATCGGTTCACACACCATGGTCAGCTTTGAAATGAACCTGCTGATGTATTGGACTTTTCCGAGAAACCCTCTTATCTCCTTTTCGGTTTTAGGGGGCTGAATCTCGGTGATGGCCTTGATTTTGGCTGGATCGACTTTGATACCACGTTGGCTAACGATATGACCCAGTAATTTGCCAGATGTTACCCCGAAACTGCATTTCTGAGGGTTTAGCCTCATGTTGTATTTGCGTAATCGGGTAAAGAACTTTCTCCTTTTCGGGATTCCCCTTGTTCTAGCTGCTCGACCAGATGTGTAGGCTAGGATACCTGCTCGCCTGGTTTCTCAATGTCATTGCACAGACTATTTTTGGAATTAAGAAAATTTTGAAAATGAGACAAGTCGTAAGCAGAACGGTTGTTATTATTGATCATGAATCGAGAAAATAGCTCGAAAAGAACTGCCATCTGATCAATAGTCAGTGGCAGGATAGGTAGGATGCCCGGGACAGACCCCGAGGCACCAGGGGTTCCTAAAGAGAGAGAGGGAGTTACAGGACTGACCCTAGCACCAGACTCACTAGACTCAATCTTAGACTCTGACTCGGACTTCGACACGGACTCAGACTGAGATTCTGGCATTTCTCCTTCCCCTGTGATCAGCTTGTAAGTCCTCCCTTGACTGTCAGTCCATTTGACAGTTTTCCTCCTGGCTCTATTTTCGGTCCCGGATCCGACCTCCGAGATTAGCTTAGATGGATAAAAGGTGCGGCTGCGGAGAATGAGACTAACTAGCTCTTCCTTTGGTGCTGGGGTCGCAAGTTCTTCTCCAAAAAGTAGCCCTAGCGTGGGCTCGGCATTCTTAGCATCTTCAGATTCGATGAGAGCGAAGATGTCATCTGGTATGTAGTTGCAATCCTGGGCCGAGTGGGTCCCAGGACGCGTGGTGCTGGGCCGGTATAGGCCCGTTTGGACTGGCCCAAACACTGGAGTAACAAAAGTGACAGTGTTAGTCCTTGTATGGCCCATATTCTCTGGGGTTATGGTATAACCCAGACCAGTTTGAGTCCTCCCGTTATCTAGGACTTCGAGGATTTTCCCTGCGGGGAGATTGGGCCTTGATGTAGCCCCCGGCAGATAGCCCAGATTCTGCAGCATCCTGTCAATGCTAACCGTGAAGTAGGGTCGGAAAAGATACTCTTCTTCAATGGTCCCTACGAAGTCGAACCCTCAGAGATCGGTGCGGCCCGAGGTGTTGCAGTTAGCCACAGTCATAGGTGTGGCTTCTAGAGTGATGACGGTGTCGTGCAAAGGTAGCTTGATTTTCCGATGCAAGGTGGAGGATACAGCCCTGGTCGCGTGGATCCAAGTTCTTCCTAAAAGAAGGTTAAAGGAAGAAGTCACGTCAATCACCTGAAATTCCAGCTCCTTCTCTATCGGGCCCGTTATGATAGTAAGCTTTGTGGCTCCGGCTACTGACTTTGGACTTTCGTCGAAAGCCTGAATGGTTTGAGCTGTGGGAATCTGGTCGGCCTCGGTAATGCCGAGGGCTTTGGCAGTCCTCATGGGGAGGACATTGGCTGCAGACCCGTCGTCGATTAGGGTCATGGGCAGGTACTTTCCACGGCAGATGACCATGATGTAGAGGGCCATGTTGTGGGTTGGCCCAAATGGTGGTAGATCAGCATTGGAGAACGTAATAAGTGGGCCTTCTTCTTTAGCTTTCCCCTTTAGGTGGGGCAGAACTGTGGCTACCATTTCAGCTGGAGTAGCCATGGAGTAGATTTTGACTTGATCAAGGGCCTTAGTGAGTGCCTCTCGATGTTCTTGTGAGCTAACTAGGAGTTGCCATATAGAGAGGTCAATTCGAGTCCTGCTCAGCTGCTTCACAAGAGCCTTTTCAGTAGTTGGCTCTTCCGGGGCGACCTCCACTCTAGGTGGCTCGGCGATGATGAGGGCTTGACTATTGGCTAAGATCTTGGACTTAACCTTCTGGATCTCCTCGGGCGTGATGGGGACAGCTTCCCCCTAGGTGAGATAGACATCGTCTTCATCGTCGCACCAGATCCCGTTTATTTGCGGGACAAATGGAGAAATGAGGTGTGAGCAATCCACTATTTCCCCGGAGAAAATGGCGTGGGTGGCCAGGGGGTTATCCTTGTTGTTGGGTTTGCCCCCGGGCAAAGGGATCTTACCACTTTCGATGAGATCCTGGATTAGGTGTTTTAGCTTCCAGCATTTCTCGGTATCATGTCCCTTGCCACGATGGTACTGACAGTAGGCCTGGATGTCGTAGGCCTTGGAGCGTCGCTCGACCGGGAGTTCAGGTGATGGGCCTATCGGGGTGATCAGGCCTTTTGACGATAGCCTCTGCAGGGCATTTTCATAGGTGGTGCCTATGTCGGTGAACACCCGGGGTGTGGTACTCTTCTTGGACGGGGTATCAAGTAGATTGACCTCGTTAAAAATGCTACGAGTGGCAGCAGTAGATGTGGGCTTGCTCGATGATGAGCTGGCCCCTTGGTATCCCTTGGCGGAGGCCTTAGTGAGGCTTTCCAACCTTAGATCATCTTCGATTCTCGTCCCCATCTCAGTCAGGACCGCGAAACTAGGTATGATGGCGTACCGGAGATGGATCCAGTAAGCGGGAAGGAGGTTCTTGACGAAGGTTTCAACCAGTACTTTTTCACTGGGCTTATCGACCAGTTTGACGCTTTCGGCCCTCCAGCGTTGAAGGTATTTCGTGAATCCTTCCTTAGGTTCCTCGGCCATTATTTCCAGGGTGCGCATAGTGGTCTGGATTTCAGCATTATCTGCATAGTTTCGTCCGAATTCCATTGCAACATCGTCCCAGGTTTTGTATTTCTTGGGATCAAGCCTGTAGTACCAGGCCTTCGGGTGCTTTTCTACAAAGGAAGCAAAAAGGTGCTTGAACATGGTCGATTTGACCCCCTTAACAGCCATAAAATCCTTGAAGGCCCGGATATGGAGTACCGGGTCTTCAGTCCCGTCAAACATTGGTAAGCCCGTTAAGTTGAGGTTAGCGGGCAGTTCATCGGTCAAGGGCGATTAAGATCGGGCATTTTCCGTGAGGATGGTGTTCCTGGTGGTCGAGTGGACCTGTTCTTGAAGTTTTTGGACCGCGCCGGCCAATGCGGCCAAAGGTCCGTCATCCTCGATCGAAGCATTGGGGGTTTCTTGTTCCACGGCACTTACCCGAGTGATGATGGCAATCTGGTCTTCCCTCATTTGTCTCAATTGGTCTTGGATCTTGGTCAATGAAGCTGTCAACTCATCAATGGCTTCTTTCGTCATGGCTCGAGTGTGGGGTGGCCTGTCTGTAAGGGCACCGCGTAATCAGTAACTGACCCAGATCTTTAAATCAAAGAGTACATCCCAAGCAAGGAAAAGACTAGACGAGAAAAAGACCGAAAACCGACTTCTAGACGGATGACCCGTGGACGGGAGGGGGGGCCTTCCTTAGGATTTGGCAAAGTGGGCCTAGTCCCGTTCGAAGGAAGGTCCACGTGAGAATTCCCCAGACTTTGGACTCTAATGTGTAAATGGGCTTCCCTTTGCAGGAGTTTGTCCTACAAAGGTGGGCCGTGCCTTGACAAATAAGGCGGACTGGGATAGGGAGGAAATCCGTGATGTATGATCGACGAAGTTTCGACGCTATAGACTCTTACAACCTATGACAAGACCCGACACTGCTAAATACGGGAAGTCCTAAGAAGAAGATGGCTTTGAAAAGGGAATTTGGATTTGAAAACCGAGCAAAGTCGGATAGGATGGTCTGATTTTTTTTTGAAAATCGAAAAGAAGGTTATCGGGCCGAGATTTCGGATTTTTGAAAAGGTTTGGATAGCATACTGGCTAAAAATAGGCTATTTTGAGTCAAAATCATAAGTCCTAAATTCGGTAGCTTTCCGGGTTTTGAAAAAGTGGATAGGTTTTGAAAAGATGCAAATTTTTGAAAATGACGGTTTTTGAAAAGACGGTAAATAGATCAAGTAGCATGTAGTCATGGAAACAGTATAATGACACCATTTATGCTCCTAATCTAAGTCTCGGTCGGTCGAATAGGGTCTATACCAACGACGATCGCTTTCTCGCAAATCAGGACGGACTTCCTAAGCCGAGTTGGTCTTAGAACCTGCCGTATAACCCATGCGAGTTCCGCCATCGAAGTCTTTAGTGCACCCATTTAGGAATGCGCCGTGGTATAGTGGAACGTCGGTCACAAGTAACCGGCCCGAGAAAAATTTGGGTTATGCATGAACCATTGAACTAAAACGTGTATTACTAATCGAACGATTTCTTTTCGAATCTCACCCTGAGGATGCCGACGGTAAGTGACTCATCAGTTGATCCCCAGCGGAGTCGCCAAATTGTGGAAATGACATAGGTCCACCTCGACGCGGCCACGCGCGGGTTTGGGGAGGAGAATGAATCTCCATATGAGATGGGTCGAATTGAATTTTAAATCGAAGTAGGAGTCGCCACCGAACTTTGTGGGAGTTCGGGCCCGTTCAAACCCACTATATGTCGTAGTGGGCCATATACAAAATATGACCCATTTCCGATGTCAGAGTTTATCGGGTTCGTCCCTTAGCATTTGATACCGATACCGACATTATCGGATATCGTGTATTGAATGACTCTCGTTGCCAATGGATTCGGACATCCGGAAACCATGGTTCTGAGTAAAGGGTGAGGGTACGTGTTAGGAAGTTCACTAAGAACACCCAACCCCGCCCGCACTTAGCGGCCTTTACTAAGATATCGTTCGTTTTTTATGTACACGCGTTAGTTCGACGGTGGAATGATATGCAGACATTATTTTCCTAAGCATGTTAGAGAAAAATAAATGGGTTGCTAAGTCGTTTAATGCATCTTAAACTAATAACGTCAAAGTTATATTTAGCATGTGAAATTCGTTTTAGTCTAATAAAAGAAATAAAATAAACTGCTACAAACACGAGAAAACGAGTTAGTAACGATTGAATAAGTCGATTAAAGATGCAAATACGATAATATGTCATGATTTTGAAAAAGGTTTATGACACGTGATGGATTAACACGTGTTGACCGAGGTCGAAAAAGTATTTATCAAAATCTGAAAATATGTCGCGAAAGTTGCTATTTTATGTAGTGAACGAAAAGAATAAAATCGAGAAAAAACGAAGTAAAAGGCACGGTTTTCCAGGCCCTCGCGCAAGTCGCCTGGTAGGCGCGCGGCTCGCGCGGGAGTCTGTCCCGTTTTTTTTATTTTTCGAAAATCGTCAATTTTTATAAATCGCGTACAAATATGGATTAACTTATACTCGATTTATATTTTCGATATTCGATTATGAAATCGATATCAAATAATTAGAATGGTTTTAGAAAAAGTGAAAAAAGTGTTTTGAAAATTGTTTTAAAAAAAGAAAAGAAATTGGACGAAAAGAAAAAAAAAATGTTAATTCTCTCCGCGTTAAAATCGTCGTATTTTGTAACGATTTTTTAGCATCAACGAGATTTAATTTAGTCCTTGTTTTGTACGATATTTGATTAGAGAATCGATATCGTATTTTAAGAAAGTTTATATACGAAAATAGTTTTTATAGTATCGATATTAGAAATATGTAAAACGACCCATATTAAAACGAGGACCGACGACACGACGCAAAAAAGAAAAAAAAGACGACGAGAAAGGAGAAGAGAAGGAGGAAGAATCGGTTTTGATTTACACCCTCAACCTACGTGCTTTGATTTCTCGGATTAGAGCTCATCGGGAAGTGGCTTAGGCACCGGAGCGTCGAGATGATGGGGATGAATTTGGGTGTCGGTTTGGTCGTGTAAGGTGACGTGAGAGGGGGTCGGTTTTGGTCGGGCGTGGTCTCGATATATGTGTGTCGGGAAGATACTATAGGTCTTTCGATGCTATAAGTAATTAAAGGTGTTGAGGTTGAAAGGATGAATAGATGTATATAATTGGTAGCTGTGTATAATTGATAGATGTGTCATGAATTGTTTGACCGGAGGGTCCTATTTATAGGCGAGGTGGTTTAGGAGAAGTACCTTGCTTGGACAACAAGAAATACCGATTTAGATAGGAAACGTAAGAGTTCGAAAGGGAACGAGAGTCTCGTTTCTTGGTGAGGAAGCCGAGTATCTCGGCTGTTTTGGCTGTTTTGGCCGAGTGTTTGACACTCGGTCGGTAATTCGATTTAGTTTTCGGATAGAATTCCACTTGAGATCGAATTCTATCCTCGAATGAATTTGTTTAGTATTTTCGAGGCTGATTTTTGTAGTATTTGAGTCCAAACCGGACGTGTAGTGTCACGGCTGGTCCGTGTGTCTCGGGAAAAAATATCTTTGACCGGGTTTGACCCGGTCGCTAAAAGACGGTTTTGCCCCTGGTGCCGGATTCGACCCAAATTAGTCTTATTTGACTCGAAACGACCTACTGGGCCTGGGTTTGAGGTTGGTTTCGTAAGTTTTGTACTCCGTAATAAGCCTAAACCAAATGTCCATGATTACGAGCCCATATCTGAGTCCATCAAAGCAAGTTTGCGTCCGATCATCATCGGGTGTTTGGCGGGAACTATTATAGACACCTGGCGGTCAAAATGTGGGTGTCTACACAAAGCCTTGAACCTCTCCCATGCTTCATAAAGACTCTCCTCATCCCGTTGTTGAAAACCGGTGATGGAGGCTCTTAGCAAATTTGTCTTCTCGGGAGGGTAAAACTTTTGGTAGAAAGCCAATGCAAACTTCTTCCAAGTATCGATCCCCATGGTTACCCTATCGAGACTCTTGATCCATTGCTTAGATTTTCCAATAAGAGAGAACGGGAAAAGAACCCATCGAATTTGATCTTGAGTAATCCCGGTTTGAGAAATAACATCACAATAATCGAAGAATGTCTCCATATGTTGGTGCGGGTCTTCGGTAGGCAAACCACTAAATTGATTTCGCTCCACAAGTTGAATGAATTGAGTCTTGGCCACAAAATTTTTGGTGTATGTGTCCGGTGAAGTGCTCGGTCCCGGCAAGACATCCTCGGTAAAAGTAGAGTGAGATGAGAACTTAGGCATGTTTGGATGTACGGGAGATGACAGGGTAGAACTTGCTTGAGATGTTGAAGGAGAACTAGGTTAAGAAGAGTGACTAGATGTACCAAAGGGATTGATGAAGGTCCTTTCGGTGGTCTCTCGAGGTACTTCATTTAAGTCAAATCCTTGAGCTTGCTCCTCAATGTTATTGCTAGTACCCAGTTGAGAATTTCTTACTCGATCAATTGTCCGTTGGCAAAAGGCTCTAAAGAGTCTCTCTGGCTCTGGATTGAAGAGAAAGAAGTCGGCTCTCCTCCTAGGCATGCACTACACACTTGGAACAAACGTGAGAATACCTAGTGCTTTGTGGGCACTAGGTAGAGACAATAAACGAGCACAACCAAAGACAAAGAGAGAAGAAAACAATAAAAACAAACTAGGAAAAACATAACAAAATATGCACAATGGATAGAAAAACACAAAATAGTAACTAAGTCACAAGACTAGGTCACAAGATCACAAGGAATGATAACTAGGGAGAATTGATTACAAACACGAATGCTAAGCTAAGAACAAGAGTAAATAACTAGGATGATGAAAATGGATGAAACTAGAATTATGAATGAACTAGGTATAACATGAACTAAATGAACTAACTAGAGGAGTAAAGACTAAAAAGATGAAGAAATCAAATAAGGGGAAGAGTAGAGTTAGGTCGGGTTCATAGGTGTATAAGGCTAGTGGGGAAATCGAGGGTGTGGGTTTCATCTAGTCACTAAGGTAAATCCGCGCTCTCGCGTCAAAGACAAACCCAAAAACTCAAGTAAGAGGCTACCCAAAACTAGAGAATTCAATCACCATTCAAACATACAACAAGAAGGAAGAAACTAGCAAGAGTAGCATGGCCACTACTACTCTAACAAACATTTCATCAAACACATAGCATGCAAGAAGGGTGACAAGCAACAAAGATTCAACCTTTAGCCACAACCAACCCTAATCACCCATAAACAACACCTAATCCCCTACTAACCCCACAATGAATCTACTCACACATGTTCAAACTAACACTAACAATAACAAGAGAAATCAACATAATAACTAAAACATTCATAATGAAGAATAAACCAAGATGAACAATAAACAAATGATAAAGATTGAAACTTGAATGATAAACAAGAATTAAAGGAAAAGAGAGAAGAGTAATTATACCAAACTAGCAAGGAGAAAAGATTGAAACTTGTATAATAAGAAAATCCAAATACAACAACCAAGGTTGTCAATCTTGGTTGGATTGTTCAAGAAATCCCTTAATACAAGAGTAATTATCTATATTAAGCTAAGATTAACAAAAGATTAAGGAAAGATTAAAGATAAACTAAACTAATGAGAGGAGTTTACTAGCTAGGGTTTAGAATAATGTAGGAGTCTTAAAACAATACAAGAGGGGGGTATATATAGGGGTACATGAGTGAAACGGGGCGAAAAAGCAAAACCGGGTGGAGCTGGGCCCTTCCTGACCGGGAAGGTGATGATCCCGGTCGGGAAGGGGTCCATCCCGGTCGGGAAGACAGTGATCCCGGCCGGGACCACCCTCCAAGAGTCCGCCTTTGCTCGTCACCTCATCCCGGTCGTGATGGATGTGTTCCCGACCGGGATGGGTCCTGTAAGCTTCAAATATGGTCACGTAGGTCCCTACTTGCTCTTTCTAGGCTTCTTATCGACTCTCGGTGCTCATGACTAGGCTCCAAGGGACTCGGGATCGATTCTAAGCCACCGAGTTATCGTTGCTTCTCTTCGTTGGCTTCATATGCGTCGGAAATGAGTCAGAATCGTTCCATTTCTCCAAGATAGGCCTTAGGAACCTAAATCAAGCTAGAAGAAGCGTAAGTAGCCTTGAAACCGCTCCAAAGAGCGATTCCACAAGAGAAACCGGGACCAAACACAAGAAATAAGCACTACATAACACACTTATCAATTATACTATTTTGGCATTATTGGTCAATCAATAGTATAAATTGAGGTATTCCACTTTCTTGAACCCCAGTTCGACGATTTCTAAAATCGAAATGAACAACCTTGGGCTAGCCCTGAATACGGATCGATTAGAATCATAAACATATGAAATCCAATATTAATTATGTCACATAATCTGAATCTATCCTATCATTATAATTTTTTTAGTTAAAAAATGTAAAAAAAATTAGGCATTCGAACTATTTATGTCTCGAATCCTAACCATAACCCAACCCATAATCCCTATTTGACCCGACCTGCCCAACAGGTCCAATGCCTACATTAATTATCTGGGTGAAACAAATGATGTTCATCAAAATACTCTCTAATCACATGAAACATTGAGTTTATCTATATATCTTTTACTCTTTAACCATTTGATTTTCTGCATTGAATATATTGTATGTATGGTATCACCTCGCTCTAAATTCGACCCAACCCGAAAACCCGGCCCACCCCATTTGTTGTGTTCAGAGTCATGAACCTTTTTTCTTACCCGAATCTTAAGGGCGTGGTTGGATAATAAAATGAGAGAGAAAGCTAAGGGAGTGGAAAGGAAAAGAGAGAAGGGAAAGGGTCAAGAAGGGGAGGGAGAATGGAGATGATACATTTTCCCTCAAAATGTTGTCTATTTTGGATAGTGCTGATCATGGGTCGTACTGTTCGATTGACCCGTCCTGTTCGGCCCGCAAACACGTCCCAAACCCGCTTGACCGTGGGTTAAAATTTTACATTTAGCCCGACTCATGTCCGACCCGAACCCACATATGATTACCTCTAATTTCGGAGAGGAAATATTTTGCTTTAGAGGAGAGAAATGGAGGAATCCATGTTACTTTCACCAACAAATCCCTACGTCCCATTTTGCTAACCAAACAAATGAACTTGCTTCGCTTACTTTTCCTCCCCCCCTTTCCTTCTAAATCAATCTTTCCAAACAGACCCTAAATGACCTCTTAATTTTGGACCATGACCTGAACCGTGAGACCTATTCAACCCGTGGAAAGAAAGAGACTACAAAACCTTAGTCTAAAAGCCCAGCTCAAGTCAACATATTCATATGCCTAAATTTTTCTAAAACTCTAGTTATTCGATATAATTAATTATTGTATATAATTATCCTTTTATTTTAATACAAATTTGTGTCTAATCTTAACTTAAATTATTTAGCAATTTTAGTACATTTCTCTTGTACAGTTGTACATAGGTAGACTAATACAAATTCTTACGTTATATAGGGAGCAATTTTAGTACTTTCTCATTCGGTATAAAATAATCAAATGGGTAGAACATTGATGGAAGGAGGAAGTACATTACTCTCTTACCTTGCAATGAACGGGTCAAGTATTACCTACGTGAGGTAGAAAAAACAAAAGCAAAATGGCTAGGAAATGACTACATATTTTGTCTTATCTACCCACATGGGTAGTGATTGCCGCATCGCAAATTTGTGACGGATATGTCCGTCACAAGGAAGACTTGATGGGAGACTAAAGTTATATTATCGTGTTAAATAGTAACATTATTATTAGACTTGACAAAACTTGATCTGACTTGGAAACCCGACCTGCCCAACCCGTTTATTGGTAGGTCAAGATTAAAGACCTTTAAATCTTGATCTGTGACTCGATGTTTTAAATTACAAATATAAAAACTAACATTCAATTT
This sequence comes from Agrostemma githago, assembly GCA_958450325.1. Classification (NCBI taxonomy): domain Eukaryota; kingdom Viridiplantae; phylum Streptophyta; class Magnoliopsida; order Caryophyllales; family Caryophyllaceae; genus Agrostemma; species Agrostemma githago. The sequence continues at coordinate 51,915,631 of OY288249.1, forward strand.
AATACACTTGTTGGGAGACTAAAGTTGTATTATCGTGTTAAATAGTAACGTTATATTAGACTTGAGAAAACTTGACCCGAGTTGTAAATATGACATGTTCAACTCATTTATTGGCAGGTCAAGCTTCAAAACCTCTAAATCTTGATCCGTGATTCGATATTTTCAAATATACACTAATATTCAATTTAATACAACATTTTTTTTAATCTTTTGACAATAAAATAATTATTAAAATAGTTTTAAAAATTCGTTTAAATATAAACATTATAATGAAGGTCTATAAAATAATATTATTAAAATAAATAAAAAGTTAATAACAAAAGTATTATTTTTTACTTAAAAAGATAAAAACTTTGGCGTTTGAAATTATTTTTCACCCGTATTCTAACCATAACCCGTCTCGTGACCCGTATAACCAGACTGATATTTGAATCGACCTTTATTCTGACCCGACATGTATAAAGTTATTTAAAAAAATTATGTAGTTTAAAAATGTTTGAGATTACATGTCACTCGAAAAAAACTTGAATTATATTCCTTTTGTTTTAAATTATTTAATCAATTATTGTATTTAAGTGTTTTAACTTCATTAAATTTTTGAATTAGTTAAAACAGTTTAATCAAATTTGTAGTATTCAAACTTTTTAACCACTTGAATATAATAAATAATTTAAGTTTGAATTTAAGAATCCTAAAACTGTTGAAGATTATCAACGTCGCTCGAAAAATATCTCGTTTAACTATATTGATTGATTCAATGTAGTTAAATTTTAATTTTTACTGTGTATATTAATCATTTTATTTGAATATTATTTTGTATCTAATTTTAATTTAAATTATCTAACGCTTTTAGTAGATTGCTTATATATCGTGAGACTAAAGTTGTACTCTTGTTGAATGACTTGACTTGACTCGTAAACCCGATCCATCCAACCCGTTTTTTCTAGGTCAACACCTATAAATATTGACCCACGATTTAAGTGTCGTCAAACCTAGGAACGATATTATAAAAGGTAAAAAGTCAAAAAAAATTATTTAATTTGTTATTTTATCTAATATTTTGTATTTAAAATCATAGGAACGATAACTTTTTGGTTAAACGAAATGCAATGTTTTTTACATAAAATTATAATTTCTCACAGTTATTTTATTAACAATGTAAATCTATCACGATAATTTTATCTTAATAAAATATACTCCTATCTACTTATATATAAGACAATTATATTTTAATAAAATATACTCCGAACTGAATAAGTGTATCTATTTATATTAGTAGGTAATAAATATTAATATTAAAAAGTTATGAAACCGATAGGTAATAAATATTAATATTAAAAAGTTATGAAACAGAACTGAATATGCATTCCACGTGGTGTCTATTCAAACTTTGTTTGACTCTTGGGGTTTATAGGATTATTTTTTCTAATACTTAAATTCAAAGAAATTTTATTTATTATCTAATACTAAAATAAATAGAAGTATTATTTATCATATCCACTTTTAATATGGTTAACGTTAAAATTCTTAGTGTTTCATAAAAGTTGGATTCCCTCGAAAAAAAAGTTTCCTTTAATTATATATATTGATAGTTTGTCAGTGTGTTTGAATCCCAAATCTATAGTGTTTCCGCCACTGTACTGCGTTAGAATTTCTAGGGGATTGGATTTAATTTCAAAATTTAGCAAATCTATAAACCTAATTTCAAAATTGTTACTCCCATATCTGTAGATAATTTTAATTTGTTTTATAAAAAAAGTTAAAGTACTGAGAGAAGAATTAATTTTAGTTTATTAAAAAGTACAAATTATGGAGTATAAGGTAAAATTACTAAAAAAAACAAAAGTGTAAAATATTTATTAACCAACCAAAAAAAAAGTGTAAACTATTGACTGACGTACCATTTTCTATAATATACTTTGGAGTGAGAAGAAAATACTCCGTACAAAGACTGAGGGAGTGTATTAAAAAATTGTGCACTCCCAGACCGAAAATACTAGGTCCGCCACTGGTTAATACTGCGCAAAGTTGCACGGGTATAAACAAAAGAATTATATAGATTATATTATTTAGATATTCAACCTAACAAAAACATTTATAATATCAATAAAGTAAACGCTCAAAATCAACATGAAATATAAGCACATGAAAATCTATTTGAAGAGACGTGTTCACCTCGTATCGAGTACCATGTTTACACTCGTATCTCGTACGTTTGATACAATTATTCGTCGTTGCATTAATTATTTTTAGCTTATGTTTTTTTAAAACAATTTAAAATTTATTATCCGTAGGACTAACTTAATATTTTAATCGGAATACAAAACATTTCAAGAAATTACGAATAAAAAGTAGGCCTCTAATTTGAAACGCCTCATGAAAGTCAAAGTGTGACATTAAAAACATAAGTGCAGCTTTTATTTCATACATATGTTTTTTTTTTAAAATTGTCCAATAATGATCACTCATGTACGGAGTACATACATAGTAATATTATAGCTATCGTGTAACACCTAAAATGTGATATATCCTTCGCTTTTAATATCCTGAAAGATCTATATATTTATAATGTTCTAATTACTATATGAACATAAGATAAACTCAAAAGCGGAAGCAAATAATTAGATCAAGAAATAACCTCTAACCATTGCTATAGGGATTTTAAAATAGCTTTATCAACAACCCGAAAATGTCGTCCCCGAAAATTGTCGACCGTCTTGACTATATTGTAGGTTCTAAACACTTTCTTCTCAAATTTAGATGGTTTATTGATGAATAGAGAAGATGAATTTAGTGACCCTGAATGGTGTTGTATTTATACTAATTTTCCATCAAAGATAAGTTTACAACTAGATAAAGTTTATGTATAGTGGTTAATGGAATATAAGATTAGTAGGTATAAGAGATAGAGATAGAGTTTATAGTAGTCACAACCAAATGGACCACACTTTAGTTACTCTATACTGATCAAATTGCTTATCAGTAATTAACTCTATCACAAAGTCTGACATTCTCCTACTTTTTCCATCTAAACGAGAAATCGCGTATATGAACCATAGCGACTAATCCTCTTATTTAAAACGAGAATTAGGGCTCGTTTGGTTCACCATGAGAAGATGAAGTTACCGGGAACTTAAGTTCACGTGAATTAGTATTTCATGGGAATTGCAAAAATATTGTTTGGTTGTCATGTGGGAAATGACTTCATGCGGGAAGTTCTACACACCAAAGGGGGGCTTGGTGAGTAACTTCCACCATTATGGAGGAAATTGCAATTCCCGTGAAGTGGCAAATCCCATGAAATGGGCAACCAAACAATTTTCTGAAAATGCACTTCCCGGGATTTTGCACTTCCCAGTAATTAGGCGAGTAACCGAATGAACCAACCTTCCGTGTATCACATTATACTCGGTCTTTCACCACTCTAAAATTAATGAATAAACCCTATATTTATCCTTGGTCAATAAAGTTAACAAAATACGTACATGTATAAATTAAACTAGTCGCCATACCCGTGCACCGCACGGGACCATATCGTTTTAGGATCTTTGTAAATCGCAGTTCCGTCTTTTTTGCCTCATTGTCCAATATTTATTTTATTATTTATACATTTTTTGGTTTCTTGTCATTGTAATTTTATTTAATTCCATAGGCATTCGTAAATTGTCAATAGGACGGAGCTTAAGAGGATGTGAACGATCCAAGTTACGGAAATATATATATATGGCATGAATGTTACATGAATGGCATGGAAAAAAGTTGGACTGAAAGTGCCGAAACATAAATCAAACATGTCACCACAAGTGTAGTAAGGTGAATTAGACTGAAAGTGTGTTTGTAAGAACGTAAGTGAGTGATTATTGACGAAAATGAGATATAACGCTACAAGATGTAATGCATAATAACTAATTATCAACAACAACAACAACAATAATAATATGAAAAGAATAATATGTAGTTCTAATATTTTTTAATAGTAAAAGCAACAACAACAACAACAACAACATGAATTTAACTTATAATTTCACCTATTTGTATTCATTGTTTATAATTAATAAATTTATTATTTTATCTTTGAAATTTCAACCAATAAGATTGAGGTGACATGACATCTCCATATCTCTTCAAAATGATTATATTGAAATGTGGTGACTTTGTTTTACATTTAATATAATATATAGATTGGATTTTTGTTTTTAACTTTGATTGGAGAACGTAATCATCTTGAATTATGACTTTGATCTTTCTTAGTTTTTTTCTCGCATCTTTAGTTGGGATTTTCAAATATCCGCCTCTTTTTTTTCCATGGTTTCTATTGTTACGGCTGCTTCTTTTACTACCACTTCAGGCCTATAACACATTTTCGGTGTGTTAGTTTTGTTCTTAAAATATAAGCAGTGTATTACTTGTCGTTGATGTACATAGTAATTGTTCACTTACCTCTTGTCCAGCTTTCTCTTTTTATTTTTAATTGGTGTGTTTACCACAAGCTCTAATTCTGTTTGGGTGGTACACTGAGGTTCATATTGAGATTGGTTGTATGTCTAATCGGGTCGCTTTGGTTGTACACTTGGGGTGGCTGAGGTTCATGCTCTATAATAATTTTTGTATTCGTCGTTGTAGGTGATAATACACTTATGAATAAATTATGGAAGGGAGAGATGAATGGAAGGGGACGATGAATCGAGGTGGGAGCTAAGGAGTTTTTCCTCTTGTCTCATCTTTCTTAATTGATTGAGTTTTATTAGTTAAAAAATTTGTTAATTGATTGACTCTGTTTTTTAACATACTCCATTCTTTGCTTAATTTTGTTTGTCGGTTTGTTTAGTTGTTTTGTCCAATCATAGCAGAACACATGGTTTTATTAGAAGATAATATTACATAAATGGTTTATTTGAATTTTAATAGAGTATATTCATGATAGATAGATACGTATAAGATAGCACTCTAAGTAGAGAAGTAATAATAGTAATAGTAATAATAGTAATCTATATATTCTATTAAATAAAAAACAAATCATCCTCTTTGCTCTATCTACCCAATGCTCAATTCTAAAGTAACCCACAAGGCATGATATGATTGGGTGGAAGATGAAAAGGAGAGAGTTTTTCTTCCTCATTGATTATGTGGAATCCAATGTTAATCAATCAAGTTAAGTCTTCATTGCGTAGTCCATTATTTGTTTGACATAAATTAGTTTAAATGTCCTCATTAATCATGTAGAATCCAATGTTAAGCAATCATGTTCGGCCTTCATTGCGTCATTAATTCAGCTCCCACCTCCCATCCTCTTCATCTTCCTCCCTTATAATCCACCACCTACTAAAATGGGTGCTTGCCTTTCCCTTTACACCACCCATGTGTACAACAAAACCGAGCTGATTTTCGCCGCCAAACGTCGTCTTACTGTTGCCGTTGGATGCTGGCGATCCCGATTTTTCCTACCGCCCTGACTAACTCGGTATGTGTGTTGCTATCAACTTTAACGGCTCTGTTTTTCAGGCGAATTGGTAGAACGCAACAACAAAAATGATTATTTGATAGACAAGTACACTGACAAATGCACTATACAATGCAACAATTTTACTATTTAAACACTCTATTTGCCTATTCGCTCTGTTTAACAACATGGTGCAGACGTTGTTGGCTTCCTAAATACGATCGAGGAGAAAAGGGAAGTGTTAACAAAAAATGGTTAGACACATTTACGTCATATACAAATACAAGATGAAAGGTAACTTGAGCAACTTCACCACGCATATAGTTACGTGTAAAGTAATTAACTTACTACAATATAATGACTACATACAGGGAAAAAGGAGTGAACATGACTTTATGGGGTGACGTCTGACTACATCACAGAAGAAATTAGCCGGCAAAATGGACATGACATGGTCGTAGTCATCACATCTACAAGGGTCATAAATTATGAAGGTAATAAACTTTTGTTTATCAACTTTTATCGTTTATCTCTTTGAATATATGTAAATTTACATGCTCAAGTTTGTCACATATGATTATCAAAAGCATGATTTTCAAAAAAGTTGTTCAGTACTCCATATTGTGTAATATGAGAAAATAAGGCAACATAAACCTACGCCACTTCAAAGTCGAGGAGAATGTGCATGAAACATGTAACATGTGTATGTGGACGCACATATTTTGACACAGCATAGTACTACCAGTACTTCTCTTTTGTCCTCTTTCAACCTCACTCGTACTCAGCTGCTGCTACTACTACTACTACTACTACTACTACTACTACTACTACTACTACTACTGATTTCTCCGCATTTCGTCTTAACACTAAACACTACTTCTCCATTCGTCTCGATGGTTTATAAACCCGTGGTTTAGTACGACTATACAAAGTCGAAGGGACAATAAAAAGGGGATGTAGGCAGTATAAGTTTATTCCACTTTACGTGAAGTACTTTTTATCACGTTGATGCTTTTGAAATTGTTAATTTACACCGTATTAGCCTCTCATATACAATGGGGACAAGCAAAAAGGGGAAGAGGTGTGAGGGTGGATTACACTGTCAATCGTGGTAGACTTTGAGGCATTTTCATGTTATTAACTTAGTTAAAGTGTATAATAAAGCCAAATATTATAATGTCACTTAATATTATGTAAGTATTATGTTAATGGTTTTTCTAACATGTGTCTAATGGACACGCTGATAAACGTCATTTTAGTTATTATTTTACCACATTTATTTACTTATTCGGGTCGATTTTGTGTGCTTAATTGATATTATAGCTCATATAGGTTATTATACGATATTAAGTGTTAATTAGTCGTTTTAGTTATAATTATTGTAATAATTGTTATTTTCCAAGAATTTGGTACTGTCTTGTCTCGTGTGTATTTTTAGTAGGTACCGTCTGAAGAAATGACTGAGTGAAGACGAGAAAAAATCGAGTAAAATCGGGTCAAAGAACAAAGCGGGTAAAGCAAATTAAAGTCAAAGGCCTACTTGATCGGGCTGTCTTGAAATGACGATATCTCATTTATATTACATCGGAATTAAGTGATTCAAGATGCGTCGGAAAGCTAAGTTCGAGACCTAGAGGTTTGTAGAAGGAAGTGAGACTCAATTCCATTAATTAATAGGCCGAAATCGAGTTACAAAGCAGCATCTATTGGATCAAGGTGAAGGTCGGGCCCAATCACCAAAAGAAAAGAGACAATCCGACCCAATATGAAAAGAGAGACAAGGGACAGCTGGAGGGAGTAGCGAGCAGCAGCACAAAGAGGCTTAAAAGGCCGGACAAGAGGAGAGTAGTAGTCCAAGAAAGGTGGAGGAGTGAGAATTAAAAAGAAAGAAAGGAAATAAAGGGAGAGTAGTAGTAGACAGCAGGGGGCGACACAAATGAAAATAGAGGAGTCCGTACGGTAGGAGAGAGATAGGGGGCCGCCTTGATGGTAGAACGTAGAGTTGAATAGCAGTAGGATTAGGAGATGATTTTTAGATTTCTTTTATTTAATTAGTTCTATTTCTTAGGTTGTTTTAGTTTAATTTGTCGGGTTAATCTTCTACTTCATTTCTCCATCATTTATACAATTTTATTTGGTAATTTCTTCTTCTCTTTTTCATTATTTTCATCTTTATTGTTTATTAGTTTTACATAATTTATTGCTTAATTAGTCTAAAGTTTGCATCTTCAATTAGTCATTCATGTTTATTATTATAATTAGAGTAGTGGGTAACTTAATTAGTTTAGTTTATATCATGTTTAAGTAGTTAATTTCAAGGGTCGAGGAAGACTCGGGTTGTCTCGTTTTGTGTGTTTGTTGTGTGTTTACGGACTTTGTCGACTTATTGTTGGTATTCTCTATTGATTGCGATTTTTGTATGATTTACTTGCCTTGACCGCGATGGGTGAATTATATTGTGTCAAGCTTTCTTTGGGGTGGGTCGACCTAGTAATAAGTGCGATAGCCCATTATTAGGATCGTCCCAGGTAGATAGAGACTCGAGAGAGACCCTTTGTCTTCCCAATTATCGACCATAATCGACTCATTTGTGAACTCCGATAATCCCCTTGAGACTACCTCGTTGACCTTGACTCTAGCCCCTTTTATCGTATTTATTTCATTTGTTTGTTTGACTTGTTTAGCTCACTAGTTTAGAACCTTCTTCCGACCAAAAAAATAAACATATCTTTTCTTGACTAATACCTTACCTAGACCGAGACCCTTATTTAGCTAGACCGTCCTTGTGGATTCGACCCGACTTACCCTCGACTACTCAAGTTTAGGATTAGTTGTTTTTTTTACTTTGATCGATCGAGATTGACGGCAAATCTTGTCCGTCAAATTGGCACCGTTGCCGGGGAAGGTGCTATGTTAGATATTTGTTTTAGTTTGGTTTTGGAATTAGTCTTTCATTGTTTTTTTAAAAATATTAGTCGATAGCTTGTCTTGTATATACTTGTGTGTTTTTGTGTTTTTTTTGTGACTTTTCTTGAATATTTTCTTCTCTTCCTTCTTATCTATAATGCCTTCTCTTGCCGACCATAGTAGACCGGATCCCTACTTGTTTGCCTCACCCATTAACATTGGGGTTTTTCAGGTTCCTTGCTTTGATATTGAGCCTTATTATATTGATTTGGTGGAGCGGGATGCCTTTCATGGACTTGAGAGTGAGGATGTATATGGTCTTCTTGAGAATTTTGTGGACTTGTGTTGTGTGTTTAAAAGGGATGGAGTTCCCCTTGATACCATTAAGCTTATATTGTTTCCATTTTTTCTTAAGGATAGAGCTAAGAGAAGGTTTCGTTCACACCCTCCTAACACCTTCACCTCTTGGAACCCACTAGCCCTTGCATTTCTTAGGAAAGTTTTCCCTCCCTCGAAGGTCGCCAAGTTTAGAGATAAGATTCTTAGTTTTGAACAAGGCGAGTTTGAGAGTTTGAGTGAGTCTTGGGTTAGGTTTAAGGGTTTATTGAGAGCTTGTCCAATTCATGGAATCACACTTTGGCTAACCACTTCGACCTTCCTACAAGGTTTGCTTCCTCACCATAGAAACTTGATCATTTTTTCATCCGAGAGAAAGTTCAATGATTTGAAGGATAATGAAGTTTCGGGTTTAATTGAAAGAGTGGCTAGTGTTAATGACCAATGGGGATTTGTGAGAGTGAGAGAAGACCCACCCATGCTTTCCTTGCAATATGTGTCAAGTGATAGGGTAGAGTCTTATTCTCTTGCTAATGTGCATAACTCTCATATTAGTCAAGTTTCTCATCCCTTTATGAATGTGAATTCTATGCATGCTATTTCATCTACTTATGCTTCTTGTGGTGATTTGGGAACTACTTTATATGCACTTCCTTCTTGTTCTTTCCCACCTCTTGTTGATGATGATGAGGATGATGATGATTTGAATGTTATTTCATATGTTCCCCAAACCCCTTTGAATGATGTTAATGATGATTTGCATGCTATTGACTCTTGTGAACCTACATGCCTTTCTTCAACAAAATTTCCATATTCCCTTGTCCAACTTAAACCTCTTGTTGTGAGTGTTAATGATTATGAGTTGGAATGTATGCTTTTTGAGGAAAATGTGTGCTTGGATAAGTTTTATGATCTTTGTAGAGAGAAAAACCACAAAGATCTTAGCTTGTGTGTGTTGGAGGGCATATTTTTTGAGGTTGATTATGAGAGCTTGGAAAGGGAGTTGAGTGAAAGAGAGACTCTTGAGGTTGAAAGGAAGGAGCAAAGAGAGGATAATGAGATATTGGATATTGCTTTGAGTGATGAGAGTATTGAGATCGAGAATACTTGGGATTGTGAGGTTGATTTCTTTGAGGAACCAATTTTTGAGAAATTTCAGCCTTTCCCTTGTATGGATTTTGAGTCTCTTTCACCCATTGATGATTTGGATCTTATTTCTCTTACTCTACTTGAGCCTATGATTATAGATGAAGATTGTGAACCTCTTTTAGAGGAGTTTGTGTTGGCTCATGATTTGTCACTTGATGCTTATTTCATTGAGACACTTGAGGATGGAGAGATGATTAAGACCCCCAATATGAGTGAAAATGGGGAGAATGATTGTGTGAGTGCCTCTCCTCTTGTGAATTTGGAGTCGAGTGATAAATTTTGGGAATTTGAGTTTAATAATGCCTACCATATGCATAAACCTTACACTACCACTCTTATATATTAGTTTTGTGGATTCTCTAGCTTGCCTCACTATGACCATTTTGGTGAGGATTGTTCTTAATCATATGACCATTTTAATGAGATCTTTGGTAGGGTATTTAGATAACTTACCTGTTTTAGTTGTGTTTAAGTGTATATATTTTCTTTTTTGTGTGTGTGTTTTGTGTTGTTTTCTTCTTGTCTGTAGGTGTCCACTTATGATCTTGAAGAAGGAACAACAAGATGGTGGATAAAAGGGAAAAGATCAAGAATCACTCACCAAGTGGTGAAAGATCGAGTTTGAAATGGTAAATTCTTCACCCACCCTCTCTTTTCTCCCTCCCTTGTCTTTAACATTGAGGACAATGTTTCACTTAAGTGTGGGGGAGAGTTTGTTGCTTATTGGATCATACTTGGATTGATTTTGGTGGAAGTTTTGGATTTGGTGGAGTGATTTTGTTGTAAGTATGTGTTGCGTTGGGATGTTGGAAGTAGTTAGTTATGTTATACTTGTGAATATGTGTTGTGGATTTCTTTTATTTCTCTTTTGTGTGTTAGTTTTGTTTCCTTTGTCGGAAAAAAGTTTCAAAAACACCTAAAAGTTTGAAAATTTGAAAAATCCAAAAAGATGTTTTTCATTTTCCTACGAGATTAGTCGATTTTCTAGATTTCAACTTTGATCAAAAGAATGATTTGGAAATACTTATTATTGCATATTAGTATTGTGAATCGACTAATCTGTGCTTTAATTAGTGATTTAGGGTGTATACCATCATTATTGTTCACTTATTCATCTCATGGTGTGATATTTTGTGGACATGACGTAGGTCCACCCCGACGCGGCCACGCGCGGGTTTGGGTAGGCGAATGAATCTCGTGGTGAGATTGTTCTCGGGTTCGAAATTTAAGTCAAATGGAGTCGCCACCGAATTTTGTGGTTATTCGAAACCATACGAGCCCACTCTATGTCGTCATGGGCTGTACACAAAGTACGGTCCACTTCGATTTCAGAGTTTATGGGGCTCGTCTCTTTGCATTGCAATATCGATACCGTTTAAACCGGTATTCGTATATAGAATGACTCTCGTGCGCCAATGGTTTCGGACATCCGGAAACCAAGGTTCTGAGTAAGGGGTGAGGGTACGTGTTGGGAAGCCCACTAAGGAAACCCAACCCCGCCCGCACATGGCGGCCTCTACTAAGACATCGTTCGTGTTCGTGTTCGTGTGCGCGTGCTAGTAAAACGATTAAATGATATGCAAACAGCGTTTTCGGGCTAAGCATGTGAATTTTGCGTTAACTACGTCATTTAATGCATCTTGAATATGGTCGGAGTAATTTAGCATGCGAGGTTCATTTATAAAGCGATAAGCAAGTAAATAAACAAAACTCGAAAGTAAATAACGTACAAGTTACACGGGCGGAAATACAACCCGGCCAAAACAAAAATTATAAATAAAATACAAACTGAAAAATAAATAATAAGAAGATAAGAACGGACCCGTATGCAAACTAGACCGTGAATTGTGTAAATGGACGAACCCCGATTAAATACACATTGCGTTATGTATTAAATGAAGGACGGACACATAGGACCTAAGCGTGACGCTAGCCCGATCCTATGCCTCGATGCCTTGTCCCGACTTATCACGTCGAAATATCGATCAAAGTCGCTAAAGTGTCGTGATATGAATGGGTTTTGAAAAATGGGTTCACGTGATTGGCTTTACACGTGTCGACTAAAAGTCGTAAAAAAAAGACGAGGCTCGAATGTTGCATTAAAGCTCTCGGATTACTGGACTGCCGGACCCACTCAATCGAGTCATGGTCTGACTCGGTCGAATGTGTCCTCGAAAAGGATTCTGCCCAGGTTTATGGACGCTACTCGATCGAGTAGCCTACGTACTCGGTCGAGTAGCCCCTATACGAGTACCAACTCGTGTCATTTTTTGGTTTAAAATCGATGGTCGGCCAAATCAAATACAAATATCGCACGATTTGTATTTAACTTGGCTTCCGGTGCTATAATCGCGTATGCATGCGATTATAATACCGTTATCGGAGATTTATGAAAATGCTTGTGCTAGATTAGAAATTTTGTATTAGTGACGAAATTGCATCCCTCTACGTCACGACATCGAAACTAACCCTTTCGGATTATGTGATGTCGGATTTCGTGTCAACGGGTTCCGTACTAATAAAAATGGGATCAAATGCGTTCAACTATTATTAATCGCGATCGCGTCACGCCCTTGAGTACATTGGGGCGGGGCTCCTCGAAAGGGCTCCACCTCCGTCGTTGCTCGTAAAGGGATTAGACGGACTTTAAGCGATAATTATAGTCAAACGTATTTAAAACCGAATTTTAATACTAGTGTATATATATACACGGTATGATAATGTTAGTAACAAAAAAAGTAAAAGTTAGTATACAAGAAATGAAATGTTAGAGTTAACGTTAAAGTTGGCGTTAGGATAATAGTATAGTTATTATATAAACAATGCGGAAATGTAAATAAAAAAACGAAGTAGTAAGGATCGAAAAGGGGTTTAGGACACCCTCAACATACATGCTTAGTAGGGACCTCGGAAATGGACTCGTAAATAGCGACGGGACGCCGGAGTATCGAGGATGTATGCGAGTTATGGTGTGTGTGTGTGTGGATGATTCGTCGGTTTTCGAGGGACGAAGGGCTCGGTTTTTGTGTATATTTGCTTAGGGTTGTAGTGTGAAGAACATAGGAGGGTTATGGCTGAAAATGTAGGGTAAAATGTAGGTAAAAACCTTGTCAAATGAGAGGGGGTCGTGGGGTATTTATAGAGTTTACCCCACGACCTAGGGTCACTCGATCGAGTGGCCCTAGTGCACTCGATCGAGTGCCCTTGAAAATGGGCCTGATCCGGTTTTTGACGCTCCACTCGACCGAGTGGGTCAATCCACTCGATCGAGTGGGTCAATCCACTCGATCGAGTGGATCAAGAGAATCGAGGTAAATTAGGAAGGTCTTGACCTTGTTGATTTGTTTGTCTTATTTGAAATTGATTTGGGCGCCAGTTTCTAGAAGGTCCCTCTAGGCTTATTTTTGTGACGGATTCGTCTTTGACTGGGTTTTGACCCGGTCGCCAAAAGATGGGTTTTATTTTTGGTGTCGGTTTTGGCCCAAATTAGTCTAATTTTGCTCGGGACGACCCACTGGGCCTGAATTTGAGGTTGGTTTTGAGATATTTTTACTCCGCTAAAAGTCCATGTCGGATATTATTGATTCCGACCCCATATCGGAGTATACTAAGTCACGTTTGCGTCCGATCATCATCGGGTGTTTGTCGGGAACTGCTATAGACACTAGCAGGCAAAATGCGGGTGTCTACAGAGCCCCCACTCTGACTGAGGCTTGGACAAGGCGAAAGTCAGAGTAGCTACCAGGCCAATCGCAGATTACGACCTGGCAGCCTTCCGGTCGGGTCGTTTATAGTCCAGTAGACTAGCGTGAAGGGCTCGCCAGCCATAGGCAGAGGGTCATACCTGTCCTGCTGATGATAGCTCCGTGGGGAGTGAAACTTGCTTATGAAGGTGTAGGTGTACCCGTATGCTGATACATCATTGCTCTGATTGTAGCATTCTGGGATAAATATTGACTCACGTTGGGGAGTGAAGTAGTTGCGTGGAGACTTGCTTCTGAAGTCTGGGGTGTACCTGTATGCTGACACATAACAAATTGCATGTAACACATAGGCAAAACACCGACTCGTGCTGGGGAAAAACTGGATTTTGAAAAGCCGAAAATTTTGAAAGATTTTTTTTTTTTCACAGAATTTTAGAAATTTCGAGGAAAGCTCGGGACAACTTGATTCCTATTCTGGGTTCTCGTCTGAAGTCAGGCCTGCGCATGCTGGGGCCCAGGTTTGCTGAGGAGGCAAGGTAGTTAGGGTTACAGTTACGGCCTTCTGTTATAAATATAGGCCTCCCTGCTTCAGTTTACTGTATCTCAAATCAAAACTCCCACTTCTGCTCAAAATCTCTTAGTCTTTCGAGAAGATTCAAATTCCTGACATGGGTATCGATCATCTTACTTCGATGCTTTTTGCCTGGTCCCAGCACTTTCGGGACGAGGACAAAGTTCAGCTGACCCAAATGGGGATTGTCAGCCTGTTTCCTCTTCGACATCTAATAACTGATTCACATTTCTTGGACGCCTGCCTGTCGTTTTGGGATACCACCCATCACGTCTTCGCGTTCCCGCGGGAGAGATATGCCCTCTTCTCGAGGAGATCGCAGCTATTGGGGGTTGGAGCCCTGTCGCTCGCCCTGCCATCCCTCCGTTCTACCCGGACCCGAGGAGAAGGTTGAGGGATTTCCTAGGTCTGTCTCATGCTGAGACAGATCGAATGGTGCGGGGAAATACTGTTTCCCTCTTTGACTTGGCTGACAAGTTTATGAACAGTCAAGATGTAAGGGCTACCCCTTCTCATAGGCGTAGGGCTTTCGCCTTTTGCATGCTGCACCGCTACGTTTTTGAGAGGATGATGGACGTTGACTCATGCCTGGGTCAAATCAGGCTGATCGGAGTGGTTGACCAGATGGAGACTGGTCATAGCCCTGCTTGGCTAGCCACTGGAGAAATCATCATGGGTCTGGATGCTAGGCGACTTGACCCAACCCGGCAACTGACGGGGAGCACCCTTATTCTGCAGGTATATGTCTCGCGATTTTCATATTTTTTGTGTTTCGCGCGATTTCTTGAGGTCTGTTAGTCACTCGATCGAGTGGACCTGTCACTCGATCGAGTGACATCTTTCGAAGTGCTTCTGCCCATCTGTGGAGGGCTTACTCGATCGAGTCAGATGTTTTACTCGATCGAGTGGCGCTCCTGGCGATATTTTGCTTGTCTTTAGAGAGCCTTACTCGATCGAGTCAGACGGTGTATTTTTCGTAGGTTTGGTTGTCAGAACGTCTGTCGATCATAGAGCCCCCTCCGAGCATTCCCAACTACCGCAGCAGCCAAATCAGTTCAAGAGGGCGCCGGATAAGCTCAAGTCACCATATAAATCGAGCTTACTGGGATGAGGAGTTGGTGTTCCATGGTGGCCCTTTAATCAGGTGGACGATCGCTTGGTGGTTCCTTTCTAAACTGACGGGGATAGCCAAGAGGGACCAAGGCCGTTACTTGGTGATCCTGTCCCTTGACTGGACAGTTCATATTTACCCGGACCGCATCCTGAGGCAGTTCGGTTCGTCTCAGCGCATTCCTGAGACTGATGCCATTATTAGCGTCTAGCTCCAACTGACAGACGCTATGTGCGACACCTGGTTGCAGAGATGGTTCACTCGTCCTACATGGACTATTCCCAACCCTTGCCAATCCGCTTGGGTTTCTCGGGCATACGAGAAATGGACTTCTGAGGAATCTGAGGAAGCTCGTAAAGCTCTGAAGGTCGATGAGGCCTTCAAACTGGTCCGTCGGGAGACGGCAAAGGACAATAGGGGATTCTTCGATGAGGGAGAGACCCCTGCTACCTTAGTCCGATTAGAATCGGGTCTTAAGTCACATACTAAGACTTGAGCTAAAGATGCCGGTGCTAGTGGCACGCGGGGGCGGCTAAGCCCCCAAACTGATTTGGAACGACGACTTGGGCCAAGGCTGGCGGCCCGGGACCGGCTAGGTCCGCGTGACCGGCTTCCTGAGCCCGTGAGGGCCCGACTTGGGCCTATTGACGTGGATTAGGACTCGAGTTCCAAAAAGCAAGTCCGGGCTAAAGAGGTTCCTGTGGTGATTCGGGAACGCTCTCCTCCGCGTCGTCGTCAGTGGACGGCCAAGGAGGCCAAGGACAAGGGGAAGGGCAAGATGCCTTAAATACCGAGTCCTTAGTTTTTTATTATTTAAATATTATTATTATTTATTTCGGAGTGTCGCGTGCTTTTTTGTTTTTGTAATAATATTTTTTGAATTCCTGCATTTTGTATTTTTCCGAGTTTATCGGGGGTTTTTTGTGATAACTAATAAAAGAAGTTTATTATTAAACCGTTCCTGCCTTTTTCTCGATTGGATTGGTTGTGCTCTTTTGAGGGGCTGCCTACGTATCCGCAATTAGCAGAATCAAACCAAACGTAGTTCAAGCTTAGTAAATTTGCAATCTCGAATTACACCAAGACTAATGGTTCAAGATGTTTTGTGATAGTAGAATAAATAATTCTAGCTCATTGACTTGCTTTTTGTTAAAAAAAAAGATTTTGATAAATTTTGCTAATGACATTGAGAAATGGCTAAGGGTAGTAACGCTTCAGCTGGTCCAGGTTGGTTGGCTTGACGAACTCATTCCCGTCCAGGTCCGTCAGCATTACTGCTCCTCCTGATATGATCTTCTTTACCAGATATGACCCAGCCCAGTTGGGTTTGAACTTTCCCCTTGGGTCAACTGGTAGTAAAGCTCGAACAGACTTAAGGACTAGATCCCCTTCTTTAATGTTTCTGGGCCTTACCCTTTTGTTGAAGGCCCGTTGGATCCGTTTCTGGTAGATTTGGATATTGTTGAGGGCGCGGGTTCGTCGTTCGTCTAGTAGAACCAACGAATCGTACCGTGCTCGAACCCAGTCAGCTTCGGGTACTTGACTCTCTAACAGAATTCTGAGGGACGGTACCTCTAATTCAACTGGTTGGACTGCCTCCATCCCATAAGTTAGGTAAAACGGTGTCGCTCCGGTTGCGGTGCGAATCGACGTCCGGTACCCCCATAGGGCAAAAGGTATTTTGTCGGGCCAATCCCGGTAATTATCAGCCATCTTTTTGAGTATGGTGACAATTGTTTTATTAGCCGCCTCTACTGCTCCATTCGTTTGAGGACGGTAGGGCGGGGACGTGTGCCTTTGAATTTTATATTTAGTCAGCAAGGCTGCGGTCTCAGCTTGAAAATGAGTCCCGTGATCACTGATGAATTCATGCGGGATTCCATACTGACATATTATCTTGTTCTGGATAAATTTGGCGACATGTTTAGCGCTGAGAATGCGATATGATTCAGCTTCGACACATTTGGTGAAGTAGTCGATAGCTACTAAAATGAAACAGTGTCCGCCAGTACCGGAGGGATTTACCTTCCCGATTATGTCAATACCCCATGTCGAGAACGGCCAAGGCGACGTCATGGTATAAAGCAGGGATGACGGCATATGTTGCACATTGCCGAAGATTTGACAGTTGTGACATAGTTTGACGTATAACTGGCAGTCAGCTTCCATGGTATTCCAGTAATACCCGAGCCTCATGATCTTTCGGACCAACATGTGAGCATTCATATGTGGGCCGTTTTCACCGTCATGTACTTCGGCCATTACTTTCTCGACCTTGTATTTTATCAACACAAAGGAGAAGAGCCCCCTGTGCCATCTTTTTGTACAATTGTCCATCATCGGTGCGGATGAACAGGGTGGCTAGCCTCCGTAAGGCTTTCTTGGCTCGGCCTTCAGTCCCGGGAGGATACTCTCCGTTTGTCAGGTATGTTAATACAGCCTGGTAGCAAGGTTCAGGATCAGTTATCTCGATGTCTTCGATGTCATGGATGTATGCTGGCTCGAACCGTCTTTCGACAAAAATTGGCATATTGGTCACGGGGTCGGGAATATTTAGTAAAGATGCCAATTTTGAGAGTGCATCTGCAAACTGATTTTCTTCCCGAGGCAGGTATATATACTCCACCTTTTGGAATTGTTTCTCAAGATCCCTTACTCGTGCCTGGTAGGCCACGAGATTAGCATTTCGAGTCTTCCATTGTTGGAGTGCTTGGTTAATGACCAAGGATGAGTCGCCATTTACCCGGAGATTTGTGATTCCCAGGTTGGCGGCGGCTTGTAGCCCGTAAATGCATGCTTCGTACTCTGCTGCATTTTTGGTAACATCAAAGTCCAGTTTGATGGAGACGAGAGTATGCTCCCCTCTTAGTGAGATTAAGAGGATCCCGACTCCGAACCCTCAAAAATTAGATGCTCCATCGAAGTATAAATCCCACGTTTCAGCATCGGTATGGAAAATATCTTCGCCTGGGAAGGACCAAGTGTCGGTGTGTCCTTCTTCGGTTACCGGGCTGTCGGCAAGGAATTCAGCTACTATTCGCCCCTTAATAGCCTTTAACGGTACAAATTTCAGGTCGAACTCTGCCAGCATTAGAGTCCATCTTCAAATACGGCCATTGAGAATGGGCTTTTCGAAGAGGTATTTGATCGGATCCATCTTTGATAGAACGTGGACCTCGTGGCTGAGCATATAGTGTCGGAGCTTCTTAGTGGCCCAGACTAGAGCCAAGCACGTCTTTTCGAGCATGGTATATTTGCACTCATACTCTAAAAACTTCTTGCTGATATAATAAATGGCTCGTTCTTCGGAGTCGACCGTCTGAACCAGCATAGCCCCCATGGCTGTCTCGGTCGTTGTTAGGTATAACGACAGAGGCAAACCGGGTTGAGGCGGCATTAAAACTGGCGGAGCAGACAGAATTTCCTTGATCTTGTCGAAAGCAGCTTGGCACTTGTCATCCCATAGTATTTGTTCCCCTGTTTCCAGTTTCTTGAAAATTGGTTCACATACCATGGTTAGTTTGGAAATGAATCGACTAATATACTGGACTTTCCCGAGAAATCCCCTTATTTTTTTTTCGGTTTTAGGGGCTTGCATCTCGGTAATGGCTTTGATTTTAGTTGGGTCGACCTCGATACCTCGTTGGCTAACGATATGACCCAGTAATTTGCCTGATGTTACTCCGAAACTGCACTTTTGAGGGTTTAGCCTCATGTTGTATTTGCGCAATCGGGTGAAGAATTTTCTTAGGGCGGTGATGTGACCGTCCCGTTCTTTGGATTTGACGATCATGTCGTCCACATAAACTTCTACCTCTTTATGCATCATGTCGTGTAATAAAGTGGTAGCGGTCCTTTGGTATGTGGCCCCGGCGTTAATGAGGCCGAATGGCATGACGGTATAGCAGTAAGTACCCCAAGGTGTGGTGAAGGTAGTCTTACTCATATCTTCTTCCGCCATCTTGATTTGATTATATCCGGCATATCCGTCCATGAATGATAGAAGGGCATGATCGGTCGTGTTATCCACCAGTATATCGATGTGTGGTAACGGAAAATCATCCTTCGGGCTTGCTTTGTTAAGATCCCGAAAATCTACGCATACCCGCACCTTACCGTCCTTTTTAGGAACCGGCCCGATGTTTGCAACCCAGTCCGGATACTCGGACACTTGTATGAAGCCGGCTTTGAACTGTTTGTCGACTTCCTCTTTTACTTTGAAAAGAGGATGTAGGATATCCTAGACTCGGACTCAAACTTAAACTCAAATCGAATCCGGACTTTCGGATACTTGGTTGGTCGTTTCTTTTTGGTAAGGTTCTTGATTGGAGGAAACGACAGGTGCCACGACTCGCCTAAACTCGACTTTGCGCGAATGCAAGAGAGGGAGTCAAACTAGACATGGCCCGGGGTGACGGGTCGACAAAGACTCTTGGACCGGGATACTCGAACGTTGACCTAGACGAGGTAACAACCCTGGCTTGGACTCGACGATGAGACTCAAGCTGCACGAGGGTAAGTCCGAAAATGGGGCGACCGTGTTTGACCGCGTCACGTGTTCGGACCAACCGTGGCGACCTAAACCTAGGTGACTCGAGTGTTCGTAGCATAGTTACGACTCGAAGAAAAGCATCATAAGGACGCTGGTGTATGATGAACGTAAGGTACCCCTTAGGGTGACCGTGGTCGACTGCTCGGTTAGAGGATAGCCCCCGAATGAGACTGAAGACTCTAATAGGACTCAGATGGTGCGGCATCTGAATGACTCGAAAGTGACACACGTGAGACACCACGTGTAGGACATGACCCTTAGAGAAACCGTGATTGATCGCTTCGCTGAAGGGTAGCCCCCGAGTGAGATTGTAGGTTTTGCTAAGACTCGAGTGTCGGACCAGTGACCCTTAGATGTAAGGGCCACAAACCTTTAGCTACAGGGCTATGCCTTGTAAAAGGTTGACTCGGCCTCGAGGAAGGCAGACGGGTAAGGGAGGAAACTTGCGATGTAGGATCGGCAGAGTTTCGACGCTAGAGACCTTCGACGTATTACGAAAAGACCCGACACATGAATTACGGTAGGTCCTATAATAAGGAAGGTTTTTGAAAAATGATTGAATTTTGAAAAATGATTGAATTTTGAAAATTGAGAGGACAGTCCTGAAATTGGCAGTGGGCCAATAGGACCGGGCATTTTGAAATATTAGAATGGTTGCGAGTAATTTCGCGTTTTGAAAAATTGGGAGACGGTCTCGTCTTTTGAAATTTGTAGCATGCCGACAAGACCGAGTTTTTTGAAAAGTTGAATATCGAAAATGAATTTCTGAAATTTTATAAATCGAAAATAGGATCCTGAAGATTTGAAAATCGAAAACGGCATCTCAGAGATTTGAAAATCGAGAATGGAATCTCGAAGACTTGAAAATCGAGGTGGAATTTTGAAGATTTGAAAATTGAAGTTGAATTTTGAAAATTCGAAAGTCGAAAGGGAATCGAAAATTCGAAATTTGAAATGGGAAGCATGCCGGCTAAAAATTGGCTATTTTGAGTCAAATCGTAAGTCTAAATTTTGGCAGCATTCCGAGTTTTTGAAATTGGATATTTTGAAAAGACGGGTCCCGAAACGGACAGTAGTTCGGGTTTTTCAAAATTTGGTATTTTGGAAAGATGCATTTTTTGAAATGACGATTTTTGAAAAAAATGACACGGAAACCAAGTAGCACGTAGTCAAGCAAGCCTTATAACGACGCTTATGTATGCATTACGCTAAGTCTCGGTCGGTCCAAATAGGGTCTATACCAACGACGATAGTATTCTCGTAGTCAGGACGGACTCCCTAAGCCGAGTTGGTCTTAGGACATGCCGCAAAACCCTTACGAGTTCCACCATCGAAGTCTTTAGCGTACCCATGTAGGAATGCACCGTGGTATAGTGGGACGTCGGTCACAAGTAACCGGCCCGGGCAAAAATTTCGGTTATGCATGAATCATTAAACTAATGCGCGCACACTAATATACGAACGATTTCTCTTCGAGTCTCACCCTAGGAACCCCGATGACATGTGGTACATCAGGTATCCCCAGTGGAGTCGCCAAATTGTGGACATGACGTAGGTCCACCCCGACGCGGCCACGCGCGGGTTTGGGTAGGCGAATGAATCTCGTGGTGAGATTGTTCTCGGGTTCGAAATTTAAGTGAAAATGGAGTCGCCACCGAATTTTGTGGTTATTCGGAACCATACGAGCCCACTCTATGTCGTCATGGGCTGTACACAAAGTACGGCCCACTTCGATTTCAGAGTTTATGGGGCTCGTCCCTTTGCATTGCAATATCGATACCGTTTAAACCGGCTTTCGTATATAGAATGACTCTCGTGTGTCAATGGTTTCGGGCATCCGGAAACCAGGGTTCTGAGTAAGGGGTGAGGGTACGTGTTGGGAAGCCCACTAAAGACACCCAACCCCGCCCGCACATGGCGGCCTCTACTAAGACATCGTTCGTACGTGTTCGTGTGCGCGCGCTAGTAAAACGATTAAATGATATGCAAACAGCGTTTTCGGGCTAAGCATGCGAGTTGTTGATTAACTACGTCATTTAATGCATCTTGATTCACGTCAAAGTGATTTAGCATGCGATGTTCATTTAAGGCAATAAATGGCAAACATCAAAAAGAGAAAACTCGTAAATAAATTACAAATTACACGGGCGGAATACAACCCGAAATTCACAATACAACGAGCAATAAAATAGAATAATTGAATAGGAAATGGTAAACGTTAACTAGAAACGGACCCGTATATAATAAATTATAAACTAGACTGTAAGTTGTGCAAACGGACGAACTTCGATTAAATACACATTATATTGTGTATTAAACGGAGGACGGACATATGGAACCTAGACGTGGTGCTAGCCCGATCCCGAATCTCGATGCCTTGTCCCGACTTATCACATCGAGGAATAGAGTCTAAATTAATCATGTGTCGGATACGACTAAAGAGTCGTCGACACAAGATTAATAGTGCGAGACCGTCGATCAAAGTCGTTTTAAGTGATATGATATGCATGAGTTTTGAAAAATAGGATCACGTGATGGTCTTTACACGCGTTGACTAAAAGTCCTAAAAAAAGACGAGCCTCAAAATATGGAAATATGTCGCGAAAGTCGCCTATTAATATAAGAATCGAAGAGGATAGAAAGGCGAGAAAACGAGAAAGAGGACTCGGCCGAACAGGCCTCCCCGCGAGTCGCCTGACCGACGCGCGACTCGCACGGGGGTCTGGCCGCTTTTTTTACTTGTTTGAATTCGATAATTGACCGAGTTAAATAAAAATATTGCATTATTTAAATTCAACTCGGTTCTCGATGTCATAAATGTGTATCATACGATTATGAGACCGTTATCGGGATTTTATGAAATATGCTATTATGTGATTGAAAATTTTGATTAGTGACGAAATTATAGTCCTCCGCGTCACGACATCGATACTAATCCTAAAGGATTATGTGATGTCGGTTTTCGCCTCAACGGATCTCGTACTAATCTTAGAAATGGAGTCTTACGCGTTCAACTATGAGCAATCATGATCGCGTTATGCCCTTGAGTACATTGGGGCGGCGCTCCTCGAAAGGGTGCCACCTCCGTCGTGACTCGTAAAGGGATTAAACGGACTTTGGATGATCGTCGTAGTCAAACGTGTTAATACCCGAATTTTAATATTATATAAATATATATATACACGGTATTAATATGTTAATGACGAAAGGATAAAAATTAGTAAACGATAAAATTAAATGTTAGGTGTTAGATACAATAAATAAAAAAAGTGTTAGATTGCGATAAATAAAAGTGTTAGATTAGAGAGTTAGTATACACGAAATTAAAATGTTAGTGTTAGCGGTTTGTAGTAGTAGTAATAATAATAATGATAATGATAATAATAATAATAATAATAATAATAATAATAATAATAATAATAATAATAACAATAATAATAACAATAACAATAACAATAATAATAATAATAATAACAATAACAATAACAATAATAATAATAATAATAATAATAATAATAATAATAATAATAATAATAATAATAATAATAATAATAATAATAATAATAATAATAATTATAATAATTATAATTATAATAATTATAATAATAATAATAATTATAATTATAATTATTATAATAATAATAATAATAATTATAATAATAATAATTATAATAATAATTATAATAATAATAATTATAATAATAATAATTATAATAATAATTATAATAATAATTATTATTATAATAATAATAATAATAATAATTATAATAATAATAATAATAATAATAATAATAATAATAATAATAATAATAATAATAATAATAAGGTTAACTTGCGGTAGTGCCGGCGGAAGATTTGTGATGGTCATTACGCTGCCGCTGTCCGGGTGCTTTCTTCGTCTGGCGTTGCCCCTTACTCGGCCGATACTCTGCAGGCTTTGAAAGACAAACACCCCACTATTCCGCCCCCTTCCTTGCCGCCTTTGCCTGCCGCTCACCCACAGCTCGTCGCGTCCACGACCGTCGTGTTGGATATGATCAGGAGTTTTCCGCGTGACACTTCTTGTGGACGGGACGGTTTTCGTGCCCAACATCTTCTGGATTGTTTGAGCGGGGCCGCGGTGGCTATCTCAGATGATCTGATCACCTCTATCACTAGGGTGGTTAACCTGTTTCTCGAGGGTAGATGCCCGCAGGTTCTCAGTGAGTACATCGCCAGTGCTCCGCTCACCCCGCTTGTTAAACCAGGTGGTGGGGTCCGTCCTATTGCTGTGGGCACGGTTTGGAGACGCCTTGTCTCTAAGGTTGGGGCTGTTCTGATTGGTCCGTCACTTTGCGGTTACTTTGAGGGCCTCCAGTTTGGGGTCGGGGTTTCTGGTGGAGGAGAGGCCATTCTTCATGCCTTGAATCGGTTTATTGAGGTTCGTGGTGGTGATGTGGGCCTTTCCATGCTTTTGGTCGACTTCCAGAATGCCTTTAATTTGGTCGACCGGGAGATCATGTTGCGTGAGGTTCGTCGTTGTTGCCCTGTTCTTTCCCGCTGGGTCGAGTTTTGCTACTCTCGGCCCGCCAGACTCTTCTACGGGGAGCATAGCCTGTGGTCTTGTCAGGGGGTCCAGCAGGGTGACCCTTTGGGCCCTCTTCTTTTTGCTTTGGTCTTGCATCCCTTGATTTGTAAGATCCGGGACTCTTTTCCCTTGAGCTTGCAGGCTTGGTTCTTGGACGACGGCACCATCGTTTGAGATACTTTGGTCGTGGGGAAGGTTTTGGAGCTGATTATGGAGGATGGTCCTCGCTTGGGTCTTCACCTTAATGTCGGAAAAACCGAGGTTTTTTGGCCTAAGGAAGACCCTAGGAGTCGACTTCTGGGTGTTTTTCCCCCTGATATTTCTCGACCGGTTCGTGGTGTCAAAGTCCTTGGTGGTCCCGTCAGTATCTGCCGTACTTTCAGCAGTGAGCTTGTGGCGAAGAGAGTTACGAGAACCATTGAGCTTATGGATTCGGTTGCCAGGATTGAGGACCCGCAGTGCGAGCTGTTGTTACTTCGTGCTTGTGCCGGTATTTCTAAGCTCTCTTTCTCTCTGCGAACCGGTCCCCCTACGGTCTTCGACTCGGCTAAGACCTTTGATGCGGCATTGCGGTCTAGCCTAGAACGCATTGTCACCGCGTCTGGCCCCGGGTTCGGGGACTGGCAGTGGCGTCTTTCCACACTGCCTTTTAATCTCGGGGGGCTGGGTGTGTATAGCGCCGGGGATGTCATGCACTATGCCTTTTTTGGCTTCTCGCCTTCAGACCTCTGAGTTGCAGGCTACGCTCCTTCGGCCTTCAGTTGTCTCTACTCCCGGGCCGACCTTCGATGCGGCCTTGACTCTGTTTAGCGAGACCACCGGTTCCGATGTCTTCCGTAATCCTAGTGAAGTCGCTGCCCCCAAACTCATGAAGAAATTGGCAGATATATACTTCACGAAGGTTGCTGCTTCTTTAGAATCGGTTTTCTCCTTGACTCGACGACAGGTGGCTTTGTGGAAGTCTCTGCAGGGTGCTCACACGTCTGACTGGTTGCGCGCAGTTCCTATCTCCGGGCTGGGACAGACCATGAATGGAAGGACTTATCGATCTGTCCTTAGCTATCGGTTGGGTGTCCCTTTGTTCTCGGTACCCAAGCCCTGTTCTGCTTGTTCCCGAGTCTTTGAGGGGGACATTTTTGGAGATCATGCTGTGTCGTGTGCTGGTACCGTTGGTATTAAACATAGACATAACTTGGTTCGTGACACCCTTTTGGATATCTGTTTCCGATCTGGTATTTCGGCCGGTAAGGAGGTAGATGTCGGTTTGATTGATGGGCACGATAGGCCCCTACGCCCCGCGGATTTGCTTCTTTATTCCTGGGATAGGGGCCGTGATGTGTGTGTCGATTTGACGGGGTCGTCCCCTTTGACCCAGTCTGCGATGTCTGATTTTCTACCTGGCCGCGCAGTCGCTGATGCTGCTCAGCGCAAGTGTGCCAAGTATGGAGATTTGTGCACCAAGATTGGGTATGGTTTCCTACCTTTCTCTTTCTCTTCTCTAGGGGAGCTCGACGCGGAGGCCGCTGCTTTACTCAAGCGGATTCAGAAATTCTCTATCTTTCAGGACGCGGGAGCTCGGGCAGCTGCTTTTATTTTTACTCGTCTTAGTTTTTCTATCGCTAAGGGAGTGGGAGCCCAGATAGTATCTCGGCTTCCCTCTAACTTCTTGTAATTTGTTCTCGTGTTTAATGAAAGTTCCGTTTCATAATAATAATAATAATAATAATAATAATAATAATAATAATAATAATAAATAATAATAAATAATAAATAAACTTCTCTCTCTCTCTAGATTCTAGAGATAGAAAATCTCTCTCGTTTAGCGAAGATAACCGCCATTAACAACCATGAGCACGACGGGTACAGGTCGAGGGAGGGGGAGACTGCCAAAAAATAAGGCACGTACTGATTAAGAAACTGTTTTTGAGCCTAAAGAAGCTCAGATTAGCAACAATGGAGAAATGGAGTTGGAGAATTCTAAAACCCGGACGAGTACGAGGCAGGGGAGTCCTTCAGTCAATGATTTAATCAACTCAGCTTTCAAGGTTGCTCAAATTGCGGTTGGAATTAATCAGTCTAACGCAATTGGGAACGGTATCGAAAAACCTCAATTGGAAAACAAAAATTCGGGGAATGAAGGAGAAGAAGGTTCGAAGGATTCTGAATTACAGAAGACATCAACTAAACCGCCATGGCTGACAAAGGTTAAGGATACTAAAATGGGAATGGGATTATTCTTTGATAAAGATAGTGCGGACTCCACGGAGGTGGAAGTTCGTCTAGAAGACTTTGAAGAGGAACTGAAGTTCTGGAAACACACACTGATGGGAAATGTTATTGGAGCGCGCCCTACGATCAACCAGATTTCGGATTTTGTGTCAACAAATTGGAATCAGGTTGGTTCACCGATAGTCCAATACTTCAAGAAAGGTTGGTTCTCTTTCAGATTCAGAAGCAAGGAGGATATGGAAACCATACTATGAGGAGGGCCTTGGATGTGTGGTAAGAACTCCTTGATTCTCAAACAATGGAGTCCTAGTTTTTCGTTGGAAATGGATAGGATTTCTGTAGTACCGACATGGGTTCTTTTCCCAGATTTAGACCCATATCTCTGGACTGAATCAGTCTTGAGTAAAATAGCAAGTAAAATTGGGGTTCCAATGTTTGTTGATACCACTACAACATTCAAAGAGAGATTGTCATTTGCAAGGGTTTTGGTGGAGGTGGATGTTTCGAAGGAACTTCCACGATCCATTGTTTTGAATCTTCCATTGATTGGTAGGATAGTGCAATCTGTGGATTATGAGTGGTTGCCATATTACTGTGATGAGTGTGGGAAATTGGGACATGTTAAAGAACGATGTAAGAAGACAAAACAGGCTAAGTCTGTTAATGCTCCTGCACCAAAACAGGTTGAAACTGCAGTCCCAAAGCAGCGATATACACCGAAGAAGAAGGAACCTCAAGGGTTAGGTGGTACCTCAACGGGGGATAATGGTTTTATTCTACCAGTTTAAAGGCATCAAGGATCCCTTGAGGTGGAACCCCCTAGAGGCCTGATTATCACTGGTTCAGGACCCCATCTGCTAGGCGGTAGCTCGACTGGAATGGAGCAGTCTGAGGAACAGATTGAGGCACAAGCTGACTCAGGAAGCAATGGGCTAGGTCAGGCTTCCTCTCTTGGTTCTGATGATGCTTTCATTCCAGTTGTAAGGCGTCAAGGATGCAATGGGATAGGCTTTAAGGTGAAAGGCTCTAGGGTGAGTTCAGATGAAACGGGGAAAAATGAGAACAGAGGAGAATTTATCTCCCCCAATAGGTTTGGCATCTTGCATTCAGATAGGATGATAGATTTGGAGGAGGACATTTCTCCAGTAGTGGAGCCACTTCCACCAGATTTACAACAATGATAGTAGCCTCATGGAATATTAGAGGTGCTAATGAATCCCTCAAGCAGGATGAAGTTCTTAATCTTATGAGGGTCAGAGGAATTGAGATTCTTGGTCTACTAGAAACAAGAATTAAAGCTAATAAGGCAATAAAGTTAGCTAGAGGGAAGTTTAAGAAATATGGTGTCCTGGGTAATTACAGTTGTCACCATAATGGAAGAATTTGGGTTCTTTGGAATCCAAATGTTGTGAAGGTGGATCCTGTATTGGTTCATGAGCAATTCATTCATTGTCAAGTGAAGCATTTTGCTACTAGGAAGGAGTTTCATGTTACTTTTGTATATGGGTTTAATGATGGGAATAAAAGGTTGGATCTGTGGAAACATCTTATAGCTCAAAGTGGAAGGGTTAGTAGTTGGGTTGTACTAGGAGACTTTAATATAATCCGAAATAATGATGAAAAAATAGGGGGAGCCTTGCCTGATGAGGCTGATATGGATGACTTTAATGAGTGTATCACAGCTAGTGGATTACAGGATTTGGCTCGTCAGGGTTGTAGGTTTACCTGGTCGAACAAACAGGATCCAAACTCTAGGGTTTGGACTAAATTGGACAGAGCATTAGTGAATCTGAAGTGGGTTATGGATCATCCGGACTTCTTTGCTCTCTATTTACCACCAGGAATTTCTGATCATTCCCCAGTAGTGGTGAAGGTTTTTGACAAGCAGGTTCATAATGCAAGATTTAGCTTTCTCAATTGTTGGATTCAACATCCATTATTTCTAGATACAGTTAAAAAGGCTTGGGACAAGAGAACTTATGGAACAGCTGGGTATAAGTTTTTTTTGTAAACTTAAGAATGTTAAAACTAGTCTAAAGGAGCTGCATAAGACTAATTTTACTAGTCTGGGGCAAAGAATTAAGGAAATAGAGGAGCAACTTGATTACTGTCAACAACAACTACAGGTTAATCCTTTGTCTCATGATTGGATCTAGAAGGAGAGAGATCTGACTTCAAGCTGTGTAGCAATGAAACAGGCTGAAATAAGCATTCTGCAACAAAGGGCAAAGATGGATAATATCAAGCTTGATGACGATGCCACCTCTTACTTTCATGCCAGAATAAAGGAACGTAGGATGCAGCAGGTAATAAGTGAAATAATTGATAAAGATGGTCACACAAGATCAGGAGAAACTGAAGTAGCCAAGGGGTTTGTGGAGTACTATGAGCATTTACTCGGGAAGGATGTAGAGGTTTGTCCACTTGACTATGGCACCCTGTCTAAGGGAAGAGTAGTCCAGACTCAAGAATGGAATGACTTGCTATGTCTCCCTACTGAAGATGAGATAAAAAGGGTGATCTTTTCTATGGAATCGGGTAGAAGTCCTGGACCTGACGGATTTACAGCAGGCTTCTTTAAAGCAGCCTGGCATATTATCAAGATGGATTTTTGCGATGCAGTACTGGAATTTTTTGAAAAAGGAAAATTATTGAAGCAAGCTAATACTACAATTGTGACTCTTATTCCTAAGAAGGAGATCAGCCAGTCTGTATTAGACTTTCTACCTATCTCCTGCTGCTCTGTCTTTTATAAGACAATTAGTAGAATCTTGACTAATAGAATCAAGAGGGTGCTCCAGGAGTTAATAGGGAGAGAGCAGGCTGCTTTTGTGCAAGGTAGGAATATTCATGAGAATATAGCTCTTTCACAAGGGTTGATAAAGGGATATGGTAGAAAATTTCTTACGCCCAGAAGCCTGATGAAAGTCGACCTAAGGAAAGCTTTCGACTCGCTTCAGTGGTCCTTCATTGAAGACATGTTGAAGGGTTTCAACTTTCCTCCTAGATTAATAGGGTGGATCATGGAGTGCATTAAAGGGTCTTGGTTCTCATTAAAAGTGAATGGCTCTGTACATGGTTTTTTTAAAGGTAAGAGTGGGGTGAGACAAGGGGATCCTTTGTCACCTTATCTCTTTGTTCTAAGTATGGAGGTCCTATCTCGACACTTGAGGATAATTGATAAGCTGCCACGGGTTTCACTACACCCTAAATGTCGAAAGCTGAGTCTAAACCACATGGTCTTTGCTGATGACCTCATGATCTTCATGAGAGGTGATGTACCGTCAGGCAAGGCAGTCACTAGTGTTCTGGATAAGTTTGCAGGAGAAGCTGGTCTTCAAGCGAATAAAGATAAAACGGAAATCTTTTTTGGAGGAACTAGTAAAGAGGTCGTGGACCAAATTCTTGAGGTCTCTGGATTTAAGAAGGGAATGTTCCCTTGTAAATATCTAGGGATACCCTTGAATGATGTGATCAACAAAATGGAGCATTACTCGGGTTTGTTTAAGAAAATTCAGGAGTCCATGGATTCTTGGTCATCAAATTGTTTATCCTATGCAGGAAGGTTACAACTGATAAAGTCAGTAACTTTTGGCGTGATGAACTACTGGAGTGCCAATACACTGATACCTGGCAATGTGATGGCAAAAATTGATAAATTGTGTAGATGTTATTTCTGGACAGGGGAATCCATGAAGAGAAGTATGGCTCATAAGAGTTGGGCAAGCGTCTGTGGGCCTTGGGATGAGGGAGGTTTTCAGGCCAAAGATCTCGTTTCTTGGAACAAGGCGCTCATGAGCTATTGGCTTTGGAAGATTGTCCATAATCTGGGTGGTCTTTGGTGTAGTTGGATTCAAGCTTATTCTTTGGGTGGGCAGTCTATTTGGAAAGTATAGCAGAAGGAATTTCATACAGGTACTTTTAGGGGGGTATTGCATATCAGGGATGAAATTTTACAGGCTGAAAATGAGGAAGACAAAGCAATACAGCTAGTGCAAAGTTGGACTAAGCAAGGGAAATTTAATGTTGATCTTGCTTACAGCTGGTTTCGAACCAAGAGAAGAAAGATGAGATGGTTGGAAGGGATGAAACATATTGCTGTAATTCCCAAACAGGGCATCATTGCATCTCTAGCAGGTCAAGGGAAGTTGGCTATATTGGACAATATGCAGAAGCGAGGAATACAGATGGTGAATAGATGTGTGTTATGCAAGTGTGATACTGAAAGTCACAAGCATCTTTTCTTTGATTGTGATTATGCAAAACAGATTTGGTTGGGGTTGTTGGATTGGATGCAAACGTCCAATAGGATTTGTTGCCTTAGTATTGAATTGAAGTGGAGCATGACCAGGAAGTCGAAAAAGCATAGGAATAATAAATGGTTCTTGGCAACAATCCCGGGAGCTGTTTATTGGATATGGGGTGAGAGGAATGCTAGGATTTTTGACAGTAAGGAGAGAAGTGTAGGCCAGATACTAAAAATCATTAAATTTGAAGTCTTTGCTCGGCTTATAAGTAGGAAAATTCAGATTAGGAGATACTGAAAATTGTATAGTTGAATATGTGCATTGTACATATTAGGGGATATTGTTTTTGTAAGCCTAGGCTCTTTCTTTTCCCTAATGGATGAATAAAGAGTCATACATTCTTGCAAAAAAAAAAAAAAATAATAATAATTATTATTATTATTATAATAATATATATATATATATATATATATATATATATACATAATCAAAAGGAAAAGAGAAAGGAGAAAGAGATGTCGGGATTTGAATTTCACCCTCAATCTACATGCTTAATGGCCTGGAAACGAACTCGTAATAGCGACGGGAGCGCGGGAGTGTCGAGATATGTAGGGTGAGTTAGGGTGTGTGTCTTTGACGAGTTTTGATCTCGGGATTTTGAATATGTATGTGTGTGTGTATGTATGCCGCCGGTTTTTCGAGGGCAAATGGCTCGGTTTTTTTGTATGGTTTTGCTTGGGGTTGTAGTGTAGAGTGTTTTGGTAGATTAGGGTAGAAAATGTACGGTAAATGAGGGTTGCCAAGGCCCTTCAAAACTGAAAAATGCAAAGGGATTGGGGGGAGTATTTATAGACTTGCTCAAGTGAATCGAGTCATTTTAGGAAGAAGTTGATTCTTGTGGATTTGATTTGCTTTTTGAATTCTGATTTTGTGCGCCAGTTTTCGAGAATGAACTTGGCTGATTTTGTTAGACGGTTTCGTCTTTGACCGGGTTTTGACCAGTCGCTAAAAGACGGGATTTATTTTTGGTGTCGGTTTTGGCCCAAATTAGTCTCATTTTATTGGAAAAGGCCCACTGGGCCTGGATTTGAGGTCGGCTTTGAGAGATTTGCACTCCGCTAAATGCCCACGTCGGATACTATTGATTCCGAGTCCGTATTCGAGCGTATTAAGTCACGTTTACGTCCGATCATCATCGGGTGTTTTGTCGGGAACTGCTATAGACACTAGCAGGCAAAATGTGGGTGTCTACACATGGATTGAGAAAAATTAGTTTTGTCGAAGAGTTGAGGTTGGTTTGGACCAATTCGAAAAGCACTTTCGCAGCAAAAGGCTTATTTGGAGTGGAGGATCTCACCGGGTGGAATTTCGCCTGGTGAGATTGTTGCCCGAAGTCCGTCGGGTAAAACTTCACCCGATGGCAATTTTGCTGGAATTAATGAATTGACGGAAAACCCGTCGGGTAAAATTTCACCCGGTGGAGTCTCACCGGGCAAAATTTCACCCGACGGTAAACTTATCGTACTACAACAAATCCCTCACTTTTTTGACACTTCATTATTGACGCTTTTAGAAGCGTCCACCCTCTTTTATACCTCATATCCACTTTAGACACCTTTATATGTCAAGATTCATCAAAATATAATATTACAATTAATTATTATTATAATTTAATTATTATTATACACTAACAAAATTTATCCAATGGACAAAAATAATTACCTAAATGCTCCCTTTAATTTAGGCGCCTAAATGAAAATATTGATACATCAGTTTACCGCTCTCTCATTAATCCCGTGCGCGTGTGACCCTATACTTCCCCCCTTTTTTGAAAGAAATTACTAATACCTAGGTTTATTATTACTGTATACTCTTCATCCAACCAGTATCCATGGAGTAATTCAAATCTCCTCTTCCAATTCTCTTAATCAACCCCTAATTTATTTATTGACTGAATTCATCTCAATTCCACTAATAATTCAACCTTAAATTCATCTCATTTCCTCTTCTATATTCCAAGTACAGATTAATATCTACCAAGCAATTAGGTTTCATCCGTCGTTTCAAATCGTAATTCACGTGTGGGATTAGTGCTGATTTGAATCGTAATTCACTGTTCTCAGGTATGTTGTTCAACTTCGTTCTATGTCGTTCAATTTCGTTGAATATGTCGTTGTTTCCTCTTAGGTATGTCGGTCAATTTGTGTTATTTGAGATTTTTGTTTGTATTTTGTTCAACCTCGGGACGAAATTCATATGTTTTAATCAACCTCAGGACGCAGTAAACATATTTCAACCTCTTCATCGAACCAGTGCTGAATTGTCTGTTCGTCCAATCCAACCTATATGCGTATTTTGTTCAATTTCGTATAGTATTGCGGTTTATTGCTGTTTTGAATCATAATTGAATTTCGTCCAATCCAACATATGTTTGTATTTCGTTCGATTTCGTCTTAGGTATTGCGGATTATTGCTGTATCATAATTCATTGTTCTGTTTTCGTTCAATCACAATTCATTTTCGTCCAATCCAGAATATTTGTGTATTCCGTTCGATTTTGTCTTAGGTCTTGCTGATTATAGTTGTATCCTAATTCACTATTCTTTTTTTGTTCAATCATAATTCATTTTCGTCCAATCCAGCATATTTGTGTATTTTATTCAATTTCGTCTTAGGTATTGCGGATTATTGCTGTATCGTAATTCAGTGTTCATTTTTTGTTCA
Source organism: Agrostemma githago (assembly GCA_958450325.1). NCBI lineage: Eukaryota > Viridiplantae > Streptophyta > Magnoliopsida > Caryophyllales > Caryophyllaceae > Agrostemma > Agrostemma githago. Next base: position 51,949,168 of record OY288249.1, read on the forward strand.
ATCGTAATTCATTTTCGACCAATCCAACATATGTGTGTATTTCGTTCAATTTCGTCTTAGGTATTGCGGATTATTGTTGTATCGTAATTCACTGTTTATTTTTTGGTTCAATCGTAATTCAATTTCGTCCAACCCAGCCTATATGCGTATTTCATTCAATTTCGTCTTAGGTATTGCGGATTATTACTGTTTTGAATCGTAATTCACTGTTTTGTTGATAAAATTTTTCTCCTTTCCTCTTAGGTATGTCGTTCAATTTGTGTTATGTGAGATTTTTTTTGCTCAATCGTAATTCAATTTCGTCCAATCCAGCCTATATGTGAATTTCGTTCAATTTCCTCTAAGGTATTGTCTATATTGCTGTTTTGAATCGTAATTCACTGTTCTATTTTTTGTTCAATTGTAATTCAATTTCCTCTTAGGTATGTCGTTCAATTTGTATTTTGTCCAATTGTAATTCAATTTGTTTTTCGTTAAATTTTGGTGTTAATTTAGACTACTTTTTTGTCAAATATTTATGGTGCTCGATTTTGTATTTTGAAGGCCAATTTGTTTGTTCACATTTTCCTCCTATGTTTTCGCCGATTTATCAAAGATCGTGGTTTTTGAAGCGAAACAAGATCAACATACATAAGGTGCTCTAATTGACCAGGTACTTCAATTTCTCTTTTAAGATTATGAATATGATTATTTACGTACGCACTACTACAAAATATGCCAAAGAAATCGGTTAAAAAAGGCCTTAGAAACTAACAATTTGTTACACTAGAAATAAACTGGTGAAAAGATGTGGAGATGTTGCCTTATGGACATTCTCAAAGATTAGCTAAAATTCCTGTAGTGAGTACATAACAGGAATTCCACTAAACAAAGTTCTCACTTCATACAAAAAACGTGCTACAGAGTCACCTAGTGTAAGTGACACTGATTGCATCAGCACAAGTAACAACATATGATAGGGCATAGTTTAAGCTACAGTCCACACATCATTTTACACATCATTTTAGCTAAATACGGGCGAAGAACTCCCAAGATCTCAATTCTTAACCACTGCACGATTCATGTGTACAAAAAACTTGCTTTTAACAGATTACTATATAAATGCTGAGAAATATAAGATGCTCGATCAATTATTTGTATGTACCGAGTAACGGGCATCATTAAGAAGCTTCATTCACTGCAAATTGGTTAACCGAATTTAAAGCATAAAAACATTCTAAATTTTTGCACGAATTGTGCAATATTGGATTTTCATAATGAACACAATCAGATGAACTAAATTGATGTATAAGGCTATAAGTTAGTACAAGTGTATAAATCATACAAGAATAATTCTAGAACAAATTGGCTGAAGGATAGTATTAACAATTTATGGAAACAAAACTCGAAAACAAGCTGTACAAACAAAACCCCTGTATATGACACTCTTTACCATCTGTAATAGTCTAAAGAAACAATACGAGCCAAATTGATCCAAACGTAAAATTGGTGGCAGTTCACAAAATTGGACCAAAAGATACAATGAAACAATAACTAAATATATGCGATCATGTTTCCGAAACGTGTATAACTTAGCTATGTATGACTCCACTCACCCAGCAACAAAATTCCTGTAATAATCGACATTACTTTCAGCGTGGTTGGAAATGTTACAGCAAGTCTAGAAGAGGTGGCTGATCAGAAGTTAATATTACAGCAAGTCTAGAACTTAATGTTTTAAAACAATCACCCAATTAATTACTTATTAATCGTATACATTGTCATACAAGTTTCCAAATCCCCATTTTCAATAAATAACAAGATTACAAAACAGTGGCTATATAATATAATGAAATTTGTGTTTTTGCTGTTGTAATAAAATGTTTGTGTGATTCAATGTTTTACGTTTTTATCCTTTGAAACATGACATACATACTAATGTTATTCATATAATGTTATATATAGTTGTACACAATACATATTAACTCGTTTAATCTGATATTCATTTTTTTAAAAATTGAATTAATAATTGTAATATTTTGTGTCATTGGCATAATATTTTGTGTAGACATGGATACGAGTTGGATTACATTGCCTAATGATCATTATAATTACATAGATGGATGTTCAAAGTTTCTTGAGTTAGCTAAGGAAAGTCTTGTAAAAGGAAAAACAAAGTGTCCCTGTAAGAGTTGCAAACTACGTTATTGGTTATCGCTTCATGAAGCTCATGAACATATTTTTTATAAAGGCTTTTATCAAAACTATACTAAATGGATTTGGCATGATAAAGTGGAAGATCTTAATCATTTACATGAAGTTGGTGGAGAGGAAAGTAGTGGAAGTCCTTTTGTAGGTTGTGATGATATGAAAGGTTTACTAAATGATACATATATGGTCAATATTCCCCACTCTTCTAGAGAGACTCATGATGAAGAGCTCCTTTATGAAGCACCTAATGGTGTGGATATGAATGTAAATCATGCTGATGATTTTGAGGATGAATATATTTTTGGCAACCAACAATTTGATGGGTTTGACAATGATTCTGACGATGAAACAAATCATCCATCCACAGAGGAAGAGCTAAATTATAAACGACTATTTGAGTCCGCAACAGAAGCACTATATAATTAGTGGCACAATCCTCTCAAGATCAGACTGCTCCTGTAATGCAATCGCGTAACGTCGAGTCTACTATACCTGGTTCCCACAATACTAAGCTCAATGCGATCAGTTCTAATGGAAGACACCCTCACAATATTAAGCGCAATCCACAGGTAAGTTCTACTACGGCACACCCCATAAATGTGGAAGCCGCACAAAATATTGAAACATCGTCAATGATGCTTGGAGAAAAGAATTCCGTTATTGTGAAAGACAAACCTAGTGGATTAAGCAACACTAATGGATTGACTGAGGTGACGCAATTTTAACCAAAACGGCGTACTTTGATACCCGATTGGCCTGATGATGTTATATTCGACGAGAACGATAATGTTCTAATGAGAGGTAATCTTTGCTATCTTGATGATAATTCTATTTGTAGTGCTTTCACTAAAATATTATTTAATTTGTTTATACTTGATTTACTTTTCAGCTACTAAAATAATGTACTTGTACTAATTACAGCTAAGGAAAGGAAAACATGAGATGATTAATGACTCTATTCTACCTCACCATATATGGCATTCCAAAGGTGAAAAGTACTATGTGACTTTTAATGAGTTTTACCAACCTATAAAGAAAGGAGGCCATATTCTCGTAAGGTTTATCGGAGATGTAGCGAAACAAGAGAAATATTGCCCGATTAGAGTAACAAATTGGCATCATGTCCCTGCACAATACAAGTTTGATATCATTAAGCTAATCCGAGTACGTTCTTACCTACTAACTTATTTTCTAATCTACTGGTTCATCTTGTTGAGTTACTTACTATTTCTACTACGTCTGGCAGTATGTTAATACCCATTAAGATTTCTTTCTAAAAAAATGGTGAAGCCTCTTATCATACAGCAGCAACATCATGTTGAAAATGTTATCACGGACAGCAGCAGCCTCTTAGTTTGATATTTGTTACTACTCCAATAAATTGTTTTTCATTGTTTTTCATTGTTTTTAATTGGTTTTAATTGTTACAGCCTCTTAGCAGCAGCCTCATCGCTATTAATACAGCAGCTCCATTATTAGTTGTTGTTCATTAAAAAAGGTAGCTAATACACTCCATTACAGAGTTATTAGGTGTTACTACTTGAATGTTGTTACTAGGAAGTTACGCGCACCATTACAGTTTTTCATTAAAGAAGTTATTAGGTGTTACTACTTCATACACTCCATTACAGCTTCATTTGATAATTGTAGGACCATTTTGTCATACCTGATGACGATGTGTACGACAAAGGAATTCTCAAGCATACGGGTAAGAGTTTGAGACAATATAGACATTCTCTGAAGATGTCATTCTTTAAACCAGCTTTAAAGACAAAAGAGCAAATCTACAAAGTTGTACCTAGTGGTCATCTCCGTGACGGTTGGATTCAGTTGGTCGATTATTGGTATTCAGATAAAGGAAAGGTATGTTATATATCCAACAATAGTAAAGTAGGGTTGTGTTAATATAATGACTTATACTTCTATATTTACTGTAGAGATTTGCTGACTGCGGGAAAGAAGCATGTTCTACCCAATATCATGTCCATATTACAGGAGCTACAAGCTATGCTAATATACGAGCAAATTTTGTAAATTTTCTCCCACTGTATCATAAATTTTATAATGATGAATGGATAAAAATGCAAAGCTTGTTAAGCTAAATTGTTGTTGTGGTACATTGATGAACAGGAGGATAAGAATTCAAGGGAGCCTAGTGTATTAGAGATGTTTAAGAGTACTCATCGAAGGAAAGATGGGACATTTGTGAAAGACACTTTGACGGAAGAGTTTTTGGTAAATATTGGAATGTTTTTGTTGTTCATTTTGCTAACTGTTTAATTAATTAGTAGACGATGTCTTAAGTGGATTTGGTTATATTTGTAGGATGATGCTGATGCCAACCTTGACATACCTAAGACCACTTACCCGTCAAGTGAGAAGTCTCAAGTGGAAATTGAGGTGAAATTTTCAACAAACTTATGTATGGTGATGAAACCCCAAAACGACCACTTGGTTATGGATATGGTGTTAAATGAAGTGACGTATTTGGATTGAATTCTATGCTAAGGAATGAAGGATTTAATGTTGAATCTAACAATGGTAGTTTGGCTATACAAAAAATGGAAAAGGAACTAGCGGATTTGAAAGATGTGAACAAGAAAGTGGTGGGGGATCATGAAGTTATGAAAACAAAGATTAATGAGAGTAATTTCTTAATTAAAAAAATGACAACCCAATTTGGGCAAATCCTAGATGTTTTAAGCACAGGGAAAGCACCAAGTGAATTCTTAGACATGGCGAAAAAGGTTTTACAAACGACGGTATGTACTAATCTAACTCTTATTACATTTTTTTTATTTTACCGATTTTTTTACTTAGCAATAATTTATATTTTATGCTTTTTCTATGTAGGTATCAGATGCAAGTGGTGTTGTACCTTATAATTAAGTGAGAGGTTTCAATTTCCTTCCGCAAGTTTTTTGGTCCCCTCAACCGGTTGAAATTTGTGAAAGAACAAAGCTAATTGTTTAGCTTCATTCAGCAATTAGTAGACATACTATTATATTATTATATAGATGTTTCTTTTCCTTTATACGAACTTGATTTGTATTTTTTTCTGTTTTAGTTAACAAGACGATGAGTTTAATTTGAGAATATATATTTTGGATTCGATTTTTGGTTATAGATTCGTGATTATTAAGTCGTGTTACTTGGGTTGTGGTTTAATCAATTCGTATATTTACATTGCATCGTCAACACGCGACATTTAAAATTCTTATAGACGCGATCGATGACCCGGGTCAGGTTATTTAGTTCAGTAGCTATCTCTTGACGCTTCTGAGTGTCACTATCCACTTTGTTATATTATACTATTGACGCTTTAAAATGTCTTGAACAGGCAATAAGTTATATATATATTGACGCTTTTAAGTGACATGACTGACTATATGTTATATTATTGACGTTTCTTAGTGTCAAGAGCTTTGCAATGTGTTATATTATTGACACCAATAAGCGTCAATAACTAACAAGATGTTATGTTATTGACGCTCTAAAATGTCGCGAATTAGCACAACCATAAGAGATTATGGCGCCAAAAAAAATATGTGACGCATAAAACCGTCGAGAACATTTACATATGACGCATAAAACCGTCCCCAGCACTAAGGATGAAACCTTTTTTGCGAAGGATTTTCAACGGAACAAAGCGTCAATAAAGAAAGATCGACGCAAAAAAGCGACGAAGTTTGTGTCATAAAAAAGCGTCACTAAATACTGACGGCGAGAATACTGACGCTTTATCCAAGCGTCGAGAAAGATTTTTGCGACGCTTTTTTCCGTCGATAAACACTTAAAAAAGAGTCAGTAAAACACAGGGTTTGTTGTAGTGTCGGCGACTTGGGAATTGACGGAATTTCGACCGGGTGATCACCCGGTGGAATCTCACCGGGCGAAATTTCGCCCGATGGTGAAACTGCGCGAAATGGCGAAAAATGGTCCAAAGACCGTCGGGTGAAATTTCACCCGATGGTGACCACCGGGCGAAATCTCACCCCGCGTCGCCTATACCCTAACCAAACCCCCATTTCCCTTCTTCATTTCACCTTTCTCCACTCTCTCTCCTCAAACAAACCCCAAAAATCCCCAAATTCTACCACCCTAAATCACCTCTAATCCCTCCATTTCTTCACCAAATTCCAATCCAAACCCATATTCTTCATCCCTACCGAATTCCTATCATCTTTTAGAATTTTCTTTTGAGAAATCGTTCCAATTTTGACAACCCCAAACCCTAATAACCTCCATCATCAAATCACCCAATTTAATCAAGAATGAGGAGAGTTAAACAAACTGCAACGAAAAAGTTCTCATCTATGTTTGGTCGTCAGTCGGGTTTAGCATCTTCTTCACGTTCTGAGGAGCCGGCCGAGTCACACCAAGAGCATATTCTTATGCCGGTTCAACAGCCAAGCTCAATACCGTGTGAACAACCTGTTCCGCTAGAGGTATGTTGCCCGTCTATCCGTCATAATTTTCGTGTCTGTTTTGCTAAAAAATCCCACTTTGAAAAGTTCAAGAAATTTTGGGTCTGTCGTCTCAAGCCAATTCATTGGACGGCTCGAGATGTACTAGAGCGTATGGGTATTGAATCCAGGTACGAGCGATGTGCCAAAATCTTGGTCTAATTAAATTTTACACCTCTAAGGAGGAAACTTTTCAAAAACTGACTTGCTAGTTTTTCGCAACTTTTGAATTGGGTGGTGGTGATGAACTCACCGTCACTTTTCAGTTGCGAAAAACTCTGTATGTCTTTTCTTTGAAAGATTTTAGTGCATTGCTTGGTTTACCTTCTTCTGTCCTTGGAGGGCCAAGGGCGGGGCAAACTCGGGATGAAAATATTGCCCGCGATCGATTTCAGTTTAAAATTGCCCGCCAAAGGACTTTTAAAGGAGGGAAGATGCGTTTTTTTTCCATTCGAAACCCCATCCTCCAATATTTGGCGCGCATCATAGCCAATTCTTTCCTGTCAAGCTATGATACGCACCACAATTGTAGTACTACAGCTGTGCAGCTGTTAGAGGATGCGGTTCTGAATAGAGGCCCATTGATCGACATGTCTGAGGCCCTAGCTACGCATTTCGCCCAGGTTGCGAAGGGCAACCGCAAGAAAATTTCTTGTGGTGGTGTTGTAACGATGATAGCTAGAGGTTTAGATGTCGATTTTAGCAGCATGACACCAGTTGGCGGAGTAGAAATTTATCTAGACGAGGTTTATTGCCCTTTTCTTGTTTGGCCCCCAACAAGGGGATTATAACAGTTTGTTTCTGTATAAGATTACTGAGTTGCGAGCTATAGCGATGCCTAATCACGAATGGGTTAGGCTTGATGTTGAGGAGAACTTCGACATGCCGAAGAGGTCTGGGGAGTACATTTGGGATCATACCCGTGGTAAGTTCTATCGGGTTAATTACCTCGAGGGACCTTTAGACTATGATGACGATGACATAGAGGTAGTAGATGTGTCAGAGGAGGAACCGGAGGTTGAAACCTCCCGGGATGAGGGTCGGAGAACATTACCTTCATCATCACACGGACCCTCTTCCTCTCACCAGACCGAACCTCAGACCTCACAAATTTTCACCCCCAACTTCTCAGACTTCACACCACACCGACACTCCACTTTCACCCAGTCTACCCCCGGTTTTCAGGAGGACGTTAACATGAGTCCTTCGAGACACTCTTAGTTCTTCAGATCGGAGGACTTTTATAACCAGTTGGGGGAAGTTTATGACCATACACGTCAGACTTGGGAGAACTCGACCACTTCACTCAATTTGGCCCAAAGCGCTTACAATGTAGCCCGGGATGCGCGCAATACTGCGCATAACTCGTATACGTAATCTAGGGAAGGTTTTGAGTACGCCCAAAATAGCTTCGAGATGGCCAAGGACGCTGCTAGTTAGGGATGCCCAAGCAGCGAGGTTGGCGGCGGAGGAGAACCAAAGGATGTTGCAACAGCAACAACACTATTTTAATCGATTTTTTGGTATACCTCCACTAGGGTCTTACTACCCACCACCTCGTCCCCAAGGTCCTATGTGAGTGGTTGAGTGTTGTCAATGTTAGTGTGGGGGTGTAGGATGTCGGTTGTCAGTCGTCGGTAGTCAGTTCTCCTGTTTTCAGTAATCTTTGTTAGTCTCTACTGTGCCAATTTTTGGCATTTGATTATTTATGATTGGTTGTTATTTATGATAATTTTTGTTTGGTTTGGAAAGTTGTCGGCCCCTCCGTGGCCCTACTTGGGTCGTTACACACGTGAGGTTTATTTGCAGGTACCTTAGAGAAGAAGGACCTAATTGTATGCTCCCGGTCTTCGGTGACTTGATCGCACCAAGACCATTTGAAAAATCCAAAAATTTTCTTTTTCTTTTGATTTTTCCCGATTTGTGCGGAATTAGGGCGAGGTGACGTGATTACTCCTACGCCCTTTCTCCCCTTATCGATTTTTCTCCTTTTCTTTTTCATTTTCTTTTTATTTTTCACTTCATTTTCTTTTCTTTTCTTTTTCGATTTTTCTCTTTGCCTAGGGTCTAGTTGACGTGATTACACCTAGGCCCGCCACCTTCCTTTGTTTTCTTTATTTTTATTTTCTCCATTTTTGTTTATTTTTCTTTTTTATTCCCTTAACTTTGAAAAATACAAAAAAATCGAAAAACCATAAAAATTCAAAAAGATTTGCCATTCTTTTCTCTTTTTCTTCTTTTTCGATTCTTCCTCTACTTGTGCATTGGGGACAATGCACAGTTTTAGTGTGGGGGGAGGGATCTACTATCCTTTTCTTCATTCTCTTTTTCATTTTTCATTTTTTCCTTTAAAACCCAAAAAAAATCCTTTTTCCTTTTTCTCTTCATTTTAGTTTTCTTTTCTATTTGTTTTTGTGTCACTTGTATTGCCTTGCATTCTCCTTCTTATAGGTACACCTTCGACCATTTAGCTTGGATACGTAAGGTAGCGAAAAAGAAGACCGCTTGGTAATATCTTCTACCTTCGTCCTATCCACTTCTCTTATTTGTATGGGAGTATGGGCTCGTATGCTATTTGGAGGTTCACTTGGTGAACATCTTGGAATTGGTGGTTGCGGATTGTGATGACTTGATGGATTTTGGAGTGCTTGGCTATACATGTGTATTTGTTTTGTTTTCTTGTGTTTTTGTTATTCTTGTGTTCTTTTTCTTTGTGTATAGTTTGTCTAGGTAAAGTTTTCGAAAACCCGATTTTGAGTTTAGGCCGAGTGTTTAGTACTCCCTTTCTAGTAACCCTTTTTGAATTTTGGACATACTTCTAGTAGAATGACCTTGAACCAATTTTTGCATTGAATATTTACCATAAGCCCATCTTTTCTACTAGGAGTCTACATCGGGATTTGCATTTGACCACCTTGACCACCCATGGAGTGATAAGGCCTTGCTTACCGTTTCCCGTTCTCTTAGGTGACCTTACTTAAGAAGCCATTTTTTAGTCCAAATTTCCATCCTTCTGTGGGTTCGGAGGGGGTGTACACCCGACAAGCCTATTTCTCTACCATTCATCCATATTCACAAATAAGTTTGCAAAAATGTGCTTTACCTTGATCTCAAATGAACCATCTAGCCAAATATGGGATATTCAAAGCCAAAAAAAAGGGAAAAATGAAGAAGGAGAAGGGCATATGCAAAAAAAAATAAAAAATAAAAATTAAAAGCCCTCAAATCGAAATAATGGGGAAAGAAAGAAAACCGAAAACAAAATCAAAATCTCAAAAATCGTTCCCAAACCCAAATAAACCCTTGGTTGACTATTTGTCGTGAAATGCCAACTAGAGGACCGAGTCCCGAGGAAGGAGAATAGCGGTAATTAGTTAACCCTTACCATTTGCAAACACTTATCCATTTTTGGTCTAATTGGCTTTCTCGAGTTTGGGACGACCCTCTAGGCTTAGCTTGGGAGACGGGATAACACTTACCTACAGTGCTTACTAACTCCATGGTTCTCACTTATCCACTCCATTTATCGTCCCATTGTAGGCATCTCTAGTGGAATTAGAAGGACATTGGTAAATTTTCAATGTTTTTATTGTTCGATTGTCATCCAATTACGATTCTGTCCATGTAAATCTGTGTTACTAACTTGGTAGTGTTCTCGCTTGTCTTAAGCTCAAATCGGTGCTTTCTCCGCCATTTCGATGAGAGACTTGGTGATTAATTTTCTCTTTGGTTGCGACTATCTTTTTGTGTGTCTTTCTTGTTTTTTGTGTTTGTATGTGTGTTAGTCGCAACCCCAATTTTGAGCAAGACCTAACTTGCCTTGCATGGAGGTACTCTACCTCATGGGTATCTCGATGTGAGTTGAAGGGACGGAGCGGGCCCATTAATTGCCTCGTATCGGCATAGCATAGTCTAGCTTACTAGTAGTAGCTAAGTTCTTTTTGGGTCTTTGCTCGAGGACGAGCAACGGTTTAGTGTAGGGGAATTGTTGTGTATCAAATTTGGACCATTTTTCCTCCCATTTAGACCCGTTTTTCCTCCATTTTGCGAGACTTGAGCGCAATTATCGCCTTATTTTGAGTAATTCTCGCATTAGTGTCTCTCTTTCGCATTTTACTTGTTTTTGATAGTTTTCTGTCTATTTTGATAGGATTTTCGACCAAAAACATGTCTGAGCTTCTATGAGCATGAGAGAGAGGGAACCGTCAGAAGAGTAAAACACACGACTAAAAGGACAAGTAAACCAATCCATCGACAAAGAAAGAGATCGGAAAAAAGGTGGAGAAACACCGGGTGAAGTTTCACCCGATGAGTCACCACCAGGCAAAGTTTCGCCCGACGACATTTTCCACCCCTGAAGATTTTCGTGGACACTCACCACCGGGCGAAATGACCGGGCAAAATTTCGCCCACCGGGTGAAATTTCGCCCGATGGAGAAAGAGCCCCAAAATTGCAAACTGGAAAAAGTTTCACGGGGTGAAGTGACCGGGTGAAGTTTCACCCGGTGGTGTTAGCTCGTCAACCGCAGGGTGAAGTTTTGCCATGTGAAGAATCATAGGGTGAAGTTTTGCCATATGAAGATGCATAAGGTGGAGGTCTAATTAAGAAGGAAGAAGAATTGGATTTGGGCTTTAAGATTGTGTGACCATAAGGATTAGTATATATTGTAACCCTAGGTTTTCACTCCAATTTGTGCCTTAAGTGAGCCTCTTTAGGGTAGAGTAGGGTAGGAAATCTCCATAGTAGTAGTAGCAGTAGTAGTAGTTCACATAGAAAAACTCCATAGATTTAGTAAGTTTTCTTAGTTTAGATTAGATCTACTCTATAATTTCTAATCAAGCTTCCATCTTTAGTTGAAGATTTGGCTTTTGTATTGAAGATTGAAGAGTTTTGCAAGAATTGGTGACAAAGTTCTTGTATGTTCTCCTCCAAGATTCAATCTTTATGTTAATCTTCATCTTCCTCCTTTAGTTCTCTCCATTGTTGGTAGTTTCTTTCCTCTCCATTTCTCCATTAATTAGTTTTAATTTTAGTTTCTTGTTAATTCATTGATAGTCTTGTCATTTTTATGTTAGTGTAGTTTTTCATTGTTTGTTTGTTTTTCTCTCTCCTTTGTTTGTTTCTCCATAGTTTGTGTTAGATTAATTATTTCTCCTCTAATTCAAGCATGCTTAGTCTTTCTCCTAGTCTCCTTAGTGTTAGTTTTATTATTGGTAGTGAGTAGACTTTAGTTAGGGGGCTAGGAGTGGAGGAATTCTAGATAAAGGTTCAATTTTGTGAGATTATTGCATTTGAGGGTGATTTGTCTTGATGGGGATTGTTGTGTCTTGATTGGCTTAGCTTGATCACCTAGGTTGACTTGACTCACCCGGACCAATATGGGGAAACTCGGGGTTTGGGTAATTCCGTCTAGAGACTTTAGTTTATTTGTCGCGAAAGCGGGTTTAGGCTTTGTTGGTAGGGAAACCAAAAGGTGGCACCTCCCTTATACATCTTTTTATAATTCTTGCGATGTTACACCCTTATATTAATTTCCGACTCTCCGACTCTCCCTAACGCCTTTCCCATTAATTGTTTCTCGCTTTAGTTCATTCTCTCGTCTAGTTAGTTTAGCTCCTCTCGTCCAAAACACCCCTTCTCGACCCCAATCACTCTCAGACTTAGACTTGACCGACTACCCTCGACCGACCCTGTGGATCAACCTCGACTTGCCACTACTACGTAGTAGTTAGTTGAAGCTTATAAATATTGTTTGACCGCGTTGGATAGGCGACAACCTGACGTGCATCAGTAATATCCATGTTTTTAATAGACTATTATTGGTTATCGATAACAATACATTCAATAGAGAAATAAAGTATTTTTTTTTTGTGGATTTCATGTTAATTTATTAATGATTGATTCTTATTTTGTGGGAACCAATTTTATGATTATGAAGTAAGAAGTTTTATTATATTTTTTAGGGTGATTTACCACGACGAAAAAGGAGTACTATTTTAATCGTTATTGCGAAAAAAAACTAAGAAATATCAAATGAGATTATGAGACCTACTTTATGGGCTCAAATTGGGGACCTATAAGTCTGTAATCATTTAAATTTATTTTAATCGTTTTTGCAAAAAAAAACTAAGAAATACCAAGTTAGATTATGAGACCTACTTTATGGGCTCAAATTGGGGAGTTATAAGTCTGTAATCATTTAAATTAATAGTATAATTTATATTAGTTAGTAATTTGAAGTGTTATTTTAAATAACTTTTACGTAGTAATAAATAAGAATTTTTTTTGATTAAAATTATGTTGTGACTTACATTGCAATATTTATTGAGCGTTTTGACCATGTTTTTAAAAGTTTTACTTTTGTAGTCATAAACTAGATTTTTCACACGTGTAAATGAACGGGAAGTGTTTGTTTTACGTTGAGAAGTTTATATCCCCATTGTTCTTGCCTCGAACTGTTCCTATCCGCAGGACTTCGAAGTGTTCTAGTCTCGAAGATGTCTTGACAATTTTCGGGGTTTTATTTAAAAAAAGATAAATTAAATTTTTAAAATCGTTAATTACATGTTTAATCATCATTTATCTAAATATTTTTTAAACTTATGCAAATGAGTTAATTTAGTGTTAATTAATTGCTTAATTCGTTTACGTCATGATCGTTTAATTCTAAAATGTTAATTATGTGTCTTATTATTGTTAACATCATTAATTACCGTCATTGGTTATCGATTAATTTTTGGGTTATTTAACGACAATAATACCAATTATAGGGCGTCTTACCAAAATAATATCAATTTTAATAAATCTGAGAATAATACGTATTATTGGAGTAGTTAAACCAGAGTAGTATAGGTGACCAGTTACCTGTAGAACTCATCCACCTTCTTTTTCCACCTTTAATTTTATTTAACGACAATAACACTAACTATAAAGGGTCTTCCGAAAATAATTCCAAATTTAATAAATCTGAGAATAATACGTATTTTTGGAGTAGTTAAACTGGAGTAGTATAGGTGACCAACTACCAGAAAAATCTGTTCACCTTTCATTTTCGCTTTTACTTTATTTCATATTACTTCACACCTTTTCATTCACTTATTCAATGTACGGAGCATCAAATGTCATTAATGTCCTCCGCCTTCCTCTTCCTTCAACCTCACTAAATCTAGCCAATAACAAAATCCTAAACTAAAATCAACACGTTAATCCAAACGAAACGTATATAAAAAAACTGAAGAAGGATGAAGATGATGGAGAGAGATGATGAAGGAGAGAAGTAACTAGGAGTAGACCTGACAAAATTGACTCGCCCCGAATAAGTCAAACTGAACCCGACCCGACACCCAAACTGAAGACCTGATTTTGACCCGTAATCGGTATTGACCCGAGCTAACCCGAAACTGACCAGACTATTATTATAGAAAACTAGTCGATCTCCCTAAAAAAATTGAAACCAGCAAACCCGAGAATGATCCGAACCCGAAACTATCCAAACTGACCAAAAGTCAATCCAATTATTATAACACGAAAGTGGTCCGACCTGAAGTTGACCCGATCCAAACCCGACTCTGTTCACCCGTTATCCAGGTCTAAGAAGGAGGATAGAGGATAAGTAGTAGGTTATATATTAATTAGGTGACCTGATGTACTACTCTGATTTAACTACTCCAATAATACGTATTATTCTCATATTTATTTAAATTGGTATTATTTTGGGAAGACGTCCTATAGTTAGAGTATTATTGTCGTTAAATAACCCTTAATTTTTTTCCCTTAAGTTTTTAATATCGTTAGTTACGTGTTTAGTTATCGTTATCGTCTTTATCATTAAGTTAAAAAACATATTTGAAACTAATTAGGAGGGAAGGGTATGAATGTCATTTGTGTATTAATACCGTTATTTTAAAAGCAACATGCTAAATTCTAAATTTAACATGCTAAATTCTAAATTTTGGTATTTTATAATTAGAATAAGTTAAACAATATAAACATATTATATTTGAATTATATTTTTAGAAAAGAATACGGCAATACTTCGAAGTCACCATCTGTTAATCTTCTATGGTACGAAGTAATGAATAACATTGCTCTTTAATAATGAACTAGTCGCCATACCCGTGTACCGCACGGGAATATATTGTTTTATGGCTTTTATAAATCACAGTTCCATCTTTTTGCCTCATTGTCCAATATTTATTTTATTATTTATTCATTTTGTGTCTTGATTTCATGTATTTGTATGTTTATTTACTTTCATAGGCATTCGTAAATTATGAACAGGACAAAGCTTAGGAAGATTGAAAGATCTAAGTTACGGAAATATATATGACATGTATGTTAAATGAATGGCAGGGAAAAAAGGATGGACTGAAAGTGCCGAAACATTCATGATGCATCAAACATGCCACCAGAAGTGTAGTAAGGTGAGTTAGACTGAAAGTGTGTTTGTCAGAATGTAAGTGATAATTATTGAAGAAAATGAGATATAACACTATAAGATTTAATGCATAATAACTAATAATTCATTTTTTTAACTTTTATTGAAGAACGTAATCATATTGAATTATGACTTTGATCTTTCTTAGTTTTTCTCTCGCATCTTTAGTTGGAATTTTCAAATTTTGGCCTATTTTCTTCCATGATTTCTATTGTTACGACTGCTTACTTCTTTTACTATCACTTCAGGTCTATAACACATTTTGGGTGTGTTAGTTTTGTTCTTAAAATATAAACAATGTACTTGTAGTTGATGTACATAATAATCAGGGGCGAGTCCAAGTACATCCATGGTGTAGCACGTGCTACACCATAAAAATTGAGATTCTTTAGTTAGTTGGAGCATTAATTATGGTATTAATAACAAAATTATACTTTCAATATATCAAATATATTCCTAAACTACGGAGTATTTCATATCTTCCTAAACTATTTATTCCCCTAGTTAACCTCTCCCAATCAATCTCACTCTCTTTCTTAATTACCATACTATCCTAATTAATCCTCTAAATTAATCTCACACTCTCCCCCCCCTTAATTTCATTTTGTACGTCACTGCTGCTACTACTCCCTTAATTAGTCCCTCTTTTTCCTAAATCATACCAAACGTTTACAATTTTTCAATCAATTCCAAAAAAAAATTCTTAATTATCCCCAATCTATTTATTTTCGGCTAAGATGATTTCCTACTTTACTATAGTCGATTAATTGCTATGACATTCATCAAAAATAAATTATGGAATAGCATGGGTGATGAATGGTTGAATGATTGTTTAATTACTTTTGTAGAACGTGATGTATTTTTAAAAGTAACAATCGACAAAATTGTAAAAGAATTTTGTTTGGGTGGTACACCGAGGTTCATATTGCGGTTTGGTTGCAGGTATAATTGGGTCTGTTTGGTTGTACACTTGGGTGTCATATTGAGGTTCATACTCTGTAATAATTTTTGTATTTATTGTTGTAGGTGCTAATACACTTATGAATAAATTATGTAAGGGAAAGATGAATGGAAAAGGAAGATGAAGCGAGGTGGGAGTTGAGGAGTTTTTCCTCTTTTCTCTCTTCTTTCTTAATTGATTGTGTTTTTTTAATTAAAAAATTTGTTAATTGATTGTCTCTGTTTTTTTAACATATCTCTCATTTCTTAATGTTATTTGTTGGTTGGTTTAGTTGTTTTACCCAATCAAAGCAGAACACATTGCTTTATTAGAAGATAGTACTCCATAATATATATGGATGAAAGATGATTTGTTTGGGTTTTAAATTTTACTCCTCAATATATAGTGTATATAATATAAGACAATACTCTAGCATCTCTCTCTCTATTTTTCTTCTCCCCTATTTTAAATTTTTTTTTGCTTTCTCAGTTTTTGTACGTGAAATTATACAAATAGTGGGCCGGAGGCCCAGACGTGTCATATTTTATTGTTCGACCTTGTGCTAACTTCTCCTTTGTTTCCTCTCGTCAACATTGTTGAGTTTGTTGCTCTTGCCCTTTGTTGTGCTTGTTTATAATTTTCATGTTTCACATTTGTCTGTGTTAGTTTTGTTCTATTATTTTTCATTATTAGTTGTGTTATTAGATTATGATTGAAGTTTATGCCGATGCATGGTTTCCTTACGTTTTTTTTTTGTTTCACTTTTCCTTATTATCTGATGTGTCTTGTGTTATCTCTACTCCTCTTATCGGTTGGATTGACCGTTATCTTATAATTCACGCTAAACATTGTCCAATGAATAGATTATACAATCACTTATACATAGCTCTATGTACAACTGGTTTTATGATTTTGAATGTTATCACAAATTTTTTTAGCTTTGTTATAAACTTTCTGAGCTTTAGTGTAAAGTTGTCGAACTAAATCACATAAATATTTAACCTCAAAAACTTACAATTCAGCTCGAAAACTTGTATAAGCTCAATCAATATACAAAAAAGCTCCACAACTTTGAGATGGTTGTACATACAACTGGTGGTAATACTATTTTCCAACATTATTTGTGTTAATGGTTTATTACGGAGTAATTGTTATGGTTAATTAATCGAAAAAGATTAACCAATATTAGCATTTAATAACAACTTAAAATAAAATAATAATTAAAATAGTAGTACTCATATTTTCCTAGGGCGACTATAAGTTTTGAAAATGTAGTTGGAAATTAAATCAATATTTTTTTCTATCTAATACCACATATATATACCAACAATACATGGTTCATTCAAAGTTTATCTAAATTAATTATATTTTTTAAAAGAAGAAATTAACCACCTATTTGAATAAAATGCATAATTGTTTTTAGAAAATAGATAAATCTAGTTTTTAATATCAACTATATATTTGCATTTAATACTATATGATAATCTATATAATTCGATGATCAAAATAATAAAATAAACTCGGTATAAATAGCCGAGTAGATTACAGGGTATGATGAATCAATGCTAGCTACTAATTACAAGGAGAACGAAGAGTTAAGCTAACTAATGACGGTAATACAAAGAGACGATATACTAATTACATTATTTAATAGCAGATGAGGGCTGGTGAAGGGTGGTCGACGGGGGTGCACCACGGCAGGTGGCCGGTGTAGTGGTGGTCGACCAGGCGGCAGTAACAGCGGCAAGAGGCGGCGAGATCTGGGGAGACAATTGGGGCTGGCCGGGGTTCCACGAATGCGGCGGCAGTAGGGGTATGGTGGCAAGCACATCGAGCGCGGCACCGGTGCCGGTGGCCGGCGTTTCTGGGCGCGAGGGCTGCTGGCGTTAGGGTGTGGTCGTGACCGGTGTGGTCGTCGTCCCGGGTTGGTGGCCGGTGCCGGTGTTGGATGTTCCGGCAGCCGGTGGCATCGTGTATGATGGTTGTTGGGGTCCCGATTGAGATCGGGGACGGAATAGGCTTGATGGGTCGGACTTGGCCATGGGCTTGGGTCGACGGTCCCGGAGATAACACTGCCGTGGGCAGGTATAAGCGATCGAAAAGACTTGTTTTGGATCGTAAGGATCGAGTTTTAGCCTGATACCATGATAATCTATATAATTCGATGATCATAATAATAAAATAAACTCGGTATAAATAGCCGAGTAGATTACAAGGTACGATGAATCAATGTTAGCTACTAATTACAAAGATAACGAAGAGTTAAGCTAACTAATGACGGTAATACAAAGAGACGATATACTAATTACATTATTTACTAAGACTATACATTAAATACACAAATTAATTATTTTTTTATTAAAAAGAAAGAAAGAAAAAATCAACCAATGAGAAGAGGTTGACATGGCTTCCTCAAATGCTCTCAAAATGAAATAAAGAAATGTGATGATTTTGTTTGAGTTTTAATAGTATATATAGATAAGACACCCCCGCAGTCGGAACGGTAGGAGGACGGACGTTCAGGCTGGACCGAAAACGGGTGAACGAGTACCTGGGCAGACCCTTTGTAAAAATGTCGGCATACTGATAATCGGCGGGAACGTGGAGAACACGGACCAAACCGAGACGAACCTTCTCGCGAACAAAGTGAATGTCAATTTCAATGTGTTTGGTTCGTTGATGCTGGACTGGGTTGCCGGAGAGGTAGACGGCCGAGATATTGTCACAGTAGACAACGGTGGCATGCCGTAAAGGAACATGGAGCTCTAGGAGTAAGTTGCGAAGCCAACACGTCTCAGCAAGGACATTAGCTACGCCTCTATATTCTGCTTCAGCACTAGAGCGAGAGACAGTAGGTTGCCATTTGGAGGACAATGAGAGCAAGTTGTCACCGAGAAACACACAATAACCGGAAGTGGAGCGACGAAGGTCGGGACAGCCGGCCTAGTCAGCGTCGGAGTAAGCGGTGAGTTTACCGGAGACGGATTTCATAATGCGGAGCCCGTGAGTGAGGGTGCCCTTGACATAGCGGAGAATACGCTTGAGAAACTGAAAATGAGGCTCTCGAGGGGCGTGCATAAATAGGCAAACCTGTTGGACGACATAGGAGATATCTGGTCTAGTGATAGTCAAGTACTGTAGGGCGCCACCCAAACTACGATAGAGAGTGGAATCAGTGATAAGAGCACCGGAGGTGGCAGTATGTTTGGACCCGGCTTCAACGGCTGTAGAAACCGAGTTGCAGTTGAACATATCGGCCCGAACGAGAATATCGCGGGCATAGGATTCCTGTGAGGGAAAAAGACCAGTCAAGGTACAGGTCACCTGAATGACAAGGAAATGATGTACGGAACCCAAATCGGTCATAGCAAATTCCTGTGAAAGAGTAGTGATAATGCGTCATAGCAAGCTAGTATTGGACGCGGTTAGTACAATATCATCAACATATAATAATAAATAAGCAATGTCAGGCCCGTGATGAAAAATGAACAAAGACGGATCACATGTGCTACTCTTAAAGCCTCGGGAAAGAATGAAATTCGCAAAGCGTTGGTACCACGCCCGAGGGGCCTGTTTAAGGCCATACAGTGACTTACGGAGACGGCATACATGACCAGGAACTGAGGGATCAACAAATCCCGGGGGCTGGTGCATAAAAACAGTTTCTACAAGGTCTCCATGTAAGAACGCATTTTTAATGTCCAACTGGTGAATTGGTCAGGCCTGATTAACGGCGAGACTAATAACGGTCCGAATGGTAGTGGGTTTGACCACAGGACTGAAAGTCTCGTCACAGTCAATTCCGACTTGTTGACTCTTCCCATTGACTACAAGACGGGCCTTGTACCAAGCAAGGGAACCGTCTACATTAAATTTATGGCGATATAACCACATAAATCGAATGACTGGTTAATCTGAGGGTCGAGGGACCAAGTCCCATGTTCCATTTTTAATTAAAGCATGATATTCGTCAATCATGGCAGTATTCCAGTTCGGGTCACGAAGGACTAAGAGAGGTGATTTTGGATGGGGGAGAGGGATGGGGTAGCGGAAGCAGTGAGAACACGAGGTTTAAAAATGCCATGCATGGCCCGAGTGGTCATGCGGTGGGAGCGGGTGGGTGGTGGTGGTGATGGTGGAGGTGGAGGTGGTGGGGTGGTCATGGTGGATGTGGGTACGGAGATGGGTGAGGAATTTGGTTGGGTTGTGGGGGTATGGGTTGTGGCGGAGGTAGGGAGGAATGGGCCGAAGAATGGGCCGATTATGAGAATGGGGAGGAATGGGCTGATGAAGAGGAGGGGGTAGTATGGGCTGTAGATGGAGAGGTAGAAGTATGGGCCTGGGGAGGGGATAAGGGAGGTTGGGCTGAGGTGTTGGTTTGTTGAACAGGGGAGAACAAAGAGGGTATAAGAGAAGGGGGGAGGGAATCGGATGGGTCAAGAAAAGAATATGTACTGACAGGTTGTGGGTCGGATATGGCAAACGGGAAAACCGATTCATCAAACGTCACGTGACGGGAGTGGAAGATTTTGCTCGTGGTGGGGTCGAGACACTTGTATCCTCGAAACTCATTGAGGTACCCGAGGAAGATACATTTAGTGGATCGAGGGGTGAGTTTGTGGGGTCGGGTGGAAGAGAGATTTGGGTAGCAAGCATATAAAACCCACTATTTTTCCTAGTGCCATTAATTATTCTGTTTTGACTCCGTCATGACTTTATGTCAATTTCGTCTTCTATTTCCTTCATCATTCTGAATTCTTATTATTTTTTTAGTCAAATAATATTTATTTTTATTTTAAAAGATTTTAATTCTTGTAAACCTATTTATTTGATTTTCATTGTAAACTATTTATTTTTGCGCGTGAAGTTCTATTTTTCTACGAACTAACGTTTTAAGCTTGGAATTCAGTTATTTTTTTTTCCTAAATGTCTAAACACATTTATATAATATTTCCAACTAGGAAATATTTTTATTTACGAAAAATTTAGCCTTTAATCATTTTATTCCAAAGTTTCGTAAATAATTATTTTCTATCGCGAGGTTTACTCGAATTGCTTTGAAATGCTTTTAGTAATTATACGATTCTTATTTTTATCAACCTACATTTAAAAGAAACACTTTTTGGCCCCTTTTTAGACCATGACACCCATGGTCACACATCTTCACATTATTGTGCTCCAGATCGGGACAAGACCGTCTTAGAACTCTCAACGCCTGCTGACTCGAGTGGACAACTTGGTGCTCCAAGAAAGATGTCGATGGTGACTTTTTGCTCCGGTTCAGTTTACTTAAGCTACAGGCAAGATGATTAAGAGTAGATTCCTGTTCCATGATGTCGCAGTAGATCCAGATGGCGCGACCCAAGACTTGTGTGCTCGTTCCTCTACAAGAAGATGAAGTAATCCATTTGGATCCCTCGTGAACTCTGGAGGCCCGAAGATTATCCTCTGGTTCCAGAACTTAGTAATATAGGGTCATCGACTCTTTTCTTCCTTCCTCTACTTTTTGTCATTCTTCTCTTTTATATTCTCTTCTTCATCCGCTTGATGAATCCTTGTTATATTCTTCTACTCTACCATCTTTCTCTTGAGATTCTTTAGTTAGACCGAATTTTGTCTTAGTGAACCCGTGAAAAGTTATAGATGTTTGAGGTTTGGTGAACCCTTGTTACGTGGTTTGAGAATTGTGAGTTATACCTTGTTATCTATCTTAGTAAGCTTTTGAGGATCGATTTGAATGATAAATTGTCAATTAATGGAATTAGGTTGATACTTTAGACACTGAACCTTGGGTTATAGGTTACTTGATTATTTGGAGGACTTAGAGTTGAATATATTTTGGGGTAGTAAGAGTATATCGTATTTGATGGATACCTAGTACCTAATTTAACCTAGAACCGAACCAAGTGTAGTTAATAATAGAATTTTGGGATTCCTACCTAAATGTTATTTGATGGATGGATCGGGAATATTTGGGATCATAGAGTACTGTTTAAATTGTTAACCTGAGTGTTGTGGTACCATCGAAGGTTTTCATTAATACCGTTAGAAATTTTGGTTAACATAGATTACCCGTGTTTCTTAAGGATTAGATCGTTGATCGTTGTTTAAGGTTGTAACCTATGAACTTTGGAGTTGATTGATCTAACTTGGATAAATTGTTGTTAACCTTGAAAAGGAGAAACATGTTACAATTAGAGGTTGTATTTATCGCGTTGTTTTGAGGAATACTTAATGCGAATCATCTTGATGGATTTATAGTTCAAAACCCTTAGACCAACGAGAATGTGGCTTCGTTGAGTTAATATTTTGGTGGTTTCGCTGTTACGATATGAAATTTGGTGGAATTCTCAGAAACCTTAGTCGAATGACGTGTTCGAAGATGTGAGTGTTTGCGCCATTACCTATAGGTTTGAGCGTGTTTGAGGATTTATTGTACTTCCCCAACTTCTGTACTTGTGGTATTATAAATATGTTGGTGATCATTTTTGAGGATTTTGTGTCTGAACTTTGTTAATTGGTGGATTTTATTTAGTCTTCCTTACTCGAGGAATTTGAAGTATACCTCGAGTTCAGACCTTATGAGCTTTAAATTTATGAACCTTAGTGATTACGAGTTAGGGTATGTTTTGATAACCGTTGGAATCTTAATTAAAGGATTAGTCTAAATCATTTGTGGATTCTTACTATACTAATTGAAAGATTGTATAAGTATGTAAGACTTAATTTTGGAGGTTGTAGATTGAGTAGGACCACCTTGTACTGATATTGGACTTAGCGTTATTTGATGGGAATTAGGAACCCGTGTTTGTGGAAGTCGTGCTAGGAATCTCGAGATGATTAATTTCTTCCATAATCCTTGACAGCTCTTTTTGATTCTCAACTCCGTCTTCCTTTCTGCTTCTCTTGAATTCTGTTACGGTAACACCTGCCAATCCCTTCAACCTTTGTCGATTTTGAAAGCTCTTATTTTTAATTTATTTATCCTTGTTCTATTTACCCGTTAACTATTTTTTCGAACTCCCTATTTTATAAAAAGTTTGACTACTTTAAAAAAAAAGGATTATCGTAAAATTTTAACATTTTGAGTTATAATTTCTAATTGTGAATTTGCCCGTTCTGTAAAAAGGTTGACTAATTAAAAATTTTTATTTTCATGAAATTTTAACATTTTGAAGCATAATTTCAAATTTTAAAACTCCCCATTTTGTAAAAACTTTGAGCAATTTAACATTTTGGGTTATCGTGAAATTTAACATTTTTTATTTATTTATAATTTAAGAACTATATACTTCACTTCGTTTTATCTTTGGTTGATATTTATATTTATATCTATTTCAAAATGCCTTAATAATTTATTTTAAATTATTTCGAAATTATTTTTAATTTTTGATTTTCAAGCGATCAAAATTTTATGAAGACTTTTATATTTCCAAGTACTTCAATTTGTATAGGATTGTTATGTACAACATTTTAACATTGTAGAAATTATTTTGTATGTTCAAGTTTGATAACATTTTTGAAAACTTTCATAATTACTTTGATAACATTTTCGAAATTTTAACGTTTTGAAAATTGATTTTCATTTTATTGTTGGTGGACTTTTGAATCTGTTATTGAAAATATTTGACGGCGGGTGCGATTTTTACTAACTACAAAATTTGATTTCTCCAAACTAAATTTTGTTTCATCAAAAAAGGAAATAATATCGAATTTCTTAATCAAAATATATTACTTTTGTTTTCAAAATATTTTGGTTATCCTATTTCCTTCGAGTTTGTTTACAAATGTTATTTGACATCATTATTTTACCAAATAACTTTACTTTACGATTTCACTAATTAAAAAAAATTTTTAACTCCGGGTAGCTTAGCCCAATTCCTCTCGGAATAAATATTTGCATTTGATTTCATATCACTTTAAAAGTTGTAAAATTTTCTTTTACAGCAAAATTTTTATGCGAGATTTGTATCCTCACCTTTTCGAGTGGGGTAATCTTGTTTTCTTTTTGCTTATTCTTAGTTTCGAGGACGAAACTTTGTTTTAGTGGGGAGGATTATAACACCCACTATTTTTCCTAGTGCCGTTAATTATTCTGTTTTGACTCCGTCATGACTCTATGTCAATTTCGTCTTCTATTTCCTTCATCATTCTGAATTCTTATTATTTTTTTTAGTCAAATAATATTTATTTTTATTTTAAAAGATTTTAATTCTTGTAAACCTATTTATTTGATTTTCATTGTAAACTATTTATTTTTGCGCGTGAAGTTCTATTTTTCTACGAACTAACGTTTTAAGCTTGAAATTCAGTTATTTATTTTTCCTAAATGTCTAAACACATTTATATAATATTTCCAACTAAGAAATATTTTTATTTACGAAAAATTTAGCTTTTAATCATTTTATTACAAAGTTTCGTAAATAATTATTTTCTATCGCGAGGTTTACTCGAATTGCTTTGAAATGCTTTCAGTAATTATACGATTCTTATTTTTATCAACCTACATTTAAAAGAAACACTTTTTGGCCCCTTTTTAGACCATGACACCCATGGTCACACATCTTCACATTTTTTTTTTCATTTGGTTTTATAAAGTGATTAAAGCCTTAGATATTTTTATTACCTTAATGAATTTGGTGACTAATTGCAAAACTCTTCACTCTCCCTTGTTAATCCATTTTGGCTGGTTTTTTAAGTGTATCTAACATTGTTTTCATCAATTTTTAAGATCATATTCATTCACACAATTCACATAATTCATTTCTTTACATTCATTCTCATTCAACCACATTAAACAAAGAAAATACTCTTCAATTCCTTCTTATTGGCCATGAGTTTCAGCCATATTTTCCAGCCCAATTTTGTCCCTAATCGAGTCTTGATCGTCTCATTTTTTATCGTAAAATAATCGTCATTCCGATCCCTTCGTTAAGGTAATAATCGATGTTGTTTTCGATCGTTATTTTCCTTGATTTTCTTAGTTTTCTCATGGTATTTTTCCACCATGCTTTTCTTGTGTTTAAGGATTTTTGAATGATCCCGAAGCCGACGAATTTATAATCGACTCGAATTTGGGTTAGAGGTAACGTCGATGTTACTCGGTATTTCATGATTTTAATTGTGTATTTGCATGTATATATTTTTATGTTTTCTTTTGGCAATATATGTATGTCATAAAATCTGGAAAATTTTTAAAAGTTGAAAATTTGCATGTTTTGGTATTTTTATCGCTTTTACGAGATTAACGATTAAATCGTCATATTAATTTGCAAAATCGTAATATTCAGCCTAAACATGTAATATATGTTCATATTCTGGAAAAAATGTTGTTTTTGATGATTTTTAATAATTTAGTATTTTTCTGATATTTTTGATATCGATTATTGAATTATTACCGTTATCGGACAAAAACGATTAAAAGCCGATTTTTAGTTCTAGTACTTAAACATTTTATTTTAATCTGATTTTTGACGTGGTGAAACTTTCTGAGGAAATAGAATTTTCTGAATTTGTTCATAATTTTTCGGAATTTTTAAGTGGATGAATTAATTAATCACTTTAAATCATCGTTTATCGTTAAAACCGTGTTTGTCGTTTAAATTCTCGATTTCTGGTCTTTGGTTTAAATCTGGAAAAATTATGATTCTGATGATTTAATATTAAAATATAATTCTATGATTTTTAGTGCCTTAATAAAATGTTAGGAACGATAAGTTTTATTAATGGAATCGTTAATTGTGAAAACGGGTTTTAAAGACGGTTTTGACGGAAGTTGGTAAATCTGGAACTTTGGAAAATCTGGAAAATTAGTATAATCTGGAAAATGATGATTTTTAGGTCTAATAATAATTTTTAGACATTAATACTTAAATCCTTTTGTAATTACTATTTTTATTAATCGTTATTGTCGAAATTGGAAGATTAACGAGAAAACACTTTAAAAACTGAGTTTTAAGATTCTGGAAAATTTTCTTTTCTGGACAGAATGTCGATAAATATATTTTAACTATTTTACGTAATTTTTTTACTATTTATTAAAGTCTTTAATTAATAAGTATTGATTTTCGGACAAATTGTGATTTATCGTTAAAATGCTTCGTCTTACCTAAAAGAATTATTTTTCCAGCAATTTTGAAAGTATTTAAATCTGAAACTTTAAGAGTTAAATCATCCCTTAACATACTCTAAATGTATTTGTTGGTTTAATTAAATAAAGACGTTCAAATATTTAATTTTATGTTTGCCGTAAAATCTTATTTATAATTTTATTGTCGAAACTAATAATAATTAGGGAATTTTAGCTTTATAACTTTTGAAAGCACCCTAATTAGTAATATTAAAATGTTTAAGACATTTATAATCATTTATAACGCTTATACGATATTTTAATAATTTCATAAAATTAAATGTTCACTTTGGTAATTAATATCGTTAAGGCCGAAAGTATTAGTTTTATAAATCTATATCGTTTACTAAAAATGTGATGTTAGTATAAACTAATATTTTCGCTATTTTGATATGATACTATTTTTGGTAAAGTTTCTAAAAATAGAAGTTTCCTAAAATAGAAGTTTCCTAAATTTTAGAAAGTGATTCCTTTTTCTTTTGTTCTCGTATTGTTTGTATTGAATACATCTTTTAAATATCGATAATGGATTGTTTTGGAGTTATGGAATAAGGATAAGTGTGAGTTTAGAGTAATATAGTCTGGGATGTACGTTTTGCCATCAACTATAAAGCTGGTGTGTCTATGTTGAGACACATTGGTCGTTGAACTGAGCATGGTTTGTGTTCAGGAGTGTGTATATTTTGACCTTAAACTTAGATATCGCATCGTTTAAGTCGCCGTCGGGTTGAACTGGATTACGGTTGGTGTCCAGGAGAGGTGTACATTACTTAAGTCAGGACCTCGCTGCACGCAGTCCTGTTATGGTTGAGTTGCCTAGTTAGAGACCGAAGTCTGATTTGTTTTGACTAAGTTCTCGAAGCTAGTTTAGTATTGTTTTAGTGAAAGTCTAGATTCTACATTAATTCTATCCATAACGCCATTTTGAATATTTTTATTATTATCGATATAATTTTGATTTGCAGGCTGGCAAGTGTTTTATCTTTTCTTCGAAAAACTCATTTTTATTATATTGTTTTGATACGTGAAGTTTTTCATTGAAAGTTTATTTTTATTATAATGTGTTTTACTGTTTTCCATTTTTACTATTTTTCTATAATAGTAATTACAGTTTTAAAATCCTGTTATACGGCTGGGAGAACGTTGACGTTGTTCCCCACTGATTGTGCCTGTTATGTTTTTAACATGGCAGGTATATGTGTTTTCCTTCGGGTGGGCTAGCGATCAGTTATGGATCCTGCTTGTTTTAATCAGATCACTGTATTATGGATTGTTAAAACCCTTTTTATGGATTTTATTTATTTATTTATTTTGTAGCCATTTTTATTTTATGGCTTATGTATTGACTTGCCATTTTTATTTTATGGCTTATGTATTGACTTACCATTTTTATTTAATCAAGACATAGTTACAGTGTGTTATAATCCCACTTCTACAGTGTTTCCGCCACTGTATTGCGTTAGAATTTCTAGGGGATTACAAAGGACAACCGAAAACACGTAGGTGATTATAGGAGGGATTTTTAAGAAACAGGACGGAAGTGGGTGATCGGGAATTTAAGAGACGAGAGGCAAGGATGTTGTGAAAGTGGGTGGCGGTAAAAAGTGCATCAACCCAATATGTCACTGGGACGGACGCGTGGAAGAGTAAAGTGGGGGTGATTTCATTTAAATGGTGGATCATGCGCTCGGCTTTACCATTTTGGGACGAGGTTTGGGGGCATGAGAAGCGAAAAATCATACCATTGTCATCTCCAAATTTTCGAAAGGAATTATTATCAAATTCACGGCCAAGGTCACACTGAAAAGCTTTAATGTCGCGATTAAATTGGGTTTCAACGTAAGCACGAAATTTGAGAAAATTTGCATACGTTTCAGATTTAAATCGTAGAGGATAAACCCAAACAAATTGCGAAAAATTGTCGATGAGCACCAGATAATATTTATAGCCGGTTTTACTAGGTACAGGAGATGTCCAAAGTTGCGAGCAATGCTCGGGTTTATTACAATTAAGGGAAAATTTATTACGTAAAATATCCAAAATATTGGATCCGGGATGCCCAAGACGGGTATGCCAAATGTCAGAAGACAGGGTGACAAAGTGTTGATTAGTGGGGGCCGGAGTGGTTGAGGTGGAACACACGAGGTATAACTCACCGTCACTATTACTTCGCAAAATTATTTTCCCAGTTACTAAATCCTTGACAGAAAATCCATACGGGTCAAATTCCACGAAGACATTATTTTCCTTCGTAAATTGACGGACGGAGATAAGATTTTTAATAATTTAGGGAGTGTATAAGACATTATTTAGGTGAAGAGGTCGGGTTTTAGTGGGTAGGTTAGAGGTGCCGGACCCGAGAACCGAAATACTAGAACCATTTCCGACATAAATACGAGAACCGAAATACTAGAACCAAATCGAGCTAGAATTAAAAGGGTACCTAGGTCGGCACTCAAATGAAAAGACGCGCCCGTGTCCAAGAACCATTGACCTTTTTCGAGAAGTGGTTTGACGGAGTGGGCTTGAAATACTTGACCCATAGTAATAGATTTTTCATCAGCTGTCAAGTTCATTTTGTAGACAGCAGTGTGACCGGAGTGTTGACCGGAAATGGTGGTAGGGGGCGCAGATGGGGGCTGGTGAAGGGTGGTCGACGGGGGTGCACCGGGGCAGGTAGCCGGTGCAGTGGTGGTCGACCAGGCGGCAGTAACAGCGGCAACAGGCAGCGAGATCTGGGGAGACAACCGGGGCTGGCCGGGGTTCCACGAACGCGGCGGCAGTGGGAATATGGTGGCAGGCACATCGAGCGCGGCACTGGCGCCGGTGGCCGGAGTTTCTGGGCGCGAGGGCTGCAGGCGTGAGGGTGTGGTCGTGACCGGCGTGGTCGTCGTCCCGGGTTGGTGGCCGGTGCCGGTGTTGGATGTTCCGGCAGCCGGTGGCATCGTGTGTGATGGTTGTTGGGGACCCTATTGAGATCGGGGACAGAATAGATTCAAGTGGTCGGACTTGGCCATGGGCTTGGGTCGACGGTCCCGGAGGTAACACTGCTGTGGGCAGGTATGAGCGATCGAAAAGACTTGTTTTGGATCGTAAGGATCGAGTTTTAACCTGATACCATGACAATCTATATAATTCGATGATCATAATAATAAAATAAACTCGGTATAAATAGCCGAGTAGATTACAAGGTACGATAAATCAATGCTAGCTACTAATTACAAGGAGAACGAAGAGTTAAGCTAACTTATGACGGTAATACAAAGAGACGATATACTAATTACATTATTTACTAAGACTATACATTAAATACACAAATTAATTATTTTTTTATTAAAAAGAAAGAAAGAAAAATCAACCAATGAGAAGAGGGTGACATGGCTTCCTCAAATGCTCTCAAAATGAAATAAAGAAATATGATGATTTTGTTTGAGTTTTAATAATATATATAAATAACACTTCTTATAAAAGGATTTTTTTTCTAAGACAAAAAGCCAACAAATTCATTTAGGAGTTTAAAGATTTTGTTGTAGTGATGCCACATGTCAGTTTATTAGAAAGGAGATTTCTTAGTTTGATTTTTCATATTATTACTAGTTTTATGACCCGTGCAATGCACGGGATGCTGTGGACATAATTTTTTTTAATGTCGGATTTTGATTTGTTTGTAAAGACGTTGCTTAAGCTTCTAGTATCGACCACAAATACAGGCAACTTCATTCAACTATAATAATATGGAGTATATGCTTTGGAGGATATACATTACATTTGTGCTAAAGTATGGAAAATAAACTTGCTAATGAATAAGTATAGATAAAAATAGGACGTGGGCTGATGCATTCGCAATATTCGGAGGAAGTGATTCTAAAATGTGGTCTACACCTTACCTAATACTCCCATTTTCACTATCTAAGAATCTAAAGAGGCGTGAAGATTGAACCTGCTCTTCAGCAATGGTGTTGTCCGTTCTGTGAGCGCCAGATTTTAAGCATTAGTGTATTCATCGAGTCGGAGTAGCAGGGACGTCTTTTTCTTCACATCCCTTGCTTCTGGACCAACTAAATTTTCTACGAGCCCAATCTATATCTATACTATACTAAAGGCGTATCAGGGTGGCCGATAGGTATGAATACAGCAGGAACCATTTCTGAGTTACACACCGACTATGAAACGTGTTTCTTGACTCGTTGTAATACCCCGACTTTTCGGACATAATTATTTATTCCATTTCATATATTATAATATCCAAAATTATTTATTTAATTCAATTCCTATAATTTTTCTATTCGGATATTCACTTTTCCAATTTAATTGTCCGGAAATTGCACCCTTGTAACCTTTTGTCGGTTTAGCTTGGAATTTGGGCGAAGGCTAACCCATCTTTGTTTTCCACATGTGGATTGATGAGAGAGCATTGAGATTTGGGCCCAAGTAGGGTTTACCCATCATCCTTGCCTATATATACATGTGATTAGGTGAGAATTTCACCCTTCCTCCTCATTTGCAAACCCTAGAATTAGGTTTTGTTTCTCTCCTCTCTTCCTCTCCTCTTAGCCACGCCTATACTCCCTCCATATCTATATTTTCATGCCTCCATCATCACTATTATGCATTATTAATCATCCTCTTCAAGCCTCTTCGATCCTAGCGCAATTGTTCACATCGTTTCGTAAGTTTCGCTTCCTTTCGCGCTAGTTTTTCGTAATTGTTTTTAGTAGTGTTTAATTAGGGTTTTGTTTGGTGTTGGCACATGAATGATGATGGTATAGACAAGAATATGTGTCCGGGGGAAGATGTTTATATCGTTGAAGAAAAGATCGTTGATTAAATCGCAAATTGGTAACTAGATGTGTCTTTTAATCGCGTTTATAATATGTGAATGCCATTAATATGATGAACGAATGTTTAATATGATATTGGATGTCATGTGGTATTATTATGCATGTTTATTATTTGTTTGATAGATTGCCCGATTTAATTGTATCGTTAATTTTATCGTTAAGATGTTAATTACCGCTTTATGCGAATTAGAAAGTTGTGAATCGTTTCGTGAGAGAATTCTAGGACGTGCATGAACCGACCGTGGCCTCCCTTGGTGGAAATGCTAGGTTGTTTCATCGATGCTTTTAGGGTTTCAAACCCTAGATTCAATGATGAGTCAACCTACCATCATCCGGTGGTTGAGGTTAGGGTTGAGGTTAATATAACCTTATTTGAAGTTAATGTAACTTTATTAAGAAGTACTATGCAACTTCACTTGAGGTTAAGATAACTTCAACACGGGGTTATAATCTTGTCGAGGTTCCCGAACTTCGCAAGGTTATAGTCAAGGTTAATATA
This sequence comes from Agrostemma githago, assembly GCA_958450325.1. NCBI lineage: Eukaryota > Viridiplantae > Streptophyta > Magnoliopsida > Caryophyllales > Caryophyllaceae > Agrostemma > Agrostemma githago. Next base: position 51,980,671 of record OY288249.1, read on the forward strand.
ACCTTAACTTAGAGTTAAGGTTAGGGTGAAGGTTAAGGTAACCTTAGCATGGAGTTATTAAGGTTATAACTAAGGTTAACGTAACCTTAACAAGAGTTAAGGTTATGGCCGATGTTAATGTAACCTTAGCAAGAAGCTAATGTTATGGTCGAGGTTAATGTAACCTTGATTGAAGTTAATGTGCCTTTATTGAGAAGTTACTACACCACTTCACTTGAGGTTAATGTAATCTCGTCGTAGCATAATATTCTTGTTGCAGTTAATGTAACTTCACGAGGTTAAGGTTGAGGTTAGGTCAACCTCACCTTAGCAGACAAGGTTATAGTCAGCGAACCTTAGCCTTGGATACTATTAGGCATTAGATATGCAAGGTTAACTTTATGGTTATAGTTAGTTGTACTATCTATGATTCACGTAATAGTTGAAATGTTACTTCTACGTATGTTCTTCATAGTTCACTCAGTTATATTGTCCTATGTTTGAGACATGATTGGTATCTAATATAGTCGGTTATACTATATTGGATTGGAGTAACACTTGGTATAGTCAGTTACACTATCTAGGGCTTGATTGTCCCTGGTATAGCTAGTGACACTATACTAAGTCTGATTACTACCTTGTATAGTCAGTTTTACTATACTAGGGTGGGTTGCCATTTAATACATTCGGTTATACTGTACAAGGATTGGAATCGTGACGTTATTCACAAGAGCCTTGTATAGTCAGTTATACTGTACAGTTACACGAAAGCTAGTGGTATAGATCGATGACGTGCGGTATCAGTTATATACCAATCGGAATGAGAAAGCGCCAAATGCTGAAGGTCTATGTTCGGGCGTGCCTTGAGACGTCAGTTATATGCTCTGGGTCCCGTGTGTCATTCGGTATACAGTTATTGCATCGAGAGCCCTAGCTAGGCTTAGACATATAGTTGTCAGTTATACGGCTATACATAGTACTGTGGAGTATCAGTTATATGCTCCACACCGATGGGAAGTCTGTTATACAACCCGGCCGTCAGAGTATCAGTTATATGCTCTAGCAGGTGAGAGTGTCAGTTATACACTTGAGTCGGTGTTCGCTCTATACCCTAGACGTAGTGTAAGAAGGTTAATTTTGAGTAATCAGTCCGGTTTGGATGTTGGAATTTCTTCGTAATTGTATAATCCTAATTGGTCGAGTATGATAATGCTTTCATGTATTCCCTATCCATATTATTCATTGATTGCTGATTATTAGTTGCTTTCATCCTATTGTAAAGACGACTGGGAGAGCATCTAGTTACTCCCCACTGACTGTGGACCCCTCCCCCTCCTTCTTTCAGGTCTTTCGGGATGCTGTTGATTGCTTCGTTGTTGGGGAAGACCTGTTGAGAGAGAGACCCTTTATTTAAGTTTGAACACTTCGAATAATGTATTATTAGAATGTTGAGATAGTGACGATTCGGATTCGGTCGGGTGTTTCCGCCACCTTTGACCTTATTATTTATACTATTTATATTATTAAAAGTTTTTAATGATCCGGGTTGTTACAGTTGGTATCAGAGCGAATACGCTCCAAACTCTCGCTTAGTAATAAAGAGTAACTTGACTTAGTAATTGAGTGAGAGTAAATGGGGGTAGAAACAATTAAGGACTTATTTATTTATGCCTTAGTGTTTCAAATCATTATTAATTGTGTTACATTTGTTGACCATGTACTTGCTTCTTTATGTTTTAATGTTTCATCTCGTTGTTAATTGTGTTATATGTGTTGCTCATGTTTTTATTTGTTCATGCCATAATGTCTATCGTTATTAATTGCATTATTAAGTGTTTGGTTCATGTATGACTTTTTCACGCATACTTTGTTGATTTAAATCATGGTTAGTTTCCGAAATGTATCTTTAATTTACTTTTACATATGCCTCACGCACTTGGTTATATATTTGTCAAAACTCTTAATCCTAGATAACCCAAGCTTTACTCTTCTCGTACTGTTATCCTTTTGGATCACTTGGTGGTGTCGTCTCTACTTAAGGTAACTTTGGGAGCTTTACTCGTGTGATATGGCCTTGGAATAATAAGTTAGTTACTATTGACTATACTCGGAGATGTTCGAGTATGAAAGAAAAGAGCAATTATTAACAAGAGTTTGGTCGCGAAGAAGTCTAATTTGGGATTAAAGGTTGTGAGATGATGTTTCCTTTGGTATTAGAGATCGTTGAGATGAATTTTACTCTGGGAATAGAGGTTTTTATGACGATGTTTATTTTCGGATTATGAGTGTTAAGTCCTTTTATTTTTTAGGAAATCTGTATTGATGATATTGAGTGTTTGTGTATGGTGTATGATGTACGACTATGGTTTCAGGATTTTACAAGGAGTGAGACACATGATGAATAGATATATCTTATGGTATATTATTTGGGAGTATTGCGACTTATGCTTGTAATTAATAGAGTTATTGAATTCTGTCTTAAGGAAATAAGTTATTTATGGATTAAGAATATAGGATAGTACAGAATTAAATGTTATTGTGGATTTAAGATTAAAAGGTTGAGAATTTTGGGAACTATGCTTGTCTTTAATGAGAATATCATATTCGAGGAGTAAGAAACGTTAATGGCAGACAGTGTGTGATGAAAAGAATTTATGATTTATCTATTGAGGAGTTATTTAATGATCATACCATTTAAGGACCGAGTGAAAGAGAGTAATATGAGTTATGAACTTATGACGTATTAATGTTTAGATCTTGATTTTGTAAACTACCATATTGAAGATGGAGATAATGAATTGTGGTATTTGTCTTTTTAAGGATGTAGAGGATTCTATGGTTTTATTCATTATATATGATTAGATGAAGGTATTGGGATTTAATAGTCTAGAGATTGATTATCTGAAGAACATAGTGATTATAAAGAGACAATTACATAGTGATTTGTCTGTCTTGAGGTAGTATGGTAATATGATTAAAGGTTGTTACGAGACGAAGATACCTTGAGTGATAATTATACGAGAATTGTAAGACCCTGGTTTTTCGTGCTTTACTTATATTTTAAGGTGTCGTCTTTGGGTAGATAAAACTGTTTTGAGTCGTCTATCCTTGTCTCCTTGATCGTATCAACTGTACCTCTCATATTATCATACCAACCAAAAGTTTCCTTTTATATTGGTCCTTTTTATGTTTGATCTTTCGATACCCTCTATTTAATCATTATTTCAACACCAACTTTCTCTTACTCCAACTTTTTGTAATTTCTCTTTCGCCTTGATGTCACCTTGTGCTGCAACTTCTCAAACTTTTTACCTTGCGGTATATCAGAAAATATTTCCTTTTTTTGTTTGCATGCTAATTGTTCTTTCATGGTAATGTGAAAACTTTTGATTCCTTCTTCATAACTACTTGTGATCATCTCATAGTGGAAGTTTGGATCCTTTGGCGAAATATTTATACATCGTGATTGAGGTTGGGTTAATTGATGTTGAGAGCATAGAACATAGTATATGAGTATGAATTGGGGTAATATATGGTGTTTTGGAAGTGTTTTATTTAAGGTCTTATATCGAGCTTAGAAAGCTTGAGGATGTTATTACATGAAGGGCACGTGGATGTTAATTTGTTCCTTCAAAAGCTATATAGAAAGTTTTGGAGATAAGGTGTTTCATTTAAGTGCATGAGTCATTTATAGAAGGACATAGATTTAGGCATTCCTTTGGTGGACTTTTAAGGTTAAAATATTTATTGATGGATAGCAAATTGTAATTGAAAATTGAGGTTATAAGCTTGGTCGTTATATTGATGATGAGATTTGTACGGTGATGTTATTATTCAATGCTTTTGTGGAATTGCATTATCAATGGACTAGTATATTGTGGTACATTGAGTACTAGCTTAACTAAAGGGGTATGATTCTTTGGGTGCCTAGGAATAGCGTGATCAGATGTGTTCAAAGGAAGTGATTGGATTTTGTGCGTGTGACTAATAATTATGTCATGAGATTGAGGTTGCATTGAGTTTGTGATAGTTATAATCAGATTTAAGGTCCTAAATTTGTGGATTTGGACAGTAATACATATATCGAGAAGATTTGCGATATTATATTAAAGGATTTTGAGCATTAGAGTTGTGGATGATAGTGATCACTACACGCTTGGAGGATATTAAAGTAGTGATAGTTCTAATGGATCTAGTAAATATTAGAGTTTTCTAATTCGGAAGATACAATTTGTTTAGAGACTATCTATATGGAGTTTTGTCGATTTCATATCTTGTGGTGAATAGTGAACTAGAATGATTGAATCATTAGTAATAAGTTCGTACAAATGATGAGAGAGCATACATGTTTTGTACTGATGGCTGATATTTGTGGATAATGTTTGAAAAAAATGGAGTAGAAGTTGGTAATTCATGAGATAAGATGTTGTACATCGATGAGTATTACTTAAGGGTATTGATAATACTTGGTGAACGTAACGCAATCATCGATATTATGGGATCTGAGATGTAATGGTATTTATGAGAGTTAATCACATGCTTAAGGTGATGCTAGTGTGGAAATGTTGACCAGTTTTACTCGATAAGGTCATATCGCGATAAAATAGACAACTATTTCGAAGATGGTATTGATTTAGCAATTATTTTGGGCTCTGTAGACACCCATATTTGGCCGCTAGATGTCTATAGCAGTTCCCAAAAAACACCCGATGATGATCGGACGCAAACGTGCTTTAACGCGCTCGAATATGGGCTCGGAATCAGTAATGTCTGGCATGGGCTTTTAGCGGAGTACAAATCTCACAAAACTGACCTCAAATTCAGGCCCAGTGGGCCATTTCCAATAAAATGAGACTAATTTGGGTCAAAACCGTCACCGGAAATAAAACTGTCTTTTAGCGACCGGGTCAAAACCCGGTCAAAGATGAATCCGACGCAAAAATCAGCCAAGTGCGCTTCTAGAAGTTAGCCTCAACAACCAAATCCCATTCAAAAAGGCAACAAATCATTCCCTATTTACACTCCTTCCTTCCCGATCCACTCGATCGAGTGACTCACATCCACTCGGTCGAGTAAGGCCATAAATCGGCCGAACCAGACCAGACCGGGCACTCGATCGAGTGACCCTAAACCGGGGTATTTTTCCCATAAATACCCCGTCACCCCACAACATTTCACAAAACTTTTTCTACCTTTTACCACCTTCAAAACTTCTTTTCACCCATCACATTTACAATTCTACACAATACATCCCTTTGAACTTGGCTTCAAAGTCACACACATACATACATATTCAAAATCCCGAGATCAAAACTCGTCAAAGACCGACAGTAAAACACGTTAAAATCCATCTCTACAAAACCACATACACACCATAACTCCCCTACGTATCTCGACGCTCCCGTGACTTTGCCACCATTTGACGAGCCCTATTCCGATAAGCAAAAGCACGTAGGTTGAGGGTGTAACATTCAAAACCCGACATCCTTTTCTTTCTAGTTCCTTTTTTTTCGTTTCTTTCGTATATATACATATTATTTATATTAATTGTACTAACACTAACATTTTAATTCCGTTACTAACTTTTAATTTTATGTATACTAACATTTTATTTTATGTCAACTAACACCTAACATTTTCATTATTCGCATACTAACCAATCTAACAATCTAACATTTAATTAATCGTTATTTATATTCCGTCTTATATAATACCGCGTATATTTATCATAAAAAACTATTTTCAAAACGATCCAAGCAACGTTCGTTGAGGCTAAATTAATGATCGTAGGCCTAAAAGGCCAAATTACGATGTTAAAATGCCGAGGACCTAAGTTTGCGACGATGGTCAAATATTTGGGTCGAATATGTCTAATTATGAATTCCGCCTAAAGTCTATTTAATCCCTTTACAAGTTGTATTGGAGGTGGCGCCCTTCGAGGTACGCCGCCCTAAACACTTAAGGGCATAATCGATCGTGGAGATTCTTCGTTAAATATGTCCGACCCCATCTCATTCAAAATATTATTCTGAAAAGGTCATCGACAAATTGGATTAGAACGAAACCCATTGACGCGGAATTAATTGTCACACGATCCGAAAGGATTGATCATGACATTATGACACGGAGGGAGTCGATATTTGTTCTAGCCCGATCAAAATCAATTTTGCAAATTTTGCTTTAACTACTAGATAACGGTTCTATAACCGAATGTTGAGTAGGATGAGCCATCGAAATTTACACTAATATAAATTAGACAATATTTATATTTAGTGTAATTACATGTCGATTTCAAAATCAATAAATCGGAATTGTTACCTTTTCCGAATCGAGTAGCACCTCGAACAGAGGGTACTCGATCGAGTGCCTTGGCTCACTCGATCAAGTGACACCTCAAATAACAGGCAGAAGGCCTCCACGAGGGGCACTCGATCGAGTGTCTTGTATCATGCCTAAACCGTGAGCCTTCTAAATATCGTAAGCCTAATCAATTTCTTTTTACGACTTTAATTAAGTCATCACGTGTTAATTCAATCACGTGATTCCTTAATCAAAACTCATGCATTTTATTCTATTTTACTACTTTCACGACTTTGACTAATATCTTGCACGACTAGTTTTGTGTCGACGACTCCTTAGTCGTGTCTGACGCATGACTAGTCTAGACATCAATCTTTCAATATGATAAGTCGGGACAAGGCATCGAGACCCGGGATCGAGCTAGCACCACGCTTCGGTCCCATACGTGAATACGTATTAAAGTCTCCGTCCTTCGTTTAATGCACAATATAATGTGTATTTAATCGAAGTTCGTCCATCTATTCAAATTAGGGTTTAGCTTACATTTTCGATTTACGAATCCGTTTATGGTTAATGTTTACTGTTTTCTATTTCGATTATTATTTTATCGCTCGTTGTATTGTAAATTCCGGGTTGTATTCCGCCCGTGTAATTTGTAATTTATTTACGAGTTTTCTATTTCCGAACATCGCATGCTAAATCACTTTGACGTGAATCAAGATGCATTAAAATGACGTAGCAACCCATTCGATATTTATATCTTGTAAAACGTTGTTTGCATAACATTTTACCGGATTACTATCGCGCATATTAGAAAGTCAAAAGATGTCTTAGTAGAGGCCGCTAAGTGCGGGCAGGGTTGGGTGTCCTTAATGGGCTTCCCAACACATACCCTCACCCCTTACCCAGAACCTCGGTTTCCGGATGCCCGAAATCGTTGGAGCACGAGAGTCATTCAATACACGATAACCGGTAGTGACGGTATCGGTATCGCAATGCAAAGGGAAGAGCCCAATAAACTCTGAAATCGAAATGGGACATACTTTGTGTACGGTCCATAACGATATAGAGTGGGATCGAATGGGCCCGAACTCCCACAAAGTTCGGTGGCGACTCCTAATTCGACTTAAATTTCAATTCGACCCATCTCATATGGAGATTCATTCGCCTCCTCAAACACGCGCGTGGCCGCGTCGGGGTGGACCTATGTCATGTCCACAATTTGGCGACTCCGCTGGGGATTAACTGATGCGTGACTTACCATCGGCATCCTCTGGGTGAGACTCGAATAGAAATCGTTTGACTAGTACAATACGCATTTTAGTTTTACGGTTCATGCATAACCCTATCTTTTCCTGGGCCGATACTGGTGACCGACGTCCCACTATACCGTGATATACTCCAATATGGATATGTCAAAGGTGTTCATAGTCGATTCGTATGGGTTTCGCGGGATGTTCTAAGCTCAACTCGACTTAGGAAGTCCATCCCGATTCTCGGATAGGCTATGTGCACTGGTATAAACCCCATTTACACCGACCGAGACTTTGTGTAAAGCATACACGGCGTCGTTATAATGCTTACGTGACTATGTGCTACTTGGTTTCCGTGTCGTTTTCAAAAATCGTCATTTCAAACAAAATGCATCTTTCCAAAATATTCAATTTTCAAAAATCGGAATGCTGACGAAAATTAGACTTACGATTTGACTCTAAACAAGCCTTTTTATAGCAGGCATGCTACCCATTTCAATATTCGAATTTCCGATCCTCATTCGATTTTCCAATCTTCAAAATTCCAATCTTCAAAATTCCATTCCATTTTCAAATCTTCCACTACTAGAATTAGTGGAAATTCCAACGGAATAATTCCTACGGATCTTGAAAGTCGTAGGAAAGTAAATAGTTCCTACAGATATTTCCTACGGATTCCCTATCCGTCGCTCCTTTAAAGCATCCCTACGAAATTCCTACAGTCTTGTGGTAGGAACCATTTTAGGCCACGGAATGTTCCGTAGGAAATTTTGTAGCTCCAAAAAATTAGTTTCATGAACGGCCTAGCTCGGCTCGAAAAGCTCTATAATTTTGTAAGTACTACGAGTATGATTTGCTTTTTACACAGAGTATTGTTTTTTTATGAAGCCTAATTTGCACCTACACTAAAAATAATATGAGTATTATACAAAGTTTTTTATTTTTCAAAATTATATAAAATGGTTAAAAAAAATTCCTTCATAAAAATAGCGTACACTTTGTATAAAATTTTATGATGGTGTATTGATACCCAAACTTAATATTAACATAAAAACAATTTTATGACTAAATTGTCAACATGGTAGAACGAAAGAGTTGGTTCTAGTCTCAATTTGAATCAAATGACTAGGGTTCGAACCCCACTAATGACTTTTTTATGCCGAGCTCAAGTCATGAACCTGCTGTCGAGCTCGTGCCCATAATTCCCATGCTCGAAGAGCTCGATCTCAAGCCGAGTTGGTCTTCCAGCTTCTCGAGCTCGAGCCGAGATACCCTGGGCTCGTGCTCAGCTTGGCTTGTTAACACCCCTAAGCTTGGCTCGAGTTAAAACCGGTTATGTTTTGCAATATGAAACAAAACCGGGTCTGTTTCGTATGCGTATTTTAATTATGTTCGATACTTAATTTCTACATTTACTTTTAAACTCGAAATTCTAATTTTAGATGAAGCTCATATTAAATAAACTTTGTCAAAATATCTATTCTTTCTCGAGAAATCATTTTAATTCATTTTCATCGAACATTCATTAATTTTCTCGTGAAACTTTATTTTTATCGCGAAAAATTATTTTATTCTCGAGATACACTTCATTTTTTATTCTTTTGAACTTATTAATTATTTTCCTAAGCTTCGTTTTGTCTCGGATATTTATATTAACCTCGAGATACATTCATTATTTTCGATATGTATATTTCTCACTATTTTTTGAGTTTTTCTGTAGTATTAGTGAAAACGGGATCAAAATCCGGTTCAAAAACCGGTTCAAAAAACCAGTTATTACCATATTTTTAAAAAATTGGGTAGTAGGAACCGGCTCGAGTTTAAACCGGTTATGTTTTGCAATATGAAACAAAACCGGGTCTGTTTCGTATGCGTATTTTAATTATGTTCGATACTTAATTTCTACATTTACTTTTAAACTCGAATTTCTAATTTTAGATGAAGCTCATATTAAATAAACCTCGTCAAAATATCTATTCTTCCTCGAGAAATCATTTTAATTCATTTTCATCGAACATTCATTAATTTTCTCGTGAAACTTTATTTTTATCGCCAAAAATTATTTTATTCTCGAGATACACTTTATTTTGTATTCGTTTGAACTTATTAATTATTATCCAACGCTTCGTTTTGTCCCACGTATTTATATTAACCTCGAGATACATTCGTTATTTTCGATATGTATATTTCTCACTTTTTTGAGTTTTTCTGTAGTATTAGTGAAAACGGGATCAAAATCCGGTTCGAAAACCGCTTCGAAAAAGCAGTTAATAAGTAAGATAACGTTTTTTTAAAAAACCGGGTCATAAGAATCGGCTCGGTTTCGGTTTGAAATATGAAAAAAAAAATCGGACCCGGTTTAAACCAAGTCGGTTTTGGATAATAGTAATATGCTGAAATTGCTGCAAATCGTAATATTAAGCGGCAAGATCTTTGTTTATTTTCAATTCTACCGCTCATGTTTACGACAATTACCGCTCTGCTGCTTACTTTTGCCTAATTACCGCCCAAACAACAATTTCTCCCAAACTATCCCTTCTTATTTCCTAATTCCTCCTTATTTACCAGTATATGAACCCTATGCTATCCCAGTATTCAATTCACCTCAAATTGAAGAGCTTCTATTCCAATCCCAACCTGTTCATCTTGTTCAATTCCGCTTTAAGTTAAGTTTTCTAGTAATTTTTTCTTTTAATCGTAATATCGGTTTCTGAATTGCTGCTACGAGTAATTGATGTTTCTGGGTAATTGCTGCTGCTACGGGTAATTGCATATTGGTTTTGTGAATTGCTTTTTCGTCTCACGCATATACGAGTCTCGTGAATTGCTGTTTGTTCTTCACGCATATAGTGATATACCGAGTTTCCTCAATTACTTTTTCGTCTCACACATATTCCTGAATTGAAGTCTATTCACGTTCAATTCTGTTATACCGAGTTTCCTCAATTCTGTTTGTTCTTTTCGAATCCTGTTCACTTCGTTGCATATAATTGAAATCTATTCACGTTCAATTTTTTTTCCTGCTGCGAAATCTGTTGCTGCTGCTGATTGATTAATATGTTTACCCGATTCACGTAATTCTGTTTGAAATTATGAATAATCCGATTAACTGAAATTGCTGCGTCTAGTGAACTGTGTTTCGTGATTGGCTGCTGCTGCCTGTTCATGTTTAGCTGTTTAGGGAATTGCTGCCTGTTCATAGTAATCCGATTTTCTTTTTCGTGAATTGCTGCTGCTGTCTACTCGACATGAATCAGATTTTTTGTTTTCTATTGCTGCTACTGTTGTTGTTTTCTTAGTTCGTGAATTGCTTCTCGTATTGCTGCTACTTCAGTTTCGTTAATGTCTCGCCGCTGCTGCTGTCGTTCTTGTTGTTGCGTGTCCACTTGTTGTTGTTTCCGTCTTCTTTCTCCTTTAATTTCCCATGTTTACGATTGTTTACTGCTGCTGTTCGTGTTTATTGCGTGGCTGCTGTTCGTTAATCTATACAGCAGTTTGTGCTGTATACAGCAGTTTGTGCTGCATTCCCCTGCTGGTGGACTGTTACCCCTGAACACCCCTGTTGACCTGCAATTCTGTCCTTCCACTTTCACACCACACATTATTATTGTTAGTAACACCATAACTGAACCACTTAACATTAATTTCTTCATATTTGAATAATTGGTGTATATATGTTGCTAGAGATAATGAAAATAAGATACTAAGATAAATTTCTTCATATTTGAATAATTGGTATACATATATATAATTTTGAAGGAAAGAGTTTTCTTCAACTCATCCATCTGTACATTGTACTATTGTTATTGTTAATTAAATAAATTATCTCAATTATTGTTAATGTGTGTCAACATTGGTGGCTGGTTGAAAATCCAAGATTTGATTTCATTAGATTAAGGTAAGTGGGTCCAACGTCGTAGAAGATCAAGAGGAGTGTGCAGAAGAAGTAACAAAACTTCGTAGGTGAGAGTCCTTTGGAAGGTAAAGTAAACTTGGTTTTGTATACAGCAGTTTGTGCTGCATTCCCCTGCTGGTGGACTGTTACCCCTGAACACCCCTGTTGACCTGCAATTTTGTCCTTCCACTTTCACACCACTCATTATTATTGTTAGTAACACCATAACTGAACCACTTGTTGTTTCCATCTTCTTTCTCCTTTAATTTCCCATGTTTACGATTGTTTATTGCTGCTGTTTCACAAAACTTTTTCTACCTTTTACCACCTTCAAAACTTCTTTTCACCCATCACATTTACAATTCTACACAATACATCCCTTTGAACTTGGCTTCAAAGTCACACACATACATACATATTCAAAATCCCGAAATCAAAACTCGTCAAAGACCGAGAGCAAAACTCGTTAAAATCCATCTCTACAAAACCACATACACACCATAACTCCCCTACGTATCTCGACGCTCCCGTGACTTTGCCACCATTTGACGAGCCCTATTTCGAGAAGGAAAAGCACGTAGGTTGAGGGTGTAACATGCAAATCCCGACATCCTTTTCTTTCTTCTTCCTTTTTTTGTTTCTTTCATATATATACATATTATTTATATTAATTTTACTAACACTAACATTTTAATTCCGTTACTAACTTTTAATTTTATGTATACTAAAATTTTATTTTATTTCAACTAACACCTAACATATTCATTATTCGCATACCCTAACCAATCTAACAATCTAACATTTAATTAATCGTTATTTATATTCCGTCTTATATAATACCGCGTATATTTATCATAAAAAACTATTTTCAAAATGATCCGAGCAACGTCCGTTGAGGCGGCCTAAAATGCCAAATTACGATGTTAAAATGCCGAGGACCTAAGTTTGCGACGACGGTCAAATTTTTGGGTCGAATATGTCTAATTATGAATTCCGCCTAAAGTCTATTTAATCCCTTTACAAGTTGTATTGGAGGTGGCGCCCTTCGAGGTGCGCCGCCCTGAACACTTAAGGGCGTAATAGATCGTGGAGTATCGTCGTTAAATATGTCCGACCCCATCTCATTCAAAATATTATTCCGAAAAGGTCATCGACAAATCGGATTAGGAAGAAACCCATTGACGCCGAATTAATTGTCACACGATCCGAAAGGATTGATCATGACATTATGACGCGGAGGGAATCGATATTTGTTCTAGCCCGATCAAACTCAATTTTGCAAATTTTGCTTTAACTACTAGATAACGTTTCTATAACCGAATGTTGAGTAGGACGAGCCATCGAAATTTACACTAATATAAATTAGACAATATTTATATTTAGTGTAATTACATGTCGATTTCAAAATCAATAAATCGGAATTGTTACCTTTTCCGAATCGAGTAGCACCTCGAACACAGGGTACTCGATCGAGTGCCTTAGCTCACTCGATCGAGTGACACCTCAAATAACAGATAGAAGGCCTCCACGAGGGGCACTCGATCGAGTCTCCCTCATGACTCGATCGAGTGTCTTGTTTCATGCCTAAACCGTGAGCCTTCTAAATATCGTAAGAATAATCAATTTCTTTTTACGACTTTAAGTCATCACGTGTTAATTCGATCACGTGATTCCTTATTCAAAACTCATGCATTTTATTCTAATTTACTACTTTCAGGACTTTGACTAATGTCTAGACGACTCCTTAGTCTTGTCTGACGAATGACTAGTCTAGACATCAATCTTTCAATATGATAAGTCGGGACAAGGCATCGAGACCCGGGATCGAGCTAGCACCACGCTTCGGTCCCATACGTGAATACGTATTAAAGTCTCTGTCCTCCGTTTAATGCACAATATAATGTGTATTTAATCGAAGTTCGTCCATCTATTCAAATTAGGGTTTAGCTTACATTTTCAATTAACGAATCCGTTTATGGTTAATGTTTACCGTTTTCTATTTCGATTATTATTTTATCGCTCGTTGTATTGTAAATTCCGGGTTGTATTCCGCCCGTGTAATTTGTAATTTATTTACGAGTTTTCTATTTTCGATGTTTGCCATTTATTGCCTTAAATGAACATCGCATGCTAAATCACTTTGACGTGAATCAAGATGCATTAAAATAACGTAGCAACCCATTCGATATTTATATCTTGTAAAACGTTGTTTGCATAACATTTTACCGGATTACTAACGCGCATATTAGAAAGTCAAACGATGTCTTAGTAGAGGCTGCTAAGTGCAGGCGGGGTTGGGTGTCCTTAGTGGGCTTCCCAACTCGTACCCTCACCCCTTACTAATAACCTCGGTTCCGGATGCCCGAAACCGTTGAAGCACGAGAGTCATTCAATACACGATAACCGGTAGTGACGGTATCGGTATCGTAATGCAAAGGGACGAGCCCAATAAACTCTGAAATCGAAATGGGCCATACTTTGTGTACGGTCCATAACGATATAGAGTGGGCTCGAATGGGCCCGAACTCCCACAAAGTTCGGTGGCGACTCCTAATTCGACCCATCTCATATGGAGATTCATTCGCCTTCTCAAACCCGCGCGTGGCCGCGTCGGGGTGGACCTATGTTATGTCCACAGGTTGTGAGATTAATCTGATTGAGATTTTAGAATTGATAATGATTATTTAACATTGAGGACTTAAGATACACTTTGGTGGTTTGAGTGTTTATAAGGATCAGAGTGCGCAGCGGTTTGGATTCCGAGACGACTTGTGGTGATGATCACTTGTAATTCTTATCTTCTTTTGATCTTGTCCTTGAACTTCAAGTTTCGAGGACAAAACTTCTTTTTAGGGGGTTGGATTGTAACAACCCGACTTTTCGGACATAATTATTTATTCCATTTCATATATTATAATATCCGAAATTATTTATTTAATTCAATTCCTATAATTTTTCTATTCGAATATTCCCTTTTCCAATTTAATTTTCGAAAAATTGCATCTTTGTAACCTTTTGTCGGTTTAGCTTGGAATTTGGGCCAAGGCTAACCCATCTTTGTTTTCCACATGTGGATTGATGAGGGAGCATTGAGATTTGGGCCCAAGTAGGGTTTACCCATGATCCTTGCCTATATATTCATGTGATTAGGTGTGAATTTCACCCTTCCTCCTCATTTGCAAATCCTAGAATTAGGTTTTGTTTCTCTCCTCTCTTCCTCTCCTCTTAGCCACGCCTATACTTCCTCCATACCTATATTTTCACGCCTCCATCATCACTATTATGCATTATTAATCATCCTCTTCAAGCCTCTTCGATCCTAGCGCAATTGTTCACATCGTTTCGTAAGTTTTGCTTCCTTTCGCGCTAGTTTTTCGTAATTGTTTTTAGTAGTGTTTAATTAGGGTTTTGTTTGGTGTTGGCACGTGATTGATGATAGTATAGACAAGGAGATGTGTCCGGAAGAAGACGTTTATATCGTTGAAGAAAAGATCGTTGATTAAATCGCAAATTGGTAACTAGATGTGTCTTTTAATCGCATTTATAATATGTGAATGCCATTAATATGATGAACGAACGTTTAATATGATATTGGATGTCATGTGGTATTATTATGCATGTTTATTATTTTTTTGATAGATTGCCCGATTTAATTTTATCCTTAATTTTATCGTTAAGAAGTTAATTACCGCTTTATGCGAATTAGAAAGTTGTGAATCGCTTCGTGAGAGAATTCTAGACCGCGCATGAACCGAGCGTTGCCTCCCTTGGTGGAGATGCTAGGGTGTTTCATCGATGCTTTTAGAGTTTCAAACCCTAGATTCAATGATGACTCAACCTACCATCATCCGGTGGTTGAGGTTAGGGTTGAGGTTAATATAACCTTATTTGAAGTTAATGTAACTTTGTTAAGAAGTACTATGCAACTTCACTTGAAGATAAGATAACTTCAACACGGGGTTATAATCTTGTCGAGGTTCCCGAACTTTGCAAGGTTATAGTCAAGGTTAATGTAACCTTAACTTAGAGTTAAGGTTAGGGCGAAGGTTAAGGTAACCTTAGTATGGAGTTATTAAGGTTATAACTAAGGTTAACGTAACCTTAACAAGAGTTAAGGTTATGACCGATGTCAATGTAACCTTAGCCAGAAGCTAATGTTATAGTCGAGGTTAATGTAACCTTGATTGAAGTTAATGTACCTTTATTGAGAAGTTACTACACCACTTCACTTGAGGTTAATGTAATCTCGTCGTAGCATAATAATCTTGTTGCAGTTAATGTAACTTCACGAGGTTAAGGTTAAGGTTAGGTCAACCTCACCTTAATAGACAAGGTTATAGTCAACGAACCTTAGCCTTGGATACTATTAGGCATTAGATATGCAAGGTTAACTTTATGGTTATAGTTAGTTGTACTATCTATGATTCACGTAATAGTTGAAAGGTTACTTTTACGTATGTTCGTCATAGTTCACTCAGTTATATTGTCCAATGTTTGAGACATTATTGGTATCTAATATAGTCGGTTATACTATATTGGATTGGAGTAACACTTGGTATAGTCAATTACACTATCTAGGGCTTGATTATCCCTGGTATAGCTAGTGACACTATACTAAGTCTGATTACTACCTTGTATATTCAGTTATACTATACTAGGGTGGGTTGCCATTTAGTACAGTCAGTTATACTGTACTAGGATTGGAATCATGACGTTATTCACAAGAGCCTTGTACAGTCAGTAATACTGTACAGTTACACGAAAGCTAGTGGTATAAATGACGTGCGGTATCAGTTATATACCAATCGGAATGAAAAGGCGCCAAATGCTGAAGGTCTATGTTCGGGCGTGCCTTGAGACGTCAGTTATACGCTCTGGGTCCCGTGTGTCATTCGGTATACAGTTATTGCATCGAGAGCCCTAGCTAGGCTTAGACATATAGTTGTCAGTTATACGGCTATACATAGTACCGTTGACTAGCAGTTATATGCTCCACACCGATGGGAAGTCTGTTATACGACCCGGCCGTCAGAGTATCAGTTATATGCTCTAGCAGGTGAGAGTGTCAGTTAAATACTCGAGTCGGTGTTCGCTCTATACCCTAGACGTAGTGTAAGAAGGTTAATTGTGAGTAATCAGTACGGTTTGGATGTTGGAATTTCTTCGTGATTGTATGATCCTAATTGGTCGAGTATGATAATGCTTTCATGTATTTCCTATTCGTATTATTCATTGATTGCTGATTATTAGTTGCTTTCATCCTATTGTAAAGACGACTGGGAGAACATCTAGTTACTCCCCACTGACTGTGGACCCCCCCCCCTTTCAGGTCTTTCGGGATGCTGTTGATTGCTTCGTTGTTTGGGAAGACCTGTGGAAAGAGAGACCCTTTGTTTAAGTCTTTAATTTTCAGTTTGAACACTTCGAATAATATATTAGTAGAATGTCAAGATAGTGACGATTCGGATTCGGTCGGGTGTTTCCGCCACCTTTGACCTTATTATTTATACTATTTATATTATTAAAAGTTTTTAATAATCTGGGTTGTTACACTCGTTATAGTCTGTATCATATCAATTAAACAATTCATCCGATCTTAAAGCATACATTCGCAGCAAGCTTTGATTGACTCACTTGACTATGAGGAGTGATATAATCAGAGTTATCATCATCTTCTTCATGATCATGGGAGTGTTAAAACGAACGTAAGCCATAATGACAATTCAAATCAAATCAGAATCTAAGAGTCGTATTGTAGACACCCGCATTTTGACTGCCACGTGTCTATGGTAGTCTCCAAAAAAACACCCGATGATGATTGGACGTCAACGTGACTAGTATACTCGGACTCGGGCACGAAATTCATAATAGCCGACATGGACTTTTAGCGGAGTAAAAATCTCACAAAACAGACCTCAAATTCAGGCCCAGTGGGTCGTTCCGAGTCAAACAAGACTAATTTGGGTCAGAACCGGCACCAAAAATAATTCCCGTCTTTTAGCGACCGGGTCAAAACCCGGTCAAAGACAAAACCGTCTCAGAAATCAGCCAAGTGCATTCTCGAGATTTGCGCCAAGTTCAAAATCAGCCAAATCCATTCACAAATCAATCCAAATCAAACATAATCAATTAAACATAAATCAAGGGCAATCACGCCCAAAATAGCCCGGCCTAATTGATCCACTCGGTCGAGTGGATTGGCCACTCGATCGAGTGGAGCCTCTTCGAACCCGTCCAGATACATTCACGAGGGCACTCGACCGAGTGCACCCGCGCCACTCGGTCGAGTGACCCTTAGGTCGTGGCAAATGCCTATAAATACCGACTCATTCCCATGCATAAAGGAGACTCTTTTTGAGCACCTCTTTGCCCTACATTTTTCAGTCAAATACCAACCCTACATCCCACCTTACAAACCTTAGAAACCTTAGGTCAAACACATCAAAAACCGAGTTCTAGTCCCTCGATAAACCGACGTATACACACACACATCCATACACACCATAACTCGCATACATCCTCGATACTCCCAAGCCTTGCCGCTATTTTACGAGTCCATTTCCGAGGTCTATACTAGCATGTATGTTGAGGGTGTCCTAAACCCTTTTTCTATCTCTTTTCTATATCGTTTTTATGTACATTTTTGCATTATTGCATCGTAGTAACACTAACACTAACACTAACTTCTTTACATTTTTTTCATCTTTATTTTTCATCTTTTTTTATCATCTTTTTTTACTAAAGTTGTTAATACCGTGTATATATATTAATACTAAAACCGGTTTTAAAACGTTGGACTACGATGATCACTATTGGTCCGTCTAATCCCTTTACGAGCAACGACGGAGGTGGAGCCCTTTCGAGGAGCCCCGCCCCAATGTACTCAAGGGCGTGACGCAACCGTGATCGGTCGTAGTTGAACGAATTTAATTCCCTTTCCATAATTGGTTCGAGACCCGTTGACACGAATATCGACATCACATAACCCGAAAGGGTTAGTTTCGATGTCGTGACGTAGAGGGATGCATCTCGTTACCAATTCAAAGTTTCGTAATCTAACACAAACGTTTTCGTAAAAACTCCGGTGACGGTATCATAATCGTTCATACACGATTATAGTACCGGAGGCCAAGTCGAATACAAATCGTGTAATACTTGTATTTGGCTCGGCCGATCATCGATTTCAAGTCGTAAAACCGAGCAAAAGCATGCTCGTACAGGGGGCACTCGACCGAGTGCCATAGGCCACTCGATCGAGTTGCACCCCAAAAACTGGGCAGTAGCCCCATTAATGCTGCACTCGACCGAGTGCCATAGGGCACTCGATCGAGTAACCCCCCAAAATATGGGCAGTAGCCACGTTAATGGTGCACTCGGTCGAGTCAATCAATGACTCGGTCGAGTGGGTCTGGCAACACAGAAACCCGAAGGCTTGGACACATATTCCGAACCCTTTCCTTATCGACTTTAGACCATTGACCGACCCTTCATCATTTTCCAAAACGTTACACATGTCACGACACGTAGAACGACTTTGACCACTTTTACGTGATAAGTCGGGACAAGACTACGGAATGTAAGACTAGGCTAGCAATACGCCACAATCTCACATTTCCGTCCTTCGCTTAATACGTGACATAATACGTATTTAAGCGGGGTAGTCCATCTACATATTTCGCGGTCTAGCTTTCATACGGGTCCGTTTTTTATCTTTACGTTATTTCGTTTATGTCGTATTGTGAAATCCGGGTTGTATTTCCGCCCATGTAGCTTGTACGCTTTTCATTTCTTTCTTTCGAGCTTTGTTTATTATTCGCTTTTACGCTTTTATAAATGAACCTCGCATGCTAAATTATTTCGACCACATTCAAGATGCATTAAATGACGTAGTTAACGCAAAACTCGCATGTTTAGTTAAAAACGCTGTTTGCATATCATTTCATTATTTTACTAGCGCGCGTATCACGAACACGAACGATGTCTTAGTAGAGGCCGCCATGTGCGGGCGGGGTTGGGTGTCCTTAGTGGGCTTCCCAACACGTACCCTCACCCCTTACTCAGAACCTTTGGTTTCCGGATGTCCGAAACCCTTGGCGAACGAGAGTCATTCTTTACACGATACCGGTGTAGATGGTATCGGTATCGCAATGCAAAGGGACGAGCCCAATGAACTCTGAAATCGGAGTGGGCTTACTTTGTGTATAGCCCATAACGACATAGAGTGGGCTCGTAGGGTTCCGAATAACCACAAAATTCGGTGGCGACTCCATTTTGACTTAAATTTCGAACCCGAGAGCAATCTCACCACGAGATTCATTTGCCTACCCAAACCCGCGCGTCGCCGCGTCGGGGTGGACCTACGTCATGTCCACAATTTGGCGACTCCGCTGGGGATACCTGATGTACCACATGTCATCGGGGTTCCTAGGGTGAGACTCGAAGAGAAATCGTTCGTCGATTAGTGTGCGCGCGTTAGTTTAATGATTCATGCATAACCCAAATTTTGCCCGGGCCGGTTACTTGTGACCGACGTCCCACTATACCACGGTGCATTCCTACATGGGTGCGCTAAAGACATCGATGGTGGAACTCGTCTCGGTTTTGCGGCATGTCCTAAGACCAACTCGGCTTAGGGAGTCCGTCCATCACATGAGAAAGCCATCGTTGTTGGTATAGACCCTATTTTGACCGACCGAGACCTAGCGTAAAGCATACATAAGCGTCGTTATAATGCTTGTTTGACTACGTGCTACTTGGTTTCCGTGTCACTTTTCAAAAACCGTCATTTCAAATTTGCATCTTTCCAAAAATACCCACCTTTCGAAAAAACCCGAAATGCTGCCCATTTTGGGACTCATCCTTTCTAAAATACCCAATTTTCAAAACTCGGAATGCCGCCGAAATTTAGGATCAACGATTTGACTCAAAATATCCTTTTCTGTAGTCGGCATGCTGTCCGTTTCAATTCTCGAATTTCCACCCCCATCACCTTGATTTTCGGAATTTTCCTTTTCAAAATTCTAATCTCGGTTTTCGAAATTCCGTTTTCAGTTTTCAAAACTTTCGGAAATTCGTTCATTTTGCATTCAAACTTCAACTTTCAACTTTCCTAAAATAAACCTTCCTTATTATAGGACCTACCGTCTATCCGTGTGTCGGGTCTTTGCGTAGTACGTAGAAGGTTTATAGCGTCGAAACTCCGTCGATCTTATATCACGAGTTTCCCCCCTTTTCCCGAGTCCGCCTTATCTGTCAAGGCACGACCAACCCGCGTAGGGCATACCCCTACAAAGGAAGGTCCGTCCATACACTCGAGTCAAAAGTCTGGGGAGTAATCTCACGTGGACCTTCCTTCGAACGGGACTAGGCCCACAAAACCGAAATCCTAAGGAAGTTATACCACCCACGAGTCATCCGTCTAGATGTCTTTCTCGAGTCTTGTCCGCTCAGTCCTTTCTTTTTTGGGTCACTCGGGATGTGCTGTTTCCTTTGATTCCAAGACTGGGTTCGGTTTCTGATTACGCGGTGTTCTTACAGACAGGCCACCGGCAACCAGACACGCTCGAAGAATGGCTACTTTGAACAGTCTGCAAACCGCTTTGGACACCATGGTCGCAAAGCAAACCGACATCGAGGCCCAACTGACCGAAATGAGAGCTGGCCAAGTGGCCATCGTTGCTCGCCTAGCTACGGTGGAGCAAGGGACCCCTAATGTCGGGACTACTGGGCCCATAACTGAACTGGTCAGCGCAGTGCGCCGGCTAGAAGAACAAGTCCATTTGACTGGGAGTAACAATATCCACCGGGAGAATAGCCGAGAGTACTCCACGGTGAGTGACAAGCTGCCCGCAAACCTGAACCTCACAGGTTTGCCCATGTTCGAAGGAACTGAGGACCCGTTACTACATGTGCGGGCCTTCAAGGAATTCATGGCCATCAAGGGAGTGGACTCATCCATGTTCAAAAACCTTTTTGCCGCATCTCTCGAGAAACACCCACGGGCCTGGTACTACAGACTAGACCCGAAGAAGTTCCCTACCTGGGATGATGTGGCCACCGAGTTCGCTCGGAACTATGCTGACAACACCGAGATCCAAACCACAATGCGATCTCTGGAGGTTATGGCCCAAGAGCCGAAAGAGGGTTTTACTAAATACCTTCAACGCTGGAGGGCCGAGAGCGTGAAACTGGTCGACAAGCCCAGTGAGAAGACTCTAGTGGAGGCCTTTGTTAAGAACCTCCTCCCATCCTACCGGGTTCACCTCCGATCTGCTGTCATACCCAACTTCACCACCCTCACTGAAATGGGTATGAGGATCGAAGATGACTTGAGACTAGAAGGCCTCACAAAGGCCGCTGCTAAGGGTTACCAAGGGGCTTCTTCCTCCACAACCAAGCCTCAAGCTGCAACCCGCAGCATTTTCGACGCGGTTAATCTACTAGATGCCCCGTCCAAGAAGAACACCCCACCTCGGGTCTTCACTGATATAGGTACTACCTATACTTATGCCTTACAAAGGCTATCCTCAAAAGGCCTAATCCAACCGATAGGCCCAACTCCTGAAGTTCCGGTCGAGCGACGCTCCAAGAACTACAATGCTCAGGCCTATTGCCAATACCACCGAGGCAATGGGCACGATACCGAGAAGTGTTGGAAGCTGAAACACTTGATCCAGGACTTAATTGAAAGCGGAAAAATCCCGCTACCCGGAGATAAGCCCAGCAAAAAGGAGAAGCCTTTCAGCTCCCATGCCATCTTTGCCGGGGAGGTGATCGACTGCTCTCACCTTATCTCCCCCTTTATCCCGCAAGTGAACGGGATCTGGTTCGATGACGAGGATGATATCTACCTCGCCAAAGGGGAAGCCGTTCCCATCACCCCTGAACAGATTCGAGAAGTCAAAACTCGAGTCTTAGCCAGCAACAACCTTGGTCGTCCCTATTTAGCCACAAGCACTAGGGACACTCCTATCCCGACAACCATCACCGATCCACTCGGGATGGAAGTCGCCCCTGAAGAGCCAACCGCTGAAACGGCCATTACAAAGCAACTGAAGAGAACCCGAGTTGACCTCACTATATGGCAACTCTTAGTCAGCTCACAAGAACATCGAGAAGCACTTACAAAGGCTCTCGATCAAGTCAAGATCGACTCTCTGGCTACCCCCGCTGAAATGGTAGCCACGGTCCTACCCCACCTAAAGGGTAAGACCAAAGTAGGAGGCCCAATGATCACATTTTCCGAAGCCGATCTACCGCCATTCGGGACCTCCCACAACCTGGCCCTTTACATCACGGTGATTTGCCGGGGGAAGTACCTCCCGATGACCCTAGTTGACGACGGGTCGGCCGTGAATGTCCTTCCTCTAAGGACCGCCAAAGCCCTCGGCATTACCGAGGCTGACTATATCCCGACTGCTCAAACCATCCAAGCCTTTGATGGGAGCCCAAAGTCGGTAGCTGGGGCCATAAAACTGACCATCATCACGGGCCCAGTAGAAAAGGAGCTTGAATTCCAGGTGATTGATGTCACCTCCTCATTCAACCTACTCTTAGGAAGGCCGTGGATTCACGCGGTAAGAGCCGTGTCCTCCACCCTCCACCGAAAGATCAAGATGCCTTTACTCGACGGTATTATTACTCTAGAGGCGACCCCAATGACCGTGGCTAGCTGTAACGCCACGGGCCGCACGGACCTCTGGGGGTTCGACTTTGTGGGGATGATCGAGGAAGAGTACCTTTTCCGACCTTACTTCACCGCGAGCATTGACACAATGCTCCAGAACCTAGGGTACCTTCCGGGGGCTACCTCTCGACCCGACCTTCCAGCTGGGAAGATCATCGAGGTTCTCAAGGACGAAGACTCTCACTTCGGCCTTGGCTATGCCATCACTCCGGACAACGTTGTCCGAGCAGGAATCGAGAAGGCCTGCAACATTATGAAGGGTACCTACTTGAGCCCTTATAGCCCACGGTTGTCTGACTACTTTGTCACACCCGTGTTCGAGGCTGTCCAGTTTGGGTTATACCAACCCAATGCTACGCACCTCGGGACCCACTTGGCCCGGGATTGCAACTACATCCCGGATGATGTGTTCGCCCTCATCCAGTCTGATGAAGCCAATAACGCTTAGCCCGCGCTGGGGCTGCTCTTCGGGGAAGACACCATAGCCCCGACCCCAAAAGAAGACCTGGTCAACCTGATTCTCCGCAGCAACAGGTTTGACCCGACCAAGCTGATCTCGGATGTTGGTTCCGAGACGGGAAAAAGGGCCTGGAGGAAGACTGTCAAGTGGACTGACAGTCAAGGAAAGATCTACAAGCTGGTCACCGGAGAAGGAGACATGCCTGAGTCTGAGTCCGAGTCTGAGTCGGAGTCTGAGTCAGAGTCTGAGGTCGAGTCTAGGGAAGTCGGTGCTAGAGTCACTCCTGTAACCCCTCTCCCTTTTATCATTCCTGCTGCTGGCACTTCGGGGTCTGTCCCGAGTGCCTTGCCAATTCCGCCTCTGACCAATGATCAGATGGCTGCTCTCTTTGAGCTGTTTTCCAAATTTTCAATCAATAATAACAACCGTTCTGCTTACGACTTGTCTCTTTTAAATCCTATTTTCAAAAATAATTTATGCTATGACATTGAGAAATCCGACGAACAGGTACCCTTACCTCCACATCTGATCGAGCAACTCGAGCAAAGGGAATCCCGGAATCCGGTAATCGAAGAGACTGAATCCATAAACGTGGGAACAACCTTAGAGCCTCAGATACTTAAGATAGGGTTATCCTTAAACCCTGAGGAGAAGCAACAATTCATAAACCTCCTCCAAGAGTTCAAAGATGTCTTCGCATGGTCCTACAAGGACATGCCGGGGATAGACCGGGAAATAGCCGAGCACCACATACCAATCAAAGACGGGTGCAAACCGGTCAAACAAAAGCTCCGTCGGATGAGGCCCGAGTGGTCCCTCAAAGTAAAGGAAGAAGTCGACAAACAATTCAAAGCCGGCTTCATACAAGTGTCCGAATATCCGGACTGGGTTGCAAACATCGTGCCGGTTCCTAAAAAGGACGGTAAGGTGCGGGTATGCGTAGACTTTCGGGATCTTAACAAAGCAAGCCCGAAGGATGATTTTCCGTTACCACACATCGACATACTGGTGGATAACACGGCCGATCATGCCCTTCTGTCATTCATGGACGGGTATGCCGGGTATAATCAAATCAAGATGGCGGAAGAAGACATGAGTAAGACTACCTTCACTACACCTTGGGGTACTTACTGCTACACTGTCATGCCATTTGGTCTCATTAATGCCGGGGCCACATACCAAAGGACCGCTACCACTTTACTACACGACATGATGCATAAAGAGGTAGAGGTCTACGTAGACGACATGATCGTCAAATCCAAAGAACGGGACGGTCACATCACCGCTCTAAGAAAATTCTTCACCCGACTGCGCAAATACAACATGAGGCTAAACCCTCAGAAATGCAGTTTTGGAGTAACGTCAGGCAAATTACTGGGTCATATCGTTAGCCAACGAGGTATCGAAGTCGACCCAGCTAAAATCAAAGCCATTACCGAGACGCAAGCTCCTAAAACCGAAAAAGAAATAAGGGGATTTCTCGGGAAAGTCCAGTACATTAGTCGATTCATTTCTAAGCTAACCATGGTATGTGAACCAATTTTCAAGAAACTGAAAATAGGAGAACGGGTGCTATGGGATGACAAGTGCCAAACCGCTTTCGACAAAATCAAAGAAATTCTGTCTGCACCGCCGGTCTTAGTGCCACCTCAACCCGGTTTGCCTCTGTCGTTATACCTGACGACGACCGAGACAGCCATGGGGGCTATGCTGGCTCAGACAGTTGACTCCGAAGAAAGAGCCATTTACTACATCAGCAAAAAGTTTTTAGAGTATGAGTGCAAATATACCATGCTCGAAAAGACGTGTTTGGCTCTAGTCTGGGCCACCAAGAAACTCCGACATTATATGCTCAGTTACGAGGTCCATGTGCTATCCAAGATGGACCCGATCAAATACCTCTTCGAAAAACCAATCCTCAATGGCCGAATTTCTAGATGGACCTTAATGTTGGCAGAATTCGACCTAAAATTTGTGCCGTTAAAGGCTATTAAGGGTCGAGTAGTAGCTGAATTTCTCGCCGATAGCCCGATAACCGAGGAAGGACACACCGACACTTGGTCCTTCCCAGACGAAGATATTTTCCATACTGATACTGAAACTTGGGATTTATACTTCGATGGTGCATCTAATTTTCGAGGGTTCGGAGTCGGGATCCTCCTAATTTCACCAAAAGGGGAACATACTCCCGTCTCCATCAAACTGGACTTTGATGTTACTAATAATGCAGCAGAATACGAAGCATGCATTTACGGGCTACAAGCCGCCGCCAATCTGGGGATCACAAATCTCCGGGTACATGGTGATTCATCCTTGGTCATTAACCAGGCACTTCAAAAATGGAAAACTCGAAATGCTAATCTCATGGCCTACCAGGCACGAGTACGGGATCTCGAGAAACAATTCCAAAAGGTAGAATACATATATCTGCCCCGGGAAGAAAATCAGTTCGCAGATGCACTCTCAAAATTGGCATCTTTACTAAATATTCCCGACCACGTGACTAGTATGCCGATTTGCGTCGAAAGACGGTCCGAGCCAGCATACATCTGCGACATCGAAGACCTTGAGTTAACCGATCCCAACCCGTGGTACCAAGCTGTGTTGAAGTACCTGACAAACGGAGAGTATCCTCCCGGGACGGAAGGTCGAGCCAAGAAAGCCTTACGAAGGCTAGCCACCCAGTTCATCCGCACCGACGACGGCCAACTGTATAAAAAGACGGCACAGGGGGCTCTTCTCCTTTGTGTTGACAAATACAAGGCTGAAAAGGTTATGGCCGAAGTACATGACGGTGAAAACGGCCCACATATGAATGCCCACATGTTGGTCCGAAAGATCATGAGGCTCGGTTATTACTGGAATACAATGGAGGCCGACTGTCAGTTATATGTCAAACATTGTCATAACTGTCAAATCTTTGGCAATGTGCAACATATACCGTCATCGCTACTCTATACCATGACGTCACCCTGGCCATTCTCAACATGGGGTATCGACATAATCGGGAAAATAAATCCCTCGGGTATCGGTGGGCATTGCTTCATTTTGGTAGCTATCGACTACTTCACCAAATGGGTCGAAGCTGAATCATATCGCATTCTCAATGCTAAGCATGTCGCCAAATTTATCCAAAACAAGATAATATGTCGGTATGGAATCCCGCATGAATTCATCAGTGATCACGGGACTCATTTTCAAGCCGAGACTGCGGCCCTGCTGACTAAATATAAAATTCAAAGGCACACGTCCTCGCCCTACCGTCCCCAAACGAATGGAGCAGTGGAGGCGGCTAATAAAACAATTGTCACCATACTCAAAAAGATGGCCGATAATTACCGGGACTGGCCCGACAAAATACCTTTTGCCCTATGGGGGTACCGGACGTCAATTCGCACCGCAACTGGGGCAACGCCATATTACCTAACCTATGGGATGGAAGCTGTCCAGCCCGTCGAATTAGAGGTACCGTCCCTCAGAATTCTGCTAGAAAGCCAAGTACCCGAAGCTGACTGGGTACGAGCACGATATGACTCACTGGTTCTACTAGATGAACGACGGTCTCGTGCCCTCAATAATATCCAAATCTACCAGAAGAGGATCCAACGGGCTTTCAACAAGAGGGTAAGACCCAGACACATCAGGGAGGGCGATCTAGTCCTTAAGTCCATTCGGGCTCTACTACCGGTTGACCCAAGGGGAAAATTCAAACCCAACTGGGCTGGGCCATACCTGGTGAAAAAAATCCTATCAGGGGGAGCAGTGATGCTGACGGACCTGGACGGGAACGAGTTTGTCAACCCAACCAACCTGGACCAACTGAAGCGTTACTACCCTTAGCCATTTCTCAATGTCATTAGCAAATTTTATCAAAATCATTTTTTTTTTACAAAAAGCAAGTCAATGAGCTAGAATTACTTATTCTACTGTCATAAACATCTTGAACCAATAGTCTTGGTGTAATTCGAGATTGCAAATTTCCTTAGCCTGAACTACGTTTGGTTTGATTCTGCTAATCGCGGATACGTAGGCAACCCCTCAAAAGGGTACAACCAATGCAATCAAGAAAAGACAGGAGCGGTTTAATAATAAATCTCTTTTATTAATTCAAGAAAATGTATCCCGATAAACTCGGGAAATTACAAAGTGCAGGAATAAAAAAAACAAAAACAAAAAAGGGCACACAATAAAAGTAATAATAATACTTAAATAATAATAAATCTAAGGACTCGGCATCTAGGGCATCTTGCCCTTCCCCTTGTCCTTAGCATCCTTAGTCGTCCACTGGCGACGACGTGGAGGGGAGCGTTCCCGAATTACTAAGGGAACCTCTCTAGCTCGGGCCCGAGTGTTTGAGCCCGACTCCCCTGTCATATCAATGGGCCCAAGTCGAGCCCTGACCGGTTCAGGGAGCCGGTCACGCGGACCAAGTCGGTCCCGGACTGCCAACCTCGGCCCAAGTCGTCGTTCCAAGTCGGTCTGCCCCTGAGTACTGCTAGAACCGACTTCTCTAGATCGAGTCCTAGTATGTGACTTGTGACCCGATTCTTCCCGGACTTTAGCTCCAGGAGTGTCTTCCCCGGCGAAGAGCTCTCTGTTATCCTTCGCCGACTCGCGCTGCACCAATTCGATGGCCTCGTCAACTTTTAAGGCCTTTCGAGCTTCCTCGGACTCTTCAGTGGTCCACTTCTGGTAAGCCCGCGATACCCAAGCGGATTGGCAAGGGCTAGGTATCGTCCATGTGGGACGAGTGAACCATCGTTGTAACCAAGTGTCACACGTAGCGTCCGTCAATTGGAGCGGGACGCTAATAATGGCTTCCTTCTCAGGGATGCGCTGAGATGAACCGAACTGCCTTAGGAGGCGGTCCGGGTAAATATGAACCGTCCAGTCTAGGGACAAAATCGTCAGATATCGGGCTTGGTCCCTCTTGGCCAATCCAGTTAGCTTCGAAAGAAACCACCAAGCAACGGTCCACCTAATCAAAGGACCCCCATGGAATGCCAGTTCTTCATCCCAGTAAGCTCGGTTTATCTGGTGACTCGAGCTTATCTTCCGCCTCCTAGAGCTGATTTGACTACTCCTATAACTGGAAATGCTCGGAGGAGTCTCTATGATTGACAGTCGTTCCGACAACCATATCTGAAAGGCATATACAAAACTTCATAAGCAACGGAGCAATTCGCTACAGCCCACTCGATCGAGTACAAAATCTGACTCGATCGAGTAAGCTTGTCAAAAACAAGCAGTAGTCAGGTTCGAGTGCCACTCGATCGAGTGCAACATCTGACTCGATCGAGTAAGCCTGTCAAAAACAGGCAGTAGCACGACAGAAGTGTCACTCGATCGAGTGACAGGTCCACTCGATCGAGTGACTTACGAAGATCAGAAAATTCGCATGAAACGTAAAAAAAAAAAAAAAAAAAAAAAAAAAAAAAAAAAAATTTACATACTTGAAGAATACGGGTGCTTCCCATCAGCCGCCGAGTTGGGTCAAGCCGTCGAGCATCCAGTCCCATAATGATTTCCCCCGTCGCTAGCCAAGCAGGGCTATGACCAGTCTCTATCTGGTCAACCACTCCGATCAGCCTGATTTGACCCATGCATGAGTCAAGATCCATCAACCCTTCGAATACGTAACAATGCAGCATGCAAAAGGCAAATGCCCTACGCCTATGAGCAGGGGTAGCCCTTACATCTCGAGGGTTCATAAACTTATCGGCTAGGTCGAATAGGGAGACATTATCCCCCTGCACCATTCGATTTGTCTCAGCATGAGACAGACCCAAAAATTCCCTCAACCGCCTCCTTGGATCCGGGTAGAACGGAGGGATAGTTGGCTGGGCAGAAGAGCTCCAACCACCAATAGCAGTAATCTCCTCGGGCAAGGGGCACATCTCGCCCCTCGGGAATGCAAACACGTGATGGGTGGTGTCCCAAAACGACAGACAGGCATCCAGAAAGTGCGAATCCACTATTAGACGCTGGAAGGGGAACAGATTGACTATCCCCATTTGAGTTAGCCTAACCTTCTCCTCGTCCCGGAAGTATTGGGACCAGGCGAGAAGCATGGCAGTCAAGTGGTCGATGCCCATGATAGGAATTTTTTTTAGCTTTCTTAAAAGTCTACAAGATTTTGAGAAAGGAGAAGGAGAATTTGAGTTGTGATGCAGAAACTGAAGTAGGAATCTCCCATATTTATAATGGAGAAACCTAACAGAAACCTAACTGCTGCTGCCTCCTCATCCAGCTGGGCCCTATGCGCGCGCAGGCCTGATTTCAAACCTGAACCCAGAATAGGAATCAAGCTGTCCCGAGCTTTCCTAATATTTTCTAAAAATTTCTTCGCGTCAAAATTTTTGTCTTTCCAAAAATTTTCAATCTTTTCCCCCCCAGCGAGAGTCAGCGTTTTACCTACATGTTACATACAAATTGTTATGTGTCAGCATACAGGTACACCCCAGACTTCAAAAGGCAAGTCTCCGCGAAACTATTTAATTTCCCCAACGGAGTCAGTTTTCCCCGGTATGCTACATCCAAGACGTGATGTGTCGGCACACGGGTACACCTACTCCCCAAAAGAGGCAGGCTTTACTCCCCACGGAGCATCATCATCAGCTCAAGTGCGACCCGGGGCTTCAGAAACAAGCCCGTGCAGCTCCTATATTTCCCCAGCGGAACGCCCAAGGCGGCATTGTCCCAAAATAATACGGGATGGGCCCACACAGGCGCGCCCAGAACTTATGCTACGAGTCCGACTCCCCGCACAGCCATCATCATCAGGACAGGTATGACCTTTTACTTATGGCTGGCGAGCCCTTCACGCGAGTCTACCGGACTATAAACGACCCGACCGGAAGTCTACCAGGTCTTAACGGGCTTGGTAGCTACTCTGACTTTCGCCTTGTCCAAGCCTCAGTCAGAGTGGGGGCTCTGTAGACACCCGCATTTTGACTGCCACGTGTCTATGGTAGTCTCCAAAAAAACACCCGATGATGATTGGACGTCAACGTGACTAGTATACTCGGACTCGGGCACGAAATTCATAATAGCCGACATGGACTTTTAGCGGAGTAAAAATCTCACAAAACAGACCTCAAATTCAGGCCCAGTGGGTCGTTCCGAGTCAAACAAGACTAATTTGGGTCAGAACCGGCACCAAAAATAATTCCCGTCTTTTAGCGACCGGGTCAAAACCCGGTCAAAGACGAAACCGTCTCAGAAATCAGCCAAGTGCATTCTCGAGATTTGCGCCAAGTTCAAAATCAGCCAAATCCATTCACAAATCAATCCAAATCAAACATAATCAATTAAACATAAATCAAGGGCAATCACGCCCAAAATAGCCCGGCCTAATTGATCCACTCGGTCGAGTGGATTGGCCACTCGATCGAGTGGAGCCTCTTCGAACCCGTCCAGATACATTCACGAGGGCACTCGACCGAGTGCACCCGCGCCACTCGGTCGAGTGACCCTTAGGTCGTGGCAAATGCCTATAAATACCGACTCATTCCCATGCATAAAGGAGACTCTTTTTGAGCACCTCTTTGCCCTACATTTTTCAGTCAAATACCAACCGTACATCCCACCTTACAAACCTTAGAAACCTTAGGTCAAACACATCAAAAACCGAGTTCTAGTCCCTCGATAAACCGACGTATACACACACACATCCATACACACCATAACTCGCATACATCCTCGATACTCCCAAGCCTTGCCGCTATTTTACGAGTCCATTTCCGAGGTCTATACTAGCATGTATGTTGAGGGTGTCCTAAACCCTTTTTCTATCTCTTTTCTATATCGTTTTTATGTACATTTTTGCATTATTGCATCGTAGTAACACTAACACTAACACTAACTTCTTTACATTTTTTTCATCTTTATTTTTCATCTTTTTTTATCATCTTTTTTTACTAAAGTTGTTAATACCGTGTATATATATTAATACTAAAACCGGTTTTAAAACGTTGGACTACGATGATCACTATTGGTCCGTCTAATCCCTTTACGAGCAACGACGGAGGTGGAGCCCTTTCGAGGAGCCCCGCCCCAATGTACTCAAGGGCGTGACGCAACCGTGATCGGTCGTAGTTGAACGAATTTAATTCCCTTTCCATAATTGGTTCGAGACCCGTTGACACGAATATCGACATCACATAACCCGAAAGGGTTAGTTTCGATGTCGTGACGTAGAGGGATGCATCTCGTTACCAATTCAAAGTTTCGTAATCTAACACAAACGTTTTCGTAAAAACTCCGGTGACGGTATCATAATCGTTCATACACGATTATAGTACCGGAGGCCAAGTCGAATACAAATCGTGTAATACTTGTATTTGGCTCGGCCGATCATCGATTTCAAGTCGTAAAACCGAGCAAAAGCATGCTCGTACAGGGGGCACTCGACCGAGTGCCATAGGCCACTCGATCGAGTTGCACCCCAAAAACTGGGCAGTAGCCCCATTAATGCTGCACTCGACCGAGTGCCATAGGGCACTCGATCGAGTAACCCCCCAAAATATGGGCAGTAGCCACGTTAATGGTGCACTCGGTCGAGTCAATCAATGACTCGGTCGAGTGGGTCTGGCAACACAGAAACCCGAAGGCTTGGACACATATTCCGAACCCTTTCCTTATCGACTTTAGACCATTGACCGACCCTTCATCATTTTCCAAAACGTTACACATGTCACGACACGTAGAACGACTTTGACCACTTTTACGTGATAAGTCGGGACAAGACTACGGAATGTAAGACTAGGCTAGCAATACGCCACAATCTCACATTTCCGTCCTTCGCTTAATACGTGACATAATACGTATTTAAGCGGGGTAGTCCATCTACATATTTCGCGGTCTAGCTTTCATACGGGTCCGTTTTTTATCTTTACGTTATTTCGTTTATGTCGTATTGTGAAATCCGGGTTGTATTTCCGCCCATGTAGCTTGTACGCTTTTCATTTCTTTCTTTCGAGCTTTGTTTATTATTCGCTTTTACGCTTTTATAAATGAACCTCGCATGCTAAATTATTTCGACCACATTCAAGATGCATTAAATGACGTAGTTAACGCAAAACTCGCATGTTTAGTTAAAAACGCTGTTTGCATATCATTTCATTATTTTACTAGCGCGCGTATCACGAACACGAACGATGTCTTAGTAGAGGCCGCCATGTGCGGGCGGGGTTGGGTGTCCTTAGTGGGCTTCCCAACACGTACCCTCACCCCTTACTCAGAACCTTTGGTTTCCGGATGTCCGAAACCCTTGGCGAACGAGAGTCATTCTTTACACGATACCGGTGTAGATGGTATCGGTATCGCAATGCAAAGGGACGAGCCCAATGAACTCTGAAATCGGAGTGGGCTTACTTTGTGTATAGCCCATAACGACATAGAGTGGGCTCGTAGGGTTCCGAATAACCACAAAATTCGGTGGCGACTCCATTTTGACTTAAATTTCGAACCCGAGAGCAATCTCACCACGAGATTCATTCGCCTACCCAAACCCGCGCGTCGCCGCGTCGGGGTGGACCTACGTCATGTCCACACGTATAAAGATAAATGAAGAAGAAGAAGTGACCGTTGAGGAATATAACTATCTTCGTAAAATAGGATATGAGAACTGACTTGCTTTCAGCTCTTGTGTCTATGTGGGTTGTTACTGATACATGGTTGTACAGAATATGAACTCCTTGTATATTTTTTTGATGAATGCAATCACTTACATTTCACCAAAAAAAAACAATTTTGTAAACGAAGCTAAAGTCAATCTATCGATACTACTATATAAAAACTCATGCTTTTTCAATAATTTTAAACTATAGCACCATTATGTAGCTAATATAATGGCAACTCATCACTCCTCAAATTCTAACTACACTTACCACGTGCATAATCTACTAAGTCATACAGTATATAAATTTCTTTTAAATATCTCACATGTTGTAAAAAAATATCTAATTTATATAAATTGATGAAAGTTTATAGCAGAAAAATAATGACGGTGTAAAATATCTCGCGACGAATGTGAAAAAACAAACATAATAAAGGATGATATTGATGATGTGCCATGATAGTATTCATTTAAAATAAAGGATGATGTTGATGATGTGGCATGATAATATTCACTTAAAAGTGAATGTTGTAAAGAGATGTAAAAGATTTGCCTTTTTATTATATATATATATATAGAGGTAGGTTCAAATAAGGTCAACAATTTTTTTAAGTTCATAAGTTCCAGTGTTAAAATTACACAAAAAGTGCTTAAAGTTGCACGAGATGAGTGATAAAGTTGCAATTTATCACTTGAAGTGATAAAAGTGCTGAATGTTATACTTACATATCAATTTTGAACAAATGCAATTTTATCGTATGTCATATGTAACTATAATATAGACTTAAAAAAATTGTTGACCTTATTTGAACCTACCTCTATATATATATATATATATATATATATAGAGAGAGAGAGAGAAAGGATCAAGTGAGTCCACTTATCATAATTTAGTCTGTGAGTCCTCATCTCAACCCTTAAATTAGTGAAAAAGTAATGGTTAAGATTGTTTTGTCAATTAAGAAAATAACTAACTAAATCTTGGTAAATATTTTATTTTTTTCTCTCTCCTCCTTAATTATCTTAATGCAAATCTTCATCATCTCTCTACCATCAAATTTTTAATTGCATCTTTTTATCACACAACAAGTGCGTCGTTTCATCTTCATTTTCACCAAAAAAAATCATCATTTCGCTACTGCCATGTTATTCTAACTCATACATGTGTTACTTTAATTTATGAATTGTGTTACTTTAACTCATAAAATCTGTTACGTTACATAATAGTGTCTTACAAAAACAGTACGTTGCAAAATCTATGTTTCTATTAAGGATACTCCAAAACAAAAATTATAAAACGCCATCATAATTCCAATTTTTCACACCTATTACTCTAAGAACTTGATATTGGTAATCAAATTATACTTATAAATTGTGTTACTGTAACTCATTATGTATGTTACTTTAACGCATAATGTGTGTTATTCTAACGCATAATGTGTGTTATTCTAACGCATAATGTGTGTTATTCTAACTCATTTTACATCAATAAATTGGTACAGGAGTTCCAACTGAATCAACTTCATTATAATTCCAATGTTTCACACCTGTTACTCATAATCTGTGTTACTGTAACTCATTAAGTATGTTACTCTAACGAATAATGTATGTTATTCTAACAAAATATACTATCCTACTTAGAATTCTGCTTCTTCATCCTCGTCGTCCTCTTCTTCTTCATTATCATCATCGTCAGAAGCTTTGATTTAATCTAACCACCGTGCCGTCTTTTCGTTGTGTACCTCCTCACATCGAATCCACAAGTCAATGCGTAGATTTTATAGAAGTTTACTTACTCATCCACGTCCTTGAAGATCGGCCATATGTATGGAGGAAACTCTCACCCACATCCTTAGATCATTCATGTGCTTTTGCGTCTACTGAAAAATAATAACAGTGCCAATAAACGTGGCGAAAAAGAAACAATAAGAACTTGAAATATGGATTAAAGTAAGAGATGACAAGGATTAAAGTAACAGATAAAGTGCATTGAAGTAACACTGCATTCAATTAACAGAAGATGATTATACACCAAGTATAAAGTAACAGAGGTCAGACATTAAAGTAACAGATAATGTGAATTAAAGTAACCGATAATGTTCATTAAAATAACACCAGGTATAGGTTAGTGCAAAAAAATTCATATAATGATCAGAAATGAGAGTATGACGCAATATCTTTCTTTGAATGAGGGTGATATTCTTTGATATTGTTTCCTATTTTGAAGTCAATCACGTCCCATAATTATAGGAAGTAGTATCTTTCTTTTTTCTTTTTTCTTTTTTTATACGGCGGTATTTTAAATCATTTTTGTCACTCCAATGCATTACAGTAACAGATGAAAAGAACTAAAGTAACAGATGAAGTGCGTTAAAGTAACACGAGATTCAGTTAACATTATGTGCATTAAAAGAACAGGAGTTAGCCATTAAAATAACATATTGTGTATATTAAAGTAACACAGTATGTGCATTACAATAACTTCATATATTTGTTCGTGCATAAAATTCATATAATGCTTAGACTTTTTTGTGTTACATTTTTGTGTTACTCTAATTAAAATTAGGTGTTACTGTAACTCTGAACGTATGTTACTTCAACTCCGTGTCTACTTCATTAGAAAACAAAACAATAGTATCAGTGAAACTTAAGAAAATCCTAAAGAATAAACAAAACAATGACACGAGAGTAATGGACCATTGATATGAATCTATGAATAATCAAATGCATAAAATTCTACCTTTTAACAAATATAAAAATTTGGAATTTATACTAACAAGAGAGCAATGAACCAGATATGAATCTATGATGAATGAAATGACCATGAAAGCAATATCGACATGAAAATCGACGAAAAACATAAAAGCAAATTGACGCAAATTAGTCCAGATGATGAATAAAAATTGAAGCAAAACATGAAAGCAATAACGAAACTCACCATTGTTATAGTCGATGAATTGATTATCAACAGTTGATGAAGATGTCGCGGAAATTGAATCCATAGTAACGGGATTTCGAGCACAAATTTGATTGAACGAATGAATGAACGTGATAAAGGAAGCATTTTTTTTTCAGGTTTTGATGAATGTTGTAACGTGAATGACTGAATGAAGAATGAACATGATTATAGGAGTTATTGTTTCCTAAAATCATGGGATTTATTTTAGGATGCAAAATCTTCCTTTTTAAAAAAAAATCAAATAGCAGGATGTATCTTGTCCATCCATCCTCATCCCATCCAATGGATGGGATGAGGACTTATGGACCCATATAGAGAGAAGGACTCATAAGAGCCTTACTCTCTCTCTCTCTCTATATATATATATAGAGAGAGAGAGAGAGAGTGGGGGGGTTCAGGGGAGTTAGCAACTCTTGGAGAGTTGCTTAGTGTTGATCCCCTCCCTCCATTCATCCTAAGATGGATGTGGTTCAGTTATAAAAAAAAAGGAAGACTATCAGGGCTGCCAAACATCCCCTCACCCAAATCAATCCCTACATTACTTCCCTCATACATTTCCCAATCCCCTCATTTTCAATTCATTTCTCAACTCAATTCGTCTCTCTCTAACAAAACCCCAACAAATAATCACATTTAATAAATCCGACCATACTCCGTCAACTACTCCGACCATACTCCGTCAACTACTCCGACCATACTGCGTTTTTAACCCAACATACTCCGTCAGTAACTTCGATCATCATACGAAGGTATGTTAATCTTCTTCTTCATCTTCATCTTCATCTTCATGCTTCTTTTTCTTCATCATCTTCATCTTCATCTTAATCTTCATGCTTCTTTTTATTTTTCATATATTTTTTTTGGTATTTATAAAATTATTCATCTTTATTATCCACAAAAAAAAGAACGACTTCATCTTTAAGATGAAGTTTGAAGATGAAGCTGTTCTTTTTTTGTGGGATGATTTAATGTTGAAGATGAAGATAAACAAGTTATTTAGTGCGTAATGTTCTTACAGAATCGCAAGACCACACACTTTCAGTTGTATAGTCACACTCATTATGTTGTAGAATCACGCAGATGTACACTCATTGTAGTCACATATTCAGTTGTATAGTCACACTCATTATGTTGTATAGTCACACTCTTTATGTTGTAGAATCACTCAGCCGTAGAATACCTTGGGATTAAGGTATCATGCGTTTAATCATCTTCATCTTCATGCTTGATTTACTTTTCATACCTTTTTTTTTTTGTATTTATAAAATTATTCATCTTCATTATCCAAAAAAAAATATGAAGATTAAATATGGATGAATAAAGGTTGAATATTTAATAAATGGTTAGATATTTTCGTTTTTTTAAAGACACAGTCGTCCATTCATCCATATTCAACTTTCATTTTTTTTGTGGATAGTGAAGATGAATAATTTTATAAATACAAAAAAAAGGTATGAAAAATAAAACAAGCATGAAGATGAAGATGATTAAACGCATGATAACCTAATCCCAAGGTATTCTACAGCTACGTGATTCTACAACATAATGAGTGTGACTATGCAACATAATGAGTATGACTATGCAACTGAAAGTGTGTGACTATACAACTTAAAGTGTGTGACGTTTTTCAGGTATTTTTTTATCTACTTTCAAGATTCCACGTTCGTCAAATCCCTACTTCCGAACCTCGACGATTTTCAGGTATTTGTTTTTATCTTTTTAGAGCATGTTTAAAATAATAAATCATCTTCATCCTAATGCTTTTTTTTATTTTTCATTCCTTCTTTTTTTTTTTTGGTATTTATAATATATTTATCTTCATTATTCACAAAAAAATGAAGGTTGAATATGAATGAATGAAGGTTGAATATTTAATGAATGTTTAAATAATTTGTTCTGAATCGTATGTATAATCATCTTTCTAATTATGAATGTGACTTTGCTAATGATGATTGAAGAATAATTGACTGTATGGCTTTTATTTTCCATTTTACGGTTTCAGTTTTGTAGTCACACACTTTAGGTTGTATATTCAAACAGTTGATGTTGTATAGTCACACTCATTATATTGTAGAATCACACAAATTCTTGCAGTGATTAGTGTATGTAATCATCTTTGCTAATGATGATTGAAGTATAAATAAGTACGAGTATAATTTAGTTGTATAGTCACAGAGATTATGTTGTATAGTCACACAGTTGAAGTTGTATAGTCATACTCGTTATGTTGTAGGATCACAGTCATTATGTTGTAGGATCACACCGTTTATGTTGTATAGTCACACAGTTAAAGTTGTTTAGTCACACTCATTATGTTGTACAATCATGCAGTTGTACAGTCATTGTAGTCACATATTCAGTTGTATGTGTGATTTAGATTGATTGTGTGTTTTGTTGCAGTGAAATGATTGGTGGAAAGAGGAATGTTGGTAAAAGGGGCGGTGGAAAGAAGAAGGTCGTGAAAGATACAGCAACCGACCACGTAATTGGACAATGTATTGTTGCGCACATACCGGAGACCATCGTTAAACTCTAGAGTATTTATATGGGATAAAATATTTACTTTAGGATGAACGTACTATATGTAAAGGATGTTTGGTGGGTTAGAATGTTTTTATTTTTGACGTACTATAGGTAAAGGATGGACTTTTTATAATGTAAATATATTTTTATCGCTATTTTCTGTTTTCATAATTAATCTGGTCTATAGCAAAATCACTTATCCTTTCACCTTTAAAACCACGCAGTTGTGCACCAATTGGTTTGTAGCCAAAAGTGGTCGTATTTGTATAGTCACATTCGCTTTGTTATATAATCACACTCGCTATGTTGTATAGTCACACTGCTAATATTGTATAATAGGGACAGATTTCGGTTTTTCATTTTGTATAGTCACACTCGCCATGCAGTAGAATCACACTCATTATGTTGTAGAATCACACTCATCTTGTGCGTAATGTCAAACGTCAACATAATGAGTGTGCCTATACAACATAATGAGTGTGACTATACAGCTGAAAGTGTGTGACCTTGCAATTCTCCAAGAACATTACGCACAAAATGAGTTGTTCTTTTTTTTAATTAAAATGTTTTTACAGTTAATCAAAATAATATTTCTAACTAGAACATATATTAATTAGAATATTTTTTTGTTGGATGAATGAAGTTGGAAGATGAAGTTGTTCTTTTGTTTGGATGAACGAATCTTGAAGATGAAGAAATTCTTCTTTTTTTGTTGGATGAATCAAAGTCGCTCATTTTACGTCTAACAATCACCTGGTGATATTTGTGATAGGAGAGTAGAACGTTTCAGTAATTTTCCGAATTTTTAAATGCGTCTTACAAACATGAAATCAATTGTAAAAGAAACCAACATGAATGGAGGTTGAATATTTAATGAATATTTAAATACTTTTGTATGTGATTAATACTTTCGTTTTTTTAGAATGTCGTTACTGAGGAAAGTCATAGTTGTTCATTCACCCATATTCAACTTTCAATTTTTTTTTTGATAATGAAGATGAATAATTTTATAAATATAAAAAAAAAGGTATGAAAAATAAAACAAGCATGAAGATGAAGATGATTAAACGAAAGATATTCTAAAGTTGCGTGATTCTACAACTTAGCGAGTGTGACTATACAACATAATAAGTGTGACTATACAATATGTGACTACAATGAGTGTACAGCTCCGTGATTCTACAACATAATGAGTGTGACTATAAAATATAATGAGTGTGACTATACAACTGAAAGTGTGCGACCTTGCAATTCTGCAAAAACATTACGCATGATGAAGATGATGATAGGATAAAGATGAAGATGTTCATCAAACTTCCGTATTCATCAAGCTTGAAGATGAAGATGCTCTTATTTTTTGTTGGATGAATCAAGCTTGAAGATGAAGAAACTTTTTTTGTTGAATGAATTAATTTTGAAGATGAGGATGTTTTTTTTGTTTAATGAATGAATGGATCTTGAAGATGATGATGCTTTTTTTTGTTTGATAGATAAAGATGAAGATGAAGATGGAGATGAGAGAGTATCAAGTGGTAAGGAGTGAGACTAGTGGTAAGAAGTGAGAGTTTGATTAAGGGAAGGGTTGCTTTGTCCTTTTCTCCTTTTCTCTCTCCACTGCTGCTGTGTCAGTTACTGACATCTTGTGGACATGACATAGGTCCACCCCGACGCAGCCACGCGCGGGTTAGGGGAGGCGAATGAATCTCATTTGAGATGGGTCTTGAATTGAAATTTAAATCGAAGTAGGAGTCGCCACCGAACTTTGTGGGAGTTCGGGCACGTTCAAACCCACTCTATGTCGTAGTGGGCTATGCACAAAGTACGGCCCATTCCGATTTCAGAGTTTATTGGGTTCGTCCCTTAGCATTGTGATACCAATACCGACATTATCGGTAATCGAGTATTGAATGACTCTCGTATGCCAATGGATTCGGACATCCGGAAACCATGGTTCTGAGTAAGGGGTGAGGGTACGTGTTGGGAAGTTCACAAAGAACACCCAACCCCGCCCGCACTTAGCGACCTTTACTAAGATATCGTTCGTTTTTGGTGTACACGCGTTAGTTCAACGGTTGAATGATATGCAAACAAGGCTTTTTAGACTAAACATGTGAATTATGTTTAACTATGTCGTTTAATGCATATTGAACTAAGTCGAAGTTGTTTTAGCATGTGAGATTCGTTTTACTACAATAAAACAAAAGAATGCCAAAATAGAAAAACAAACGAGTTAGTAACGGTTTATAGAAAAGATTAGAATAACATAATGTGGTGCAAGGTTTTGAAAAGATTAGGACACGTGATAGGCTTGACACGTGTTTACCAAAGTCGTTAAAAAAGTTTTATTGAAGCTTGAAATATGTTGAAGGTTCACGGATTTGTCGTGACAAAGACCACTCGATCGAGTCATGGATGGACTCGGGCGAGTGGACTTCGGGAAAAGCCTTCTGTTCGGATTTTGAGATGCCACTCGATCGAGTCATGACGCGACTCGATCGAGTGGTCCTCAAAAAAAAGCTTTCTGGTTCTGTTTTGGGGTGTCACTCGACCGAGTGGCTATGGCACTCGATCGAGTGCCCCCTGTTTGAGGAGTGACTCGATTTGCAATTTTCAAAATTACTTTTAATTTTTGAAAACCGATAAATTCATTAAGCCGTGTAAAAATATGGCGTAATTTATACCCGACTTGAGATTTTCAAATCCAGTAAATATCTGATATTCGACGACGAAATCGATATCCGATATTTGGAGTGATTGCTAGAAAAAAGAGATGTTATTAGAAATTGTTTTGAATTAAATAAATCCCTCCACGTTTTAATGTCGTATTAGTCTTTTTAGGACTACATGACAATTACTTCGGCATCAACGAGAAAAGTATTTGAAAACGGTTTTATTTGATTGATTCCTTTAGATCCGATATTCGACTATTGAATTGATATCGAATCCTTGGGGAATAATGCTTTTTTGAAAATATTATGAT
Source organism: Agrostemma githago (assembly GCA_958450325.1). NCBI lineage: Eukaryota > Viridiplantae > Streptophyta > Magnoliopsida > Caryophyllales > Caryophyllaceae > Agrostemma > Agrostemma githago. The sequence continues at coordinate 52,022,325 of OY288249.1, forward strand.
AATATCGATATTAGAAACGAAAAAAAAAAACGTGAAGGAGAAAAAAAAAAGAGAGAGAACGGGATTTTGTAACATAATCAACCTACATGCTTAATTATCTCGAAAACGGACTCATAGTAGCGGCCTAGGCGCGGGACCGTTAAGATGTATATAGGTGAGTTATGGTGTGTATGGTTAGGGAGGAGATTTGGCGAGTGTTTTGCTCTCGGGTTTGTATATGGTTTGCCTAAAATTGCCTAGAATTTTGGGTTGTGAATGGTCGGGAATCCTATAGGAATTCTAGAGGAAAGATCGTAATATAATATGCCTAGTATTGCTGGAATTCCGGGTTGTAACTTGTGTATGTCGGGATTGGAATTGTTGTGTTGTGAATTCTTGATATGTGTCGGGAATTGTAATTGTCGTGGAATGTAGTCCATAATTGATGATGCGTGGGTGGGGTATTTATAGGATGAAATACCCGACTTGGGATAGGGGACTCTAGTATTTGGAAAGAAAAGCGGTTTCTTGCCAAGGAAGAAAGCAACGGTTGGGAGGAAGTATGATTCCGCTTGTGGATAGGAGATTCTTGCTTAAGGAAGAAACTCCCGGTTTTGGCTAAAAAGTCTTCTTCGTGGCTGATTTTTGTGAGGAATTGGAATTCCAATTGGCTTCTCGAAGGTTGCGTCAGATATTTATGGCTCGGAAATACCTTTGACCGGGGTTTGACCCGGTCGTTAAAAGACGGTTTTGACCCAAATTAGTCTTATTTGACTGGAAACGAACCACTGGGCCTGAACTTGAGGTCGGTTTTGTGATATTTTTACTCCGCTAAAAGCTCGTGACAACTACTATTGATTCCGAGTCCAAAATCGAGTGTATTAAGTCATGTTTACGTCCGATCATCATCGGGTGTTCTTTGGAAACTGCTATAGACACCTGGCGGTCAAAATATGGGTGTCTACAGAGCCCCCACTCTGACTGAGGCTTGGACAAGGCGAAAGTGAGAGTAGCTACCAGGCCAATCAAAGATTAAAACCTGGCAGACTTCCGATCGGGTCGTTTATAATCCATTAGACTCGCATAGAGGGGCTCGCCAGCCATAAGATAGAAATCATACCTGAGTTGATGCTAATAGCTCTGTGGAAACTTGCCTAAGAAGCCTTGGGTGTGCCCGTTTGCAAACACATCCCATCTTGGAGCTGCGCGGGAGCTTGCATAGGAGGCTATGGGTGTGTCCGTTTGCAGACACATCTCGATTCAGAATTACGCTGGAGCTTGCATAGGAAGCTATGGGTGTGTCCGTTCGCAGACACATCCCGATTCTTTAGTAGAAATGTTGCCTGAGGGATTCTTACGAGGAGACTTCCTTCTCGAGTCTGGGTGTACCTGTATGATGCCGACACATAGCAACTCGTATGTAACATTTAGGCGAAACACCGACTCACGCTGGGGAAGTAAAAGCTTGATGTTCCTTTGGGAAGCACAAGCTGGTAACTGAAACATTAGATATGTAGGCAGAAATAGCCAATATAGCAGATAGCAAGATAGCATACAAGAAATGCAGTTAGCATCTATTGACTGACTTGCGCTGGGGAAAATGATTTTTGCTTCATTTTGAAATCGAAGTCCTGAAAGCAACTCACGTGCTAGGAGATGGGTTTTCAAAATTGAAAGAGGGAGAAAAGAAATTTGCAGTTTAAATAGACTAAATTTGACCTTGTCGAGAAGGATTTTCTCCAATGGCTAAGTTTTGCAAATTTTAAAACGAGAATTTGAAGAAAGACATACCGACAGACTCGACTACGGACGCGGCAGGACGAGCTTGACAGACACGAACTGCACTCTCTAAGGGTTGGACCGTGACTCGGTAAGGGGTGGGCCACCTAAGATGACAAGACTCTTAAGTTGTGCTATTCCGTAGCCTAGGTGAGTGGCAACACGGTCGAACATCAAAATGGGATAGATCTGTTATAGGGGGATTGCAATAGTCTATAATGAGACTGTTTCTTGCATGACAGGACTCAGCAGTAACAATGTTGTAGTCTAGTGCTCTTTTGGATTTTTTTTTGATTTCGGGGTATATTCCCAAGGTAGGTGCTGTTCGAGTCCTTGACGAATTCTCGTCTTCAACTGAGCCGAGTACTAGGACACTCTATAGAAAGGAGGCCAGTGTTTGAAAGTATTTGGATTATGTGAGTGGATGGAGAACTTCTGCCTAGGAGAAGCCCCCAGGACGACAAAGCTAACTGTTGAGAACAAGACAGGGTCGTGATAGGAATGATGGTGCTTTTTGAATTTATGTCAATATGGGTGGTTGTGCCTCTGTTGAAAGGCTGCCTACGTATTCACGTGTAGTGAAATCAAACCAAGCCGTAGTTCAGTGATAAAAAAAATATATTATGGTGCCTAGTTTATTAGGGCTTTGTGTGTAACTAGCCATAGCGATGGTGTAGGCTAGGTGCATTCCCAATGATGTCCTGATCAAAGGGCCAGAATGGTTAGGATGTTGATCCTGTGACTCTGAGCGTTCTCCGAGGTAGCCCCCAGAGGTGGTGTGAACTATTTGGGCATATTCTATGCCGACTGCAGGTTGAGTTCCCGTGTTTGGGGTTGGTAACTGGTTTGGATGTTTTTGGAAATGTGGTGCTAGGTCGTAAGTGGCTTTGATGTTTTGACATCTGGAGCTCGATTTTGTGGAGCTAAGGCTTCGAGGTTAGGCATTGCAATGTTGTAGGAAGGGGGAAGTCGAGTAAAAATAACTCGAACTTCGATCGGGGTAGGTTGATAATGCGGGATCTGATTTCCATGTCTGGCCCTAATGGTTAGGGGTATCCTATGGAGCTTGAATCCTCAAAATTTCGGGTTGTCTCTTAGCCTAGGTCTCGAGAAGGTCTCGAGGGTTGTAATGTGGAAAGGCTAGATGTGGTGTCATCTGACCAGCTTGTTTCTCCCCTATTGGATGGTATAATTTTGATAATTTTGAATTGACCGTTTTCACTACGGTCATGGGTTTTTGAATATTTTTTGGTTGACCTCTTAGCCCCGATCTTAGGATTCTTCATATGGGTTGATCGTACCCTGGTCAAGGGATATTGAGAGTTCTTTTTTTATCATGGCCAGCTCTTTTGTTTTGGCCTTTTGCTTTTTCCTTGGACTTCTGATTTTTTTTGTCCAGCTTTTCCTTTTTCTTTTGTTGGTCAGACTAACACCCAAGGTAGGTATCAGTTAGTCTTATTGGAGGGGTGTTTATTGTGGGAAATGGGTTTGCCTCCCGTCTTGAACCCAAACTAGGAGACTACCTAGATTTGTCATAGGATTTGATACCGCTCCTGCTAAGGGTAGTTATGTGGCTTGCTATGTCAGACATGGAACAGGTAAAGGAAAACACACAGGTCTTGATTTCCTGCAGTCGTTATAGATGCACCTATAATAGTCACGTGCATGTGCTCACAATGTATGATGTTGTTCATCATGTTCTCGGAAACACATAGGGAAAGCATATAGTGGAGATAGAATATTGAAAGCTGATTTTATTGATTTTTTGAAAAGAGGACGGAATACAAATGACTCTAATTTTGACTCTGAAATTGAAAGAAATAGTACATCCTAGACTCGGACTCAAACTAGGACTCAAATCAAATCCGAACTCTTGGATATATGGGAGGTAGATTGGATGCTTTGGTCGTTGGGCCCTGTATAGTCTATGAGGGGCCTTGCAAGTGACAATGTTTCCATGACGGGTGTCCTTCCGGCATCGAGGGAATCTTGGATGAGGTGTTTCAATTTCCAGCACTGCTCTGTATCGTGTCCCTCCCTCTGTGGAATTTGCAGTAATGCTCGCCGTTCCATGCTTTGGAGCGTTTTTCCAAAGGTACGTCGGCTGTTGGGCCTATGGGTAGTATTAGCCCTTTCGAAACAAACATTTGGAAAGCGACGGTGTAGGACATATCCAAGTGGGTAAATGTCCTTACTTTTGACTGGTTCTTGACTTTCGGAGAGGTGACTTGTGGATTACCTTTCTCGGTCTTGCCATCTTGGGGGTATCGGATGGTTTCATAAGAGTCCTCACCCTTTAAATGGCCCGGTTGGATGATTGGATGCCTTACCCGTTCTAGTTGTGTTAGACGGGATTGGGTTCTTGCAAGATCCTCTTCGATGATAGCTACCCTGGAACCTAGGTTATCTAGGGCGATATTGATTTTCGAGAAGATATTGTTAATGGAGCAAGATAACATAAGCATGCTTCCCTGGATATCCCCTTTGTCGATGGTGCGGGCTTTGTCGTGGTTAGGTAGTGTCTCGCTCATTGGGTCCCTGGTGGAAAGAAGCGACAGGTGTTAGAACTCGCCTAAGCTCGGTTTTGCGCAAGTGCAAGAGAGGGAGTCAAACTAAACATGGCCCAGGGTGACGGAGATGACTAAGATTCTTTGACCGGGATACCTAAACGTTAATCCAGACAAAGTAATGACTGTGACCTAGACTCGACCATGAGATTCGAGCTGTACAAAGATAAGTCCGAAAATGGGGCGACCGTGTTTGACCGCGTCGCGTGCTCGGATCAACCGTGATGACCTAAACCTAGGTGACCCGAGTATTCGTAGCATAGGTACGTCTCGAAGAAGGAATCATAAGGACGCCGCAGGGTACTCTCTAGGGTAACCGTGGTTGACTACTCGAGTGGAGGACAACCCCTGAGTGAGACTAAAGACTCTGATAGGACCCAGATGGTGTGACATCTAAGTGACTAGAAAGTGGGGTATGTGAGACACGTGTAAGACATGACCCTTAAAGCAATTGTGGTTGATCGCTCTGCTGAAGGGTAGCCCCCGAGTGAGGAAAAGCCTGAAAAGGAAATGACTCGGAAAAGACACCTAGACGGGTGACTCGTGAAAGGTGGGCCTCCCTAAGGATTCGGCTACGTGAGCCGAGTCCTGTTCGAAGAAAGGTCCACGTGAGATATTCCCTAGACTTTGGACTCGAATGTGTAAACGAGCCTTCCTTCGTAGGAGTATGTCCTACGTAGGTGGGCCTTGCCTTGACAAATAAAGCGGACTGGGATAGGGAAGAAACCCGTGATGTAAGATCGACGGAGTTTTGACGCTAGAGACTTTGACAACTAATGACAAGACCCGACACTAATAAATACGGGAAGTCCTAAGAAGAGGAAAGTTTTTGAAAAAAGGATATTTGGGCTTAGAAAGATCCGAAAAAATTGAAAGGACGGCCCGATTTTTTGAAAATTGGCAAAGGGCCATCGAGCCGAGATTTTCGAAGTTTGAAAATGTTCGAGTAGCATACCGGTTAGAAAATAGACTATTTTGAGTAAAATCGTGAATCCTAAATTCGGTAGATTTCCGGGTTTTGAAACATGGATAATTTTGAAAAGATGTAAGTTTTTTTTTGAAATAACGGTTTTTGAAAAAGATGACATGTAGATCAAGCAGCACGTAGTCACGGAAACAGTATAATGACACCATGTATGCTTCTTAAACTAAGTCTCGGTCGGTCGGAATAGGGTCTATACCAACAACGATAGCTTTCTCGCAAATCAGGACGGACTTCCTAAGCCGAATTGGACTTAGAACATGCCGTAAAACCCATGCGAGTTCCACCATCGGAGTCTTTAGTGCACCTATTTAGGAATGCACCGCGGTATAGTGGGACGTTGGTCACAAGTAACCGGCTCGGTAAAGATTTAGGTTATGCATGAACCATCGAACTAAAACACGTAAATTACTAATCGAACGATTTCTTTTCGAGTCTCACCCTAGGAACCCCGATGACTAGTGGTACATCAGGAATCCCCAGCGGAGTCGCCAAATTGTGGACATAAGGTCCACCCCGACGCGGCCACGCGCGGGTTTGGGGAGGCGAATGAATCTCATGTAAGATGGGTCTCGAATTGAAATTTAAATCGAAGTAGGAGTCGCCGCCAAACTTTGTGGGAGTTCGGGCCCGTTCTAACCCACTCTATGTCGTAGTGGGCCGTGCACAAAGTACGGCCCATTCCGATTTCAGAGTTTATTGGGTTCGTCCCTTAGCATTGTGATACCGATACCGATACTATCGGTAATCGAGTATTGAATGACTCTCGTATGCCAATGGATTCAGACATCCGGAAACCATGGTTCTGAGTAAGGGGTGAGGGTACGTGTTGGGAAGTTCACAAAGAACACCCAACCCCGCCCGCACTTAGTGGTTTTTACTAAGATATCGTTTGTTTTTGGTGTACGCGCGTTAGTTCAACGGTTGAATGATATGCAAACAAGGCTTTTTAGACTAAACATGTGAATTATGTTTAACTATGTCGTTTAATGCATATTGAACTAAGTCGAAGTTGTTTTAGCATGTGAGATTCGTTTTAGTACAATAAAACAAATGAATGCCAAAATAGAAACAAACGAGTTAGTAACAGTTTATGAAAAGATTAGAATGACATAATGTGACCCAAGGTTTTGAAAAGATTAGGACACGTGATAGGCTTGACACGTGTTGACCAAAGTCGTTAAAAAAAATTTATTGAAGCTTCAAATATGTTGAAGGTTCACGGATTTGTCGTGACAAAGACCACTCGATCGAGTCATGGATGGACTCGGCCGAGGGGACTTCCGGAAAAGCCTTCTGTTCGGATTTTGAGATGCCACTCGATCGAGTCATGATGGGACTCGATCGAGTGGTCCTCAAAAAAACACTTTCTGGTTCTGTTTCGGGGTGTCACTCGACCGAGTGGCTATGGCACTCGATCGAGTGCCCCCTGCTCGAGGAGTGACTCAATTTGCAATTTTTGAAATTACTTTTAATTTTTGAAAACCGATAAATTCGTTTAGCCGTGTAGAAATATGGCGTAATTTATACCCGACTTAAGATTTTCAAATCCCGTAAATATCTGATATTCGACTACGAAATCGATATCCGATATTTGGAGTGATTGCTAGAAAAAAGAGATGTTTTTAGAAATTGTTTTGAATTGAAATAAATCCCTCCGCGTTGTAATGTCGTATTATTCTTTTTAGGACTACGTGACAATTAATTCGGCATCAACGAGAAAAGTATTTGAAAACGGTTTTATTTGATTGATTCCTTTAGATCCGATATTCGACTATTGAGTTGATATCGAATCCTTGGGGAATAATGCTTTTTTGAAAATATTATGATAATATCGATATTAGAAACGGAAAAAAAAAGAAAAAAAAAAACAAAATAAATAAATAAATAAACGTGAAGGAGAAAAAGAAAAGAGAGAGAACGGGATTTTGTAACACCCTCAACCTACATGCTTAATTATCTCGAAAACGGACTCGTAGTAGCAGTGTAGGTGCGGGAGCGTTAAGATGTATATAGGTGAGTTATGGTGTGTATGGTTAGGGTGGAGATTTGGCGAGTTTTTTGCTCTCGGGTTTGTATATGGTTTGCCTAAAATTGCCTAGAATTTTGGGTTGTGAATGGTCGGGAATCCTATAGGATTTCTAGAGGAAAGATCGTAAAATAATATTCCTAGTATTGCTGGAATTCCGGGTTGTAACTTGTGTATGTCGGGATTGGAATTGTTGTGTTGTAAATTCTTGATATGTGTCGGGAATTGTAATTGTCGTGGATTGTAGTCCATAATTGATGATGCGGGGGTGGGGTATTTATAGGATGAAATACCCGACTTGGGATAGGAGATTCTAGTATTTGGATAGGAAAGCGGTTTCTTGCCAAGGAAGAAAGCAACGGTTGGGAGGAAGTATGATTCCGCTTGTGGATAGGAGATTCTTGCTTAAGGAAGAAACTCCCGGTTTTGGCTAAAAAATCTTCTCCGTGGCTGATTTTTGTGAGGAATTGGACTTCCAATTGGATTCTCGAATGTTGCGTCAGATATTTATGGCTCGGAAATGCCTTTTGACCGGGGTTTGACTCGGTCGTTAAAAGATGATTTTGCCCTTTGTGACGGTTTTGACCCAAATTAGTCTTATTTGACTGGAAACAACCCACTGGACCTGAACTTGAGGTCGGTTTTGTGAGATTTTTACTCCGCTAAAAGCTCGTGCCAACTACTATTGATTCCGAGTCCAAAATCGAGTGAGTCATGTTTACGTCCGAACATCATCGGGTGTTCTTTGGAAACTGCTATAGACACCTGGCGGTCAAAATGTAGGTGTCTACACATCTACTTTTTTTTAACATCATTTATCTTAGCCATCCATCCAACCCAAGATCAATGGCCATATATATATATATGTGTGTGTGTGTGTGTGTGTGTGTGTGTGTGTGTGTGTGTGTGTGTGTGTGTGTGTGTGTGTGTGTGTGTGTGTGTGTGTGTGTGTGTGTGTATATATTATATAGATAGATATAGATTTGTCATTGATGCATTCAAATTATGAAACATGCAGTGATTATGTTAAAAATAATAAAAACTTTCACTTTGATACTTTATATTAAAATCACGAAAATTAAGAAATAAAGTCTTATTTGAATGTTTTAGTCTCAGCCTTATAATACTTTTAGAAGATCCGATGTGAAATAAATTGAGAAGATTAAAAGCGATAGAAACACGAAATCGATTTAAGAATATTATCGCAATATAATTAAAAATGCTTATTCGTATAAAAATTCGATTTTAAAACGATACTACAAACAACTACAACATATATATCATGCAATACCGAGTCATGCCATCATGTGTTACCTTCATTGAGATCTGAGCCAATTATAATAATCATCCTCGTCGGAACTAGCACAATTGCCTACGAAATAATTAAACTGATGGTATCAAAACCATATGAAGTTAATAAAAATAGGAGAAACAAGACGGAGAACAAGATTAATTAAATTACCCTTGGAATTGGAATGAACCGGGATGAAGAGAATGATCGGGATTGAGAAAAATATTGAAGAACAGTTTACTGTGGTGCTTTCAATTGCCTTTTTTTTAGAGAAGATAGAGAGGTGGGGATACTGTGTTGGAGGTTTAAGAGGAGTTGGGGAGAACACAAACAGTCAGGAGAACGTGCAACAGGAATACGAGAGAAAAGAGAAGTCGGTTTTGACTTTCTCAACCGAACTACAACAATATCACAGTCTGATGAAGGAAACGGTCGGGTCTGCTACAATCTGAGCCCGATTCGCACTAAAAATCGTAAATGGATCACTTTAAAAATAAAATAATAATAATAATAATAATAATAATAATAAAAAATCACGATTAGGGCACTTGAGTGCTGCAGGGGTGCGATTAGGGCACCTGAGCGCTGCCTGCCGTCGCGTCCGCCGGCGTCGGTCCGGCCCTGTCCGCCGGCCCTGTCTGTCTTTGTCCGCCGTCCCTGTCCTCCGTCGGCGCCTGACTTGAGTGAGAGGGGAGGAGATCGTGGGGGTGTGGTTAGGGCACAGTCCCAGTACTCTTTGTCCACCGCTTCCACCAACCCATTTTTGGCCTCACGCCGCCACAGGCCTCACGCTACCACCACCGTGCGTCGACAACCATCCTTTGCCGGCGTTTGTTTTTGAGGGAGGAGAGGGGTTGCTCCTCTGTTTTGCGCTAAACATCTGGGCTGTTCCTTGCATGCTGCCGGATCCTTGCCGACTTTCCCAGTACCGGGCACCTGCTTTTGCCGGACCTACAGCAGGGTTGTGCTGCTGCGTTTTCTGGTTCGTTGCCGGGGTTCGGTTTGCGTGGGTCCTTTCGTCGGATTCTCGCCGGTTTGTTGACCCGGGCATTTCGGGTTCGTTCCTTGCCGGAGTTTACGCGGGTCTTCTCGGTGTGGTTAGGTTTTTGTTTCCTTTTTTGTTTTCGGTTTTTGATTTTCGTTTGCCTGGGTTCCCTTTTTTTTCTCTGGGTTGCTTCTACGTGTCGGGTTTGCTTCTGTCTCGGCATGCCTGACCTTGTGCGGTTCCCCTGTCCTTTCGTGGGCCTCGGTAAGTGTAGAGATGGTTGGGGCAAAGGGTTTGTTAAAAATTCTCTACTTGTCCATCTCCGTGATCATCACTGTAAGGAAGGTGCCCGGGACATCACGCGGCAATCTCTTGCTTCTTTACCTATTTTTTTGGCTGCTGAGTCTACTTTTCGGCGGATGGGTGTTTGGCTGTGTGGGGTTTGCTTTCGGACACATACTCATAACAAAGGCTATCGACACGATGCAGAGCCTTTTGTTGAGGCCCCTAATTGTGGTGATGGTGTTGTTGATCCCCCGGTTGTTGGGTTTAATGTGACCTCTCTTGATCACTTGTTGGCTAAGGGGTTACGTACTGTTAAATCCATCCCTCCAAAGTGTCGTTTAGGGTTTTCTCGGGTTTTTCGAGGTGCTCTTGATGATGTGGATGCCTCTCCTCGTGACCTCACGTGTTGGGTCACCTTGCATACGTTGCCGCTGTGCATACTTAAGACTTTCTCCCCTCGGAGTAACCTTGAGTGTCGATCTATTATTCGGCGGCAGCGGCAGGAGGAGAGTATTTCTAGTGCAATTCGTTGTTGGGATGAGCCGGGTGGTCGGTTGTCGCTCCTACAGGATGCTCTGGCTGAGGTTGCTCCTTCTTTTAATGTGAATCAGGATCTCGACTTGAGTGAGGTTAATGTTAGGCAGTGTCGTAGAAAGATTTGTGACGGGCACTACACTGCTGTTGTTCGTGTGCTTTCTTCCTCTGGTGTTGCCCCTTATACCGATAATACTCTTGTGGCTTTGAAGGATAAGCACCCCGTCGTCCCTTCTCCCGCTCTGCCACCCTTGCCTGGTAATCATCACTCCCTCGTCGCCTCCGCATCGGTGGTTTTGGATATGATTAGAGGTTTCCCTCATGGCACTTCTTGTGGGAGGGACGGTTTTCGTGCTCAACATCTTTTGGATTGTTTAAGTGGTGCCGCATTTGCTGTTTCGGACGATTTGATCGCATCTGTCACTCGGGTGGTTAATCTCTTTCTCGAGGGCAGCTGCCCGCGGGTCCTCGGGGAGTACATTGCTAGTGCGCCGCTTACCCCGCTTGTTAAGCCAGGTGGCGGTATTCGTCCAATTGTTGTTGGTACGATTTGGAGACGGATTGTCTCTAAGGTTGGTGCTTTTCTGATCGGTCAAACGCTGAGTGGTTATTTTTCTGGTCTTCAGTTTGGAGTTGGGGTCTCTGGGGGAGGCGAGGCTATTTTTCATGCCTTGAACCGGCTTGTTGAGGACCGGGGTGATGAGGTGGGTCTGTCCATGCTCTTGGTGGATTTTCAGAACGCTTTTAACATGGTCGATCGAGAAATCATGTTACGAGAGGTTCGTTACCACTGCCCTGTTCTCTCTCGGTGGGTGGAATTTTGCTATTCTAGTCCTGCCTGTTTATATTATGGTGAGCACAGCCTGTGGTCTTGTCAGGGGGTCCAGCAGGGTGATCCTTTGGGTCCTCTGCTTTTTTCTCTGGTGTTACATCCCTTGGTTTGTAAGATCCGGGACTCTTTTGATCTGAGGCTGCAGGCTTGGTAATAGGATGATGGCACCATAGTTGGGGACACCTTGATTTTGGGGAAGGTTTTGGAGCTGATTTTGGATGATGGCCCTCGTTCGGGACTTCATCTAAATGTCAGTAGAACCGAGATTTTTTGGCCTTCGGAAGATCCTAGGAGTAGGCTCCCCGGTGTCTTCCCCCTACTATCGCCAGACCGATGCGTGGTGTCAAAGTCCTTGGTGGACTTGTTAGTGCGAGTCATGATTTCAGCAGTGAGCTCGTGATGAGTAGAGTGACCAGAACTATCGCGCTTATGGGTTCCGTCGCTCTACTTGATGATCCGCAGTGTGAGTTGCTGTTGCTCTGGGCCTGTACTGGTATCTCTAAACTTTATTTTGCTTTGCGTACTTGTCCATCGACTGTTTTGAGTCGGCTCAGCTTGCTTTTGACTCGGCACTTCGTTCTCATTTAGAGCGTGTTGTTGTTGCGTCTGGGCCTGGGTTTGGGGATTGGCAGTGGCGGCTTGCCACCCTTCCCTTTTCCTTTGGGGGGCTTGGGGTGTATGCCGCTGGAGATGTCCTACATTATGCTTTTGTGGCATCCCGACTGCAATCTGCAGGTTTGCAAGCTACGCTGCTTCGTGCTGCGGGCGTACAGACCCCGGGCCCGGCTTTCGGTGTGGCCTTGCGTAGGCTTAAGGAGGTTCTGGGTTCTGTTGAGTGCAATCCAAGTGAGATCGCTGCCTCCAAACATATGAAGTCTTTGGTAGATATATATTTCACGAGGGTTATGACTACTGCGGAATCGGATTTCTCCTTGACCTCCCGTCAGGTTGCCTTATGGAAGTCTCAGCAAGGCCGTCATGCTTCTGATTGGCTTCGCGCTGTCCCTATTTCTGGGCTGGGCCAGACTATGAACGGTCGGACGTACAGATGTGTGCTTAGCTATCGGTTGGGCATTCCTTTGTTTTCTGTGCCTGGACCGTGTTCTGCCTGCTCTCGGGTTTTTGGCGACGATATTTTTGGAGACCATGCCGTGTCTTGCGCGGGGGTTGTCGGAATTAAACATCGACATAACCTCGTTCGTGACACTCTTTTGGATATCTATTTCCGTTCCGGGGTCTCGGCTGGTAAGGAGATCGATATTGGCTTGATTGATGATCATGACAGATCCTTGCGTCCTGCAGATTTGCTTCTTTATTCGTGGGACAGGGGGCGTGACGTTTGGGTAGATTTTACCGGGTCTTCTCCTTTGACTCAGTTCGGGCTCTCTGATTTCGCGCCAGGCCGTGCGGTGGGCGACGCTGCGCGGCGCAAATGCGCTAAGTACATGGGTCTATGCTCAGGGCTTGGGTATGGGTTTGTGCCTTTTTCCTTTTCTTCACTGGAGGAATTGGAGGCGGATGCTATCGGCTTACTTAAGAGGAGTCAAAAAATTTCGATAGCACAGGATGCCGGAGCACGCACTGCTCCTTTTATTTTTACCAGACTTAGCTTTGCTATAGCTAAAGGGGTGGGGGCCCAGATTGTATCTCGGCTACCCACCAATTTTTGTAAACTGCTTTTTGATTCATCAATAAAATTCTCCATAATAATAATAATAATAATAATAATAAAATAATGCAAGTTCCGTTTAATGCAAGTTCTTGTAATTTGTTCTGGTGTTTAATGCAAGTTCCGTTTTTATAATAATAATAGTAATAATAATAATAAACAAAAAAAATAAAAAAAATAAAAAAAAATTAATAGTAATAATAATAATAATAATAATAATAATAATAATAATAATAAACATCGCCATAACCTTGTCCGTGACACACTGTTGGATATTTGCTTCCGGACGGGGATCTCTGCAGACAAGGAGGTGGAGATTGGCCTCTGCGACGATGACGACAAGCCCTTGCGACCAGCCGACCTTCTGCTCTACTCGTGGGACAGGGGGCGCGATGTTTGTGTTAATCTGACCGGGTCCTCGCCCTTGACTCAGTCTGGCCTTACCGCTTTTGAGCCTAGACCGGTCGTTGCTGATGCTGCCCGTCGTAAATGTGCCAAGTATCAGGCACGCTGCACGGCGATCGGGTATGGTTTCTTACCTTTCTCCTTCTCCTCTCTCGGCGAGCTCGACACGGAGGCTGTCTCTCTGCTCCAGCGGATTCGAAAGTTCGCTATGTCGCAGGATGCTGGAGCGCGTGCCGCAGTTCACATTTTCACTAGAATTAGTTTTGCTATCGCTAAGGGAGTGGGGGCCCAGATAGTATATCGGCTCCCCTCTAACTTCTTGTAATTTGTTCTGGTGTTTAATGAAAGTTCCGTTTTATAAAAAAAAAAAAATAATAATAATAATAATAATAATAATAATAATAAGAGTTTTGCGATTGCTAAGGGAGTGGGAGCCCAGATAGTATCTAGGCTCCCCTCTATTTTCTTGTAATTTGCTCTGGTGTTAATGCAAGATCCGTTCATAAAAAAAAAAAAAATAATAATAATAATAATAATAAGTAGACGGAACTCGTATAAGAACGAGTTTACGAGAAAGTAGTATTAAAATCACGTTTCAAAAATAATTATGTACGAAATCGGGTAGAAAAAGATTAAATAGCAATTTCTCGATATTAATAAAAATTCTTGCGAATGAGGTAATTAAAATGGGTTTCGAGTTTAAAATAAGAATTCAAGTTTATATAAAGATAAACTCGGGAATATAAACCGTCAAAACGGAAACTCGAATAGAAATAAAATGCGTAAATCGAATGAAACGAAAGTAAGATACATTTTAAGCATAAAAATGACTTTTCGAAGTAAATAGGACTTTACGAGTTCAAACGATTGTAAAAAATGAATCTGTTTTATAATTATTTTAAGAAATACGAGTTAAATCGTAAAAAAAAATATTAATAAAATTTAATTTATAAAAATCAGTGGTGTTACAACCTTCCCCACTAAAAAAAAGTTTTGTCCCCGAAACTTACATGAACACTAAAATATAACACAAAACAAAGTTATTTCATTTGAAAAAAATGAGAATTCTTAACTCGCATCAAAATCTTTATTTAAAAAGGATGTTTTAAAACTTCAAACGAGATACGAAGTCGAATGCACAAATTTATCTCAAGATTAACTGAGCTTCCCGAAACTTGAAAACTTTTCAAATTATTAAAAACGCAAGGTAAAGTTATTTGATAAAATAACGATGTTTAAATAGCATTTTTAAACGAACTCAAGGGAAAAAGAGTAGCCAAAACATTTTCAAAACAACGGTAAAACAATTGGTTTAAAAAATTCGGCAAATCGATTTAAAACAAAACAAAATCAAATTTGAGAAATCGAACTTAGCGTTGGGAAATCTCGAACCAGTCATTAGATGCTTCCAATAACAGATCCTAAAGTCCACCAACAAAAATAAAATGAAAGCCCGAATTTATGAAATTATTTTTAAAAGTTATAGTATTACTCAGACAATCCAATTGTTGCAGAAACACAAGTATTTGTACTTAACGAAAATATTCATAAAACTCTTATCATCCGAAAATTAAAGATCTGAAATAATTTTGAATTAATTTCAAACAGTTTTTTAAGATATTTTAAAAATAACTAAATATAACTTCAACAAAAAACGACAAAGCAAAATTTTTAAAGCTTAAAATTGTAACTTGAAAATGTTACCTTAAAAGTTTAAATTAGTCAAATATTTTTTTTTAAAACGTGGAGTTTGGTTAAAAATTTAAGGAATAAATCGAAACCAAAAATTTTCAAGCTCGATAAAGGGTAAAAGGGATACCAACAGCAGTTGGAGGAGTAGAATTCGAAAGAGGCGGAGGTGAGGACGAAATCGAGAGTCAAACAGAACTCTCAAAGATTATAGAGGAGTTTATGATTCTCGAGACTTCTAGTACGACTCCCACAACTCTGGGTTCTATTTCCACCAAATAATACTAAGTCCATTAATATCAAAAAGCTGGGATGTCTTACCCAATCTACAACCTCCAAAATTATCAAATACCACAATTCCCTATATGAAGTCTCACATACTTATTCAATCATTCAATCAACAGGGTAACAATCCGCAAATGACTCAGAACCAAAACATGCTACCGAAATTCCATAAACCACAACACGATCAAACCAACCAACCAATAATGCTCCAAAATTATTCAGGATTCACCAGATTATACTCGAGGTACACTCCATGGTACTCGAGTAAGGAACACTAAACAAAATCTACCAATTTAACAAAGCTCGGATACTAAGTCGTCCTCAAAAATGATTATACCAACATGTTTAACCTCACCATTTCACAAAGTTATGAAAGTAAGCCAAACCTAGGCACACACGACCTCAAATGTAATGATAGACACTCACATTTTCAAGCACGTCATCAAAATAAGGTCTCTCAGAAATCCATCAATTTTAATCGCAATGGTGCAACCTCAATATGTTTAATCACCCAACGAAGCCACAATCTCGTTGGTGCACAGGTATCGAAAATTCCATTAGGTTGATTGGCACTAAAGTATTCCTCAAAATGACACAATAAGTACAAACCGTGATTCTGCAAGATATTTCTCTTTCTCAAGGTTAACAACAATTCATCCAAGTTTAGATCACTCAACTCCAAAGCTCATAGGTTAAAACTTTCTCAGACTAAATGAGCTAATCCATAAGAACCAAGGTTTAATCTATGTCAACCAAAATTTCTAAAGACATTAACGAGAACCAGAAATGGAACCATAACACTCGAGATAGAACTCTAAACGATGATCTATAACCTCAAAAGTCAACGACTAGTTCATTAAGTCAACCTTAGTTGGGAATCCTAAAGTAATATTACCAGTTACACTTAGTTCGGTTCTAAGTTAGGTACTAGGTATCCATCAAAATAAAATATAACTGTACTATCCAAAAAATTATTCTCTCTAAGTACTTTATATAATCGAGTAGATTATAATCCAAGCTCAACACTTAATTAAGGTACAATCCTAATTCCATCAATCAATTAATACCATTGAAATTAATCCTCAAAAAGTTCTTGCTTGCTTAGAAATAGGATACAACTTACCACTCTCAAACCATGTACAAGTGGTTTACTAACCTCAAACATCTTTAACTATCGCGGGATTCACTAAGACAGAAGTCTAACCAGAGAATCTGAAGAGAGTAGAGGGTAAAATGAGAGAATAAAACAAGGATTCGCCACGAGAATGAAGATGACCATTTATATGAGGAGGATTAGAAGAAGAAAAGAGAAACTGACAGGGAGAGCAGTGGCAGCCCATGGCCAGCAGGAATAACAACACGTGACAGTGTAGAGCCGAACAACATTAGGCCGTAGCAGTACAGCAACACAACAACATCAGTAAGGAGAAGAAGAATAAGAAAAGAAGTAAACGAAGAAGAAGAATGAAAGAAGAGGAAGAAGAAGAGACTAGGAGAAGAGAACAAGGATCCTAGACTACTAAGGTCTTGAACGTAACCAAAGAGGAGTCTTCGTGTCTCCGGAGCTCACAAGGGAACTCGTTGAATCTCTTCATCTCTTGTAGAGCAACGAGCACACCAGTCTTCTTTGGTCGCTCCATTTGGATCCAAACTGAAATGAAGTCGCATCTGGGTAGAGTGAAATCACATCTGGTTCTACTGCACCATCGCGGACTGGAATCTACTCTTGATCATCTGGTCTGTAGCCTGAGCAAATTGAATCTAGGCTGGAAAGTCACCATTGTATCTTCTTTGTAGCACCAAGTCATCCACTCGAGTCATCAGGTCTTAGAAGTGCTAAGTAGGTTTTGTCCCGATCTGGAGCAACATTACATCAACATCTTGTCCACTCATCTTCTTCTTGGACATATAAAACAAACATTCAATGCTAATCGTTGAGTTACAAGAACACGAGAACCTAACAGTTAAGTCCTTAATTTGGTTTCTACCCATCACTCACTATTATTTTATTAATGTTCAAATCGTTTACGAGTATTTTCCTAAAATCAGGTGTGGGCGTCGGGAGCAACGATGCTCTGATACCAACTGTAATCCCCTATATATTCTAACGCAATACAGTGGCGGAAACACTATAGATTTGAGATTAAAACACACTGATATGATGTTCTATATTTCACAGAAAAAACGGTCAGTCAATACAAAGGCCGCTTTTTACAAAGGGGCTAAAAATAAAAATTCTCCAAATGGGAATAAGAATCCATAAATAAACATAAATCAAGCGGAGTAGGATCCACACCACTCGCTAGCTCACACAAAACCCCGGAACAAATAATACCTGCCATGTTATAAACATAACAGCCACAATTCAGTGGGGAGCAACTCAGGCAGTTCTCCCGGCCATATTACATAATATTAAAGCACAATTACTATTATATCAAAATAATTGAAAACGGAAAACATTTAAAATGATACGGTAAAATACTTCAAAATGATTGTCAACCTGCAAATAATCAATGTCAATCAATAATAGTAACGGCATTATGGAAATCAATCAGTGTAACGGAAAAGACTTTCACTAGGATCATACAAAACTAGGTTCGAGAATTTACTCAAAACAAATTAGACTTCAGTCTCTAACTAGGCAACTCAACTATAACAGGACTACGTGCAGCGAGGTCCTGGCTTAAGTAATGTACATCCCTCCTGGACACCAACCGTAATCCAGTTCAACCCGACGGCGACTTACACGATGCGATATCTAAGTTTAAGGTCAAAATATACACACTCCTGAACACAAACCATGCTCAGTTCAACGACCAATGTGTCTCAACATAGACACACCAGCTTTATAGTTGATGGCAAAACGTATAACCTATACTGTATTACTCTACCCGTACACTTGTCCTTATTCCATAACTCCAAAACAAAGTCGTTGTCATAATTCGATAGGATTATCAAAACGTTCTTAAAAAAAACTTTCTAATTTGGGAAACTTTCTTCAAATATTAACTTTCCAAAACAGGTATTATTATAATTAGAAATCGTTTAACATTTGAATTATATAAAATAGTTATATTAGGCTTCAAGACATAAGCATTATACTTATTTTAAAAATATATATTTAATGATCAAAATTCAACGAAAGTCAAAATCATAATTATTTCTCAAAAGGTTGAAATATAATAAGTAATTAAAAGTATTAAATTACAAATTTACAGATTTTCCGGAATAACACTGTCTTACTATAAAATTTGTAATTAAATCATTAAAAATCAAAACAACATAAGACCAGTGGGGTTGAAAACTTTAGAAACTTAGTTACAACTATTATTTTTGGAAAAAATCCAAATTCCAAATAAAACATGGGTGTTTATTTGTATTTTCACAAACTGACAGAATTCGACACCCGATGGTATCTCATTAATAAAATACGTTTAATAATTTATTTTAAAGCAAAACCAATTGGAAACATTAACCAAACTCTTCAAAGTTTATTTAGGTAAATTACCCAAATTAAATTCAAAGTGTATCAAAGGTTTTAAATTAGTTTTACAACAACTGACAGATTCGCGGACTATTTTGACATCAGTTCATAAACATTTTATTGTGATCAAAATACTTGGAATTAATTTACGAAAGTTTACAGACATATAATAGATTTAAAGTAAATAGTAGTCCCTTTTCAAACTTTTCGAAAATAAAGTCTTTAAACAGGAGTAATAATTCATTCAAAAACACTAATCGATTCTGAAACATGCAGTAACTATGTTAAAAATAATAAAAACTTTCACTTTGCTACTTTATATTAAAATCACAAAAATTCAGAAATAAAGTCTTATTTGTATGTTTTAGTCTCGGCCTTATAATACTTTTAGAAGATCCGATGTGAAATAAATTGAGAAGATTAAAAGCGATAGAAACACGAAATCGATTTAAGCATATTATCGCAATATAATTAAAACATGCTTATTCGTATAAAAATTCGATTTAAAAACGATACTACAAACAACTACAACATATATATCATGCAATAATGAGTCATGTCATCATGTGTTACCTTCATTGATATCCGAGCCAATTAGAATAATCATCCTCGTCGGAACTAGCACAATTGCCTACGAAATAATTAAACCGATGGTATCAAACCCATATTAAGTTAATAAAAATAGGAGAAACAAGACGGAGAACATGAGTAATTAAATTACCCTTGGAATTGGAATGAACCGGGATAAATAGAATGATCGGGATTGAGAAAAATATTGAAGAACAGTTTACTGTGTTGTTTTCAATTGCCTTTTTTTAAAGAAGATAGAGAGGTGGGGATACGGTGTTGGAGGTTTAAGAGGAGTTGGGGAGAACACAAACAGTCAGGAGAACGTGCAACAGGAATAGGAGAGAAAAGAGGAGTCATTTTTGACTTTCTCAGCCGAACTACGACAATATCACAGTCTGATGAAGGAAACGGTCGGGTCTGCTACAATCTGAGCCCGATTCGCGCTAAAAATCGTAAATGGATCACTTTAAAAATAAAATAATAATAATAATAATAATAACAACAACAACAACAACAACAATAATAATAATAATAATAATAATAATAATAATAATAATAATAATAATAATAAGTAGACGGAACTCGTATAAGAACGTGTTTACGAGAAAGTAGTATTAAAATCAAGTTTCAAAAATAGTTATGTACGAAATCGCGTAGAAAAAGATTAAATAGCAATTTCTCGATATTAATAAAAATTCTTGCGAATGAGGTAATTAAAATGGGTTTCGAGTTTAAAATAAGAATTCAAGTTTATATAAAGATAAACTCGGGAATACAAACCGTCAAAACGGAAACTCGAATAGAAATAAAATGCGTAAATCGAATGAAACGAAAGTAAGATACATTTTAAGCATAAAAATGACTTTTCGAGGTAAATAGGACTTTACGAGTTCAAATGATTGAAAAAAATGAATCTGTTTTATAATTATTTTAAGAAATACGAGTTAAATCATAAACAAAATAAAATATTAATAAAATTTAATTTATAAAAATCAGGGGTGTTACATGTGTAATATGAACATTTAAAAAAATGTTTAATCTATGTTTAATTATGAATATAAAAATAGTCTCAATCGCAATTAACATAGTTGTTTTGTCGACTTATTTATATCTGTCCCTTAAATATTTTAACCAGGGATAAATTATATTACCGTCAAAATATTACTGTATAAAACTTTGTCTTTAACGTTTTAACAAGTGTATATACCTAAAATCATATATAAATATATATTTGAAGCTTTTTTCGAGCGACGTGAGAGAATCCAACTTTTTTAAAACATTAAATTCTAAATATTATATATAAATATTAAAAGTAATGTTTTTATCATAATAGAATTAGATCTATTTTTAATTTTATCCTAATACAAATTAAATATTATAAATATTAAAAGTAACGTTTTTTATCCTAATAGAATTAGATTTATTTTAATTTCAATATAGCTTACGAAAAATTAAATTTTTTTATGTAAAAACCTTTACATTTCGTTTAACAAAAAAATTATCGTAAAAACATTTATAAAAATGATATAATTAGATTTGTGATAAAAATGCTATTCTTTTAGTATATGGAGTAACTTTCATATTATTTGTTCGAAAAAGACGAGATGCTTTTTTAGTACGTGGTAGTGTTAAATCTATTACGGAGTACCTATATAAACAGTAAAAAAATTTACACATCGAAAAATTATAATATATGATGAGATTTTGTAATTATAAGGAAGAGTATCATTGGTCATTGGTTATCAATAAAAATTCGTGAGCATATTTTTCTTAAAAAAAATTCCGAACTACTCCAATAATATATCGATATCTTTATTATATGATTTATTTAAATTACTTTATACATGTTGAGTCAGAATACGGATCGGTTCAAATATGGGCCGGATTATACTGGTTATGAGATGTGTTATGGTTAGAACAAGGGTGAAAAATATGTTCAAACACCGAATTTTTACCGCTTTTAAAGTAAAAAAATAAATAATACTTTTAATATTAAGTTTTTATTTAATTTAATAGTATTAATTTTATATTCCTTAATCATATATAAATACTACTAATCATATATAAATATATATTTGAAACTTTTTTTGAGCGACCTGAGAGAATCCAACTTTTTAAAACACTAAAATCTAAATATTATATATAAATATTAAAAGTAATGTTTTTATCATAATAGAATTAGATCTATTTTTAATTTTATCCTAATACAAATTAAATATTATAAATATTAAAAGTAATGTTTTTTATCCTAATAGAATTAGATTTATTTTAATTTCAATATAGCTTACGAAAAATTTAATTTTTTTATGTAAAAATCTTTACATTTCGTTTAACAAAAAAATTATCGTAAAAACATTTATAAAAATGATATAATTAGATTTGTGATAAAAATGTTATTCTTTTAGTATATGGAGTAACTTTCATATTATTTGTTCGAAAATCTATCACGGAGTACCTATATAAACAGTAAAAAAATTTACACATTGAAAAATTATAATATATGATGGGATTTTGTAATTATAAGGAAGAGTATCATTGGTCATCAATAAAAAATCTTGAGTATATTTTTGAAAAAAAGTATTTTCTGAACTACTCCGATAATATATCTTTATTATATGATTTATTTAAATAATTTTATACATGTTGAGTCAGAATATGAATCGATTCAAATATGGGCCGGATTATACTGCCAATACTGGTTATGAGACGTGTTATGGTTAGAATAAGGGTGAAAATATAGGTTCAAACATCAAATTTTTACTGGTTTTAAAGTAAAAAAATAAATAATACTTTTAATATTATTTAATTTAATAGTATTAATTTTATATTCTTTAATCATATATAAATACTACTAATCTACTATATTTCAATGAATTTTTAAAATTATTTTAATACTCTGCAATTATTTTAATATTAAAAGATAAAAAAAAGTTGTATTAAATTAATATTATTTTATATTTGTAATTTAAAATATCGAGTTAGATCAAGATTGGAAGTTCGGATTCTTGACCTGCGAAAAACAGGTTAGACGGGTCAAGTTTACAAGTCGGGCCAAATTTTGTCAAGTCTAACAGTATCGTTACTATTTAACATGAGAATGCAAGTTTAGTCTCCGTACAATCGTACATAACTAGCCTTTTAGACTAAGACTTTGTAATCTCTTCATTCCAACGGGTTGAACATGTCGGTCCTGGTCATGACCATAAATTAATGGGTCATTTAGGATTCGGGTCAAAAGAATGAGTTCATGACTAGGGATGGCAATGGGGCGGGTCTGGACCGGGTCCATTCGGATCCAGGTCCGGACCCGTCAAAATTATCCTGGACCCAAACTCAATCGAGTCCAAAATTTTCAGACCCAGACCCAGACCAATCGGGTCCGGGTCTACCTGCGGGTCTCGCTACTTTATTTTATTTTGTTCTACATTCCTCAGTTCTGCCAAATTTTAGCAACATTACGGACTTCATCAGTGTCTGTTAGCAACTTCAGCAACTTTACAGAGTACACACTTACAGTAAGAACTAAAAAGAGCGGCGGTGTTGACGGTCAGGTGTTGATGGCGGCAAGAGGAGGGATCTGAAGGTGGTGACTGGTGATAGATCTAGCTAGGGTTTGAAAAGTGAGGACTGAGGAGTTAGCACTGAGGGAGTAAGGAGAGGAATGTGGTTGTGTGAACTGCCGCGTATGTTAGGTAGATTTTAGGTTTTTTAATTAGAGTGTCGGGTCTACGGATCGGGTCCGGATCCAGTAATTCAGACCCAGACCCGGTCTTAAAAAACAAGACCCAGACCCATCGTGTCTAAAAAAATGAGACCCAGACCCAACCCATTTGGGTCCGACCCGTCGGGTTTGGGCTGGGTCTTGGATCCATTGTCATCCCTATTCATGACCCTAAAAACAACAGGCAGGTCGGGTCGGGTGGGACGGGTTTGCGAGTCAGGTCAAATTTAGAGTGAGATGGTTTGATACATACAAACATATTCGATGTGAAAAGTCAAATGGTTAGCGAGTAAAAAGACATATATAAACTCAATGTTTGCACGAACATATTAATATTGCTCATGGACACAAGACCTGAGATTTTTATAAACATCATTTGTTTCACCGAGGTAATTGTCGGCCGGATCGGGTCAAATACGGGTTATGTATCGGGTTGTGGTCAAAATACGAGACAAATAATTTCGAATGCCTAATTTTTTTTTACAACTTTTTAAATAAAAAAAATTATTTTTAATATTAAATTTTTATTTATTTGAATAATATTAGTATTATACACTTTAATTACAATGTTTATATTTAAAAAATTAATCATAATCTTCTTAGCCTGTCTCATTTCTTGATTTCCGTTAGGATTGTCCCCGTAAGATAAACATTGATAATTAGTGTTACTTCTTCCAAACGACCATTATTTGAAGTAATCCTAACCACTTCGTCACAGTCAATGATTATAAAGGAAAGTATTATGGTCGATTTAGGAACGGCACCCGTATGAAATTTCAAATAGTTAATTTAGTTTACACAATATTTTTTTGCATACACAACTAAATTAATAACATACATTAAAATTTACACATTTATCAATAACTGTTTTAGTAACCGTGCAACGCACGGGTTTCCATCTAGTATCTTATATTAATATGAAACTTCTGATTGATAAGTAATATAATAATAAATTAATGATTATTATAATATTTATATTATATAGATTAATATGGAAAGTGCGTTGTTTTAGTAAAGTATGTTTTGACGTCAAAAAATCATATTCTGATTTCTATTTTATTATATACTCGCTCCGTTCCGTTCATTTATTTGATTTTATATTCATTGTAAGAATTATTTAAATCAAAGACAAACAAATGATCAAGATGGAGAAAGTAGTATAGATAGATAGATAGATAGATAGATAGATAGATGGGATGAGATAAGGGATTGTGGCCGTGTTGCCACCGTACCGCTTTACCCGTGTCTCAGAAAAGCAACAATAGAATCAAGAAAATTTCAATGATTAACCTTTTCTTAATCCGTACTTTTTACTTTTATTGTAATAGTTGCGAATAAAATTTGTCTGAAATAATATATGTGAAATACTCCCTCTGATTCATTTAATTCTTTATGTTTGCTTTATCACACTTGTCAATCACGTTTTGTTTTGTTTATATCATTATTTACACATTATTAAAAATCGTAAAAGTTTGATATTCTTAATGTACTCATTGAGACGATAAAATAAGATTCCACGTGACTATATTTTAAGTTATACACTTGAAGTTATATTAGAGATTCTCTTCATAGTGCCACAAAGTAAACACAAAGAGACAAACGAATCGAGGGGAGTACTAGTATGTGAACGGTGTAGTAACTACTCCACATGTTGCTTTGAAATTCATAGAAATTTGCATTCAGTAGCAAATTTAGAAATTAGTGATTGAGTTAGGTTGACTTGACTAATCCAAGACTCCAAAGTGATAGCAACGAGTGGATTAGTGATGCCCACAAAAGACCGAGTCTAGAATTAAACATAATTACTCACAACTTCTTGTACTCATTGTACTGATCGCAACTTGCCGTACCAATTCACACTACGGCCGGCAACAAAATTGGAGAAATAAGCTAAACGTGGTGGTTCAACTTCACGCAAAATTTGTATTCACAACCTCTTACAGTACAAAACAAATGATTTGTTTTCAATTTTTCTCATTCTCTTGTTCAACATTGATCTTAATATCATCAACTTCTCAATTTAAGTCCACATTTTCTACATCCGACAAACAACCCGTTTCACCATCACCTTTAGGCACGGTTTTTTTAGACTTATATGCAGACAGTGTTAGTTCAATTCAGACACTTTCAATTCAATTCAGTTCAGTTCAGATACATTCAGTTCAGTTCAGTTCAGACACAATAATAATTATAATAATTATTACTCCCTCCGAGTTCCTATTATTTTCTCACTTTTCTTTTTGACCTGAATTTGATTTTTGTCTCACTTTCCTTTTTAGGCCATCAATGTGTGGTTCACAATTAATCTCTCATTTCTCTCTCTTCCTCCTTCTTTTTTTAACCACTCATTTCCCTTTCTCTATTTTCCACCCAAAAACCTTTTGGGACAATAATAGGAACTCGGAGGGAGCATTATTATAACAATTATAATTAATAATAAATAATATTATTATTATTATTATTACTTAAAACTTATAATAATAATAATATCAACATTATTATTATTAATTAATAATATCAAACTTTTACGATTTTTAATCATGTGTAAATAATGATATAAACAAAACAAAACGTGCATTGACAAGTGTGATAAAACAAACATAAGGAATTAAATGAATCAGAGGGAGTATTTCACCTATATTACTTCAGACAAATTTTATTTGCAACTATTATAGTAAAAGTAAAATGTACGGATTAAGAAAAGGTTAATCATTGAAAATTTCTTGATTCTATTGTTGCCTTTTTGAGACACAGGTAAAGCGGTACGGTGGCAACACGGCCACAATCCCTTATCTCATCTCATCTATCTATCTATCTATACTACTTCCTCCATCTTGATCATTTGTTTGTCTTTGATTTAAATAATTCTTACAATGAATATAAAATCAAATAAATGAACGGAACGGAGCGAATATATAATTAAACAAAAATCAGAATATAATTTTTTGACGTCAAAACGTACTTTACTAAAACAACGCACTTTCCATATTAATCTATATAATATAAATATTATAACGGATTTTCTAACATGTGCCCACTGGGCACATGTTAATACCTTAATTAAAGTAAGTTTATCTGTAACACCCCCATATACCGAGAAGCCTTATCAAGACATTTCCAAGTAAATAAAGGTGTTACCATCTTAGTATTACCGAGGTAGTAGTCCATTACAATACAATTCTGAAATCAACCATTTAAAATTAAATAATGAATTATTAAAATCCCGTATCTACGAAACATGGTTACAATTACAACAGCGGAAGCACAACTAATATGACTACAATCTATAAACGTGGTCAGTGACAGCGCAGACCCATCCCGTACAGTCAACCAGAATAGAATCATCACATATCATCAACCTGCACACTAGCACTGCTCCCCAAAAGACCAGAAATGTCAATTGGATCGTCGCAGGTCCCCAATAAAATAGGGTGACAATTTAAACAGAGAATACGGTTAGAATATGCTAACATCATAACACAAGTACATAATATAAAACATTCAGTCTCGATCGTCTGGGTACCATCATCGGTACCAATCATCAATATCATCTCCATCTCAATACTCTTAGTACCAGCATCGGTACCAATCAATAATCTCATCTCAACTCTTCTGGCAGGCCCTTTCATTCCGAGTGTGCACACCCCCCGCAGGTTCAACAACCCGCGAGGAGAAATCAGGGAGGGGACCGTGATCAAGGGCCCCGGCTAGGTCTAAAGCTAGCCTCACCAACTCCAACATATAAATATTCATCAATCATTCTCCCATCATCATTCAAGATCATTCTCATTAGCACGATATCACATCGTACTCGTAACTCATACATGCATCATAACATTAACGTATTCTAAGTAAGGAAAACCTTACCTCTACAAACGTGTCACAACCACAATCAAGAGGGTTAAAAGACTTCCTCTAAAACATTCATCACCTACAATCAATTGATATTAACATATAAGTACTACTTGGATTGATCACGCTCTAAGCCGTTACTAACATTAAAGACTTAATCTTAACTTCCGATTTTACAGCATTGTACTGTCTTGTTATAAAATTAGTAATTAAATAACTATTATTTCAATTAACACGAGACCAACTGTGTTAGAACTTTGACTGTCTCGTCTACCGTTTATATTTTATGACCTTTATCTAAATATCATCTTAACATTGACTTACAACCTGATCTCTACAGACTGTCAGAATTCGTCGCATAAAAACTATTGATGAATTACTAATACTATACTAATTCTTTTAACTTCATTACAACTTCTATTATCAACTACACTCAATAAATTTAATGTTGGCTGAAATCCAAACTCAATTATGATATATAAATTCGTTTTTACATCCATTATTATATAGCATTACTGAATCAGTGATTTATAAACGACGGTTCACAAATAAATTCTCTAGGCGAAAAGACTTTGAATCTGATTACGAAATTTGACAGGCATAAACTAGACTTGAAATAAACTAGGGTTTGTTCTTTGACTTTTTCTCAATTCGAATGATAAACACGTCTATCAATGAATACAAGACAGTACTACGAATCTGAGAATTTCAGTAACTATTTCCTAATTAATGTCTTTAATCTAATCTTCCTTCTAATTCATATTGGAAATAGTAAACATGACTAAACCCTAATTATACTCTTAAACAACGTTAAAATAAAATTAAGGAACTTACATGACTCAATCATATAAATGAATTGCTAGGATACGATTTGGGATCGAATCCTCTTCTCCTCTTCTCTCTTCTCTCTTCCAAATTCTCTCTTCTCCTTTCTTTCTTCTTGAGAGTGCGTTGTGAGTGAAGGTAGTTTAGGGTTGGCTCTATTATGATTAGGGTGGGTATACGTGGTTCTAATTAAGATTATGAGTATTTGATTAAAAGTGGGTTAAAAACTTGGATTGGCCAATTCAAAACTGTTTTGCTGGTTTATTCCTTTATAAAGTCATAACTCAATGGGTTCGGGTTGCCACTGCCAACTCGGGTGTTAATACTGAATCACAAGGCAGGTATTACAATCTACTCTCCTTAAAAGAAACTTTGTCCCCAAAGTTTACATCACATGACTCCTCGTATAACTAAGTGTTGTATCTGCATCACGTATTACTAACTAACTACTCACACTCTTATGATTAACGACCACCATTTATACTTACTACACGACGACTGACACGATCATTGAGTACACATATAATAAGAAGCAACGGGTATGATATCCTACCCTCCTTATAAGGAACTTCGCCCCGAAGTTCACTGATCTTAGTCTTACTCTACCCAACTCATCTAGTATATTACGACACCATCTTGACACTAATGACTACACTCCTCGATCTTATTATATAATGCGCTATTCAATCATCATAAGACACCACTGTAAACTTTTCATACAAATAAACGTGTAGGCCTTGGCTAAAGGGGTGAGTAGCTTAGTAATATCTGTAATCAACTCATGCGATCCATAATACGATTTTCAAAATATTTCACATATATATAGCATCACTCCGTCATTTCATGACATCCAACTCTTTTGACATCAAGACTAACACAACAAATCATTCATGTTTCATCTAGATTTCGCAACTTACTCACTCATCAACATAAATTCTCGCATTTATTAACGATTAACAACATAATTTCTCCTCTTTTACTAATAACTGCGGGAATCATTACTTAGATTGTTCTGATGATTCAACGTAAGTACCAACAGATTCTTGCATACTCATTTTCATATATCATACTTCACATAATTTAAGAAAACCACTCATTAGTACTATTGTGTTTATCCTCATTATTCATTTCATGACTCAATTTGCATGTCGGCATGCCACATACAATGCACTTGTGTCTTTACATAATTTGCATGAACCTTAACTCTGCGACAGTCTTAAATATTTGGACACTAAGATTATCAAGCATATAAGACAGCTAGTTCACATTAAGACAGTTTGCTCTCATTCATTATTGAAATTCTCAGTGCATGACATTATACTTTGCTTCAAGGACTCCTGATCGTGATGTTACTACCTTTATTTATAACCCGACATGCTGACCTCGAAACATAAGTGATGACTTAACGAATCGACGGATATACCTTGAACCCCCAACTATTTCGGTTGACGCTATCCTTGGCCCTAAAACTTGGTGACACAGGGCTCAATTCACATAACATAGTTAGTCTGAGCGGATTTAATAGCTCGGACCTTCGAGATATGGAAGTACGTATGTCTCCCTTCAGTTTTGCTACTACTACTTTATCATAATTATTTGACCCTTCACTGTTCAGTAATCTAGATCATTGTACCATCATTATATCTGTTATCCTCTTGTTACTCTTATTTATACAGTTAGACTCGTTAACAACCATTATTACGACATTCTAACAAGTGATTTAAACAACTCTGTATTCTCATGACATCCCCTCACTATATTTCATGACTAGATCTTATCATTAAGACATACTCTCAATCTATATTATGATAACTCGTGGACACAATTGTATCTTTAACAGGTTTGGAGTCACAAATAGACACATATATATATTGAGAGAAAGCTTGAGCAGTCAATATAATCATCATGGCAAGACAACAACACAACTGGACACTCTTAGATAACCACGTTAACAACTTCAAACCTTGAGGCGATTAGCAGGTGACATTCATTCCTCGTAATTGCAAAAACCAACCAGATAGCTCATTTATTCCTTCTAATTGCAACCCTAACAAATGACTTAAGACCAACCATCAACCTGTAGACATTATAAACATTCATTCCTCTACGCATACGTTACTCATCGACCAACAAGTAGGGATGGGAAACTCATCAGAGATGTATGAGATTAATTAAAACCAGCATTTGACTTGTTCTCTGGACGTGTCCAAAATCTATACATTATTAGACCAAAATCTGAAAATTGATATCATGTTTAACTGTACATAAGTTGAGTATTCGGTTCATTGTCTGATGACTCGACCTTTCCTGACTTCTCATTGGGACGACTTACCCTTATTCACATTTGATCCATAAGATCCACGTTTAGGCAATTATGCAACATGAACTAGTATAACCTCTCGTGACCCGAATTTACTCTGAATTCATCATTAACATATAAGTTTAACTCTATTACACCATATAATAAGTTAGAAACTTTCACATTAGTGCGTTCACTTGAACAAGGCAAAACAATTATCATTAAGTAGAATTAGATGTTTTCATAACATTGCAGTCATGATAGAAAAAAGAAATCACAATTAAATCATCATACTCAAAATAGTGTAAAATCAGTGGGGTTAGATTCAGAAGATAGCCCTCTACAACTTTCTAGTTAAAATTATTATCAAATTCCAAATGTAACGGTGATTTGCAAAATCGTTCTCATGAGCTGGCAGATTTTGACCGTGAAAAAGTTTCGATTGGTAAAACGATTTTCAAATCATATTTTTAAGCAGATCAAGTTTCAATATTATCCAAACTCTTCAAAATGATGACCTTGGTAAAAGTTTCCAATGATAATTTAATCTCTAAGTAAGTTTTATAATAGAAAAATTGACCACTAGCAAATAGGTTGAAGTACATACTTAGATTTAGATCCTTAAATTTTACACCGAAGAACTAGACATGAAATAAACGTAAGTCTCTTTTCAAACTTTTGTGAAATAGGCATTGTAAATAGGTGGAACAATTCAGTACCATATTATTCATGATAGCGAAGGTGTTTTAAGTTGTTCTAACGACACGATTAGCAAAATGTTAGCTTAGGTCATCAAAACAGAACTCAATAAACACATTATTCCGAATAGATGAAGTGTTGTGAATGTGCATGTCATTAACTTAACATGACTTTTTATAAATACTCATTTAAACCATCAAGAATAGAAATCAATAACAAGTTACGACTCTAAACCTATAAAATTGACAGGGAAACACATAAACTCGAAATGGAACACCAATGTTCAAGTGCATGTCTTTAACAGAGATTCACGTTAATGAATATACGACACCACACATATATCATTTTAATAACACGTTGTACTCAAATTAAGTTAATAAACAAAATTTGGTTTAACACATTATCTTGTCAATTACATTGTATTAATTAGGGTGAAATAGAAATGACGCATTTATCTATACATTGCTTCTCTCTATAATACAAACAACTCGACATAATTCCAGATACCACATATGCTTTCAAGAATCGATTAATAGACAAGTTCATTTATGTCATTACAAGAGAAGGATGAGGACCAATAAGGAGTACTCAAATTGATATAAAGCAAGTAACTCACATTAACTCAAATGGACCTCAAATATTCGTACAATGTCCGACTCTTAGTCTCGTTAACTTGTACTTGATTAACATGCGACAAAGCTCCATTAACACGTCACGACACGACGCTATTAAACTTGTAGATACCGGTCCTAGTTAACATAAAGGCAGATTGTACATTATATTTGCAAGGAAACATATGATACTCGAACCAAAATGCGATTATCCAGGTACTTTTGAATAACGTTCACATTACTGTACACTTAAACCACATAAGTTATCAACCTTCTTGACATTTGACGATACCCATACCACATTAGTCATCGAGCCCTTCAAATAGCATTTAACCGTACCAGTACACTACATAGACGAGACAAAATCCAGAGTACCCCTATCAACACCCCGTTCACATAACACGGAGGTAGTACTACCTTACTACATCATCAAGACCAACACCGGGTATCATAAAATCAACTAATCATAACCCATCTTTCGCGTACGACACTACCACGTACAAACAACTTGACATTGTATCTAATTTTACTATCAACCCTCGCTATGACCTGTCTCCCACCCAAGGATGATCGACTCCTACCGCGACCTTACGTACTTTAACCTATTACTCATATGGCATAGTGTACTAAATACTGTACCATGATAATACTGTAACTATGTATTATCACACATCATCTCATGCAGTCCACAACATCATATGCGTCAAACAACACAGCTAATTATCACAAGAAATTATCACCACATTTATAGCATCACAACGTATCCCACCTAATTGTACCCCATCTCATTTCTCACACGCTGTTACCGGGTCAAGACCAGAAGGGCCGAGGTTGGTATAAGGACGTCTCCTCAACCGAATTTTAGAGGGGCTCCTGATGGTCCATCACCGGGGTTCATTTTATTTTCCAAGGTTCAATTATTCAGGCTCCAGGATCGATCGCTCTGATACCACTTTGTAACACCCCCATTTACCTAGAAGCCTTATCAAGACATTTCCAAGTAAATAAAAGTGTTACCATCTCAGTATTACCGAGGTAGTAGTCCATTACAATACAATTCTGAAATCAACCATTTAAAATTAAATAATGAATTATTAAAATGTCGTATCTACGAAACATGGTTACAATTACATCAGCGGAAGCACAACTAATATGACTGCAATCTATAAACGTGGTCAGTGACAGCGCAGACCCATCCCGTACAGTCAACCAGAATAGAATCATCACATATCATCAACCTGCACACTAGCACTGCTCCCCAAAAGACCAGAAATGTCAATTGGATCGTCGCAGGTCCCCAATAAAATAGGGTGACAATTTAAACAGAGAATACGGTTAGAATATGCTAACATCATAACACACGTACATAATATAAAACATTCAGTCTCGATCGTCTTGGTACCATCATCGGTACCAATCATCAATATCATCTCCATCTCAATACTCTTAGTACCAACATCGGTACCAATCAATAATCTCATCTCAACTCTTCTGGCAGGCCCTTTCATTCCGAATGTGCACACCCCCCGCAGGTTCAACAACCCGCGAGGAGAATCAGGGAGGGGACCGTGATCAAGGGGCCCGGCTAGGTCTAAAGCTAGCCTCACCAACTCCAACATATAAATATCCATCAATCATTCTCCCATCATCATTCAAGATCATTCTCATTAGCACGATATCACATCGTACTCGTAACTCATACATGCATCATAACATTAACGTATTCTAAGTAAGGAAAACCTTACCTCTACAAGCGTGTCACAACCACAATCAAGAGGGTTAAAAGACTTCCTCTAAAACATTCATCACCTACAATCAATTGATATTAACATATAAGTACTACTTGGATTGATCACGCTCTAAGCCGTTACTAACATTAAAGACTTAATCTTAACTTCCGATTTTACAGCATTGTACTGTCTTGTTATAAAATTAGTAATTAAATAACTATTACTTCAATTAACACGAGACCAACTGTGTTAGAACTTTGACTGTCTCGTCTACCGTTTATATTTTATGACCTTTATCTAAATATCATCTTAACATTGACTTACAACCTGATCTCTACAGACTGTCAGAATTCGTCGCATAAAAACTATTGATGAATTACTAATACTATACTAATTCTTTTAACTTCATTACAACTTCTATTATCAACTACACTCAATAAATTTAATGTTGGCTGAAATCCAAACTCAATTATGATATATAAATTCGTTTTTACATCCATTATTATATAGCATTACTGAATCAGTGATTTATAAACGACGGTTCACAAATAAATTCTCTAGGCGAAAAGACTTTGAATCTGATTACGAAATTTGACAGGCATAAACTAGACTTGAAATAAACTAGGGTTTGTTCTTTGACTTTTTCTCAATTCGAATGATAAACACGTCTATTAATGAATACAAGACAGTACTACGAATCTGAGAATTTCAGTAACTATTTCCTAATTAATGTCTTTAATCTAATCTTCCTCCTAATTCATATTGGGAATAGTAAACACGACTAAACCCTAATTATACTATTAAACAACGTTAAAATAAAATTAAGGAACTTACATGACTCAATCATATAAATGAATTGCTAGGATACGATTTGGGATCGAATCCTCTTCTCCTTTTCTCTCTTCTCTCTTCCAAATTCTCTCTTCTCCTTTCTTTCTTCTTGAGAGTGCGTTGTGAGTGAAGGTAGTTTAGGGTTGGCTCTATTATGATTAGGGTGGGTATACGTGGTTCTAATTAAGATTGGGAGTATTTGATTAAAAGTGGGTTAAAAACCTGGATTGGCTAATTCAAAACTGTTTTGATGGTTTATTCCTTTATAAAGTCATAACTCAATGAGTTCGGGTTGCCACTGCCAACTCAGGTGTTAATACTGAATCACAAGGCAGGTATTACATTATCAATCTAATTATCATGAGAAGTTGAAAGATTAACCTATAATTACCATACTTAGAGAATATATTTGATCAACTTACCTTCATTAATGTGTTAACGTGTGCCCACTGGGCACATGTTAGAAAAACCGATTTTATAATAATCATTAATCTATTATTATATTACTTATCAATCCGAAGTTTCGTATTAATATAAGATATTTTAGGTATATACACCTGTTAAAACATTAAAGACAAAATTCACTTTTACATCTCTTTACAACATTCACTTTCAAGTGAATATTATCATGCCACATCATCAACATCATCCTTTATTTTAAATGAATACTATCATGTCACATGATCAATATCATCCTTTATTATGTTTGTTTTTTCACATTCGTCGTGAGACAATATTGATGATATTAGACACTATAATGTCATTATTTTTTTGCTATAAACTTTCATCAATTTCTATAAATTAGATATTTTTCTTACAACATGTGAGAGATTTAAAAGAAATTTATATACTGTATGACGTAGCAGATTATGGACGTGGTAAGTGTAGTTAGAATTTGAGAAGTGATGAGTTACCATTATATTAGCTACATATATATAATGGTGCTGTAGTTTAGAATTATAGAAAAAGCATGAGTTTTTATATAATAGTATAGATAGATATAGATAGATTGACTTTTGCTTCGTTTACAAAATTGTCGTCATGGCTTACGTTCGTTAACATTCCCATGATCATTATGGCTTCGTGTTGTTTTGTCCTCGTGTGGTTTCATTGTCGTGAGGTGTTGTGTCAGGTTGTCGGTCTAGTAGCGTTGTCGTGCATGTTGTTGTTGTTTGGGTTATTGCTATTGTGGTGAGGTTGTTGCCGCATTGTTGTTACGTTGCTCTCATAGTATGGCTGTTGTTGTCGTGGTGTTTTGGGGTCGAGAGCAATAAGTCGGGAACGACACGTGCATGGCCAGGGCTCGGCATTGAGCCACCATGACTCACTGTCATTATTAGGGGAGGTCGGTCTCAGCTTATAATCTAATTTAGATGAGTTGGTGTCAATTCCATTTTATAATTTAGTTAGAGTGGTTTGGTGTTATTTTATAATTAAATACGTTAGGATCGTTATTAATTTAAATGTATAATATT
This sequence comes from Agrostemma githago, assembly GCA_958450325.1. Lineage (NCBI taxonomy): Eukaryota > Viridiplantae > Streptophyta > Magnoliopsida > Caryophyllales > Caryophyllaceae > Agrostemma > Agrostemma githago. Next base: position 52,057,733 of record OY288249.1, read on the forward strand.
TTACAAGGATCGAACTTTGTAGGGTTCCGTGGTGATCTGTACTACCGACTCGACGGTGACCTGTTAATTAGGTAAGATTTTTTTTACTTGGAATATGTTAATATTATAATGTTGTATGAGTCATGTGTTTATGATATGATAACGATGATGGATGAAATGGAGTAGTATAATGGAAACTGGGCATGTGGCCTATTGAGTAGTGTAGCAGAATTGGGCATGTGGCCTATTGAGTAGTGTAGCGGAATTAGGCCTATGGCCTATTGAGTGGTGTAGCGGAATTGGGCTTGTGGCCTATTGAGTAGTATAGCGGAATTGGGCCTGAGGGCTGTTGAGTAGTATAGCGGAATTGGGCTTGAGGCCTATTGAGTAGTATAGCGAAATTTATGATGGGCTTGACGCCTATCGAGTAGTATAGCGGAATTTTTGGGCTACCGTGATGGTTCTGAGAAACGTGGAGCCGATATTACTGTTGAGACTGGATATTTTATATTACGTACTTGTGTTATATTGTTAGCATGTTCTAACCGTTTTCCCTGTCTAAATTGTCGCCCTATTTTATTGGGGACCTGTGACGATCTAATTGAGATTTCTTGGTCATTTGGGGAGCAGTGCTAATGCAAGTTGATCTTGTGTGATGATTGTATTCTGGTTGAGTGTACGGGATGGGTCTGCGCTATCACTGATCACGTTTCAAGATTGTAATTATATTAAGTTATTCTTCTGCTTGCTGTTGTAATTGTATATATGATCACACTCTGTAAATACGAGATTGTAATATTCATTATTTGGTTTTTGAATGGTTGGTTTCATAATTGCATTGCAATGAACTACTACCTCAGGTTATACTGAGATGGTAACACCTTCATTTACTCAGAAATGTCTTGATAAGGCTTTCGGGTGAATGGAGGTACGGTGTTACAATTAATATTCCTTGAGAAATTTCCACTTATCGAGGGAATACCCAAATACTTCCCAAGATTATCATAGGGCTTAATATTAAAAAGATTAAGGCATTTCCTGACTAGATTCAAGTTACAGTTAGAGCTGAAAATCATCGCCGACTTATCCCTAATAATCTCCTGGCCATATAGATTATAGTAGTAAGACAAGACTTTATGGAACTTCACCACATTTTCCAAGATACCTCGAATGAAGAAAAGGGAGTCATCTGCAAAGAAAAGGTGAGAAATTTCATGTGCAGTATTTGCCACCCTTAATCCATGTATTTTCTTTATTCCAGTATTCCCCAAAAAAATTGTAGATAAACATCTGTACATAGTGCAAGCAGATATGGCGAAAAAGGATCCCTTTGACGCAATCCACAAGAAGGCTTGAAGAACTTTAGAAGAACGCCGTTCATCAGACTAGCATAGGATACCGATGAAACACATTTCATAATAAGGTCCAGAAATCTTTCAGGAAATCCCATACTAATCAAAGTACATTTCAGAAAATTCCAATCGACTCTATCATAAGCTTTACTCATGTCAGCCTTGAACGCCACCTCGCCCACTTTTCCTTTATTTTTCCTCTTGATTGTATTTAAGCACTCATTCGCTATCAAACTATTATCAACAATTGATCTTCCCGGCACAAAAGCATTTTGGATCTTGCCTACTAGATTTTCCATTTTATTAGCCATGCATTTCATGACAATTTTCCTTATAACATTACATAGACTAATAGGTCGATAATGTGTAACACACCTAATTTTTATAAATTAAATTTGTATCCATATTTTTTATTTGGTTTGCGATTTAACTTGTAATCCTTCATTTTAAATCTTATCGGATTTACTTTGACTTCGTCTTAAACTCTTTCAAATCTTTATTTTAGCTCGAATTTCTATTTTCAACTTGAAACTCGTTAAGACATTTTATTATTTCCTCAGGAAACCATTTTATTAAACTTTCATTGAATAATTATTATTTTGTTGGAAACTATTTATTCGTCGAGAAACTTTACTTCCTTTAAAACAATTATTTAAATTCGAGATTGACCCATTTGTTTTATCGAGTAAGCAAATTATTTTATCAACTTCGAACCTGACCCAAATATTTAATTTTATGACAAAATAATATTTTAGCTCATTTTCACGATTAAGTGTGTTTGTTTCCTAAAAGGTGACTTCAAAATCGATTTCTTCGTAAACCGTTATTTATTTCACAAACGGTTTTCGATCAACCCGTAAATTATTTTAGGACCCGAATCGAGTCCAATGTTAACGTCTTTTGGAGCTAGTCAATTATTTGTTGACTTTAGTTCACTCTTTATATTAATTTTATTAATCACGTGTTATTATCTTTTAGGAAGACTAACCTTCCTCTTATCCTCTTAGTGGCTATCAAAATCTTTGTTGCAAGAGACTCCTAGTTTTCCTCGATTTCTATCGTGTTATACAACCAAAACACTACTCTTATTATTTAATAGCATTCTTAATTTCCCTACTTCTATTCTTCTTTATTCACGTCTTGTAAACCATCCAAACACAAACTCTCTTCTATTAGTTTTCCTTCATTGATGTGTTGCTGCTGTGCTGGTGCTGTTTCTCACACAAATCAGTCCGTGCTTACCTTATTTCGTTCATCAATCCGATTCTTAAATCCCTCATTTTTCATTCCAATCTCAAGGGTAATTTATTTACTCTTATCCTCGTCTCGTTTCCACTTTTTATTAACTTATATGGTTCTCGTACCATATGTTTTAATTTTTCGCAGGCTATCGTGCTAGATCCGATGAAGACAGTTATTTTATTAATTTGGATCTCGATGAAGGTATGAACACATGATGGCATGACTCGGTATTGCATGATATATATGTTGTAGTTGCTTGTAGTACCGTTTTAAATCAAATTCTTATACTAGTAAATGTGTTTGAACTATATTATGGTAATATGTTTCGAAGCTTCTAAAATTATTATAAGACCGAGACTAAAACGTATAAATAAGAATTAATTTCTTAATTTTCCTGATTTTTAATACTATGAATTATCAAATTGAAAGTTTTATTGTTTTTAGTAAAGTTACAGCATGTTTTCGAATCTGTTACTACTTTTTTACGATTTTTACTCCTGTTTATAGATCTTATTTTCAAAAAGTTTGAAAAAAGACTACTGTTTATTTTAGGTCTATTATACGTTTGTTAAATTTCGTAAATTAATTCCAAGTAGTTTCGTTACAACAAATCGTTTATGAAACTGTGACGGATTAGTTCGCGAATCTGTCAGTTGTTGTAAAACCTAATTTAAAACCTATGATAAACATTGAATTTAATTTTGGTAATTTACGTACCTTAACTTTAAAGAGTCTAGTTATGTTTCTAATTGGATTTGTTTTAAAATAAAATTTTAAACGTGTTTTATTAAAGAAATACTCTCAGGTGTCGGATTCTGACAGTTTATAAAACTACGAAACAAAATCCCTGTTAAGTTAGGAATTTAGATTTTCACTAGAAACAAAAGTTGTATTTAATCTTTTAAAGTTTTCAACCTCACTGGTCTTATATTGTTTTGATTTTTAATGATTTCATTATGAATTTTATAGTAAGACAGTGCAAATCTGAAAAATCTGTAAATTTATAATTTATTACTTTTAATTACTTAAACTCCAACCTTTTGAGAAATAATTATGATTTTTTTTTTTTTACTTTTAATCATTAATTATACATTTATCTAATAAATATAATGTTTATGTCTCAAGACCTAATATTAAATATTTTATATAACTCATATGTTAAACGATTTCTAATTATAATAATACCTATTTTGGAAAGTTACTATTTGAAGAAAGTTTTTATCTTTGGAAAGTTACTATTTTGGGAATATTTAAGATATCTTCGGATAAAATACTTATAATGGTTTGAATGTGGAATAATGTTGGAAATGAGAAGTTACAGTATATAAGTCTAGGATATGTTGGTTGTTACCATCAGCTATATGGTCAGTGTATCTGTGTCAGGGATACATTGATTGTCGAACTGGGTATCGTTTATGCTCAGGAGTCATGCACATGTACTTAGGCTAGGACCTCGTTGAACGCAGTCTTATTATAGTTTGAGTTGTCTGGTGAGAGGGCTTAGGAGTCGCTTCGTGGGCACTGAGTTCCTTAACCAGTGAGGCTTAGGGGTCGCTTCGTGAGCACTAAGTTACACTTTGGTGTTGTTTTGACATATCTCTAGTAGTTGTACTCATCATCGGTTTTATATTCCATTATTCGTTTTGACGCCGTCAGGCTACTGAATTGTTTTCTGGTTTTGAATCTATTTTGATATATATAATGTTTTGAGTTTTAATTTATTTTCTTATATTATGCTTCTATTGCTTATATATTATGTAATATGGCTGGGAGAACTGCCTGAGTTACTGCCCACTGAATTGTGGCTGTTATGTTTATAACATGATAGGTATTCTGTGTTCCAGGGTTTGGTGTGCGCTAGCGAGTGGCATGGATCCTACTCTGCTTTAATTATGTTTTTTTTATGGATTGTTAAACCCATTTGAAGGATTCTTATTTTTAGCCCTTTTGTAAAAACTGACCGTTCTTTTTCTAAAATATAGAACATCAGTGTGTTTTAATCCCAAATCTACAGTGTTTCCGCCAATGTATTGCGTTAGAATTTATAGGGGATTACATAATGTATTGTAATCCCCTAGAAAATCTAACGCGATACAGTGGCGGAAACATTGTAGAGTCGGGATTAAAACACACTGTAACTATGTCTTAGTAAAATTAAAATGGTAAAGTCAAACAATAGGCCTTAACTAAAAATGGCCAAAATTTAAAACAATCCACAAAAGAGGTTTGAACAATCCATAAGACATAATTATTAAAATAAATAAGCAGGATCCATAACTGCTCGCTAACCCACCCGAAGAGAAACACATATACCTGCCACGTTAAAAACATAACAGCCACAATCAGTGGGGAGCAACATCAACGTTCTCCCAGCCGTATAACATGATTTTAAAACTGTAATTACTATTATATGAAAATAGTAAAAACGGAAAATATCAAAACATTATTCATAAAAAATAAGCTTTCAATGAAAAACTTCACGTATCGAAACAATATAATAAAAATGAATTTTCTGGAGAAAACATAAAACATTTGCCAACCTGCAAATCAAATTATATCGATAATAATAAAAATATTCAAAATGGCGTTATGGATAAGCGTAGACGGCCAGACTTTCACTAGGATAATACTGGAAACTAGTTCCGAGAACTGTAAACTTAACTCATAACAGAATTCAGTCTCTAACTAGGCAACTCAACTATAACAGGACTGCGTGCAGCGAGATTCTGGTTTAAGTAGTATACACCCCCCTGGATACAAACCATATCCAGTTCAACCCAACTCAGTTCAACAACCAATGTGCCCCATAAAGACACACCAGCCTTACAGTTGATGGCAAAAATGTACATCCTAGACTATATTACTCTAACCTCACACTTGTCCTTATTCCATAACTCCAAACGATAAAGAATTTATGAAAAATTTTAGAAAACTCTTTTTCACTAGAAAGATTTCCCATGTCAAATTTCAGATTAAAATATAATGTTTAAGTACTAGAAATAAAAATCAGCTTTTAATCGTTTTTGTCCGTAAACGGTAATAATTCAATAATCGATAACTAAAATATCAGAAAAATACCAAATTATTAAAAATCATCAAAAACCTCATTTTTACAGAATATAATCATATATTATAAGTTTAGGCCGAATATTAAGATTTTACAAATTAATATGGCGATTTAATCGTTAATCTCGTAAAAGCGATAAAAATATCGAAACATGCAAATTTTCAACTTTTAAAAATTTTCCAGATTATATGACATACATATATTGTCAAAAAATGAAATAAAAAAATATACATGCAATTACACGAATAAAATGACGAAATACCGAGTAGTATCGACGTTACCTCTAATCCAAATCGGAACAAATAATATACTCATTGACCTCAGGATCGTCCAAAAATCCTACCATACACGAAACCACGGCAGAAAAATACCATGAGAAAAACTAAAAAAATCAAGGTAAATAATGATCGAAAACAACATCGATTATTACCTTAACAAAAGGATCGGAATAACGATTATTTTGATGATAAAGATGAGATGATTATGACTCAAAAATGAAGCAAAATTAGGCCTTTAAAAACCATAAATGCCACGGCCAAAGGAAGGGAGAAGAAAATAGGATGTTGAATGATTTTTATGATAAATGAATGTAAAAGAGTTGGGAGGTTTCTAAAGATTAAATGAAAATAAATAAGTTGAGGAATCCAATGTGGTATCATTCAAGGTGGCCGGCCAAAGAGGATAAGAAAGAGTATGAAGGGTTTGCTCATTAAGCCATGGTTAAATGCAGAAAAAGAATCCTATGCAACAACGTTTAACGTAATGAAATAAGACGTATTATAAAATGTAGTAAGAGTGTGACAAAATGATGTGTCGGTCCAAAACATGGGAAAAAAGGTCCCAATAATCTTTAAGTTGATAAAAAGAAGTATCGTAAAATAGTTAAAGGCATTTCAAAGTAATTCGAGTAAACCTCGTGTAAGAAAATAATTATTTACGAAACTTCGTAATAAAATCATTAATGACTAAATTTTCCTAAATAAAAATATTTACTAGTTGAAAATATTATAAAAATATGTTTAGACATTTGTAGAAAAAGGAATAACTCAAATCCGAGCTTAAATACGTTAATTCGTAGAGAAATAAAATTCCTCGCGGAAAAATAAATAGTTTGCGAAGCAAATCAAATAAATAGATTTAAAAGAATTAAAATCTTTTAAAAATATAAATAAATGTCATTAAACTCAAAATGAAAATAAAGCTTGGAAAAATGAAGAAACATAAGGCCGAAATGTGACAGAGTTATGACAGAGTCATAACGGAAGGATAAAAATGCTAGGAAAAATAGCGGTGTTACATGTATGCTCAACTCTTTCAGGATTTGTCTCCTTCGGAATAAGAGTAATGAATGTTCAATTCATTAGCTTAAGAATGAATCCCGAATTAAGAGTCGTACAAACTACTTCTGTCACTTCAACCTTAATCATCTTCCAACTCTTCTTAAAGAGAGATATAGGAGATCCTCATAATTCTTGTTCCCATCCAGCAAATCTAGCAAGCGCATATGCGATTCTCAGACGATCCATCAATGTCTGAAACACCTTCTCACACTCGTTGGTCCATTGAAATTTGTACTCCATCTCAAGCGATGTCATAGGCCTAGATATCCACAAGATGTTTTTCACAAAACACCTATAATAATAACCAGTTAGTCCTAGGAAAATTCTTACCTTCATCACATTCTTTGGCGAAGGTCAACTGGAATGAAATAGCTTCAATCATGCAAGGATTCACATATAGATTTTCCTTAGACACCAGTATATCACGTGGCCTAGAAATGCTACTTTGTCCAACCAAAATTCACACTTAGACAACTACTCATACAATTAACTCATTTGCGCAATTTTTTAACTATTTGATTTTCTTAAATATTATGGCTTTCTGCCAAAATTAAGTATAAGAAAACAACCATTACAAAACAAATACTCCCTCTGATTTTTATTTATTGTCCCATTTTAATAAATAGATTAAAACCCTGTTTACCTCCTTTAATGTTCCATTTTTTAGAAATTACCCCCAATGTTTTGTTTATTAGGCATTATCTCCTTAAACTTTAAACAAAAATTAAAATTTTCCCCCAAGTCCCCTTAAGTGTACTTTGCGTCGAGTTTGTTTGATTGTACTCCCATTTTACCCTTCCTGTAACACCCATCTTTTTCCAAGTCATTTATTTTATTTAAGAATCGGGTTTTAAGTATGAAATGATCTTAATTTAAAGTATTTTTGGACCTTCATAAACTATATCAATTTTGGCCTATTTTAAAAATGGAACGTTAAATTTTTAGATCGATTTCTTTTCGAGTTGGGCTTTGACCCAAAAAAAATAGTATAATAATAATAATGATGATGATAGTGATGATGATGATGATGATGATGATGATGATGATGATGATGATGATGATGATGATGATGATGATGATGATGATGATGATGATGATGATGATGATGATGATGATGATGATGATGAGGGTTATTTAATGACAATAATAACAACTATAGGACGTCTTTCCAAAATAATACCAAATTCAATAAATCTGAGAATAATATGTATTATTGGAGTAGTTAAACCAGATTAGTATAAGTGACTTTATAACCTGCTACATCAGGTCAACTAATTAATATTTAACCTGCTACTTATCCTCCATTCTTCTCTCCTTAAACCTGGATAACGGGTGAACTAAGTCGAGTTTGGGTCGGGTCAACTTTAGGTTGGGCCACTTTCATGTTATAATAATCGGGTTGACTTCGGGTCGGGTCGGATAATTTCGGGTTCGAGTTATTCTCGGGTTTGCTGTTTTCAATTTTTTTAGGGATATCAACTCATTTTTTATAATAATAGTCGGGTCATTTTCGGGTTAGTTCGGGTCAATTCGAATATGAGTCAAAATCAGGTCTTCAGTTCGGGTGTCGGGTCAGGTTCAGTTTGACTTATTCGGATCGGGCGAGGTCTACTCCTCCTTACCTCTCTCCTTCATCCTCTCTCTCCATCACCTGTTCAGTTTTTTTTTCTGTACGTTTCGTTTGGATTAACGTGTTGATTTTGGTGTATGATTGTGTTATTAGCTAGATTTGGTGAGGTGAGGTTGAAGGAAGAGGAAGGCGGAGGATATTAATGACGTTTAATGCTTCGTACATTGTGTTAGTGAAAAGAAGTGAATTAATATGAAATAAAGTAAAAAGCGAAAAAGAAAGGTTAACGGGTTCTATCGGTAACTGGTCACCTATACTACTCCGGTTTAACTACTCCAAAAATACCTATTATTCTCCGATTTATTAAAATTGGAATTATTTTCAGAAGACGCTCAATAGATGGTATTATTGTCGTTAAATAAAATTAAGATGAAAAGGAAAGGTGGATGAGTTCTACAGGTAACTGGTCACCTATATTACTCTGGTTTAACTACTTCAATAATACGTATTATTATCAGATTTGTTAAAATTGATATTATTTTGGGAAGATCCCTGTAGTTGATATTATTGTCATTAAATAACCCTAATAATAATAACCCCTAAGAGTCCTTACGTAACCCTAACCCTGCCCTCACACACATATATACCCATACCCCCGTGCCTCTCATACAGATTCCCAGAATATCGTTGTTCGACAGCCGCTAAAGCAAGCAAGTTTCCCACCGTTTGTGGATTGTCTTTTCCCCAAGTTTCAAGCCTTCTGTTGCCCATCTTACCCCGTATACCGAGTCCGTCACCATCTTCTTTTAATAAGGTAATTAAACCTCTTTGTGTTTTAAAGTTTGTAAATTTATAGATGATCTTATAATAATCGTAGCTTCATTCATCTACATCTTCTTAGCGAGTCTTATATTATGAGAGATCAAAATACCAAGGGTTAGTTCGAGGTGTCTTATGGTGTTTTGTTGTCGTAAATGGGATAACGATGTGCTCTGTTTTAGTACGATTTCGGGTAGATTCCACCATTCTGTTAGTTGTACTTGTTCTGTTTCCGTACGGTCTACCCGAGTCTTTCTGCAAATGTTGATTTGGTAATTAGTAGTGCTTTTATTGTGTCGGAATCTATTATATCGAGGCTAACACGGCTTAGTTTAGTTTGGGGATTCGAGCCGTTAATCAATGTTATTGGTGAATAGCTTAAGGTTTCGTAAAAATGGCATTAAACGTTTGATGGCTATAATTGAAGAAATAGGTTGGCAGGGGATTAATGTACTCTTTTGCAGAGAGTACATGGGTATAAGTAATTTTATATTGGTATGGAGTATTAATATATGAGATCATTAGAGAAAGAATAGGTTCATGCTTAGTCGATTATATGGATTTAAAGTGTCGTATTTGACTTTGGTGATTATGAGGAGGACTACGTTACTACCTGCGCTACTAGTATAAGTTAAAATTATAGGATTTGTTACCGTAAGAGATTATTTGGTTAGATTATTGAATCGTTTGTATTATTTGTAGCTTGTGGGTTCAAGGAGAAATAATTTATGGATTGACTTTAGCTTGGATTGACTGTCTTGAGAAGTAAGGACGTTTTAGCCTTTCCACCTTTGAGTAAAGAGCGTGTTCAGTTTAAATTATAGTTTTGATACGATTTTATAAATTATTTTGTTAATGATGTATTTCTCACAATACTTGTGATATTTGGAAATTGAACTTTGTGACACAAGTCACATATTGGTATTGTTTTGGTACAAATTTTTGTGGTTATAATAGACTCTGGGAGCTCTGTTGGTCTATGAGATTTAAGGTTCGTCTGAGACGTCCTTGAGATTTCGTCCCGAAACTGAACTCCTGGCCCGAGTTGTGTTGGGTGGGGTTGTCCGGCCCCCACTTGCTAGGTAGTTAGACTTTCTTCTTTTGCAGCCTCATCCTACTGACAGCCCCAAATGTGAGTAACGCGCACTATAATAAGTCTAGCTAAGCATAGGTGATACCTCTAGACCGTGCAAAAGGTTAGGACCATGGCACACAGGCGGTGACAATATATTTTTGTTGATTTCTGGTTTTGACTATTGTTTTTACAGTATTGTGGTTGGTATCGAGGCGGTGACTTTCAACTCTGGTTTCAGTTTACTACAAATTTTAATTATTGTGTTACGTTTTCGTTATAATATATTTTACTCAACTTTGCTGACGTCCTTTTGTTTTTGGGTCGTTCCCCCACTGGAACCTGTACCTACTCGAGATTTTAAGGTACAGTTGATAGGTACATTTGATATGCTTCATGGGTGAATTCTGGTTTTGGGTTTTGCTGAGCGAAGAAGGATTTTGATTATTTAGCTGTCTCCGAACTGTTTATATTTATATTGGATTTATTGGTTGGAAATTGCTTTAAATCATTTTGAATTTTGTAAGACTTAAAACTTCCGCTACAACGTTTTAATTTAATTAAGTATCGAAGTTCTATTTCGGTTCAGTTATTTTCTATCAAATTTCTTTTCAGTTGATTTATATCATTTTATTTGCCTTGCACTTGGCTTTGTGAGCTAAGTGCGGAGTAACTGCTTTGAATTTTCCCTTTCAGTTTCTTATTTTGGTCGTGAAATTTAGGGCTGTTACATTTGGTATTAGATCAATAGGTTTTCAAAAATGTTTTGCAAAATTTGAAATGGTTTAAAAGAATTTTTTTTACTTTTATTCAAAAAAAAAACTTTTACCTTTATATTTGACATGGTTTTAATAAAATCTTACCTTTATATATATAAAAGTAGAGTGTTAGGTGGATTGGATGCATTGCATACGCGTAAATATTATGTTTATATTTATATTTGTCATGCTTTATAGAGTATTTGTCATGTTTTAGTACTATTACCCATACTTTTTTGAACTGCAATAGAAGTGAGCCTTACTTACGTTACTATTTAGGATAGAGCCATCTTATGCCAAATGGGATTTTGTTTATTGGAAAACTCTACGTCATGAATAAAGAGGAAGTTGGGAATATAGATATTGTTTAGGTTAATTTTCTGGTGAGCTCTATTTCTGCTCATGTTTTATCTGATTTTGGTGCATCTCACTCTAGTGAACTGTGTTTATGGATAAATGGATCGTAGAAGCTAGTAAAATTGTGGATTTTGATTTTTGTCATTCCATTTGGGGCCTTAGTAAACTGAAAAACGATGTATAAGGATGTGTCTATATTTATGGGTGATCTTGATCTTGAGGCAAACGGGATAGAATTCTCATTACTTTACTTTGATGTGATTTTTGGGGATAGATTGGCTCGAATCTCATCACGCTATTATTGAATAGGGACATAGTAAAGTTTCCTTAGAAGACCTTGAAAATGTGAAAGTAACTTATAGGGGCCATGTAAAGGATTATAGGGTGAAACTTATTTCTGCTTAGAGAGTGAAAAATGATCTAGGGGGCTGAACTGATTTTGTGTTATATTAAGGATTTGAGGGTTAAATATCTCGATTTGAGTGAAGTTCCAGTAATGAGTGAGTTTGTTGGTGGGCTTTTCTGAGGAAATACCGGGAATGCCCCCAACTAGAGTAGTCGTGTAAGATTATTTACATAGTGACAGGAACGGGTCCAATCTCTAAATCACCATATCATATGCAGTCCTTAGAAATGCTAGAACTTAAGAAATAATTAGATGAATTGATGGAGAAAATAGTATATTAGGCCTATTGTGTCGCCTTGCGGTGCCCAATTTTATTTTGTGAAAAGAAGGATAGAACTTGAAGGTTTTGTATTGATTATCGAGAATTGAATCAAGTTACTATATAGAATAGATATCGCTACGTAGAATTGATGACTTATTTGACCGGTTGAAGGGAGCTTTTGTTTTCCCTAAAATTGACTTGCGGTCTGGCTATCATTAACTAATGATAGCGCTTGAGGATTTACATACCTAACAGACTAAGACTACATTTTCTTTACTAGATATTGCCATTGTGAGTTACCGTGATGTCTTTTTGGTTGACTAATGCACCTACTATGTTTAAGGATTTGAGGAACCGAACTTTGGGGACCTGCCTAGATAAATTTGTTGTGATATTCATTGATGACATAGTGATTTTTTCAAAGAATGAAGATGAGCATGAGGAACATTGTGAATTGTCTTAGGCATCTTGAGAGAAAACTAGTATTTGTTAAATTTTCGAGGAGTGATGTTTTGCTGGTTCGAGTAATTTTTGGGCATATTACATGTAAGGATGGAGTTTCAGTAGATCCTGTTAAGGTTAAAGTTGTTAATGTAACACCCTCATTTACGTAGGAGCCTTACCAGACATTCCCAAGTAAATAAAGATGCTACCATCTCGGTTTTCCGAGGAAGTAACTCATTACAATACAACATGGAATGCCAAATCGACCATGTGATTTAAAACATTACAACTCATTAACTATTACAACTCTAGATACACAGCGGAAGCTATAAATATGATCTATATAACAGGAATGCCTACGCGTTCACCCGTGCTACGTCCAGACTCATAAGTCGCGCTCACTCCAACCCCGTACATGTATTCCAGCATCCAAACACATCAGAATATACATAACCCGCATTATAGACTGCTCTCCAATTGATCGAAATTATCAATCGGATCATCACACACACGTCAGACATACACACCAGATCAGTTTACGATAACATTAAATAACATTAGTACAACCAACATCACAATCATCAGTATCGTCATCATCGTCATCCCTATTATCACTATCGCGACCGCAGTTATGCCCCGTCAATCCGAGTGTGCACACCCCTCCTAGGCTCTCCTAGGAGGAAACATCAAGGAAGGTCCCAAGATCAACCGGGCCTAGCTAGTCCTAGCTAGCTTCTCTCAATAGGCACACAGCCGCAATTTCAATAGGCACACAGCCGCAATCTCAATAGGATAACCTTACCTAGATAGCATGTCACAACCACAATCAAACGGGTTAAAAGACCTCCTCTAAAACATCCATCACTTACAATCAATTGATATTAACATATAAGTACTACTTAGATTGATCACGCTCTAAGCCGTTACTAACATTAAAAAATTAATCTTAACTTTCGATTTTGCAGCATTGTACTGTCTTCTTATAAAATTCATAATTAAATAACTACTATTTCAATTAACACGAGACCAATTTTATTAGAATCGTGATTGTCTTGTCTACCATTTATCTTTTATGACCTTCATCTAAATATCATTTTAAGATTGACTTAAAACCTGATTTCTACAGACTGACAGAATTCATCACATAAAAACTATTGATGAATTACTAATACTAGACTAATCTTTTTAACTCCATTCCAACTTCTATTATTAACTAGACTCAATAAATTTAATGTTGGCTGAAATCCAAACTCAATGATGATATATAAATTCATTTTTACACCCATTACTATATAGCATTACTGAATCAGTGATTTGTAAATGACGGTTCATAAATAAATTCTTTAGAAGAAACGGCTTTGAATCGGATTACAAAATTTGACAGGCATAAACTAGACTTGAAATAAACTAGGGTTTGTTCTTTAATTTTCTCTCAATTTGAAATATAAACATATCTACTCCCTCCGTTTCATTGAAAGCTTCCACTTTTCCTTTTTTGTAAATTTATTTGATAGCTTCCACTTTCTTTTTTGGTATAACTCTTTCCCTCTTACCTAGGTGGCCCACCTACTTTACACCCTCTCTACTTTTGAATATTTTATTATTATCCTTAAAAAAATGTGCCCCTTTTTAGGTGGAATCTTTCAATGAAACGGAGGGAGTATTAATGAATACAAGACAGTACTACGAATCTGAGAATTTCAATAACTATTTCCTAACTAATGTCTTTAATCTAATCTTCCTCCTAATTCATATTGGGAATGATAAGCACGACTAAACCCTAATTATAATCTTAAACAATGCTAAAATAAAATTAAGGAACTTACATGACTCAATCATATAAATGGATTGCTATGATACGATTTGAGATCGAATCCTCTTCTCTCTTCCTATTTCTCTTTTCTTGAGCGTGCATTGTGAGTGAAAGTAGTTTAGTGTTGTGTATATGCTGTATATAATATGAATGAAAAGGAATTGTGGGGGGGGGGGGGGGGGCGCATAACCAATATATGTGATGGGGAAAAAAACGGGTTTAACAACTACTCGTATATAAGAATGGACGCTCTGTTTGGCCCACTTAACTACATAGACTGCGACTCATTAATCGAGACCTGATAGACTTAAAAGACGAGTATTACAATCTACCCTCCTTAAAAGAATTTTGTCCTGAAGTTCACCTCCCGCTACAGAACGACTAACTATACCAACCTGACCGACTAACTAATCAACGGCTAACTGATCGACCAATCACCAAACTAACATGTGTAGCGTAACGCGGATAAGCGAGACGGGATATTACTGGTGTACTTGGTTATATAACAGAGACGAATATTACAATCTACCTTCCTTATAAGAACTTCGTCCCGAAGTTCAGGATCCAACCAATAACGATAGCTCCCGACTAACGACAGCTCACACCATTCACACTTAATCAAATACATCACATGACTCATCATATTACTAACTTTTATACTTGCATTACGTACTACTGAATAACTACTCATGCACGGGTTATTAACAACAATCATTCCAAGTTATTACGCGACGATTGACACGATCATTAAGCACACTTATTATAGGAAACAACGGGGCATGACATCCTACCCTCCTTATAAGGAACTTTGCCTCGAAGTTCACTGATCTCCTACTCACGCTACCCAACACATCTTATATATGACAACACTATCTTGACACTAACGAAATCACTGTTTCCTCGATTCTCTTATATAAGACGATATTCAATCATCAAAGGACATCACAGTAACATTTTCAAACGAATATACTTGTAACCCTGACTAGGGGTGAGGAAGTTGGTAATATCGGGAATCGACTCATGCGATCCATCATAACGATTTTCAACATATTTTCTCATATACAAATTATCACTTGGTCATTTCACGACCTCCAACTCCTTTGGCATCATGCCTAATACAATAGTTCCTCGTGTTTCATCTATATTTTCAAAATTGCTCACCCATCAACTCGTCGCGAGTGGTAGGTCTTACTCCGTATTCCTCAACATTTCACAACATAAATTCTCCTTTTACTAATAATAAGTGCAGTCATCATCACTTAGATTTTTCTCGTGGTTCAACATAAGTATCAACAGACTAATTTCATACCAGTTCTCATGTCATATTTCACACACATAGTCTCATAAAAACAGACCGCTTATTAGTACCATTACATTTTTACTCATTATACTTGTCATGACTCATTTCACATGCTGGCATGTCACATCTGATATACCTGTAACTTTATATAGTTGTGTTATTTCTCACTCTAAGACATTCTGCATGTATCTAGACGCCTTAACTATTACGAAGGTAAGACAATTAGTTCACACACGGACGGTTTACCCACGCTCAAAACATGATAGCCTGTGATTTTCTAATCTACTGCACGGACTCAGGATTGACACGTTGCTACCATGTACTATAACCCGACCTTTTGACAACGAATCATATGTGATGACACAACAAACTCACTGCCTTGGACCCTTATTATTCATTATTCCAAACCCTCGTACCGTCATTGTACCTATTATTTTTCTTTAATGGATCTTAATATCGTGACTCTTTTTTCACTACCCTGTTGGTATTATTACTCTTATATAGATACCGTTAGACTTGTTAAGCACCATTATTAGGACATTCTTACAAGTAATTTAAACGATGATATCACAATCTCATGACATCTGATCTCTTCATTATATCTCACGACTCAGTTTTATCATTAAGACACATACTCCCAATCTATATTATGATAACATGTTGACACAATTGTATCGTTAACATGTTCACATTCACATGTATACATACGTGCAGGAAAAACATTTAAGCAAGTAATAATATAACTATCATGGTACAACAATAACACAAGTGAACACTTTTAAATGATCATGTTAATAGCCTAAGACCCTTGGACAAGTGACATGCAATATTTATTCCTCAGGACTAACAACTAATTAAATAGTTCATCCAATCTTGGGTTTGTATAAGTGTTTATTTAGACACTAGCATGTGACTTAAAGCCAACAATCACTCCACATGTACTTGTTAATTAAAGACATACACTCATCACGGATGTATGCGGACAATTATGAACAACATATGATTAGTTTACCAAACATGTCGAAATTCTTTACATTTATTGCGACCAAAATATGAAATCTGGCGTTTTGTTTACTCATATACAGGTAGTGTACTCGGTCTGTAATTTAGCAAATCGACCTTGCTTGACTCATTGAAACGAATCCCACCTGACAGATACGCATCCCGACGTTATTCTAACTTACATAAAGAACTTATGACCATGGCATTTATCCGATAACATGTTTAATCCACAAGATCCACGTTGGGGCAAATGAACACGACCTATTATGACTCAAATTTACCCGTAGTTCATCATTAGTATATAAGGTGGACTTCATTACATCGTAAAATAAGGTAGGTACTATCACTTTAGCGCATTCACTTGAACAAGGTGAAATAATGACCATTTAGTGGATTTAGACACATTCTCGGAACATCGCAATCATGATAGAAAACTCAAAATTAAATCATCGTAACTCAAAATAGTGTAAAATCAGTGGGTCTAGATTCGCAAGCCCTTCCTATACAACTTCACAGTTAACACAATTTCCCAATTCAAAACGTATAATAGTGATTTGCATAGTCATTTTCATTAGCTGATAGATTTTTGACCTTGGAAAAGTCTCGATTTATAAAACGAGTTTCGAAACACCTTATTGAACAAAACTAAGTTCCACATTATTCAGGCTATTCAAAGTTACATCAATAAAAGTTCCAAATGATGATTCAAATCTGTAAGTAAGGTTTAAAATGAAAAGCTTGACTATCGACAAATTCGGGGATAAACTTTGACCTCCGTTCACAATTAGTTTATTCGATCGACTGAAGGACTCGAAATTAAATCACGAAATTTTACGATGAACAACTAGACTTAAAATAAATATGAGTATCTTTTCAAAATTTTGTGAAATAGACACTATAAATAGGTAAAACGATTCAGTATCACATTGTTCAGGTTAACGAAGGTGTGGTAAGTTGTTCTGACATTATCTCGACACAGTTAATTAACAAGCATGTTGTTTAGGCCATCAAAACAGAACTCAGTAAAGACATTATCAAGTTAGATGAAGTGTTGTAAATGTGTATGTTCGTAACTTAACACGGGTTTTTATAAATACGCATTTAAATCATCAAGAATAGAAATCGACAACAAGGTATGACTCGGAACCTATCACGCACATTGACAAGGAAGCGCATAATGAAACACAAATATCCAAGTATCTTTGACAGAAATTCACCTTAATGAATACAACACAACAAATATATCATTTTAATAACACGTACTCAATTTCAAGTAATAAACAAATTTTGATTTCACACTTAATCTTGTCAATCACACATTGTATTAATCAGGGTGAAATAGAAACGACACATTTATATATACGTTGTTGCTCTTTATAATATAAACAGTTCGACATAATTTCAGATACCACATGCATTTTCAAGAACCGATTAATAGACAAGTTCATTTACGCCAGTACGAGAGAAGGATGAGTAAAAAAATAAGAACGCCACTCAAATCAGTATAAAGCAGGTCAATCAAATTAACTCGAAATGGACCAAAGGTATTTTTACATTGTTCGACTATTAGCCTCATTAACTCGTACTTGATTCACATGCAACAAAGCTCAATTAACACGTCACGACACCATTAAACTTCTAGATGCTGATCCTAGTTAACATGAAGGCAGCTTGTACATTACATTGGCAAGGAAACATATAATACTCGAAACAGAATGCAAGTATTCCGGTACTTTTGAATAACATTTAAATTACGACACACTTAAACCACGTAAGTTATGGACTCTCTTTACATTTGACGATACTCAAACCACATTAGTCATCGAGCCCTTCAAATAACGTGAAACCGTACTAGTACACTACATAGACGAGATAGTACCCATTTTACCCCTATCGACACCTCGTTCACGTTACACGAAGGTGGTACTACCTTACTACATCGGCAAGACTAACACTAGGTATTATAAAGTCAACTAATTGTAATCCTCTATCGCGTACGACACTACCACGTACAAACAACTTGACATTGCACCTATCTTTATTACTAACATTGGCCATGACCTGTCTCCCACCCAACGATGATCGACTCCTACCGTGAACTTATGTACTTTAACCTATAACTCATATGACATCGTATACTAAATACTATACTATGATAATACTCTAACTATGTACTATCACACATCATCTCATGCAGTTCAGTACAACATATGTATCAAACAGCGCAGCTAATTTATCACAAGAAATCATCACCACATTCATAGCATCACAACGTATCCCACCTATTGTACCTCATCTCATTTCTCACATGCTGTTACCGGGTCAAGACCAGGAGGGCCAGGGTTGGTATAAGGATGTCTCCTCAACCGAATTTTAGAGGGGCTCCTGATGGTCCATCACCGGGGTTCTTTTTATTTTCCTAGGTTCATTAATTTTAGGCTCCAAGATCGTTCGATCTGATACCACTTTGTAATACCCTCATTTACGTAGGAGCCTTACCAGACATTCTCAAGTAAATAAAGATGCTATCATCTCGGTTTCCCGAGGAAGTAGCTCATTACAATAGAACATGGAATGCCAAATCGACCATGTGATTTAAAACATTACAACTCATTAACTATTATAACTCTAGATACACAGCGGAAGCTATAAATATGCTCTATATAACAGGAATGCCTACGCGTTCACCCGTGCTACGTCCAGACTCATAAGTCGCGCTCACCCCAACCCCGTACATGTATTCCAGCATCCAAACACATTAGAATATACATAACCTCCATTATAGACTGCTCCCCAATTGATCGAAATTATCAATCGTATCATCACAGACACGTCAGACATACACACCAGATCAGTTTACGATAACATTAAATAACATTAGTACAACCAACATCACAAACATTAGTATCAGTATCATCATCATCATCCCTATTATCACTATCGCAACCGCAGTCAC
The DNA here is from genome assembly GCA_958450325.1 of Agrostemma githago. Lineage (NCBI taxonomy): Eukaryota > Viridiplantae > Streptophyta > Magnoliopsida > Caryophyllales > Caryophyllaceae > Agrostemma > Agrostemma githago. The sequence continues at coordinate 52,077,472 of OY288249.1, forward strand.
ACCCCGTCAATCCGAGTGTGCACACCCCTCCTAGGCTCTCCTAGGAGGAAACATCAGGGAAGGTCCCGAGATCAACCGGGCCTAGCTAGTCCTAGCTAGCTTCTCTCAATAGGCACACAGCCGCAATTTCAATAGGCACACAGCCGCAATCTCAATAGGCACACAACCGAATTTCAACGGGCACACAGCCTCAATCTCAATATCACCATTATACCATTACATATCATACATCATGCATACATACAACGTAAACTGAGTAAGGATAACTTTACCTAGATAGCAGGTCACAACCACAATCAAACGGGTTAAAAGACCTCCTCTAAAACATCCATCGTCTACAATTAATTGATATTAACATATAAGTACTGTAACACCCCTGATTTTATAAATTAAATTAATTTAAAATTAATGTTCGTATTTTTATTTTTACGATTGAACTCGTAATTCTCAAAATTAATATAAAACGAATTTATCGTTTAATCGTTTCAAACTCTTAAAATTCTATTTGACTCGGAAACTCATATATTTAAAACATATTTTTATTTCTGTTTTCGATTCATTTTATGCATTTAATCTAGTTCTTATCGAAAGCCTATTTCGACGATTAAACTTCTAAATTCTTTTTATTATTTATATTTTAGTTTGAATTTTCTATTTTTCGGCTCAAAGCTCATTTATTTTAAGTTTCGTCAAACTATTTATTTTCTTTCCTCGAGAAATTAATTTAATTCATTTTATCGAAAATTTATTATTTATCGTGATATACTATTTCTTCGTCTAATTATTTATTTCTATAAACTTCATTTTCGTCTTGAATAATTATTTATATCTCGAGAAACATTTATTTTACTAATTTTATTAGTCGAACAATTATTTATTGATATTTTTTTTTTGACTCGATTTTTAACTCGATTCGTGGGTCAGTCAACTTATCGTTACGAAATTAATCCGTTTTCCTAAACCTCATGATTTGAGTGGAATTCAATCTCACTCATTATAACATACATGTTGCACCCCCCTATCTTTTTGTCTTTCCCACTTTATACTACATTCAGCCACCTCTCATTCATTCCACTCATTTAACATTTTCATCACCCTTTGCCTTTCCACCGCTTCATATTTTTTTGTTCCCATTCTTAGTCACCTTTTCCTTTTCCTCTTCTTCTCTTGTTCCCTCCGTTTTCTTCTTCCGTTTTCTTCATCTTTTTGTTCTGCTGTTGTTGCTGCGCTTGTCCGAGTTCCTCCATTTTCTTCCTCTTTCTCCTCCATTTCTGCCGATGTTGTTGCTGCTGCGTGGGTTGCTGCTGCCGCTGTTGGTTACTGCTATTCATCAAGCGATAGTCATCATCCCCTGTTTCCTTCCTCTGTTACGTACTGATGATGCCGCTGTTGTGCCTCGATGCTGCTGCTGCTGCCTGTATGTCTTCTTCCTCGTCTTCTCCTTCTTTTTCCTCCTTGTGTGTTCTATATTCTTTTCTGACTTCTATCGATTTATCCTCCATCTTTCTTTTTCGTCGTTGTGCTGCTGTTTACGTTGTCTTCTGCTCGTTTCGATATCGTTTCTCGTTCGTTATTCCTCTGTTCCTTCTCCTCCGTTTTTCTTCTTCTCTTGTGTTATTTCTCTCGTTGCTCTGTTTGTGCATCCCGTCTTTGTTGTTGTCATTTTGTTCTTAAGGTTCGTTGGTGCGGTCGCTGTTGCTTCATTACATTACTGTTTGTCATGACCTGCTTGCGTCTTCTTCTCCTTTCTCTCCTATTCTGTCCGTTGGTTACCTCCTGTTGCTGTCTATTTTCTTCATCCTTGTTCTTTTTTTTCGGTTTTGGTTTCTTCTGTTGTGATGTTACTGCTGTTGTCGTTCATTGTTGTTGGTTCATGAAGCCTGCTGCTGTCTTCGATCTCATCATCGTTGTTGTTTGTTCTTGTTCTCGATCTTTTCTTCTTCTTCTTCTTCTTCTTCTTTCTGTGATGCTCGACCTTGTTGTTCTCCATTACTATTGTCGTACTACGCTGCTAATTGTGCGTCTGGTCTTTTCGTACCATACCGATTTTGTTTTGTTCCTCGTTGTTGTTACTCCTTTCATTGTTCGTCCTCGCTCCTTCCCATTCTTTCCCGATTCTCGTTAACCCAATCTCGTTCATTTGTGTTTCGCGAAGGCCTCACAGTTTTCTGGCATCAACTTTCAAGTTCCAAGGTTCGAGCTGGGTCTAATCAAGGAGAACGAGTACGTGTTTGTTTTGGATGTCGACCTAAGGTAACTTTAGGACGTTACTTGATTTTATATCGTATGTTTGAGTAGTAGTATGTAGTAAATATTTTAACTTCAATTTTCTAATTTTAGCTATTTATTATTCGCTATAAATATTATATTAATTTTTTTTAAATCGTTTGCCTTATCAATATTTTTATAACTTTCGATATCGTTTTATAAATCACTAGTAATTTAACTATTTACGATCGTTATAATATTTTGTTGGTTATCGTGACACTAGTAACTAAATAATGTTTCATATTTCGTCATATTTCTTTAATTTATAATTTTTAACTCAAAATCGTACTTTCATATTATAATTGAGATTCGTATACTTGTTTAATAAATTAATTTTCGTTTTACGATTTATGCTAATAAACGAGAAAATAGTCGATTTAGTTTTAAATACATTTTAGTCGAGACTATTTTCACTAATAATTTCCTATTTATTTGCGATTGACTATTTTTATTAAAATTTGTATTATTTATAAATCAAAGCTATTTCTTAAAAGTAATTTGAAACCTTTATAAAATTCATTTCATTTATAAAACTCGTTGACTCAATTAATTCTGATATCGTTTTTCTTAAATATCTCTTTTCTAAGATTTATTGTTTTAACTCGACTTCCTAAATTATTTATAAAATACTATATAATGACTTATTATATTTAGAGTGACAAATTTAGAAATATATTAAAGTTACGATAACGACGATAATAATAAAATGTTAATTTCGTTAGAAATGCTATTTCTGTACATTTCACTTATTTTAATACTTAAGTATTTTCTATAAGACGATTTCTATTTTAAGTAAGTTTCTAAAATTAGTAAGTTTCTATTTATAGAAAGTTTCCCTTTTAATATAAATGTTTACTTCTTTTATCCTCATATTATTTATATTGATTATATCTTTTGAATATCGATAATGGTTGTTTTGGAGTTATGGAATAAGGACAAGTGTGGGGTTGGAGTAATACATTCTGGGGTTTACGTTTTTGCCATCAACTATAAGGCTGGTGTGTCTTTATGGGGCACACTGGTTGTTGAACCGAGCATATATGGTGTTCGGGAGTGTGTGTACATTTTGACCTTAAACTCGTGCCTCGCAGTGTGAGACGCCGTCGGGTTGAACTGAGTATTTATGGTGCTCGGGAGGGGTGTGCATATTATCTTAAACTAGGGTCACGCATTTATAAGTCGCCGTCCTATTATGGTTGAGTAGCCTAGTTAGAGATCGAGGTTTGATTTGTTTGAACTAAGTTCTCGAAGCTAGTTTTAGTATTCTCTTAGTGAAAGTCTAGCCGTCGACACTAATTCTATCCATAACGCCATTTTGAATATTTTTATTATTATCGATATATTTTGGTTTGCAGGTTGGCAAATATTTGAAGTTTTTTTCTTCTGAAAACTTGTTCTGATTTTATTGTTCCAATATTTTAAGTTTTCTCCGAAAGCTTATTTTTATTATATCATTTAATGTTTTCCATTTTAAATATTTTGATATTGTATTAATATTATTTTTCATATGATATAATATGGCTGGGAGAACGTGCGAGTTACTCCCCACTGACGTGGCTGTTATGTTTATAACATGACAGGTATTTGCTGCTGGGTTTTGGGTGTGAGCTAGCGAGTAGCGTGGATCCTACTCTTTCTTTATTCATGTAATTTATGGATTTGTATAACCGTTTGGTGAATTTTCTTTTTAGCCCTTTTGTAAAAAGAGGCCTTTGTATTGACTTACCATTTATTTTAATAAGATATAGTTTGTCAGTGTGTTTTAATCCCAACTCTACAGTGTTTCCGCCACTGTATTGCGATAGATTTTCTAGGGGATTACAGTTGGTATCAGAGCATTGTTGCTCCCGACGCTTACACCTGATTTTAGGAAAAATACCAGTAATTGATTCGTATAAAAAAATTATTAGTGAGAGATGGGTAGAAACCAAAATAAGGACTTAACTGTTAGGTTTATATGTTCTTGTAACTCAATGATTAGCGTTGAATATTTGTTGCTTTTGGCTGGAAGAAGATGAATGAACAAGATGCTGACGTGATGCTGCTCTAGTTCGGGACAAGACCTACTTAGAACTCTCAACGCATGCTGACTCGAGTTGACAACTTGGTGCTCCATGAAAGATGTCAATGGTGACTTTTCAGCTCCGGTTCAGTTTGCTTAAACTACAAGCCAGATGATCAAGAGTAGATTCCTGTTCCATGATGTTGCAGTAGATCCAGATGGAGCAACCCAAGACTTGTGTGCTCGTTCCCTACGAGATGATGAAGATACCCCGCGAATTTCCTTGTGAACCTTAGAGGCCCGAAGATTCCCCTCTCTTTTTAAATCTTACTTATTTAGGATCGTTGATTCTTTTCTTCCTTCCTCTACTTCTTCTAATTTTTTTCTCTTATATATTCTCGTCTTCATTCTGGTGATAAATCTTTGGTTAAACCTCTTATTTTGCCGTCTTCCCTCTTGAGATTCTTTGGTGTGACCGATTCTGTCTTAGTAAACTCCGTGAGAGTTAAGTTATAGATGTTTGAGGTTTAGTAAACCAATATATGTGATGGGGAAAAAAACGGGTTTAACAACTACTCTTGCATAAGAATGTACGCTCTGTTTGGCCCACTTAACTACATAGACTGCGACTCATTAATCAAGACCTGATAGACTTAATAGACGGGTATTACAGTTAAGGAGTGACCTAGAATGAAACTTGTGACTAAAATTCATAACTTTTTGGGTTTAACTGTTACTATAGAAGATTTGCGAAGAATAGCTAGACCAATGACTACACTGATGTGGAAAACCACAAATTTTCATTTGGTTGAAAGGTGTGAGTAAGTGTTTCGAATTTTAAAGGAAAAATTGACCACTGCTTCGATGTTGGCCTTACCGAATGAAAATTAAGTATATGAGGTTTATGCATATGATGCGTTTGAATGGATTACGTGGTGTTTTTATGCCGAATAAGAGAGTGATTACCTATGCGTTTAGGCAGTCGAACCTTTACGGAAAAATTGCTCTACTTATGATTTTGACTTAGCAACCTTACTCGTTACCTTGAAAATTTGAAGACATTATCTGTTTGGTGTACCCTTTAAGGTTTTTATGATCACAAAAGTTTAAGATATATATATTTACCCATTACGAGCTAAACGTGAGATAGAGAAGGTGGTTGGATTTGATTAAGGACTGTAAGATCAAGATTCAGTATCATGTAGGAAATGCCAATATGGTGGTCGATGTCTTTAGTAAAAAAAAATGGGTTATTTCATGGGAATAATATCAACTATGCGTGTGCTTCTTAAATTAATCCAAATTTTATGTAATATCATTTTAATACGAACTACGTCTTCATTAATCTCATTTTGCTATGGGTGACCGGCTACCTGTAGAACCTTCCTTATTCAACTCTTCCTCTAACTCTTCTTCAACTGATTCACATTTCGTGTTCATTTTCGGTCATTGATAAAAGAAAATTAAATTTTTCAAAAATTCTTCTTCCATTTCATTTTCAATTAGTCTAATAGAAACTATGAAAAAACATATTTCTATTGTAATTTTGGTTTTCACGATGACTGCAAAGGGCCTAATAAAACCCTAGAAAGTTACAACAAGTCACTGTGACCGGTAATAGCAAGTCATAATTTCATACATAGCAAAGCAAGATTAATGAATGCATAATTCATATTAAAATGAGATTACGTATAGTTTGGATTATTTTAAGAAGCACACGCATAGTTGGTATTATTCCTATGAAATAACTCAAAAAATTTCCCATACAATAATATTGTTAGTGATGCACCATGATAAGTTCAGGGAAGAGTTTCTGATATTTGGGATCAAAATGACAAAATTAGGAACCCCGTCTATTGGGTTATCTGTTGAGAGCGAATTGATGTTAGATTGTGGTTTTATGATTGATATGTCAGAAGGTTAAGTGAACATAGGAGAACTCAGGGAGAGCTAGATTCTTTAGGAGTTTCCGAGTGGAAGTGAAGTTTAATCTTATAGATTTTATAGTTGGGTTGTCATGGTCACAAGAAAAGTTATAATATGATTTGGGTGATAATTGATAGGCTGAGTAAGAGTGGACGTTTATTCCAATGAAAGATACATAAAAAAACAAAAGGAAATTGTATCAGAAATTGCAACAGAAATTGATAGATTTGTTTCAATATTTTGTGAGAAGTTTTAGACAGCTTTGGGAACCAAGCTCAAGATGAGCACAACATTTCATACAGCTACTGATGATTAGACTGAAAGGACAAACCAAATACTTAAGGACGTGTTACTGCCTTAGAATTTAAAGGAGACTAGCAGGATAAGTTAGATCTTATTGAGTTCTCATATAATAGTTATCAGGCTACAATTCAGATGACACTATTTGAGACGTTGTACGGACCTAAGTGTAGGAATCCGGTGTGTTAGGGTGATATTATTAGCGAGTCTATGGTTTTGTTTTAGGGCACGAGATGATAACTGAAATGGTTGAGCCTGTTAGGATTATAGAGGATAGGATAAAAGCAGCTCAAGACCATTAACAGAGATATGTAGATAACACTCATAGGTATATGGAATATGAGGTTGGTAACACATAGTTCTTTTGTGTGTTTGTTCTACTGGGGAGTATTGAGGTTTGGTAAAGAGGTGTGGATATGGCAAAGTCCACCCCGACGCGGCCACGCGCAGGTTTGGGTAGAGAAAGAATCTCGTGGTGAGATTGATCTTGAATTGAAATTTAAATGAAATCGCCACCGAACATTGTGGGAATTTGGACCCATTCAAACCCACTATCCTTGTTCTCAACCTCCACCACTGCCTAAACGTGGTGAAGAGCATGCTAGGGTAAGCAGCTCTCAAATGGCATCCATCAACCCCAATACGGGTCTAAAACCTTTAATGTCCTCTTTGCAAGCTTGGAGATAAATGTAAAGCCTTTTGAATAGTGGTAGGGGTCTGTCAATACCATCACACACAACAAAGGCTGATGATCCTACGTTGTACTTCTTGATTGCAGCTGCATAGTCTCAAACCATAGCATATTGATCATTCTCATTCCCATTATTACCAATTTGGCTCTACACCTTGCATACCAGCACTTGTTGTAGCTGTCATGAACTCCCAAATCCTTAATCACGTGCCTTTGAAAAGATTTCAACTTCTAGTCAATGTTTTCTCTCCAAAACTCAATGTACTTCTCAGCTAAAAACTTAGTTGACACCTTCTTATTGTAGTTAATCATAACACAATTGTGTTTCAATTGCGGAATTCGAATTTGGAATGTGCTTGTTTCTTCTAGTTTTCTTTCATGAATGTAAAATAGACAAGGATTCTTAACACCATAAGAACACTTACCAAGTTTTGACCTCTTCTTGTTCTTGTCACAGTTGCACTTATTCTTACTCCTAGCAGTCACCCTCTCCCTTTTATTGTGGGTGTAGTAGAATTGATAGCCATGACCAATGCTATGATTTCTTAGAGCTTTTCTAAATATATTTATACTACCAACCAAATTATGAAGCTCCTCTGAATCACACACGGGCCACTACTACAAAAACAGGCTTAGAGAACAGTTGAAATGTGCTATAGAGAACACCTTAGGTGCGTTATTTACTGCAGCGTTCTCTAAACATTAGAGAACAGTTGGAAGAGGTGTTTTTTATTAAAAGTTATAGAAAACAGTTACACTTGTGCACTGTTCTCTATTCCTTAAGATTAGATAATGGTTATGCCATAAAGGCGTTCTCTATTCATAGAAATAGAGAACAGTTATGCTTGGTAGGCGTTTTCATTTTTATAGAAATAGAGAACACTTTAATTGGACAACTGTTCTCTATTTTGCTTAATTATTAAATAAAAAAATTCCATAACAATATATATGTGTATATATATATATATATATTCCACAAAAATGAAATATAATAAAATTAAAATATGCTCTATCCGAACAACATATATATTAATTACTTCAAAATTGAGAATTACATATACTTCATTTATCATCATCGTCCTACATACTGAAATATGCTCCATCCGAGCATCTTGTTTACCAATTACTCAATAATACCGAGATAACTCAATATACACCATGCCATTAATCAGCTCCAAATTAAACGACTACGTCAATACTAAATGCTTCATGTACTTAAGCCTGAGCATCATCCAACACCTACACAATGCAAAGAGGATACCAGATATTCATTAATTCAGATGTAAAATCAAGTACATTAGGCATCATAAAATGTTCAATATTCATATTGGCTGTCTAAAAACTACTATGAAGTTTTAACTTAATAACAAAAGAAAATCATGAGTTCGTATGACTTGGCTACAAGATCTTTACCATATACATCACAGATTCCGGACATATCAAACTATTAGCAAGTGAAGGAAGTGAAGAGTGCGGGCAACGTAGGTGGAGAAGTAGTAGTACTAGCACTAGGGCTGAGCAAACTGGTAAATCAAACTGATTCACGTACTTGATTTCGAAAATCATTATTTTATCAAATTTTAATTGACCTGGTTAAAAAAATTAAGCGAACACTCGATTTCTTACATAGCATTTCGATCAGAAATCGGTTCACTTCACTGAACTGGTTCGCATACCTTAATTTTGTGACATTTCGGCTAAAACATTGAACCATTTCCGGCCTACCCTTATTATAGGCTCTCAGCCTCTCACATAAGGAAATGTCATGTACTCATGTGGGGATGGTTGAGCTTGTAAACATAATCTGTGCAAATACAATCTACGCATTCGTAGACACTAGACACTCATCCTATAACATGTTTCTACTTCACTTCTTGTCCAACCGATGTTAATATGTTGTGAGTTTACGTGGTCTATACGATTCATAACAAAAGAAAATCATTAGTTTGCATGACTTGGCTACAAGATCTCTACCATATACATCACAGATTCCGGACATATCAAACTATTAGCAAGTGAAGAGTGCGGGCAACGTCCCCAATAATACATTATTCCATATGTAACTACATCCGGCCGAATACCAAGCTTAACTACGGCTAAATCCAACAATTTAAGAGCATCAGAAAGCTGATCATTTTGAACAAGACTATTGATTAATGTGTTAAACAAAACCACATTGGACTCAATTCCGTACCCAAGCTTAAGAGATTTGAAAAAGAGAAAACCTGAAATCAAAACGGCCTAAATGGCATTAAAAACTAGCAAGGATACATACGGAATGTGAATCAGATGCGATACCGGATAATCCGAGTCGCCTAAAGAGTGAAATGACAATGGAGTAAGGTTACAGGTGTTTGAGCTTAAGCATGGCAACAATTAACTGTTTAAAATTGATAATCGAAGGTCGACGGCGAAGAGAAATCTTTCGGTCGAATAAATTTGGGGCGATTTGGATATTAGGAAACCCTAATTTACATTGTTCCTTCACATAATTCAGAACATCTCGAGGATTTTCATTACCAATGAGCTTAATATTCGCAGAAACACATAAATAACAGCGACGAATTCGTAACATATTTATCGAAATTCAGAAATAAAGAAATGAATTGATGAATTCTGGAAATTACCTCGAGAAATTGCAATCGATTTGGAAAATTAGGGTTTCATTCAAACTCTGTTTTTTTTGGCTGAGTTACTTGGATCTAATCCATAGGGTCTGCAAATAGGGCAAGAACTGATGTTGGTGATGGGTTAACAACGGCGGAGTATGACGGGGATGGAGACGAAAGTTGCACAACCATGGTGGTCGTATTGTGGGTCGAGCAGGTGGTTCCGTGCAGGGGAAGCTCGGTTGTGTTGGACTGAGGTATGCGCCGGAGTGATGGTGGTCGAGTTCTGGGTGGAGCAGAGCTCGGAGGTTTGGCGATGGAGATATAGAGAGGCGAAAATGGAGATTGCTGGCGTTGGGTTCGAAATCTTGGTTCCAACATATAATCTCCATTTTTTGGTAGTAGTGCCTTTATTCCGTCATATTTTGGTTAATGGTTTTTTTTTCTTTTAAATTTTTGTCTTGTACATAGATTACACTTGAACCTATGGGTGTTCCCTGTTGCGGAGTAATTGTTTGGATTACACTTGAGCTTATTGGTGTTCTCTATTAAATATTTAGATAACAGTTGAATTATAGTTGTTCTCTATTAAATTTTAGATAACAGTTGAACCTATAGGTGTTTTCCATTAATTGTTTAGATATCAGTTAATTGAAAGGTGTGTTCTCTATGATTTTAGATAACACTTATCTAAATAGTGTGTTCTCTATTTACTGTTTCCTATTGCATATTTTGTAGTAGTGGGCTCTTCACCAACTTGGACATCCAAGTTGTCAACACCAAAGATTTCTCTATCCTCTTCTTGGAAATATCACCAACTACATACCTCCTCTCCAGAGTTTCTCAACTCTATTTGTGGACTCACTTGTAAAATGTCTTCATCCATATTTACACCCAACTCAAATTCATTTAGACCATAATCTGAATCATCTGTATCACTGATTTTGGAATCACTGAACTCATCCTCAACAACAACCTTTTTACCCTTACTCTTCTTCCCCTTCCTTTTCTTCCCCTTCCTTTTCTTAGCCTTCAAAGGCACGGATCTATCTTCATCATCACCATCCAATTTTTTTTCCCCTTATTCTTAGCTGAACATTTCTGTACACCTAAGCCAAAGTCACTTGGAGCACAATCTTAATCACTTATATGACACTAATCATTGTTTTCAAATCAGTAAACTCTACCTCAGCCACAACCTTTTTACCCTATCTCTTATCCCTACTTCTCAATCTTCTCAGGGGTGTTTGGTTCGCCACAAAGAAGTATAAGGTATGGGTTTAGAATTAACCAAACCTATACCTCTTGTTTGGTTGGCAAGATTATGGGTTTGATAACCATACCTTAAATCTCTAAGGTATGAGTTTCTCATACCCAAGGTAGGGGATGGGTATGGGACACATACCTTGGAATCAAAGTACCTGTACTCGTATTTGATTTTTCCGATTTTTTTTATTTGTAAAATGTCTTAATTAAAATATTTTATTGAGAAAACTAATAAAAAAATACTAAAAAAATATCTTGAAAATTAGTACTTTGTATTAAATATAATTGAGGTTTCGTATTCCCAATAACTAGTTTTTTAATGAAATTTATTTTAGTACTTTTTTTTTTAAGTGAATTTTATTTTATTTTGAAGTATAACATTACCGTATAAAGCTTTATATATTTAAAATTAGATTATTAAATATGGAGTACTTTACAAAACTATAATTTCTAATTTTATTCCTAATCATCTAAAAAACGAACCAAATACCGGGTATGAGGAATCAAATTCCAACCCCAATACCACCTTGGTTTGATTCCTGATTCCAACCCTACACCTTCTCGCAAACCAAACGCCCCCAAAGTAATAGATCCTTCTTCAACCACTCCCCTCAGACAATCCCCACCTACCAGATCTATCCTTCCATCAATGTCATCCTCAGCCACAACTTCTTTACTCTTTTTATTCACCAAAAAAAACTTCTTTACTCTTTTTCTTACCCCTATTTATCAAGTTGCTCACTAAAATAGATCTTTCATCATCACTACCCTTTCTCTTGTCATGAAGTTCATTCAAACAATCCTCACCCAGATCTTTGCCTTCTTCAGTGTCATTTAAGGCCAGAACCTCTGGACAACTAGCAACTGTAGACACCCAGATTTTGACCTGGTGGCTACAGGAGTGCTCGACAAACACCCGATGACGATCAGACTGCAACGCGACGCAAGATTACGATGTTTTAGACGATTTTTCTATTGAACGGATCAAATAATTACTCGGGAAAATTAATTCAAAATCAAAATGGTCTTAGTCGTGTCATTACGGTCACGTCGACACTAATTAGAGTCAATTCCGACACCGAGGCCCCAAATCGGTCCCGAAATATACAAAGTCAAACCCGAGTCAACACGTCGGGCCGAGCGAACCTTGAGACATGCGCTCGAGGCCCACCCGACGCTTGATGCGCTAGGGTTAATGGGGAGCCTTAACCCCCTAGTTAATCAAATATACGCATCTCCTTCATTTTGGAAAGTTTCAAAATCAGATCTTCAAAAATCCAGGCGACTAAATCCTCATGCGCAAGACATCAAGCGCCTCAGTTCTGGTGCGCAAGACTCCAAGCGTCCTAAAGGTCGATTTGAACTGTGCGAACAACTATAAATACCACCCTTATTTCGCTCATTAAACAAGCAACACTCGAATTCGAGAACCTCTCTCTCACAATTCGCTCTCCCTCTCTTTCTCTTTAACTTAGGTCGCACTCCGACTCTAAGTACGATCCACTCAATTGTTTGTCCCAATACACGAATCGACACCACTCCTCGTCGTTCCTCGAGCACCCTACTCGATTTGAACAAAGAAAAGCACCCGTGCTCGACTAGCCACCTCCCAATACAGTAGCGAAACTCTGCCGGATTCACCACAAGACAAGCTAGGAGGATCCGCCTCGAAGACGTATGGTCACTAGGTTTTCATCTAAACAAAACTTTACATACCGTACTCTTTATTTAAGCACTTCGATAATGTCGAGTCCGATTAGTATGGACACTAGGTCAATGGCACGTTATAAACATACATAACGTCCCCAACTTCAACCATAAGCACTAAAACACCCTAACTAAACCCGAGTAGTTCCAAGATCCGTTCTCAACCATCTACGCATCGTGCCTTGTTTAGTGTACACTTCGAGGGTGCAACTCCTCACTATGTGATTTACTTACATTTTGCATTTATCGCTTTCGTATGATTTACTGCTTTTATGACCTTATAATCGCATGCTAAATCACCTAACACGGAATTCAAAACGTAAACAAGCTAAAACTGAACAAAGCGATGGTCGGGTTCCGTATTAATCCCGATGCTCACCCCTCACACGTGGTTCGATGCATCCTTATTAATACCGAACCGACGCATCTTAAGCAGAATACCAGGTAAGGTATACCACGAGAATGACTAATATCCGTATTATCATGTTAAAATTGATTTGCTAACACGCATAATACTTAGTACTCTCTACTCTCCTACGTACATCTTTTCGTGGCCAGCTTGTCACGTGAAATCGCATGCAAAGAATGTAAACACAACTACTTCGACGACAACAAACTTACTTGTCCTTAAACAACCGACGTAGCAAAGACATATAGGATTAAAACAACGGATGTTATCGCACTTCCGCCACAATTAAGGAACAAAGTTATCAGCCTACCGATTGATTAGTAGAGGCCGCTATGTGCGGGCGGGATTTGGCATCAATGTCTATCGGACATTGCCTTCCCAATACGTACCCTCACCCCTTACTCAGAATTGACGGTTTCTGGATGTCCGAAACCATTGGCAATGAGAGTCATTCCAGGCATGGAGTGCTTAAGGGTACAAGTCTTTATCTTTAGGTTCCGTGCCACTCAGCTTTGAGCCGGCTAAGGATCAAAGTTGACTTGAACGGTTTCCGAGTCCCCATAATTGACTCGGTGGTGACTCCACAAATCGGCAACGAATTTGGTTCATTAAAAAAGTCGTCTTACCAAATATATCGGCCTTTAAACATTTACAACCACGTCTCGATCGATTCTAACGGAAACACGGGTGTCCGCATCCGTCTAGTACTATCTGAATCGTCAACCAAATCGAGGTCCGACACATCTTCCCGTACGCGAGATCGATCCAGCCCTCATGGGAGGGGGCCGCGTGGGTGGCCGCTGTAGAAACTAGAGCTCCCGCGCGGATGGACGCGGATGGGCGCCAGGCGGTGCGGACGGGCGTCCACAGCAACAAATGACACCTTCTTCTTGGGGTTAACAACAAGATATGCTCTCTCACCCAGATTCACTGGACTCCCCAAAAACCATTTTTTCTTTTTAATGGTAATTTATACTTACCCCTGACTTCATTTATCCCAATTAAATGCTCAAACTTCTTGCTGACACCAATTAAATGGGGATATCTTTTTGTTGCTTCAGGTGAGCAAAGGGGTTTTTTATGAAGTGGGAATGGTGGGGTGACTAGAGGTGGAAGAGGTTGTCTTAGTTATTCTATGGGTTCTTCTTAAGGGTGAAGGAAGAGTTTTAATGTGAGTGGGGGGCTTTGGTGAAGGTGCTTTGAATGTGGAAGATTCCCTTATAGGTAAGTGGCCCATTTTCATGTGTGACTCTCTTTGCTCCAGTAGGCTCACATTAGGCCTTTTGGTCCTTGGAGAAGGAGCACATTTCACCTTTGGGGTTATTGCCATGAACACATTAATTGACCCCTCTTTTGTCACTATCTTCAATAGTTGCTCCACATCATATTTGACATTTAACCATTGTCTTTCCTATGATTTGAGCAAGTCTCTTATTGGCTCTAGTATAGTAAACTTGAAAGTCTCTCCTTCCAATTAACCATTCTCCTAATTTTCTAAAGTATTCTACGCCCAAATTTTGAGGATTTAACCTGCATTCCAAATGCAATCCCCCCTCCCCCCAAAAAAATATATTGAGTTCTACCATATACAAGAGCAAACTCACCACCAAAGAAGGTTCGCAAGTTTGCCTCCATCATGACACCTTAAATTCCTACAGTAATCAGAAAATAAGTAGTCAACATAACATAACACCGCACTGTAGAACTCATTCGGTTAAGATACCAAAAAAAATATTGATTTCCAACAACAAGAAAACAAGACAAGCTATACATGTAAATGCTACTATCAGTAACAACAACAATCGTGAGCTAATATAAACCCAAAAATTCGGAAGCGTATTTCGTAATCCCAGAAATTTGAATTTTTAAGAAGAAAACCCTAATTGCAAATGCGCAGCAATAAATTTTTGCTATGGGCAAAGTGGAATTGAAATTAATAAGAGAAAACTAGAGTAATTACATAATAAAGTAGGTCGATTTGGGTGGATTTAACCTTCGTCGCTTTAGGGTTCTTGCAATTCTTCTGGTTTGTGGGATTTTTTTTTTGGGTGGGGGGGTTTGGATGAGTGACTGAGTGATGGAGAAGAGAGAGGGTATCATTGGGGGGGAAAGGCCAAAATGGGAATAATATCAAACAAACTCTCCGGAAAGTACACTTAAGGGGACTTAGGGGCAAATTCTAATTTTTGTTAAAGTTTAAGGAGGTATGCCTAATAAACCAAACATAGGGGGTAATTTCTAAAAAAGGGAACATTGAAGGGGAGGTAAACAGTGATTTACTCTAATAAATATTCATAAAATATCATCTAGCACGATTTGCTTTATCTACATAAGGTAAGTTTTACAGTTGGCAAAAAAACCCGGTGGGAGTATTGCCTTAAGCTAGATTTATGACAACTTCATACATGCTTCTTTTGTTAACCCATTTCTTCATCTTTCAGTTCAGTAATACTTAAATTTAAGTACGTCATTTCCTCGAGGGCATCTTTAAGGGTGATTAACATGTACCCAAGAATAGGGCTCCTAAATTTTTGTTCCAACTGATTGTAACAGCCCTAAATTTTCTCAACCAAAATAATAAACCGAAAACGGAAAACTCAAAGCTGTTACTCCACACTTAGCTTACCGAGCCAAGTGCAAGGAAAAAGGATAAATAATAAATAAATAAAATAGAAATTTATAGCTAATTAAATTGAAAACGTTGCAGCGGAAGTCTTAAGTCTTACAAAATCCAAAACGGTTTAAAACGATAGTAACCAATAAATCCAATAACAATATAAATAGTTTGGTAAATAATAAAAAGTCCTTCCTCGCTCAGCATAACCCGATACCAGAATGCACCCATGCAGCAAATCACGTGTACCTATCAGCTGTACCCAAAACACAAATAGGTACAGGTTCCAGCGGGGGAACGACCCAAAACAAAAGGACGTCAGCAAAGCTGAGTAAAAATATAATAATATAATAAATCGTGAAATAATAATAATAATAATAATAATAATAATAATAACAATAATAATAATAATAATAATAAACTGAAATCATAATTAAAACCATCGTTTAAATAACAGAATACCATAAAAATCATAGTTAAAATCAAACCAACCAAAATATATATTTTTCGCAACCTGTGTGTCAAGGTCCTACCCTTGCACGGTCTAGAGGTAACCACCTGTGCTTAGCTAGACTCATACTAGTGCGCACCTCTCACATTTGGACAGCCAGTAGGATGAAACTGCCAAAGGAGAAAGTCTAACTCCCTAGCGAGTGAGGGCCGGACAATCCTCGCTCAAAAAAAATAGTTTCGGGACAAAGTCCCAGGAACGTCTTAGACGCACCTTAAAACCGTCTAGACCAACAGAACTCCCATAGTCTGTTATAAGTTACTCAAAATTACCAAAATCGTACCAATATGTAAGTAGTGTCACAAGGTTCAATATTCAAACATTTCGAGTATTATAAAAATATTTACGATCGACAAAATAATTTACGAAACCGTTATAAAAATATATTTTAATCCGAACATGCTCTTTACTTAAAAGTGAAAAGGGTAAAACGTCCTTACCTCTCAAGACGTCAAAACTCAGCTAATATTATTCCAAGAATTTCTTCTCCTTGAACCCACAAGCTACAAATAATACAAAGGGTTTAATAACTTAATCTAACCAATTCATATAGTTACCATCCTAATCTATTAGGAGTATCAACTAGAAGTCTCTCAAGACTTTTAATAATGATTGCCATTTCATAACTACAACTTACACCCACGATTAGCCTTAAACGTAATGCGGTAAGTGATTAGGCAGTTGACTTAAGTTAATCTACGCCCATTACGTACGCTGTACACCTACTCCTTAATACTCTTATCAACACACAAAATCTACCATCCAACTAACACTTATTTCCATTATTCATACTCTCAATACTAGCTATCATCCAAAATTACTCACTCCCCTTTCAGTAATCACTCAAACACTCCCGACATAACCAATTCATCGACACCACAACCAAAACACCGAAGGCCACACCGACCACTAGTCATCAACATGATACAAACGCTCGCCCTTTATTCACCAAATTCAAGCCGTGACTCACATCACATCCCGACAACGACGACGGTAATGAAATACCAAGACCACGATTTTTAACAAAAGGACAATAATCGAAAATTAAGATATTAAGACATACGGAGTACTATATCATTGATACCCTAATTATGAAAACAAAAAGAAGAACTAAGTTCAAGGACTTACAATTTAGAAGATGGAAAAAGAGAAGGAGTAAGGAACTGAAGTGGCGGCTGAAGGTTTTGTCGGCAATCGGACAATAACAGAGGAATGAGAGATAGGCGGCAGAGGAGTTGAAGAAGAATGAATGAATAAGGTGAATTGAGTAGAAAAGGGACGTGGGGTTTAAATATAGTTATAGGCTTTTCCCTTTTTTTCCTCTTATTTGTATTTGACCCAACTTTTCAACCCGATACAAAGTCGGTTAATAATTAAAACCCAAATCTTTTCAAAACCAGAATCGATTAAATAAAAGGAGGCCCAAAATACTTAAACTTTATAATGACATCGAAAATATTTGTCCCGACTTAATAACCCGATTCAAATAAAATAGACCAGTAACACCTTAAAATTGACTCGAAAAATAACGGGGTGTTACAGACTTCCCTCCTTAAAACAAAACTTCGTCCTCGAAGTTTAAACTAGTCCTCAAAACAAAGTCTCACATTACTATAAGTGCCCCAAAATGACCATTCACTCCATATATCCAAATTCGCCAAAGTTCCTCATATATATCCAAAATAAAATGTTTACTCCCTATCTCCAAATTCCACCAAAACAAGCAAAACCTCAAGATAACTTACATTTCTAAATTCTCCAAAAATCCAAAAGGATCTAATTCCTTAATTCCAAAGTAACACAACTTCACCACTCCTAATTCCACAAGGTAAGATCACCTAATTCCACAAAATAATACTGGAGTTCGAACACACAAAATTCTCACAATCCTCTAAGGTAAAAGTGTCACTTAGAAAGCTAAGAGCATGCTGGGTAAGTAAAAAAAAATTTCAAAGTTTTTGAAAATTCACAAGTTCAATTTTTTTTTTTAAAAAAAAAATGTGCATAAAGCACAAATAAACCACCAATATGAGTAAACAAGTATTTCAAGAATAATAACCAATATTCAACCATAACCAACAATAACCAATAGATTCATATTTGTAACCAACAAGTAATCATAACATAAAACCACACAACAAAGTTAATCCAACACAAAAAATAAAGTAGTACATAAAGTAGTCATGCATAATTTCTATCCCCCTTAAAATAAAGCTTCGTCCACGAAGCACGAAAATTTACCTTAGGCAAAAAGATGAGGATATTTCTCTTTCATGGCTGACTCAACTTCCCAAGTAGCCTCCTCCACATTGTTATTATTCCATAAAACTTTGACCATTCTTGTCTCAGTTCTACGGGTTTTACGCACCTTACTATCCAAAATCTGAACAGGAGTCTCCTCGTAAGTCATAGTCTCATCAAGCTCAATAGTCTCCGGGTCTAACACATGTGATGGATCACTGATGTATTTCCTTAGCTGGGAAACATGGAATACATTATGCACTCGTTCTAGATCAGCTGGTAAATCAAGTCGATAAGCCACCTCGCCAATACGCTCCAAGATTTCATACGGACCAATAAACTTTGGGCTCAATTTGCCCTTCTTACCGAACCGCATTACTCCTTTAGTAGGCGAGACACGCAAAAGAACTTTGTCACCAACCTCAAATTCCACGTGCCTACGAGTCTTATCAGCATAGCTCTTCTGACGATCTTGAGCTGCCTTCATCCTGTCCTGTATAATCCTAACACTCTCAACCATCTCAGTGATCATCTCGGGCCCTAGAATCACATGCTCACTAATATCACCCCAACATATCGGACTCCTACACTTGCGTCCGTACAATGCTTCAAATGGTGCCATCTGAATTGTGGCCTGATAACTGTTATTATAAGAGAACTCGATCAGATCTAACTTATCCTCCCAGCCTCCCTGAAATTGTAAGATACAAGCTCGCAACATATCCTCAAGTATTTGGTTTGTTCTTTCAGTCTGTCCATCGGTAGCTGGATGAAATGCTGTGCTCATATTAAGTTTGGTTCCCAAAGCTGTCTGAAGTTTCTCCCAAAATATTGAAACAAATCTGGCATCCCTATCTGACACAATATCCTTAGGAACTCCATGAAGTCTTACCACATGATGTACATAAGCATCAGCAAGCTGCTTCTTCTTCCAAGTATCTTTCATCGGAATAAAATGTGCACTCTTAGTCAGCCTATCAATTATCACCCAAATCATATTATTACCTTTCTGTGACCTCGGCAAACCAGCTACAAAATCCATGGAGATTGAACTCCACTTCCACTCGGGAACCTCCAAAGGTTGCAACTTCCCTTGAGGTCTCCTGTGTTCACTCTTAACCTTCTGACATATCAAGCATCGAGACACAAAATCTGCAATATGTTTCTTCATACCGGACCACCAAAATGTTAATTTCAAGTCCGCATACATTTTATCACCTCCGGGGTGAACAGAATACGGTGTTGCATGTGCTTCAGTCATGATTCTTTCCTTTATCTCCCAGTTGTTAGGCACACAAACCCTATCATGAACCTTAATCAATCCACTCTCATCGCGTCTGAACAAAGTAGGCTCATTCACTAACTTATCCTGCAAATACTTATCACCAACCTGCAATTTTCTAATTTCCCCTATCAAATCACTCTCAACAGACAACACATTAGACGGGGTTCCTGGCTTCGCCATTTGGATCGCAAAGTTCACAAACTCTTCCCTCAGCTTATCACGGGTCATCACTAACTGTATTGTATGAAGAGATTTTCTACTTAAGGCATCGGCCACCACATTAGCCTTCCCTTCATGATACTGGATCTCGACCTCGTAGTCCTTAATCAACTCTAACCACCTCCTCTGTCTCATATTAAGATCCTTTTGAGTGAATATATATTTTAAGCTTTTGTGATCAGAGAAAACCTTAAAGGGTACACCAAATAAGTAATGTCTCCAAATCTTCAAGGCAAAGACTACGGCTGCTAATTCTAAATCATGAGTGGGATAATTTTCTTCATAAGGTTTCAACTGCCTAGAAGCGTAGGCAATCACTTTCCTATTCTGCATAAGAACACAACCTAACCCATTCTTAGATGCATCAGTATAGACTTCATAAGCTTCATTCCCATCCGGTAAAGCTAACACCGGAGCAGTGGTCAACTTCTCCTTCAAAATCTGAAACGACTCCTCACATCCCTCATCCCAATGAAATTTTGTTGCCTTCCTCATCAGTGTGGTCATTGGTCTAGCTATTTTAGAAAAATCCTTCACAAATCTCCTATAGTAACCAGCTAAACCCAAAAAGCTACGAATTTCAGTCACAGATTTCGGTCTAGGCCACTCCTTAACAGCTTTAATCTTAGCAGGATCTACAGATACCCCATCCTTAGATATAATATGCCCCAGAAAAGCTACTTGATCCAACCAGAACTCACATTTCGAAAATTTGGCATACAACTGTTTTTCTCTCAAGATACCCAAAACAATGCGTAAATGTTCCTCATGCTCATCCTCACTCCTCGAATAAATCAGTATGTCATCAATGAACACCACAACAAATTTATCCAGGTAAGTCCTAAAAGTTCGGTTCATCAAGTCCATAAACACAGCAGGTGCATTAGTCAACCCAAAAGGCATCACAGTAAACTCATAATGGCCATATCTAGTGGAAAATGCAGTCTTAGGGACATCCTCAGGTGCTATCTTCAATTGATGGTACCCAGATCGCAAGTCTATTTTAGAGAAAACAGAAGCTCCCTTCAACTGGTCAAATAAATCATCAATCCTAGGTAAAGGATACCTATTCTTGATAGTAACTTGGTTCAATTCCCGATAATCAATACACAACCTCAAAGTTCCATCCTTCTTCTTCACAAATAAAACAGGGGCACCCCAAGGCGACACACTAGGCCTAATATACCCTTTCTCCATCAATTCATCTAATTGTTTCTTAAGCTCTTGCATTTCTAACGGTGCCATTCGGTATGGTGATTTAGCAATTGGACCTGTTCCTGGCACTAGGTCGATTTTAAACTCAACTTCTCTAGCAGGAGGCATTCCTGGTATTTCCTCAGGAAACACATCAACAAACTCACTCACTACTGGAACTTCACTCAAGTCAGGATATTCCACCCTCAAATCTTTTACATGACACAAAATCAACTCAGCTCCCCTAGATAAATGCTTTTTCACTTTCATAGCAGAAATAAGTTTCACTCTAGGACCCTTTACATGACCCCTATAAGATACCCTCACATTCTTAGGCCCCCTCAAGGAAACTTTACTCTGTGCACAATCAATATTAGCCCGGTGAGACCCGAGCCAATCCATCCCCAAGATCACATCAAAGTGAGGTAACGGAAATTCTATCAGGTTTGCCTTAAAATCATGATCACCAATAAACACAGACACATCCTTAAAAATTCTTTTACAGTTCACTAAGTCCCCAGACGGCATGGCAAAATCATAATCCACAATTTCACTAGATTCAACATTCATTTTATCCACAAACTTAGTTGAAATAAAAGAGTGAGATGCACCAGAATCAAACAGAACATGAGCTGAAATAGAGTTCACAAGAAAGTTACCCGAAACGATGTCTGTATTTTCCGCCTCTTCTCTATTCATGACATAGAGCTTCCCAGTGGGCTTCTTAGTACTCTGTGCCCCATTCACTTGTCCTGCGGGCTTACTAGCTGCGGTAGTGTTGCCCTGAATCGGAGCCGGGTTCTTATAAGTGTTATTAGATGCAGACCCACCATAACTCTGTGTTCTTCCCTAACCCTGAAATCGGTTACCCTGATTCACACTCACACTAGCAGATGGTGCACTACGGGGTCTTCCTGCCTTCTTATTATTACACTCAAACTCACGGTGTCCCAATTTTCCACACCAGTGGCATGTCACCCTATTTCCCTGACAGTCAACTCCTGGGTGATCTCCCTTGCATATCTTGCAGTAATAGTGTCTGGTAAAGACTTGGCCTGTCCCCTGACTCTTACCATTCCAGTTATTCCCTTCTTCTTTCACATTCCCGCCAAAAGATCGAGACTTATTCTGAGGGTTGTTGTTATTATGGAAATTTCCTCTTTTAGCTGCGGTGTCAGATTGACTCCCTTGATACTCCCTCTTTCTAGTCACACTAGATCCCAACTCAGCCTCCATTTTCTGATTACTCCTCTCAATGTTCACAGCTCTAGCATAAATATCCCTCAATGAAGTGAAGGTCTCCCCAGCAAACCTACCCTTAATCTTCCAATTTAACTTATCCTCAAACCTTGCCGCTTTAATTCGCTCAGTCGGCACCAACTCCGTAGCGAATCTGCTAAGTTCGATGAATTTGTTATAAAAATCCTTCACACTCATCTCATCTGTCTGCTTTAGATCCCCAAATTCAGCCAGTTTCTGGTTCTTCACATGGTCGGGGAAAAATTCTTCCTCAAGTAAATCTTTAAGATCATCCCAGTCTTTATCCTGAAGTATAACGGTACCATTAGCATTTCTCACCCTCTTAGGTTTCATGAAATCATCTTTCACAGTCTGCCACCAGATATCTGCTTCCTCCTTCAAATAAAAGACAGCGATCCTAGCCTGGAATTCATGTGGGCACCCAACAACCAAGAATATTTTCTCTATCTCCCTAATCCAGTTATCTAGCTCAGTAGGATCCCCTTTCCCAGTAAAAGACGGCGGCCTCTTCTTCTGTACCGCTTCAGACATCCCAACAACAGTAGGTGTAGGATCGTTTTCATTCTCAACCCTCTCATTCATATTCCGCGCAACCGTAGTCATTTGTTGCACGGCTTCGACAAGAACTGTGTTTTGAGCTATAAGTTGCGTCACCATAGCAGCCATATCAATATTGTTGTTTTCATTTTCCCTTCGTGGAGGCATGGTTACTATATATATAAACAAGGTTTTATTAAGTACAAGCATAAGACCGTTCTATCACAAATAATAACATAAGTAGCATTCACAGTTCAGGTAAGGGTAATAGCACAAAATATTATCATATATATACAAATATGAATATATAAATCATGCGTATGCAATGCACCCAAACCACCCAACACTCTGTTTTTATATATATATATATATAAAGGTAAAGGTTTTTTTTTTTTTTAAACCATTTCAAATTTTGCAAAACATTTTGGAAAACCTATTGCTCTGATACCAACTGTAACAGCCCTAAATTTTCTCAACCAAAATAATAAACCAAAAACGGAAAACTCAAAGTTGTTACTCCACACTTAGCTTACCGAGCCAAGTGCAAGGAAAAAGGATAAATAATAAATAAATAAAATAGAAATTTATAGCTAATTAAATTGAAAACGTTGCAGCGGAAGTCTTAAGTCTTACAAAATCCAAAACGGTTTAAAACGATAGTAACCAATAAATCCAATAACAATATAAATAGTTTGGTAAATAATAAAAAGTCCTTCCTCGCTCAGCATAACCCGATACCAGAATGCACCCATGCAGCAAATCACGTGTACCTATCAGCTGTACCCAAAACACAAATAGGTACAGGTTCCAGCGGGGGAACGACCCAAAACAAAAGGACGTCAGCAAAGCTGAGTAAAAATATAATAATATAATAAATCGTGAAATAATAATAATAATAATAACAATAATAATAATAATAATAATAATAATAATAAACTGAAATCATAATTAAAACCATCGTTTAAATAACAGAATACCATAAAAATCATAGTTAAAATCAAACCAACCAAAATATATATTTTTCGCAACCTGTGTGTCAAGGTCCTACCCTTGCACGGTCTAGAGGTAACCACCTGTGCTTAGCTAGACTCATACTAGTGCGCACCTCTCACATTTGGACAGCCAGTAGGATGAAACTGCCAAAGGAGAAAGTCTAACTCCCTAGCGAGTGAGGGCCGGACAATCCTCACTCAAAAAAAATAGTTTCGGGACAAAGTCCCAGGAACGTCTTAGACGCACCTTAAAACCGTCTAGACCAACAGAACTCCCATAGTCTGTTATAAGTTACTCAAAATTACCAAAATCGTACCAATATGTAAGTAGTGTCACAAGGTTCAATATTCAAACATTTCGAGTATTATAAAAATATTTACGATCGACAAAATAATTTACGAAACCGTTATAAAAATATATTTTAATCCGAACATGCTCTTTACTTAAAAGTGAAAAGGGTAAAATGTCCTTACCTCTCAAGACGTCAAAACTCAGCTAATATTATTCCAAGAATTTCTTCTCCTTGAACCCACAAGCTACAAATAATACAAAGGGTTTAATAACTTAATCTAACCAATTCATATAGTTACCATCCTAATCTATTAGGAGTATCAACTAGAAGTCTCTCAAGACTTTTAATAATGATTGCCATTTCATAACTACAACTTACACCCACGATTAGCCTTAAACGTAATGCGGTAAGTGATTAGGCAGTTGACTTAAGTTAATCTACGCCCATTACGTACGCTGTACACCTACTCCTTAATACTCTTATCAACACACAAAATCTACCATCCAACTAACACTTATTTCCATTATTCATACTCTCAATACTAGCTATCATCCAAAATTACTCACTCCCCTTTCAGTAATCACTCAAACACTCCCGACATAACCAATTCATCGACACCACAACCAAAACACCGAAGGCCACACCGACCACTAGTCATCAACATGATACAAACGCTCGCCCTTTATTCACCAAATTCAAGCCGTGACTCACATCACATCCCGACAACGACGACGGTAATGAAATACCAAGACCACGATTTTTAACAAAAGGACAATAATCGAAAATTAAGATATTAAGACATACGGAGTACTATATCATTGATACCCTAATTATGAAAACAAAAAGAAGAACTAAGTTCAAGGACTTACAATTTAGAAGATGGAAAAAGAGAAGGAGTAAGGAACTGAAGTGGCGGCTGAAGGTTTTGTCGGCAATCGGACAATAACAGAGGAATGAGAGATAGGCGGCAGAGGAGTTGAAGAAGAATGAATGAATAAGGTGAATTGAGTAGAAAAGGGACGTGGGGTTTAAATATAGTTATAGGCTTTTCCCTTTTTTTCCTCTTATTTGTATTTGACCCAACTTTTCAACCCGATACAAAGTCGGTTAATAATTAAAACCCAAATCTTTTCAAAACCAGAATCGATTAAATAAAAGGAGGCCCAAAATACTTAAACTTTATAATGACATCGAAAATATTTGTCCCGACTTAATAACCCGATTCAAATAAAATAGACCAGTAACACCTTAAAATTGACTCGAAAAATAACGGGGTGTTACACTGATATCCCAACAATTAATATATACTCTCTCTGAGTTTGAGTATTCTTGTTTATTTCTCTTTTGAGCTGAGTTACTCATTCTTTTATCATTCCTTTTTAAGCCATCAATACGTGATCTAGATTTACCCTTAAATTTATCTCGCTTCCTCCTTTTTTATCATTCATTCTTCCACTCTTATTTTCACCCTAAAAGCAAAAGGAATCAACACTAAAGCTCGGAGTCTGTCCCGTTCATTCAGTTTCTCGTCGAATCCATATAAGCGGCCATGTCCGGATGTCCCCCAAAAGATGATTGAGAGAAGGGCATCATGGAACTAGGTCCCGCCTCACCAATAGGGGTTTCTTCGATGTGAGTGTATGTAACATCCACTATTTTCCTAGTGCCGTTAATTATTCTGTTGTGACTCCGTCATGACTTTATGTCAATTTCGTCTTCTATTTTCTTCATCTTTCTGAATTCTTATTATTTTTGAGTCAAATAATATTTATTTTTAATTTAAAATATTTTAATTCTTTTAAACCTATTTATTTGATTTTCATTGTAAACTATTTATTTTTGCGCGTGAAGTTCTATTTTTCGACGAACTAACGTTTTAAGCTTGGAATTGAGTTATTTATTTTTCGTAAATATCAAAACACGTTTATATGATATTTCCAACTAAGAAATATTTTTATTTAATAATATTTGACCTTTAATGATTTTATTACGAAGTTTCGTAAATAATTATTTTCCAACGCGCGGTTTACTCGAACTGATTTGAAATACCTTTAATAATTTTACGATTCATCTTTTTATCAACTTAGAAATTATTTGGGACATTTTCCCCATGTGTTGGACCGTGACACACCCATGTCACATTTTTACACTACAACTTTGTATACATTTTTTATTTTACAAAAAAATTAAGCCTTAGATATTTTATTTCTTCTTATTTATTGTGATGAATTGACCAAACTCTTCACACTCCATTTCTCACAAATTTTGGCTGCCTAGTTCATGCATGCATAGCATTGTTTTTATCAAATTTCAATTATCATTTAAGCCTAAACTTTTCACTTTGTTATTCATTCATTTTTACACAAAAATAATCAAGGCAAATACTCTCTATTTCCTCTTCTTTGGCCATGAATTCCAGCAGTATTTTCCAGCCATGTTTGGTCTCAAATCGAGTCTTGATCGTCCCTTTTCCATCTCCAAATTAATCGTTTTTCTTTTCCCTTCGTTAAGGTAATAATCGATGTTAATTCCGATCGTTACTTACCTCGATTCTTTTAGTTTTCTCATGGTATTTTTGTACCATGTATTTCGTGTATTGAAGGATTCTTGAACGAACCCGAAGCCGATGAATTTATCATAGACTCGGATTTGGATTGGAGGTAACGACGATGTTACTCGGTATTGCATTATTTTATTTGTGTAATTGCATGTATATTATTATAATTTACTTTTTGACTATATATGTATGTCATATAATCTGGAAAATTTTTAAAATTTGAAAATTTGCATGTTTCGGTATTTTTATCGCTTTTACGAGATTAACGATTAAATCGTCGTATTAATTTGTAAAATCGTAATATTCGGCCTAAACTTGTAATATATTAATATATTGTGTAAAAAAAATATGTTTTTGATGATTTTTAATAATTTGGTATTTTTCTTATATTTTTGATATCGATTATTGAATTATTACCGTTTACGGACAAAAATGATTAAAAAATGATTTTTATTTCTAGTACTTAAACATTTTATTTTAATCTGATTTTTGACGTGGTGAAACTTTCTGATTAAATAGAATTTTACGAATTTTTTCATAATTTTTCGGAATTGTTAAGTGGATGAATTAATTAATCACTTTAAATCATCGTTTATTGTTAAAACCGCGTTTGTCATTTAAATTCTCGATTTTTGGTCTTTTGATTTAATCTGGAAAAAAAATTATGATTCTGATAATTTCATGATAAAATATAATTTTATGATTTTTAGTGCTTTAATAAAATGTTAGGAATGATAAGTTTTATTAATGAAATCGTTAATTGTGAAAACGGGTTTTAAATGACGGTTTTGTTGGAATTTGTTAAATCTGGAATTTTAGAAAATCTGAAAAATTAGTATATTCTGAAAAATCATGATTTTTAAGTTTAATTATAATTTTTTGGATATTAATACGTAAATCATTTTGTAAGTACTATTTTTATTAATCGTTATTGTCGAGATTAGACGATTAACGAGAAAACCCTTTAAAAACTGAGTTTAAGGATTCTGGAAAATTTTATTTTCTGTAAAGAAAGTCTAAAAATATATTTTAGCCATTTTACGTAATTTTTGTACTATTTATTAAAGTCTTTAATTATTAGTAATGATTTTGGACAAAATTACGATTTATCGTTAAAATGTTTCGTCTTACCTAAAAAAATTATTTTTCCAGCAATTTTGAAAATATTTAAATCTGAAACTTTAAGAGT
Organism: Agrostemma githago; assembly: GCA_958450325.1. NCBI lineage: Eukaryota > Viridiplantae > Streptophyta > Magnoliopsida > Caryophyllales > Caryophyllaceae > Agrostemma > Agrostemma githago. Next base: position 52,105,542 of record OY288249.1, read on the forward strand.
TAAATCATCCCTTAACATACTATAAATATATTCATTGGTTTAAGTAAATAAAAGACGTTAAAAGATTTAATTTGACATTTGCCGTAAAATCCTATTTATGTTCGTATTGTCGAAACTATTAATAATTAGGGAATTTTACTTTTATAAATTTTAAAAACACCCTGATTAGAAGTATTAAATTGTTTGACATTTTAATCATTTTATAAATACTCGTATGATATTTCAATAATTTCATAAACCTAAATGTTCGTACTTTATCAATTAATATCGTTAAGGCCGAAAGTATTAGTTTTATAAATCTACATCGTTTACTAAAAATGTTGTATTAGTATGAACTAATATTTTCGTTATTTTAATATAATGCTATTTTTAGTAAAGTTTCTAAAAATATAAGTTTCCTAAAATAGAAAGTTTCCTCTTTTGGAATATGATGGTTACTCCTTTTGTTCTCTTATTGATTATAACGATTATATCTCTTAAATATATCGATAACGTCTTTGTTTTGGAGTTATGGAATAAAGGCAAGTGTGAGGTTAGAGTAATATTTCTGGGGTTTACGTTTTTACCATCAACTATAAGGCTGGTGTGTCTTTATGAGGCATACTGGTTGTTGAACCGAGCATATATGGTGTTCGGGAGTGTGTGTACATTTTGACCTTAAACTCGTGTCTCGCAGTGTAAGACGCCGTCGGGTTGAACTGAGTATTTATGGTGCTCGGGAGGGGTGTGCATATTATTTTAAACTTTGGCCACGCATTTATAAGTCGCCGTCCTATTATGGTTGAGTAGCCTAGTTAAAGATCGAAGTTTGATTTGTTTAAACTAAGTTCTCGAAACTAGTTTTTAGTATTCTCCTAGTGAAAGTCTAGTCATCATCACTAATCCTATCCATAACGCCATTTTGACTATTTTTATTATTATCGATATAATTTGGTTGCAGGTTGGCAAATGTTTTATGTTTTCTTTGGAAAACTCGTTTTTATTATATTGTTTCGATACGTGAAGTTTTTCACTGAAAACTTATTTTCATAATAATGTTTTACTGTTTTCCCTTTTCTTACTATTTTTCTATAATAGCAATTACAGTTTTAAAATCCTGTTATACGGCTGGGAGAACGTTGGCGTTGCTCCCCACTGATTGTGACTGTTATGTTTTAACATGGCAGGTATACGTGTTCCGGGTGTGGGCTAGCGAGCAGTGTGGATCCTGTAACACCCCTGATTTTATAAATTAAATTTTTATTTTTATTTTATTTTACGATTTGACTCGTAATTCTTAAAATTATTATAAAATGAATTTATCGTTTAAGCGATTCAATCTCCTAAAATTCTATTTGACTCAGAAACTCTTCTTATATTTAAAACATATTTTTTATTTCTATTTCGATTTATTTTATATATTTAATTTAATTCTTTTCGTAAATCTATTTCGATGATTTAAATTCTAAATTTCTATTTATTTATGTTTAGTCTCGAATTTCTATTTTCGACTCGAAATTCATTTATATTATGTTTCGTCAAAACATTTATTACATTTCCTCGAGAAATCAATTTAGTTCACTTTAACGAAAATTTATTATTTATGGGGAAATACTATTTCATCGTCTAATTATTTATTTCTTTAAGCTTCGTTTTTGTCTCGAATACTTTAATTACTCATTTTAATTGACGGTCCGATTATTTGTTAGTTTTGTTAACACTTTTTAATTCAATTTCTGGGTCAGTCGACTTATCGTTTCGGAACTCGATTCATTTAATTAAACCGTATTGTTTATTAAACTCACTCTCTTTGGCTGATTCTTTTCCCCATTCCACATTATTACGTTGACCTCCCCATTACTCTTCATTCCCACCGCTTGATTTCCTCCATTCATTTCACCTTCCCTATTTTTCCACCTCTTTTTCGTCATTCTTCAACCCCTTTTGCCTATTCGCTATCCACCGCTTGGCTCCCCTATTCCTTTGTTTGCACCGCTTCCTACACCAGCCTTCTCCCTCTTCATTCTTTCCCTTTCATCTGCTATTTTCGGCTGGTGCGTTTGTTTTTCCGGCCTCTGTTATCGCCTTTTTCTGTTCGGTGTTGCTGCTGCGTCATGTTTCCCTCTCCTTCTCCTTCTTTGCCAGTTTTTCTTCTCCTGCTGCGATGCTCTTCTCCTCGATCCCCTATTTCCGTCCCTGTTTCGCTGCTGCGGCTATTAGTTGAGGTACTTCCTTTCTTTTTCTTCTTCAACGTTTCCTTCTGCTGCTGCTGTTGCTTTGTTTTTGCTTCATCGATTTCGATATTTTCACTTATGGGAGTTTGTCAATGCTGATGCTGATATCGTTGTTTCTTGTCGATACTCAATATCGTTCGTTCTTCTATTCTTCGTCTCTCCTCCTTCTTCTGCTATCCTCTTTGCTTTTTTTTGTTGGTTCTACGCTATTGCTGTGCTGTTCGGCGTTGATTTTTGATGTGCCTTTTGCTGCTGTTGATGCAGTGTACTGTTGTACGCTGCTGCTATACACTGCTGCTGTTATGGGTCTGATGCTCTCTGTTACTTTGTGTTTTTTTTTGTGGCATTCTCTGTACTGTTACGTGTGCTGCTGCTGGTTCATCTCCTCATGTTGTCTATTGTTCTTGGTCTATGTGCCGACCCATTTCTTCCTCTTCGCCTGCTTTGATGCTGCTGCGTTAATCAATATGCTGCTGGTTTCCGTTTCTTCTTCTTCTTCTTAAATATTGCTGCTGCTTTCCTTCTTCATTTCTCATCCATGTTCCTTGCTCTGAATTGTGTTCCTCGGGTTCGGTTTTCATCTCACATCATATTTCGTTGTTATTGCTGATATGTGTTGTTTATATCATTTGGCTGAGGCACATTCTATCCCTCCTATATCGTTCCTTTTTTTTCCTGATTTCTTCTTCCCTATTTTCGGAATATCATGTTTTCCCTATTCTTCTTTCCTCTATTTGATTCTGATTCGTACGTTCCCGTCTCTTTGTATTTTCAATTCCGATTCAGCCTTGAAGCCTTATTGAAGAACAAATGTCCGGCTACCTTCCGTTTCGCAGATTTGAGCTAGAACTTTTAAGAGAGGCTAGTACATGATCGGGTTGGTATCGTCTCAAGGTAACTTTAGGATGTTACTCGATTTTATATCGTATGTTTGAGTAGTAGTATGTAGTAAATATTTTAACTTCGGTTTTCTAATTTTAGCTATTTATTATTGTTAATTATATTAATTTTAAATCGTATGCCTTATATAATTTTTACAAATTTTCGATATCGTTTTACAAATCGTTACTAATTTAACTATTTACGATCATTATAATATTTTGTTGGTTATCGTGACACTAGTAACTAAATAATAACGATTTCATATTTTCTTCATATTTCGTTAATTTATAATTTTAACTCAAAATCGTATTTTCGTATTATAATCGAGATTTTTATACTCGTTTAATAAATTAATTTTCGTTTTACGATTTATACTAACAAATGAGAAAATAGTTGATTTAGTTTTAAATACATTTTGGTCGAGACTATTTTCGTTAATAATTTCCTATTTGTTTCCGATTGACTATTTTTATTAAAATTTGTATTATTTATAAATCAAAGCTAGTTCTTAAAAATAATTTGAAACCTTTATAAAATTCATTTCATTTATAAAACTCGTTGACTCATTTAATTTTAATATCGTTTTTCTTAAAATATCTCTTTCCTAAGATTTATTGTTTTATCTCGATTTCCTAAATTATTTATAAAATACTATATAATGACTTATTATATTTTATTTATATTTTGAGTAACGAATTTAGAAATATAATAAAGTTACGATAACGACGATAATAATAAAATGTTAATTTCGTTAGAAATGCTATTTTTATATAATTCACTAATTTTAATAACTTACGTGTTTTCTATAATACTATTTCTATTTTAAGTAAGTTTCTAAAATTAGTAAGTTTCTATTTATAGAAAGTTTCCCTTTTTATATAAAATGTTTATTCCCTTTTATCTTCATATTATTCATAATGATTATTTATTCTCAATATCGATAATGGCTTGTTTTGGAGTTATGGAATGAGGACAAGTGTACGGGTAGAGTAATACAGTCTAGGGTATACGTTTTGCCATCAACTATAAAGCTGGTGTGTCTAGTTAGAGACACATTGGTCGTTGAACTGAGCATGGTTTGTGTTCAGGAGTGTGTATATTTTGACCTTAAACTTAGATATCGCATCGTGTAAGTCGCCGTCGGGTTGAACTGGATTACGGTTGGTGTCCAGGAGGGGTGTACATTACTTAAGCCAGAACCTCGCTGCACGCAGTCCTGTTATAGTTTGAGTTGCCTAGTTAGAGACTGAAGTCTAATTTGTTTTGACTGAATTCTCGAACCTAGTTTAGTATGATCCTAGTGAAAGTCTATTCCGTTGCACTAATTGATTTCCATAACACCATTTTGGATTTTATAGTTATCGATTGGTTTTGACTTGCAGGTTTGCAAATGCTTTAAGTTCCGCTGAAAACTTATTTTTATTTTATCGTTTTAATGTTTTCTCATTTTAATTATTTTGATATAGTAATATTATTATTTTTCCATATAATATAATATGGCTGGGAGAACGTCCGAGTTACTCCCCACTGACGTGGCTGTTATGTTTATAACATGACAGGTATTTGCTGCTGGGTTTTGGGTGTGAGCTAGCGAGTAGCGTGGATCCTAATCTTTCTTCATTCTTGTAATTTATGGATTTGTATAAACCCGTTTGGAGATTTTACTTTTAGCCCTTTTGTAAAAAGAGACCTTTGTTTTGACTTACCATTTCTTTTAATAAGATATCGTTTGTCAGTGTGTTTTAAACCCACTCTACAGTGTTTCCGCCACTGTATTACGTTAGAATTTCTAGGGGATTACAGATCCTGCTTGTTTATTTTAATAATTATGTCTTATGGATTGTTCAACCCCTTTTGTGGATTGTTTTAAATTTTGGCCATTTTTATTTTAGGCCTATTGTTTGACTTTACCATTTTAATTTTCTAAGACATAGTTACAGTGTGTTTTAATCCCGACTCTACAGTGTTTCCGCCACTGTATCGCGTTAGATTTTCTAGGAGATTACAGTGTATGATGAACGCCCGGTCATGGGAAGGGGATCTCGGGCTGCACATCCTTCTGCGTTGATGGCTCGCCTTATGCTCCTCTTCCTCATACCGGAATCAATAGCTTGATCGAACTCGTTGGGACAAAAGAAATCCCCGGCAAAATGCCCTCGAGGTAGAGGGTTGGTCGAAGACCTGGGAAGGCAAATGTATTTATTTTTCTGGATATTTTTGCATTCAATGGTGAATGGGTTGTAGTTGATCAGCTAGCACATTTCAATTTGTGCAAGGAATTCCTCTCCATGATCAATCCATCTCGGCACGGTGAGAAACTCCCTTAATTGGCTTATCACCAAGAGAGTGCATCGAAATCAACGAAATCCACCCTCCATTATGAATGCTCCCACTAGATTTGGAGCGGTGCTTCAAGCAAGCATTCATGAATATGTTAGCCCAATCCGAAATTCCAACCCCTTCTGGCAACAATGTCCAAAGCATTTGCCTAATCGTCTCATTAACCTTCGTAGGTTCACCCATGGAGAAGAACAGCTATACCAAAAATCGAGGATTAAGCCTAATGGACGGGTGATAATCTACGACACTTTATCATATTTCGTTTGTTTTTGTACCCCAATCAACTCACACCACATGTTGTTCCCTCTACCCGCCGAGATTTCAATTGTCACGACGTCTTGGAATTTTCAAATCGCAGTACTTGAGGGTACGCCACTCTCCGAAAATCCGAAATGTGATGCTAGCTTTGACTTGGTCGGTTTTCGGTGCGCTCGAAAGGATCGACAAGAATTCAAGAACTTAACATAAGACCGGTAGGTGTAAACTCTAATGTTGAGGTAGGCCTCCAATCCCACCTTAGAAAGGAGTGTGGTAGTGACATCGATAAGTCCCACCAAATCAAAAAAAATCTTATTCAAGAACTTGGTGTTATTGATCGGCTTGTCTCTAGATCAAACTTCTTGAATATAGACTTGTAATGAGAAATCATGTCGGCATTGCCCACATATACCTCTTCTACCTCCTCTTCGTCGGCCTCAAGATTGATGGTTTGAGATGGCTCTTCTCGAGCCACCTCCTTGCCCTTAGAACACCTAGAACTTTAGCCTCGAGTCATGCTTAGTATCTACAAATGGATAACAAGAAAAAAACACACAAAGAATACACTACAACTCACTCGAGACTATCAACAAACACTTGGTATGAAAATGTTAAGACAAAGATAAACCGATGGTTTGTTGAATTCTCAAGGCCACACAAGCTTCAAAATAGTCTACAAGCTAACGACAATAACCCCAAGCAACAAAAACAAACTCTAACAATGCTAAACTAGCAGAAAATTAGAGCAAAAACGACGAGAAAAACGAGTTGGTGTATTAGAAATAACCTCCCCGGATCCACAAAGTTGCTTGGAATGACTGAAAATAACTTACAAAAACCTGATTGCGTCACTTGTGGTAAACAAAAACGCTCTTAAACCCTTAATTTAGCTCAACTTGGATGAAAAGACAAAAGGGGATTAGGGTTTGAGAGTAGTGAAATTTCTGAAATTTAAGCTTGATTGTTTCATTATTAATGAAATGGAAGAGGAGTTTATGAAGGATTAGAGATGATTGTTGATGATTTTGGAGTGAAATTTGGTGAGGATTGGTGTAGAGGTGTGAAAATGGCGTATGAAATAAAGAAGAAATCGTGAAAACTGAAGCAGAGGTAAGCGATTTGCTGAGGGCCGCAAGCTACGCTTGTTTTACGTAGGTTGTGGTGAAGGTCATAACGCAGGTTGCGCTTATCATACGCAGCCTACGGCCTACGCCTGTAAGTCCGCCAATTTTTTTAACTTTGCTTTCTTTCTTCGATATAACCTGCTTCACTTCGCTCCATAATTCTTGTCTCGATCCCCGACATTCGTCGTCATGAAGTTTCATCACATTCGGCTTAAAACCATATATCTCATTATGCACACTCAAACACAAGTTAGAACTTCCAGATTTTAGGATAAAAATGAAAATTAATTAAAACTAAACAAAAGACAAATAAAAACTATTTATTCTCTATTCCAAAGACATTTTTCAATCAAGATTGGAGCAATTCAATGCTCTTATTAACCTAACCTATCACACATGCTAGCCCACAAACTTGAGAAATGATGGCCATGTATAAAAATCAAAGCACATCATCCAAGCATATAGAGAGCATAAGCATGCAATGTGCAAGTAGTGTCATGTTCAAAGATAAATGAGATGTTCACATAAGAATTATTCAATGAACATGCACGATTATTAACATTCGTGGGAGTATGAAGAGAAATAAGCAAATTTTTAGGCAAAGTCATGTGTGGTTTATTAAAATGTGTCAATGGTGGTAATTCAATGATAGGTGAAATCTTGATAACAAAATCGTCATTCCCCTCCTTAATGCTTCCAAAGCACACAACCACCAAATCTCTTCCAAAACTCACATTTTTATCATTATCCACGTCATTGTCACAATCTTCTTTCTCCTCTATGTCCTCACAAACAACTTTTTCCTCACAATCAAATAATTCACCCAAAGATTCCCTCAAAATCGGAGTTCCCCTTACAAAGATCATGGACACGACATTATCTTCAAAGGACCAATAAGGTTCACATGAACCTTAATAGGGGGCTAAAGCGACGAGGGTGTCATCATAATATCATCGTAAGCATCATCATCCGACCAAGGATCATCACACTCACTAACGACCACAGGACTCTTCTCCATTTCACTTACATGTCTAGTTGGATTCACCATAATTAAGGCAAGAAGGATGAGATTGGGTGTCATTAGAAACATCCTCCTCATTATCGAAACTCAACTCCCGGTTGGCCTTCAACTCTTTTAATTTCTTAAATTGTTCCTCAACCCTTTGCATTCTCTCATCTATCTTATAGTCAAGTTGCAACCTCTCCTTTTGTTCTTCCAATTTACTCTCTGTCTCTCTAGAAGATTCACTCTTTTCTTTTTGGGTCATCTCTCTAAAAGAGTCACCTTATTTTTTTGTTAGATATCAGTGGTTAACATTAGTTGTGATCCCACATATTTCCTCAACTTCAATTTTTCACCACACATTTTATCCACCTTAATTCCTACCAAATGGAAGGGGTGGCTCTTCTAGAGACGGAGGGAGTATGTTTTAGGAGGGTTCTAAATTGATCCTCGATCCTCAAGAGTCTTCGATGGGCTAGATTGAGATCCACGAAGCTCACAGGTTTGAGATTCACTCTCTTTAAATTGGGAGTTTTGACAATCTCACTCAAAAGTATTGTCAGAAGTGTGTGTAGAAGTAGGATCTTTTACCTTGGTCAAATTTCCTACAATTTACCTATCATTACTAGCCATTAGATATAATAACATGAAGGGCTGAGATTTAAAAGTTGTTACAAGGTCTTACGTCAAACCTCAAAACTTCGAAACCCCAAACCCTATTCAATTTCTATCAAATTGAAAATCCCTTGCTCACACCCCTCAATTTCAGCCAAATTGAAAACCTCAAGATCTATCAAAATCCCTCACGAAATCAACCCTCACAAATTTCAAAATTAGGTAAATTCACGCCTAATTGCTAAAAACGTAAATTGCTTCAATCATCAATTGCTATTGTTTCAATCAGGTTGATTTCGTAATCACCAATTTCAAAATTAGTTTAATTTGGCTATTGCTTCAATCACCAATTTCATAATTTGTTATTGTTGTATTTCGTAAATTGTTGTATTGACGTATAACCTAAATTCAATTTGTTTATGTTTCCAATTGCTGGAAACATAAATACATAAATTGCTTCAATCCCCAATTGTTATCGCTTCAATCAGGTTAATTAATTTCGTAATCACCAATTTCAAAATCAGGTTAATTTGGCTATTGCTTTAGTTACCAACTTCGTGATTTGTTATTGTTGTATTGATGTATAACGTAAATTCAATTGTAATTGTAATTATGAATATTGCAATACTTGAATATGAACAATGAAATACTTGAATATAAACATTGAAATAACTATATTTTATTTCAGAGTAGTAATTTTCTATTTTTGGTACATAATTATTTCTATGAAATACCCAGTTATTTTATTATGTTATTTCAGATATTCTATACTATTGTTGTGGTTATTCTATATTGTTCTTCCAGTTATTTCATAACATTAGTTAATGTGTTTTATAAACAGTTGTTCTATAGTGTTTTTACGGTTATTCTATCGCACAAATGTGATTATTGTATTTTAATTTTTGTACTTTCAACTAACCTCCTTTTTTTTTTCTTTTCGTCTTTCAGTGAGGTTTTGTTTTTTGTTGGGTACATCAATGATATGCAAGATGTTTCAATCTACATAGTACTTATTTAGTTATTTTAAGCTTAAATAAGGTTATTGTATTTCAATTTGCATAGTTTCACAATTGAGCATACAAGGTGTTTGTCTAGTAATTATAATTCTTAAATAGTTATTGTAATTGGTGTTTATCCAGTTATTGTAAGGTGTTTATTCACTTATTTCATAATGTTATTTTAGTTATTTTATAGTACTCATTTACTTATTGTTTCAAATGCAATGTTTAGTTATTGTATTATATGATTGCACTTATTATACACTACATGAACAGTTATTCTAACATGTGACATTGTTATTGTTTGGGATACAAACAATCAATGTAGGCCGACTGAGGTAGCCGGTAAGCTTGATTTTCTTGCTACCTTCAAGGGTCTGGACGGCTGTTGTCACTACACAAGTGACAAACAAGGGTCTCGGAGGGTGTCCGAGGCTGCCTCTCCGACGCTCAAGTTAGCGATGGGTTTTGTGTTTAGTGTGTTGATTTTAGTTGAATGTCTTACCTTTTTCCTTCTAGTGAGATAAGTAATGTCTATTTGTTCTTACTCGATTGGGGAGAATAGTACCCTTATAAGGGGGAAGAAGGTTTCTTCTTGTAAACAGGGCCTCACCGGGCTTGGCTGTCATCCGGGTCGCCGGCTGGATCCGGATGCTGTCAGTCGGCGATTCATTAGGTCTCTTCTACAGACTTAATCGGGTCGGCATTTGTCAAGGGGTAGGTGGACGTCGGCCTGACGGTTACATGGACGTCGGTTGCCATGCCATGACCGAGTTGATTACACGACCCCCATCAATTGCCCCATCGTCAGGTTACAGTGTCTGCCTTTGCTGGCAGCGGGGCTGACGATTGACGCGCTTAGAGGGGATCTTGTTCCCTTGTGTGCCTTTGGACGTTGTTGTGATGCCCCTTTGACTTCCCTTCTTCTTGGGAAGGTAGTTGTAATGATTGTTTCTTGGGGAAATGGATTTGCATGCCATAAATGCTCCTTGGGAAGGTTGGTTGGGGTTGCATTAAATGAAATTTTGCCTATAAAAGCCTTTGGATTTTTGCCATTTCAAGCATCATTTACTCCCAAGTTTCCTTTCTTTTCAAATTCACTTTTCGAAAAAAGTATGTCTTCCCCGAATCGTGCCCCCGGTGCACCGTCTGCTCTCCCCTAAAGAGCTTTTCGGCTTAGACGTCGTAGCCTTTCCATCAGGCCCTCCTCCTCTAGGAGGGGCTCCGGCTCATCAAGGCGTCGCTCCACTAATCCTCCAGCTCCTCGGAGATCTCATGGTATTGGTCGGTCACATCGCCGTCGTTCTTCTGCGAGAGACAAGGTGTGTCCTCCTATCTCCGTCGTCCACAGTCGTGGCTTGTGCAGCTCTGAGGAGGAGGAGGAGGACTACTACCAACCCGCCCCCCCTCTCTGCTGTACTCTTCTCCCCCGGCACCTTCTTCTCCTTCTTCTCTCCCTAGGGAAGGGTCAGACGAAGAGGTTTTTTGGGAAGAATTTGAGTACGCCTACTAGGTGGCGTACGAGCGCCGTCTTCCCAAAGAATGGGCACTCAGGTTGACCGGTCTTCATTTTTTCAGTGAAGACGGTCGGGGTGTTGTCGTGGTCGGTTGTGGCTTTCTTTTTATTTTCTTATTTTAGGCTTGCAGTGGGAGTCTGCCCTTAGAACTTATATGGGCGTACGCCCTTATTTTGTAACCGGGGTACGGGTGCCCCCTTTAACACTTTGGCCTATGTCCCTTCTTTATGCACCCTTATTTTGTAAATTTTGCCTTTAGTTAAGGCTTGAATTAATGGAAGTGTCCTTTGTTTAATGATCTTTTTCCTTGTAACTTGCTCCATGGTTTATTATTTGGTGGGCCTCCTTCAACTGACCCTTTGCCTCTGCTCTTCCTTATAAATAGGGGTTTTTTTTTTCCTTGCCTTTCTGCTTTCAACTCTCTTTCTTCCATCCTTCTCGATCTCTCTCTCCTCTTTTGCTTCCTAACCCCGAATCCTTCGTTGTCGGCTGGCATACTTGCTTTTGTCATCATCGGGGTAGCATCTGTCGGTCAGTTCTTCCCCCTTTCTCCCTTAAATTCTTCTTCCTCTTGCTTTTTGGCACAATGTCCACCCGTTCCCATCAGACTTTTTCGGAAGATGGCGGTGAGGATGCGTCGGCCCCCGTCAAATTAAAGGATGATATTACCCTTTGCCCCATTCCTCTTTCTATAGTCTACCCGTCGAAGGGCATACCTCGTCATGGTAGGAGTGCGGCGACTGAGGCGGCGCCATCATCGTCGGAGCCTAGAGAGGTGGAGAGTCAACGAGGCTCTCCTAGACGTCGCTCAGATGAAAGGCTGGAGGCGGTCGCCACTATGGTGGACCCTTCCTGGTGACAGCGGGTATTGAATGAGGGTCGTCTATGAGTGGCAAGGGAGTTGTATCCCCCTAGGTAAAGGGTTTTAGTATTTGGTCCCTGAAGTGGGGCAAATGACTTGTCAACCGCCGGAAAGGTGCAAGGTGGCATACATGGAGTCCCTTAAGTTTGGGTTAAGGTTTCCCCTTCCCTCCTTCATTTCAAGGTTGCTTCAATGGATGAACATCTCCCTTGGGCAGCTGACCCCTCAGACCGTCCGTTTCATCGTCTCATTTAGTTGGGTTTGTAAGTTCAAAAAGTGGATCCCAACGGTTGAGGCGTTCTACTCTATGATGTTCCTTAAGGCAGTGTCGTCTTCCTGGTACTGGACGCGGGCCGTCTAGGTAATTTCATGATGGCCTACCCTACCATTTCCAACTGCAATGACTGGAAAGGGAGATTTCTGTACGTTCGCTCTACCCATGGTTGGAACTTTCCCTGCACTTTCAAGGATGACGTTTAGGCCTACATAGAGAAGGATGGCGAGCCTAGGGGTCGACGGCACGTGATTAACGAATCCCGTCTTCACAAGTCAGATCGTGCCATCCACAATCTCTTTTGCGCGGTTGTGGGGAAGGTGGGGAAAGATGAGAAAGTGTTGCATGTCTTCTGGCTTCCGTCGTTTGTCTTGATATCGTCAAATGAATACTTGGAACGGGTGGGCATGTGCTGTTCCTTGACGCCAGGTATTTGGGGTGTAGATTTTCTAATTTTGGATGTGTTACACATGCTTATCTTTATTCATGTCTTGTCTATTTCGCAGGTAGTCCAAGTTCCGTTGTGTGGACGCCGGAGGAGCTAGAGTTACTAGGGGTGGATTCCAAGCTTCAGCCAGTTACTAGCCGTTCACAGCTTCCCGAAGTTGAACGTCCCAGACTGATGATCTACTCAAAGAGCAAAGCCTCCAAGTCCAAGAGGCGCTAGCCGGATCCTAAGCCTCCTCTTCCTAAGAGACTGGCCACCAGAGGCGATGCACTCTCCATGGAGGTGGCTGATAGCTGCGTCATTTAAGGTGAAAGCTTCGCTGTCTTCAAGGCGGTTACCTCCCTTAAGGAGCCTAGTCCTCTCAAGGCCGCAGAAGACGTGATAATGGTTGTGGCGTCCACTGCCCCGGTACTCCTACATGTTCATGAGGAGGTACCTGAGGGAGGGCCATTGATGAAGATACTATCCGAGGTGGCTAGGTTGTCTGACGTCGCGAAGGATAACGTGCCGGCCGCCCAACTTTTTAAGGCCTCTAGAGACAAGGCTATCATGCAGAACATTGACGGCGCCCTAAACGCTTCATTCATTCCCTTCACTCTGTAGAGAGGCATTTTCTGACTTTTTTAAGGGCTTCGAGCTTGAGGATGTCTCCTCCAAGGATCCTTCCTCCAATGAGCTAGGTTGTCGGCGTCGGTCCAGGGGTTTCCTTGGTGAAGGAGAAGCTGGCCGATGCCATGAAGTAAGCGGAGCAACTGAGGCAGCAGAAGTCGGAGATGAAGACCCTTTTGTCGGCTAAGGCAGAAGAGTTGGCGAAGAAAACGAAAGACTTGGCCGAGATGGAGGTGGAGACTGAAGAGGCGTTTGATGACGGGTATACCGACGGACAGGACGTCATTTTAATGCTCAACAGTGATGCCCTTGTAGAGATGGATCTTAACTTCGACTGGACCCGGTACAGGGCTATTTACAAGAGGATGGACGACAGGAGAATTGAGGAGGAGAGCAAGGACTCTCAGAAAGACCCAGACGTCATGGTTGTCGAGGGCACTTCTGTAGGGGCGTCTTCCCCTCCAAAATAGAAAAGCGGGTCCTCGTCCTCCTATGCCTCGTGCACCTTCAGGGAGGAAGAGGTGGGAGTGGCAGCTGAGCGAGCTGACACAGCGAACTCATCTGCCCTTCGTTGAGGCTTTTTCTGGATCTTCATCACCTACCCTTTAGGCAATCAGCGACATGGGTTTGCCCTTTATGCTTTATTGCTATTTAGTATCTTATTGTCGTAGGTGGCGCTTGATCCTTTGAGGGCGGCTGCCGATTTGTAGTAATCGTAGCCTTTTTTAGCTTTTTGGATTTTGGGATGTATCAAACAATTTGGCGTCTTGGGCACCCTCTAATTTTATGCACTTTGGTTTTATCTAGCTTTGTTTACACTAATTTTTTGCGATTAAGGCACTTTTATCCTTATGCATTTTGCCTTTTCTCAGTCTCATTATCCTTCCTCCCTTCCTCTGGTGTTAACTTTCAAAGAAGGGGTAATGTGCCCACAGACTTTGGTATGGAGGCTGCTGATATTCATCGCTTGTGGTGAAAACTTACAATTGATGGATCGTGGAGGGCCTATGCCCTCATGCTTTGCCATGAGGGTTAGTCGACCTTCGTCGTCCGTGGTGAAAACATACAAACAGGCTTGTGAAGGGCCTATGCCCCCATGCTTTGCCATGGGGGGTTGTTGGCCTTTGCCGTGTGTGGTGAAAACCTACAGACGGGCTTGTGGAGGGCCTATGCCCCCATGCTTTGGCATGGGGGGTTGTTGGCCTTTGCTATTTGTGATGAAAACCTACAAATGGGCTTGTGGAGGGCCTATGCCCCCATGCTTTGGCATGGGGTGTTGTTGGCCTTTGACGTCTGTGGTGAAAACCTATAGACGGGCTTGTGAAGGGCCTATGCCCCCATGCTTTGGCCTGAGGGGTTGTTGGCCTTTGCCGTCTGTGGTGAAAACCTACAGACGGGCTTGTGGAGAGCCTATGCCTTCATGCATGCTTTGGCATGAAGGGGTTGTCTGCCAATTTCTTTGGGGTGTCCAATCTTTGTGCTAAGTCGAATAGGGGTTCCACCCCCCACCTCCTATCACCCCCTGCTCGTTGATTGGGAACGCAGAGATCAAACGACTAGTAGAAGAAAAAAGAAAACATAAGCCCTTAGCATTCAAAGTTGGAAATCTTGTCCTTGGTTAGGCTGTCGATAGGCTTGATCTTTCCCCAGTAGTAAAAGGAAATAAAGGTTCGTGTG